>OV815275.1:15171662-16393456 GCA_929108145.2 Limnephilus rhombicus
ATTGGGAAGATCAAAGTGGGGATGGCTGAAGCCCTTTTAAGCAAAGTTTCAATTCTGAATGGTAGTCTTGAACTTAGATTTGAACCCGTGACCTCCGAATAGCTATTTGAGGGCCTTACACCTCTCGACCACGGAGACTGGTAATACCTGTGAGCATATATATGTTCCTACGTGTCATAACAGCACGTGCATTGATTATTATTAGTAAAACCGTTATCTGCCCTAACGATATGTATAATAACCTATGATAGGAGAGAGCCCCAGAAAAATAAATAACTAATTGTTTTTTTTTTTTAATATAACCATTCTTTCCATTCATCCTTTACGTGTTTAGTAAATAATTGAGTAAATTAGACGAGTACCCACTTAAAGGACTAAACGATAATGGAAGGGTTCAAGTTCAACAATTTCCAAACGGTCTTTCATTGTCAAACACAAATAAACGGATTAAGATTGAGCAATAATTATTAATTATGAACCAACTAATTACGAACGGAGCTCAGTATCAAATAAAGGGGAAACTTGTCTGTTCTTTTTTATATTTACTTGTGTAAATGGAGTCTGCCTTAAATTCGCAGATTTTGGTCCCCTATGGTGGATACAATAAAATATGTGATAAAAAAACGAGTGCAGTTTACACGCGGTAGAAGCGAAACTTTACCAAAACAATCTCAACCAATACTTGAAAAGTGAGTTCATAATCAAAGCGACCAATGAGCGCAGACTTAGGCATAATTTCCATTACATCTCAACCAATAGGAGCCTTTAAAAGTGACATCATAATCAAAGTGATCAATGAGAGCAGTTAATGCGCCGCAGGTGCAGTTATCCAAATCACAACGGGGCCATAGAAGTTTCACTTCAAAAACAGTTCGTTCAGTAGTTTATCTTTTCACAGCCCCCGCAGATACTTCAGTAGATTTGTAATGTGTTTCGTTGAAGAAGAAAAGTGGACATTTCATAAATTTGTTTTTATGCGATAGGTAGATACTGCACAAAACCGATATCACATGTAAGAATTTGTAACAGTGGCACATTTGCATCCCAATTTTTTTAATATTTTTAGCCGAATGGAGTGGAAGAGGAGAGAGGTGTGGAACAGAAAGAAACTTGTCAGATCTAGTCACTTAACATAATCAGCCTTATAAAAAAAGTCGTGAATATTTTATTTAATAGATAAACGACCGTATATGTGAAAACCTTAGTAATTAGAAACTGAATAAATAATTCAATATAACCCAATTTAATTATTAAAAATAAAAATAATCATAATTGTGCATGCGCGATTTGGAATCGATATTATATTCAATATCGATGTTGCCCCATTTGAAAAATATAGTTGGAGTTTTTTTTTATTAGTAAAAAATCGAATCTATATTTGCACAATGTGTAATTAAATCACCGTTCAACGATTGGAAAGTGATTTTTTTTTAGTAAGGCTGAATATATATTTTTTTACATGAGCTCCACACAGGAGGCCCTGAGGGAAATTATTTTTCTATGTCATCTTTAGGGATACTATGTGGAGGGTTTATTAAGGAAAGGAAGGAGAGGAGAGTTCTGGGAAGGAAAAGGGTTTAAGGGGTGGGTAGAAATCTGGGGTTTAGTGTGGCCTGGTCATCCGCCTCCTAGACCTAGACAAACCTCACCGCATGAACCCGGGCACCCCTGCTAAATCACCAAACGTAGCGAACCACTATATCTAAGTCCACAGCTGCGAAAGGGACAACCACGACCGCACTGAAAGTCTTTAATTATCTGAATTGAGATCACTTACGATATTTCAATATATTGAAAGAAAAATGGTTTAAAACAAATTTATAATCGATTTTTTTCGCCACAGTTGTTGTCAAATTCAGTCATAAAATGATCGTTTTCGACAAAAATGAAAGCGTTTCAGAAAAACCTAGCAAAGCAGCTTAGGTACACTTATAATGTCTGCCTTTGACAGTTGAGTGATTGGAACAATTAAAACCTTTTACAAACAATACTATGTAGTATTATCCGAGTATTAAAAATAATTAATTAACGAATGAAACTGCCAATCATAATTATACACTGATTTGTTATGACCATGATTACGACATATTTGTAAAAACAATTATTATTTATCCGCCGAATTTCGCGTAACGTTGTATTTTTGAAGTAAAACTTCTTTACGCACGCTTGACTTGGGGAGTAAGCTGGTGAATGCGTGACGAGAGCGTTATGAAAAGTGTGACTGGGCGAGGCGAACGGTCGGGCAAGGCGAACGGAAGTTGAGAGGGAGATATAAGTTAGTGAAGTTTTACTTCAGTCGTGTGGTCTAAAGCGCGCTCGTTTTTTTTCCATATTCGAGGCCTTTAGGAAAATAATTCCCTAAGGACTTATTGTGGAAAGGAAAAAGTGAACTTGGATCTAGAAGAGCCGTGTTATGACAGAAAGGAAACACAAAAGCCGACAGAAGGGAAACACAGCCGAGCTGATGAATTCAAGAACGAGTAATAGAAACGACCCATTCTCATGTGACAAATGACAATTGAACACTACATTCAGAAGAACTCCGTTCCGTTCAGGGCAAAGTATTTCACATGAGTTGGTAGGTTCAGGGTTCGATTCCTTTGCATCGCCAAAATAACATTTCGAGTACTCGCGTTTAAAAATCCGAGACTGTGATGTTTACCTCAAACATGTTTATTTTTTTTTTAATTATGAGATTTAAAGACCTCCCTGTTACGTGAAATCTTATTATTCTGTTAATTTTATGAAAATCACGTGATTTATATTACTGCTACAAAAGCAAGATTGCAAAATATGCTTTCAAAATATGTTTTTGTGTTGTGACAAATAATCTGTCACATTTAACAAGCACATTCGTTGATTTTTCCAACGAAACTCTTTAAAAAATAAAGATTTATCACAAAATTGAAAAATACCTTAGCGAAATGAATTTCTGAAAACCACGATGAGTTTCTGAAAATCACAGGTAAATCATTTTAAGAGATCATTGCTTGTGTAGTGGTTTTACTGGATAAATGAAAAAAAATACAATAATTAAATTCTAATTTTGTTTCTATTGCGAAACTGAAGAATAAAGAAAAATTGAATCGCTGCGTCTAAATTTGAACGATTAATAAACGTTGCTGCGCTCCAAATATCTTCGGGCATTTGCAGGGTAAGAGAGGACTGCTGGAAGGTGTTTCGAACTATTTCGAAAAAGATACGTTTTTAGATTTTTCATGCAAAAGTATATTCGTTATTTGTTTTTGGGGTGTTGCGCTACCTCCTTCTTTATCCAAAGTTTCGTTGTCCATCATCAGGGCAGATACGGCAGATACGCACTGCCGGATCTGCCCTGATGATGGACACTGCGACGCTGTCCGAAATATTGGCTAAAGAACGAGGTAACGCATCACCCGCACGCATAACACCCCAAAAACAAATAATTAATTATAAAAAATAATTAGAAAAACTTAGAAAAACTGAGAAAATAATTAGAAAAACTTTGTAGCTTTCTATACCGTCGGTGTCAAATAAATATTTTCTTTCGTGTTTCTATAAAATCATTTGTCTAATCTATATTTATTTAAAAAAAAACGATCAACGATCGCGGCGTTTCTCGGAAGGGGTAGGCCGAGATGATAAACCACCACACATGTATTAACAGTTTTAACACACATTTGTTTCGTATATATTCTTCTGTTTTTCTGACTCTTGACAGGGCTGACTCGAGTATTTGATCCGGCTCGAAGGACTGGCGGTTTTTACATTCCACGGCAATGACTTCAGTGTTCTTACAACGACAGTAAACTGTATTTTTAGGGAAGGGACTTACGGCAAGTAAAGGTCGGATGAATTCTTTGCAATTTATTATGAAATGTGAGATGACTTCTCTCCGTATGGTTCACTACGTTTTTGAATGATTTCACTACGAATGTAAATAGTTTCAAAGGAATCTTGCTATGCGTGTTTATATACAATTTATAAATTCACGGGGACACTGTTGTCACTCTGGTTGATTGCGAACACTGAAAATGTATGTACGTATTTATTTGAAATTTGTCATTATAATTACATAAAAGTTATTTATCTCAAACAGCTATTAAAAAATGAGGTAAGTCGTTCATGATTTGGAAGACAGATTACATGGAATAATTTCGACCCGAATTTAATGGCCAGCGTTATACAAAACAGTATCCCGGGGATATAGCGAAGTTGATGGCTTGAGTTGAAGTTGATCTCCCACTATCGATCCGCAAAAGCGGACAACATATCAGAGGCCTATATCAAGCCCTGGCGCAGTTTGACTTTTCACAAGTATTGGAGGTCTAGTTTTGTTATCAAATGTAGAGTCGTTTTTACCAAACAAATTAGAGTCCTTGCAAGAGCCTTGAAGGGGTAACCATCTGTTACCTATACCAGGGCGGGTAAGTGGTGGGTCCTCCAATGTTTTCACAAGTACGTAAGTAAATTTAGTAGGTGTATATTTAGTAGTAGTATCCAGCAGCCCCGTGATAAATATTATGAAAAATATTATGGCTTAAAAAATATGTAATCCAAATAAAATATAACTAATATTAAATTAAATGAAGATAATATTAGCGAAACTCAATCGAAAATCTGAAAACAGAAAAAAGATACGGTCACGTATGGAACTCGAACCCAGGACTTTCGCCTTGCAGGGCGCGACTATACCAACTAAGCTGATCTGTCCTTATCTGATTCAGTCATATTTAAGTGTATCATACTTCTACTAAGATCTACCAACGTTATCTTCATTTTAGACGTCGCACATTAAAGAAAAAATGGATAAAAATGTATTAACACTAATGGATGAACACTATCTAGATAGCATTTAGTTCAGGTTTGAATCTTGCAATCATACATAAAAATAGCAGCCAATAAAATATGTGTTAAGAAAATGTAGATAATGTTGGTAGTTCTAAGTCGAAGTATGATACAGTTAAATATGACCGAATCGGATAGGGACACATTAGCTAAGTTGATAGAGTCGCGCCCCGTTCGAGTCCCAGATGTGGTTGAAGTCCCAGCGGTATCTTTTTCTGATTATTCTATTTTCAGATTTTCCATTGAGTTTCGCTATTATTACCTATCTTCATTCAATTAAATTTTACAAATTGAAGTTAAAAATAAAAATAAACTAAAAAACTACTATTGCCTTTATCTTTAGAAAATAAAAACATTTTTGCTCGATTCATGGATTTATTTTTAATAATTGTTTGCATTAAAAGTGCCAATATCTCAAAAACTAATGACATTTAACTAAAGTCAGAGTATAAAATACTGGTCCGTCATGAGTTGGCCAACAAGCCCTCCAAGGGAAAACGTTGACGTTGGACATTCTGTGTGTAATATAATATATACGTATCTATAGATTAAAAATGTATTTTGTCTTGTGGCGTGAAAATATCAATCTGTATCTAACATTTATCTTGCTCCCACAATGGCGTCTGCTCCATGGTGTCGAGTATAGCGCCATCAATAATTAAGACAAAGCTACTTCGCGGTACATTACAGGGGCTAGATTCTCCAATCGAGGTCACTCGCAATTATCGTCGAAAGCACATACATTGGTCGACTTTGCTATTCTTGAGTATCGTCGAGTGTACATTACTTAGAGGCCGAAGGTCAAAATTCATTTCACAACGAGTGGGTCGAACTAGTCGACACCGACAAAACATAGGTGTCAAAATCTAGTGCATTGTAACCTTAGATCGTTGTCCACGCGCTCTTCAAGGACAGACATTGTATATATATACAAAATTGTTTTAATGTTCTATATAATGGCTGATTTACCGGTGATATTGGCTGCTATACATAGTGCAGAGAAAACTGAAGCGTATGCTTTGAACCAGTAAGAACGTTTCACCGGAGGGTAAATAGTTTTCACATGAAAATCAACTTCCTAATCAATCTGTTGCAAGGTGTTAGCAGCATTAAATATATCTTTTCCGCGGGTGGTCATCAATTTTTTTTGATTTTGAATAATGAGAATGAAAGTGCGGCGAGTGCGACCTTAAATCCAAATTCGTAGAAACTTTAAAAACATCAGAAACATAGACAATTTTCACCTGCCAAAATAATCATTTCTTGAACTCTTTGACATTAAAGTACAATGTTCCTCAAGACGGCGAGTAATTTTTCAACTTTCATTGACGGCCTCCGTGGTCGAGGGTTAAGGCTCTTCACTCGCAATTCGAAGGTCGCGAAATCAAATTCCGGCATGGGCAAATAAATTTTATTTGATTAATTTGCGTTATTTCACAATGAATTGATTAAAAAAATATATGCATATTTGCGGCGCGTTTTAGAGTGGAAGATACTCTCAGTATCGCCCTGTTGAATTGAAACGTTGCTTGAAATGGCTTTAGCCGAGTTTGGTGACTAGTTCTGAATAACCAGGTGTTTCCCCGCTTTGCTCTTCCCCATCTCCTTCCCCTCCGCATTACCTTCAGCCTCACAATATACCCCAGTTGGGGATGCCGTAGTTTCACTGGCTCCAGACGGGAGCAGCAGGAACACTTGTGAGGTATTCACATAAAAAAAAATTCGACTGCGGTTTACACGCGGTAGAAGTGAAAATTTACCAAAACAATCTCAACCAATACTTAAACGTGAGCTATAATCAAAGCGACCAATGAGCGCAGACCTAGCGTAATTTCCGTTTCATATTAATAATTAATTAATTAATTTCATATTATCGTAATTTCCCAACAGAACGCCTGTTTGAAGAATTTCAAGTACCCACATTTAAAGATTTATATATTAAAAATTCAGTAATTCAAATAATAAAAGAAAAAGATAAATATCCATTTTTAAATGAAAACAGAACTCGACTTAAACATGTTTTTCTATGCCCAAAACTAAATACGTCTTTTGCACAGCATCATTATACTTATCAGGGAAGAACTTTTTTCAATCGTCTACCAGAAGAAATCAGAAGCATCAATGATAAAACCCGAATACTGCTCTCTGTCAAGAGACATTTTTAAAATATTCTTAAGAAAAAAACTACTGTCAACTAATCTTACAAATATCTTAGTTCTCCATAACATTTTTTCTTTAAAAAAAAAACACACCATTATCAAATAAATACTGCAGCTCATATATATTTATGTACAATTAATTATTTAAGTACTAACTTATACCTAACTAATAACTAATAGCATTATGTACACTCCCCTTTCATACACAAGCAAATACTTTTAATGGAAGGGTAGTAAAAAAAACCTGTAAAAAAAATATTTTGTTGTAAAATTGTAATTATAATAAATGTTTCAATAAATAAAAAAATAAATAAAAAAATATCTCAACCAATAGGAGCCTTTAAAAGTGACATCATAATCAGAGTGGACAATGAGCGCATTTGATGCGTCACAGGTACAGTAATAGTCATTTCCGTTTCATCCGAAATACAAATCATAGCGGGGCTATTGAAATCACTTCAAAAATGGCGCATAACGAATAACTCTTGATCGCTGTTGGAGAATCGAGTCCCTGGCTTATGGCTTGTGCAAATGGCCGACAATAATACTCCGCCATTGTGCTGATAAATATTATATTCCACCAATATTGTTCAACAAAGAGACTCATTAGCCACGATCATTTGATGCTCAATTTATTCCGATTCACAGATTCAGTATCAAATGTTTCTATTTGAGCAGAAGCTGCCTGTTTATTATCGGCCGGCATCGAATATCAATTATCCGCGTCAAAAGGATTGATTATTGCCGAAGCGTTATCGAAATATTATAGTTAAATAATGCTGATGAGTTACATTTATTATGATATTGATTTAAAAATCCCCAAAGAGATATTATCGGGACATTAAAAAGCTGCAAATAATTATTGGCCAAAATAACTAACTGCTTAGTTATTTTTTAATTGAACGAGCGTAACGAAATTTTATTTTAGCTCGACCGTTTTGCATTTAATCTGTTTGTACATTTATGAATTTATCAACCTTTTATTTCAATGCAGTGTGGCCGTCTTGATGGTTCCGTAAAGATTATTTTATGAAATGTGAAACCCAAACATAAATCTAAACTTAAGAGGATATAAACAGAGAAAACCGGAAATATGTCATTTTTAAATCAAATTTTAGACGTAGGTATTGACTCTTGTCAACAAAAAATTATAAATTGATTTCGAAACATTGTTCTTTTATCTAGTAAACGCATGTTTTAAATTTTGAAAAAAGAATTTTTTTATTGTTATCTAATAAACGCATGTTTGAAAATTTTAATTTTAGTTCAAATAAAATAATAAAAAAATATATCCAAACACTTATTTATGACGAAAATTTCTCTATTTTGTCTATCTATTTACGGTCTTACAGATTATTATATTTCAGATTTTTTTTGCAAATTTATATTGCTTAAACATTATTGAAAAATTATAAATATATATGTTGAAAAAATAATAACATAAAGTACATAATTTTAATAGTTTTATCATCATGCCTTTCAGCATTTTTGGATGTAGGTATAAATTGAAACAAATTTGGAATGAAATAAAATCGATATTGAGTTGTAATTTATAAAAGCTGGTACGGAAAAAAATTAATCTTTCTCATTGGAACCACTCTGTATGATTGTAAGAACATCTTTCGACGAAATGTGGATTTTTTGGCCGGCGCCGGCGGTTAAAGGCCCTTAACTTACACTAACCTAACTGACTGAAGAAAGTTTAAAAAAAGAATTATCATCAAAATAGCGACATTTCTTCGGACAAATTGTATAATTCACTTTTGAAATTTAAAAAAAATCAGAGAGTGCAAATCACATGCGGTAGAAGGTGGAAGTGAAACCTCACAAAAGCATAGAGCACCGCATATAGAGGAGACCGATTATATTATCTCATTATCTCGCATGCCACATCCAACAGATGTATGTGTTTATTGTAGAAATTTCAAAGTAACTTCTGTAAAATCGATCATGTTGATCTCTAAAGACTCTATATATATATTTTTTTTTTCTATTTTAACCACCAGTGTTTAATATCCACATAATATAATACCCACGTACAGGCTTCGCTTTTGCGGTATCTTTTATGTTACTCTCTTATATTTATGTTATTATGTTTGTACCTATTTCCATGCATCAAAAAATTTTGCTTAAAAAAAAATAAACAAATAAAAATCTCTTTTTAGTGTCGCTATTTTTTTAATTTAACGAGTTTTAAAATTACAACGGTGGGAAAGAAGTTTTCACTTCAAAAATGTTACGTGAAATGTGTGGCTTATAATGAAGTTGGTAGGTATCTAAGTAACTACTTACAAATTATACGACTTCAAATTTTTGTTTTTATTTATTAAGAGAAAATCAGATTCAAACCGTATTTTTGGATATGATCTCTACTGTTTCAGTTCACAGAACTACCAGTTTAAATTTACATACCTAATATCAGACATAAATGAAATATGCTTGAAACTCTTCCAGGCAGCCAAAGGAAGAACTTTAAAGCACACCGTTTTTTTTTTGCCAAAATCTAATGCCCGTAACTGCAAAATTTCTCTTATCAGGCAGAATTTGGGGTATTTTTAATATTGATAACTATTATTCTGGTCCAAAGAGAATAATAATATCATGTGCGTCATTTTCATCAAAGATCTTCTTCAAACAAACCATATTGGCTTTGGCTTGGCGTTTCCAGAAACATGGGTCTTTCGAGGATCCTGTTCCCGTTCATATCCAGGAAAATTTTCAACCGTTTAACTGAATAATAGGAACACATTAACAGCCTTGAGCGATATCACTAAATACTGACTCATCTTGTATACCCAGTAAAAGCCCCTCATCCACTACAAACAGTCAAGGATTGGGGTAAGATCTTATGTACTCTAAATACACAAAATTTGAATTGTGTTATTACCTACACCTTTTTATATAATGAAGTGTGTTTTTAATACATATTTTTTTTTTAATTCCGATATTGAAAAAATTTTACACATTTTGCTTTCAAAACAGAAGAGTAACTAACTATCTACAAAATATTTGAAAAGACCTCATTTGTTTTGAAGAAACCAACCCCCATCCTACACGAGTACGTAAAATTGACGTTAAAAATAAGTTGAAAATGACTGCTTACATCTGATTTTGAAAAACTCTGCGTAAAGGGCGGGCAACTGCCGAGAGCTGATCTATATATCATATAAAGGAGATTCCATTTTTTAAATGTGGATTCCGCACAACATTCGCAACTGCTCCCGTCTGACTATCGCATTCCCAAATGGGGTATGTTGTGAAGGTGAAGGAAGGGTATGGGGAGGAGGAATGTGGGGAAGTACCTTCTATTCAGGTCTGCTCACCAAACAGTGCTAAAGCCATTTTTTTATTTAAAAAAAACGAGTGTGCTTTAGACCACACGACTGAAGTAAAACTTTTTTACCTCCATCTATATAATAGGAAGAGAGAAAGAAAATGTGCGCGCGCACTGCTCGCTCTTGCTTCTACAGTGTGATATAGACAATAGGCCTGCACTGTGTCTTAGATATACGAAACGTAACTGGCTATGAGAGAAAGAGTCAAAGAAAATGTGTGCTCGCACCGCTCTCTCTTGCCCCTACAGTAATATACGAAACGTAACTCTCTTTCTTTCTATCTTCACTAACTTATATCTCCCTCTCAACTACCGTTCGCCTCGCTTTTCGTAACGGTCTCGTCACGCATTCACCAGCTTACTCTTCAAGTCAAGCGTGCGTAAAGAAGTTTTACATCAAAAATGTACTATGTATTTCGAATGACAATTCATCACTTTTCTAGGATGTTTTTTTTTATTTTCAGATGCGTTCAGAAATATTCAATTTTTTTGATTTTATTGCAAAGCGAAAATATTTTCACATTTCGTAAAAATAGGCCCGAGGACTGAGGATTAGATGAAATTTCGTACATTTAAACGAATTTGTCTAAGAGATGCTATTACTCACAATCAAAACTTGGTTGTAGTTATTTTAAGAAAAAAAGTGCAGTTTCCACGCGGTAAAACAATCTCAATTTCGTTTAATTTCGTTTAATCTCACGTAATTTCCGTTTCATATCTCAACCAATAGGAGCATTTAAAAGTGATATCATTATCAAAGCGGCCGATGAGCGCAGTTAATACGTCGCAGGTGCAGTAATCGTCATTTCCGTTTCATCCGAAATTCAAATCAGCAGCGGTGCTATAGAAGTTTCACTTCAAAAAATCTAAACATTCTTCAATAAGGAACTCCAGTGAAAAATATTATGGCTTTAAAAAAATATGCTCATATAGGCCAGGGGTGGGGTATGTTCATTCATCACTCCGATTTCCGTCTCGGGGGGGGGGGGGGGGGAAGCCACATTTAAATCAAAGAACAGGTTTTACTAAAACTAATTAAATGGTTTTACGTAGTCTGCACAACCACAATTTTATAACTGCACTTTGAACACGAGAATAGTTTCCGTCAAAATGCATCAGCAGATGTAACCACAACTGGATTTTTTTGTTGCATTCTGAACACGGAACATGTTTCAATTTAGATTAAATTTGCATGCGGGGAATTAAAACTACACTCAGAACATGAAAATGGCTTTCCTCTAATTCTGGCAGCATAAACTACGAAACTAGAATTTTATAAAGGCACTTCCAACATAAGAAATGCGTCAGCAAATGAAATCACACCTGATGCGTTTTCGTTGCATTCTTAACACAGAAATGGTATTAATTACAGGTTGAATCTGTACGCGGGGAATTAAAACTATAATCAAAACGTGAACTTGCTTTCCTTCAATACTGGCAGCACATATGTAAATACAATTTTATATCTGCACTTCACACACGAGAATGGTTTCTTACGAAACGTGTTAGCGAGATAAAACCCCACCTGGAATTTTTTCGTTGCATTCTAAACACAGAAATGGTTTTACTTATAAAGTGAGTTTGTACGCGGAGAACTAAAACTCCACTCAGAACATGAAAATGGCTTTCCTCCAATTCTGCAGCACACAGTACGCAACTAGAATTTTATAAATGCACTTCTTACACGAGGAATGCGCTAAATATGAAACCCCCACCTGTAATTTTTTCGTTGCATTCTAAACAGAGAACTGGTTTTTCCATCAGAGCGAAAATGATTGTGAGTCCCTAGCTTTAATTAATACTGCACCTAGACCACCAAAATGGTTTTACCTTCGAAATGCATTAGGGTTAGCAGATGAATCCGCAACAGGAATTTGTATTGTGAACACAAGATTGGTTTTACCTTCAGAATGAATAGGAGTCCACTAGTCAACCAGCTAAAATTAAATTGTACTCTTGATTACGTGAATTGTTTTCTACATATTGTAGCATTTTTTTTTGTCCGCAATATAATTTTATATTCATTTAACTAATTAAAATAATTTACATGTAATGATTTTTGTGTGGCAATTATTATGGCTTTTGTGTTTGCATTATATACAAAATGTTAAGGGACGTGGTTGACTTAATATGACCAGTGAATCCTGACTTTATTTGGGGAGATTGTTATATCTAGCTTTTAGTTCATCATCGCTTTGTTATTGAATAATTTCGTGCTGCAGATTATCAGGCACATTCTATGGTTTGACGTTGAACGGTTTAGCAAATATGTTCAAATCCGTTTGCTCTCTTTTCACGTCCTTAAATCGTACATTAAATGCCTCACTTAATTTTGCGCACTCACCAGCGTATTCAAACGATGTAGAAGGCTTTTGTCCTTGCCTTCATTTAGTTTAGCCTCAATTCTTGTCCTTAATTTAGTTTCAAATGATTTCACGTTTCACTCAGCTTCAACTTTTCTTTTCTTCGTAATTGTCATTAATAGGATTTTATTGATTTACTATCCACTAGAAATTTATGACAGACTGCCTAAGATTCTCATCCGGATAGAGTTGCCATCAATCCTGAAATATCGGAACTGTCCCTTACAAGAAAATTAAAAGTTCCGATGGAATTTCACGATCGTTTCACCATACCAAATTAAAATGAAAGTAAAATGGGAGGTTTTATCACGTTATAATTTTTATCTAAACTATTTGCTAGTAACAATTTTGTAATAACGTCTTAAAAATGCATTTGAAACACCGTTAAAAAACATCCCGTTCTGTGTAATTTTTTGTGGTTCTTTCAAAAGTGCCCGCGGGCCACAGGTTCCCCACTCCGGATATAGACCAATGAACGCTGATTTTGAATAAATAAGTTTTATTTCATAATATTAAACGGAGAGTTCTAATAAAAATAAACTATTTGCTAGTAACAATTTTGTAATAACGTCTTAAAAATGCATCTGAAACACCGTTAAAAAACATCCCGTTCTGTGTAATTTTTTGTGGTTCTTTCAAAAGTGCCCGCGGGCCACAGGTTCCCCACTCCGGATATAGACCAATGAACGCTGATTTTGAATATATAAGTTTTATTTCATAATATTAAACGGAGAGTTCTTAAAAAAATATTAAAAAATGCATTTTTAAACCTCTCGCCAAAACACACTGCAAAGTTGGTATTTCTGAATGGTTAGTGCTGACGTCACGCGTCACCAGTTATTGTATTGAAATCTTTGATTATGTGGGTATGACACAAGCCATCAGTATTAACAACATTTCATGTGATTCATTATTTCATACTCTTTATAGAGATTTAGTTGTTGTGTTATTGAAACAATATTTAAACCTAAATAATTCAGTATCAAAAATAGAGGTATCTCTATTAGTTTATCTCTATTATTTAAAATATTGAAAAACTTTAAACTGTTCGAAAAAATTGTATAATATTTTACATCAAAATGCTACCTAGAGACGAGCAAAGCGGCTCAGTTGAATGAGAATGAAAAGATCCGGTTCAGTGAATCGGCTCAATTGAACGACTGAATTAAGCTACGGTCACACTTGCTCATTAGAAGCCAAAAAGCAAGCTACCTAGTAGCAATTGCTACCCGCTCACTCGTTCGCAAAGATCCGCGAACCGCGAGCAAGTGTGTCCGTAGCTTTGAACATCGGTCTTACGGAACCGGATCTTACGGATCCGTATGAAGATCCGGGTCACTGAGCCGACTCGTTCGCGAACGACTCACTTCTCTATGAACTTCGAATTTAAAATGGCCGTCGTCGATCAGCTGGCAGGCGCTGTATCGCCTGTTTCTTATTTGCCTACAATTTTTGCAGTGTGCAGGTGATGCTCCGTTTGAGATAGTATTGATTTTAAAAGCTATAAAAATAATAATTTCAAACAATTTTTATACCACTCTCCCGTAATAATATTGAAAAATATAATAACATAATAAATATAATATAATAAATAAATAATTCCGCCTAAATAATGTTTTAACTTATCGAATAGTACCATACTTTCTTCCGTATAACTGTCATACAAAATGAACACCTGTTGAAAAACTTTTCAGGAGTGATGGCGTCACAGATTCACTATACGTGCGGTGTGTTTCGGAGGATCTTGAAAATTTAAAACTTTGAAAATTATTTTAACTATTAAAACAAACTCTAAAAAAAATAAAAATAAAATATGCAGTTATTTAAGTCAGAAGGTCATTATTCATTAAAAAAAAAATTTAAAATGGACTGGAATTCTCTATTATGCTCAGCGCCGCGCCGCGCCGGTCCGATGATTAATCTGCTCAAATAGGTCCCACGTGATGCATATGTGTTACTCGCGCAGACTTCCAGCGTGAGAAGATTAAAGGTAGGAAGGATTAGGTCTGGTATAATCCGATTAAGGCTGATGAATAAGGGAGCCATTCCACTTTTCAAACTATCGACAGGACACGGGATCTGCCGGGGTGGAGAGGGGCGGGAGGGTGGTAAGGCTGTTGATGCTCGGCGACGGGTGTATGGATTACAAAATTCTACGGCTTATGTAAAGTGGCCGGCCCAGGAGGTATTAATTAAATAGGACGAAATAACTATCATGGTGATTCTGATAATTCCAGACTCAAAATAATTTCATTGTTGAAACTCATTACAAACCATTAGATAAAGAATGGAAAAGATCAAAATAAAATAACTATTATGCACTGATGTGAAAAATACTTTTTTTATGAATATAAAAAACTATTAAATGTAACGAAAATAAACCACTTTGTATAAACCACTTACTTAATCCAATTTATCAACATGTTTCGAAAACAATGATCCCTTCGTCAGGATTTAAATAAAATGACAAATGCGATTTTCGATTTTCACGGCCAAAAGTATTTTTGTTGTTTGTTTTTGGGGTGTTATGCGGTATTACGACAAGAGACTTGCCATATTTTGAAAAAGGCCAAAATACCCCGCCCAAACATCACAAAAGGAGAGTTTGCGGCCTTAAAAGAATTGCGCACCAATGAGGAAATCTTAGTTCTGCCTGCCGACAAAGGTAATGCCACTGTGGTGATTAATACGGTAGACTACATCAAGAAGATGGAAGACCTCCTGTGCGATGCCGGCACTTACAAGAAAATTTAAAACAACCCCACCAATAAGATTGACCTGAAGACAAGAGAGCTAGTTAAAGCTTCCAGTATTAGGAAAGAGGATCGATCTGGGCTTTTTGTAAAAGCCTCCAGAACCCCTGCCCTATACGGTGTTCCTAAAATACACAAAAAGGATATCCCAATGAGACCAATTGTTAGTGCTATTGGCGCACCTACTTACAAACTGTCCCAATACCTCTCTAGACTTCTGCAGATGCAAACTGGAAAAACTGAATCTTGGATTAAGGATTCCTCAGATAACTTTAGAAGGTAGATCTTAGAACTTAGATCAGTAAACTTAAGAAGGTTCTCTCTCTCTGGTTTCAATCGTGGGATTGGCTTGCAGCAATTTCATCTATACATTTCTTCCACTCTTCCCTGTCTTGTGCGGCTCTTTTGAAGTCTGCATATGATGAGCAGCGCACGTCCACCAGCAGGTCCTCCAGGTACTCTCGGCGTGGGCGTCCCCTAGCGTTTGTCCCCTCGGTCATACCCTCCGTTATGGCATACAAGAGGCCTTCTTGTCTTATTACATGGCCGATCCATCTTGCGCGCCTTTCGGACAAGGTCCTGAGCAGGTGCCTTCCTCCTTCGATTCTTTGGAGAACCTCCTCATTTGTGATGTGGTCTCTCCAGGAAATTCCTAATAGTCGTCTATAGGACCACATCTCGAAAGCCTCTAGTCTAGTTTCAGATAGGCACCATGTTTCGCAGCCGTACATCAAGATACTCCATACATAGGTCTTGATGAGGAGTATTCTCAGTTTTAGGTCTATATTATTCGATTCTATTATTTTCGACCTTTTATTGAATGCAAGCCTAGCCTGGTGTATACGGCTATCGACCTAGATGAAGTATATAAACTCAGCTTTTCCGGATGTGATAAGGTCTATGTGAGCCAAACAGAGCGGACGATCTCTAAAAGGATATCGGAACACTTTCGAGCGTGTAAACTTGGCCACCCTGACAAATCGGCAATCGCCGAGCATTTAATTGAAACCGGCCATTACTGTGGATTTGTTCCTGAAGTCCTGGGAAGACCCAAAACTTATAGAGCACGCCTAATAACAGAGGCAATTGAAATTCATAAAAATCCTATTAACATTAATAGAGACGACGGAGCTAAGCTCAATAGTTCTTGGTATCCGGTAATTGACGGCTACACCAAAGCTAAATGCAGAAAACCATCTTCAAGTATACTGTAATTCCAGCTCGCAGTGGAGGGGAGCTGGCAACACGGTATTGCTTCGAAGTACTTAAGCACACATTTTACCACTAACATTTACAAATCTGCCCTGATGATGGACACTGTAACGCTGTCCGAAACGTTGGCTAAAGGAGGAGGTAGCTTAACACGGCATAACACCCCAAAAACAAAACAACAAAAATGACAAATGTTTTTGTCCATAAGTACTTACTTGTCTACAGTTGTTTATCTTTTTTATTATTTTCAATTTATCCTGACATTGATTAAATATTAAGGAATTTTGATTAAATAAATAGTGTACGCAAGGTGATCTGTTTTCATTTAATTAAAATGACTCCATTACTTGAATGTGCGAAAATTGAGGAAATAAAAAAATTATAATAACATTTAGTTTTGAAGGGTTTTATTTCACCTGTACGTTTGTTATTTAATCAATTGAAATAATACATAAAGTTAACATAATAATAGCACGGTAGGTCGCTTTTATTGACAATGTTTCGTTGTTATGTTGACTCCTTCCACCGTTCTCTCTCTCCTCCCCCAAAATCATCACTCCCACCAGCCCCACCTAATAAAATTTAATCATTTCTGTATTCGTATAGTTTTTAAGTTAGTTTTACGATTGCTAGTGAATGACACGGATGTATCAAAAATGGTGGCAGATAAATAAAAATTAAGTAACGAATACGCAAGTGAAATAAAACTGTTCAAAACAAAATGTCTGGAAATTGTTACATAGGTAATGTCCAAGAAATACAAACAATTATGAAATAAGTGACTATAGTGGAATATCTATATGCATAACACTAGATCGAAAAAAAATGATATAAAAAATATTCCAAGTTATAAAACCACATTTGGACAAAGAAACTATACATACTTTGCAACAAAACTCCATAACATCCTTCCCCAAGACATAAAACTAATAAAAAATCCAATTGAATACAAATCAAGAATAAAAATATGGCTTAAAGAGGTCAATGAGAAAACCCTAGCGAAGACGCTAAAAACGACATAGAAGACAAATGAACTATATTTAAATAACTTTAGTCCGCCTCGGCACAGGACCCCCTAGTGAGGAGGACTAAGAAATACAATATTTTGTACTTAATTTCACATTGCATTTTGTATGTAAAAATTTTTTATATAGTCGCTATAATAAAAAAATAAAAAAATCAGAAAAAATTACAAGTGTGCCGTTCAAGCGGTAGGAGTGAAACCTTCAGAAAACTAAAGTAGACAAAAGTGGGAAGGCGGAGAGGAAACCGATTATTCGATCTCATTCTCTCGTAGGCTAAATCCTAAAGATGTATGGGTTTGTCTCTTTATGGTGTCACTCGCTTCCGTTTCATTGAGTTTCAAATCACAACGGTGATAAAGAAGTTTTCACTTAAAAAAAAAATCAGAGTGTGCAGTTCACGTGTAGAAGTGAAACCTTCAGTAAACCAAAATAGACAACAGTAAGGAGGCTATGAAGCACCGCACAAAGAGAAGACCGATTATTTACAAAGCACCACACATGGAGGAGAGCAATTATTCTGTCTCATTTTCTCGTAGGCTAAGTTATATAGATGTATGTGTTTGTCTCATTTTAGTGTCGCTTTTTTGTTTGATCGAGTTTCAAATCACAACGGTGCTAAAGAAGTTTTCACTTCAAAAATACCCTGTTCAAACTTTGTTCCATATGTTCATTTTAACTGACCGGATCGGTTTCAGACAATCATGTTCTTCCACTTTTGTTGAAGTTCTCCAGGATTTTAGCAGGCCACTGCAAAGGTAAGGATATTTTCAATACGCGCCGCCCGCTGAAATAATTTAATAACACTATTGTCAACAACAGTAATTATTGTCGACTGTAAATCTCTCTCGGTTACGAAATAAATCTCTTTCTCTGACCCCTCCGGTTATAAAATGGACTCGACCGCACCACTGAAATGAGATCGATTCATATTTACATATTTTTTGTATTTGTTGTTCTTTTAAAATACAAAGAGGGGATTATAATTAAACCCCCCTTATCTCCTGAGGGACTGTGTTTGGCAATTAAAAACAAAATGAACTTCAACCGAGTTAATTACTTTTTCTTGCATATATTTGCCCTCGTTCTTTTTACGTACTATAGGAGATGATAAGAGCAAAGACGGCTTGATAAGCAGATAGCATTATACTATTGTTGGCTGAATTTAAATATTTATAACTTCCTGTAACTAAAGGCAATTGTGTTCCGGAAAGTTATTAGACAGCGGACTTGGAGACGCCACTCCGAATTCAGACTTTAGGTTGCAAAATATTTTTCACGTTTATTGTGCTGCCTGTTTATATTCACAACTTTTATTCAAAATCAAGGTTATTCAAAATAACCTTATCCGTTGATTAAAAAAATATATGATTGATATCAATATATTTCTTGAACACAAGCATTAAACGCAATGTTTGATATTTTCATTGACCTGAGGGACTTCATTGAATATTTTAAATCACTTTGGTCTACTTTGTACACTTGCCTTTTCGTCAATAAATCAATTAAAAAAAACGAGTGTGCTTTAGACCACACGACTGAAGTAAAACTTCTTTAACTCCATCTACATGATAGGAAGAGAGAAAGAAAATGAGTGCTCGCACCTCTCTCTCTTGCCCCTACAGTAATATACGAAACGTATCTCTCTCCCTTTCTATTGTCACTAACATATATCTCCCTCTCAAGTACCGTTGGCCTGGCTTTTCGTAACGCTCTAGTCACGCATTCACCAGCTTACTCCCCAAGTCAAGCGTACGTAAAGAAGTTTTACTTCAAAAAATCAATCAAGGTTCTTAAACGCAAAAAAATAAATAAAAGTCATCAAAAATGAGATTTTGGAATTGTAAATGATAATTTATGCAATTCTGATTGATACAAGAATATTTGATTACAAAATTAAAAGTGGATGCCAACCATAACGGAAACATTCAATGAAAATATTGTTGATAATTTTTAAGACATATGTATTTGCCCCCCCAATTGAAATATATATGATAACATATATTACTGCTAATTTGTATTACATTTATTACTGCTAATTTGTATTTTCCTAAAAAAATACTTTTTTTTTATTTTTCTTTCTTACATTTATATGTTATATTTTTATTTTATTTTATATTTTACATGTACCTACCTGGATTTTATTGTTTATTACTGATGTACACCTAGAATAACACAACTTATATCTGATATTGTACCTAATATCTAAGTGACTCCCCCAATATGTACCATTATTGTTAATTATTATTGAATCCATTAATGTGAAATTATGTACACGCAACCTGCCAATTTGACTGTCCTAAAACGGGAAACCTTCCTAGTTGGACAGTCAAAGCTTCCTTTTATATTATTATTATCTTGTATGTAATAAATTTAATAATAAAATAAAAAAATAAAAATAAATATTTCATGTATGGCGGGTAACCATTTATTGGGTAATCAACATCTCTGCCGTAGGTTACCCCAAGTGGTTCGCTATGTTGGATGACTTAGCAGAAATGCCCGGCTTCATGTGGCGAGGTTGGTCTTGGTTTTGGTAACCAATAAATGCATGGTGGATCGGATCGGGAGAGACTGGTCGAGGGAGACCTAACCTAGAACTCTCCAGCTCTTTCTTCTTTCTAATTTTGTTTTTATTTTTAGGATTTTATCTAATTCTTGTTAATTCAATAATGAATATGCAAAATATTTTTCTATGGACAATGTTAATAAAAAACAGATCCGGTCGGATTATCAATATCACGAAATTGTGACAATAACAATTTATTTATTTATTTGTTTGTTTACGCCTTGATGGCTTTTACATGTAATGTAAGTTGTACAGGAGCAAGTATATACATATACCTATATAGAAAGTATACAGCAGGAATATAACAAGAATGAGGAATATACAATAGACAGAGCATGAAAGACATAAGTAGGCACAACACTAGTATGTACGAGTATTCGATAAGTAAATTGTTAACAAAGGAGTTCAACCAGTAGATTCGTATTTGGTCTCAGGCTACAGTAGATTCAGTAATTATTGTCACGATATTACACAAAACATGATTAAAAATATATTCGAAGCATACCGGTTGGTACTGGTGTAAAACATTTTTTAACGATTAATACAAAAGTAGGTAATTTTTTTGTAATTGAAAAAAATTTTTTTTTTTGCTATTTTAAATGTACGTAAGTTTGTTATTATTATGAAAAAAATATAAGGTATATAGCAATTACATATATAAAGAAGTAAGTAGGTGATATGAAAGTAGTTACAGAGCAGTGGGTATTTAATTATCGCAGCTATTGCGACATCACAGGTCGTGAAATGCAATAACAGATCACACCTCCACCGTGGTAGACATATGTAAAGCAATTCGCTCACCGCGAACGCAATCTTCGTCAGCCGTCTTGGCGTTAACTGCTCCGGTACATTTTTACACTTCTCCCAGGGTGCGGCTTGTCACTGCTTTATGCAGACTGCTCCGTTATTCGCGTCCTGTTTTCTGTGGCAAGTAACTTGGAGCATTCTTGTCAAGTATGTAAGTTTTAAAACGAATAAGCAGTTCACTGTATATCATATATTTATCATAAAAATAAAAAAAATCAATGCATAAATTCTGTGACTTATTATCATATGTATTCCTCTTTGCCCAGAATACTAATAGAACGAAATAATTTGTACAAATTCAGTGCACATCTTCAAAAATTTATCTTCCGATAAATATAAAAAATTTTACTGTGACAGTTCAGTTTTGTACAATAAATATATTTTTAAATTTTTTTTAAATATTTGTATATTTTTTACAATTATATACACTTTTCATATGTTTTACAGTGTTACAAAGGAATATAAAATTAGCCTTTCCTCACCATAAAGAGACAAGGCTGTTGTGTTTGGAGAGGGAATTCATGCCCAATTATGTGAAATCATGAAATATTGCAAACAATAACATAAATTATAATACCTATAATTAAATAAGTAAATTAACAAATAAAAATAATAACCAAAAAATGTTTTAAAAAATTTTGTTAAGAAAAATGATAATTTAATTTTGAAAATTGAATAATGAATTTTTTTTGCACTTTTTAATTAATTTACAAAAAGTTTATTTCTTTATGTCAATTTTTAAACTTTTGACAAATCAATCATTTTAAAAAAGCTTTTTTTTGCATAAAAAAATATATTATATGATATATAGGCACAAAATCTAAATAATTTGTTTTTTTTTCAATACTACAACGTTTCTTTTATTGAGTCACCGTGAAGTCACCACAGAAGAAACATATAGTTGAATCGGCACAAAAGTGTAAAAATACTACCATTTCTTAATAAACACAAATTTCGCAATGAATAATGCGAAAATTCGCCTAAGCACTTTGATTTGTCAAGAAACGTTAGTAAGTTTAACGCTCACAGTGAGCGGAAACATAGAATTACGTGTAAACAAAGCAATAAGGCGAAACGCGTATTATTTCAACAGCCAAGTCGGAAAACGTTTTTTATTCCGCCATGAAAAGTGTGTTGTTATTTAACTCGCGATAATTTAATTTTTATAAGGTTCCTGAAAATTTGATTTATGCTCGTTTGCTAATGTTATTAGTTTCCTTAGCCGACACCAAGGAAATATGTTTCCCAAGGAAAGCGCGGAGGAGAGCTGTAAAGCGGGTGACAGTGGAAAAAGCAAACAAGGCGGCAAAACCAATTGCCGGGGAAAAGAAAGCGCTATTTATACCGCCTTATTGATAAAAATGCTTAGAGTTAATTGAGGACGTTGTAATTTATGGTTACCACGGCTTGTGAATTTATTTTGCAAAAGCAGTACAAAAACCAATACGTATGGTGTGAAAACAACAAAGAAAACAGTGTGCACTATAGTTTTGAGTGTTGAATACTTGGATCAGGTGGATGAGTTTATGTATTTGGGAAGTATGTTCACAAGGCTGATAGAGATATTGAAAGAACGGGAAATGCGGATAAGGAAGTTAATGGAGGACATAACGCCGTTGGCGATAACAAAAAAAAAAACTGTTCAAAGAAGTAAAGCTAGCAGTCCACAATGGCGTGCTGTTACCTACTCTGATGTGTGACAGTAAAGCATGGAACTGGCAGAGGAAAGATGAAAGTAGACTGAACGCTGTAGAAATGAGATATGAGAAATGAGATGTGTGGTGAAACTATGTTAAATCGTGAAAAAGAAATGTAGAGATCCGAAAATAATGCGAGACTAATCTAGGCATAATGAGTAAGATTAAGAAAGGTACGCTTAGATAATTTGGGCATGTAAGTAGAGAATACCTGAGAAAGACTTGGAATAATCAAGTGAATCAGATACTTGAATCGGGCCATGAGTCAGAATAATATAAGAGTATGCATGAGAGCATGCATGAATGTTAATGAGACAAGGGGTGTATACTAAAACCGAGTTGCTTGGTGGTCCGTCCTCTCTGCCTACCCCTGCAGCGAAACGGCATGAATGTTAATTTGGTTTTTAGCAAAAGCGATTAAAACATAAAAAATAATATAGTTAGCAGGGACAGTGTAGGACAGAAAAGGTGGGTACTAGATAATATTATGCACCAATATGTAATTATATTATATTTAAACGTGAAAGAATACTTCACGCTTAAAATTGTTGATGGAAACGTGGAAAATATCGCCAATTTCTTAATTTAATTAACCTAGTATTTCCAGGAAGAATCAGAAGCCTTGCTAGAGTCCTATTTTAGCCTAGTATTGATTATATAAACCGTTCAGAAACGTATATGTCCTCAGCTGAAATGCGACATCTCTCATAGAACTAATTAACCTTTTGTTATGTCGAGCACAACACAATAACAATTTTTAAACAACAATAATCTCAAATATATTGTTGACGTGGGTTATGGTTGGTTCTGCCAAAAACATGGGTCTCGTAGTAAACCAGCAGAACGCCAAATACATGGTTGCAAGATGCACCCAACAAACCCCAACTCTCTCATGTGGAAGCCAAAATTTTGAAACGGTACCAAGATTCACATATCTAGGCTCCCTGATCAAACGGCAATAATACTACAGAGGAGATCCAGAAATGCATAGTGAACGCAAATCGCTATTATTTCCGTCTACAAAACCAAATAAATTCCAGACTGCTGTCCAAAAACACGAAGATATTAGTGTACAAAACACTTTTTAGATAAGTACTCACGTAAACAGCTGAGACGTGGGTAATAACTAAGAGGAATGAGTGAGCAATGGAGGTTTTTGAAAGGAATTTGAAATTTTGAGGCGCATTTTCGGACCGGTTTCAGAAAATGGATTTTGGCGCAGACGTTTCAACAATGAACTCTATACTCTGTTTAAGGAGCTAAACGTCACAAAATTTATAAAACTGGGAAGACTTTAGTGGCTGGGTCATGTGGAGAGAATGACCGAGCATCAGGCTTCAAAGTCCCTGCTAAATTCAAGACCGATAGGGCGTAGGAGCCTGGGAAGGCCAAGATTAAGATGGAGATACCACGTCCTCAAAGTCATATCTACCTTGGAGCTTCTAAACTAGAGAGAGCTGGCACAAAACCGAAATGATGGAGGAAGACTCTCGAGAAGGCCAAGACCCACCAGGGGTTGTAGAGCCAAGAGTGATGATGGTCGGTTCTGAATTTCTTTGACTTTATGGAACGGTTATAAACTTGTAGCAATAATAAGTGTGGAGGCTTTAGACCGCTGGGTGCAAGTGTTTTTATAGAACAAAAAAATGCTCCCATACTAAGGTCGTTGTTGTCGTCAACAGTTTAAATACATTGTCTCGTGGCCCAAGGGTTGTGGCGCTAAGTGGCGTGTATAGATATTGTAAATATTGACCGTTGTTGATCATGGTTTTTGTCCGTTGCTTATTGGTGCGGTTACGTCATCGAGCGGGTCAGATAAGAGCCATGAAATACAACCTTTGCGACCAAAGAGTCAGTCATAACTCTCCAACAGAAAGGTTTGTTGTATGAGTTATTCGTGCGTCGTCGTGAAAATCTTGAAGTGTTCTAAAATATGAGTCTTTCAATTTCTATATCCGCTTTATCAACTTTTATTTGAGAAAACCGCAAAAAACTGTCACATAGCGTAAATAAAAAATTGCATTTTTTATTTATTTTTTATATTGAATTTGAGTAATATACATTCGAAAAGTGTTCCTTTTTCAATGTATGTCTAGAAATATTTAAGTAATTTGGATAAATAAAATGGATATAGCGGATTTTGATACTCACTTCGAGGCTTTTGAAACTCAACTGACCTAAAGGGCTTGTTTCTACATCCGTCATCTTGGCAAAATAACTGCTCGTGATTGGTTAAATTCGGATATAGCGGGTTTTGATAGTAACTTCTTGAATGATATAGCGGGTTTTGTTTCTCACTCGCGGTTTTAACATGTTTTTTGGTCGTGATAAGGGAGATTTTAAAACTCAATTTTAGGTTAGTCTTGTTCCTCGCAAAAATGTGAACAAGATGTCAAACTCAGATAATTTCGTCAAAAAATCGGATATAGCGGGTTTCGAAATTATAGGACTCATATAAGAATAAGACGTTTTTTAAAAAAAGTAATGGTGGTTTAGAGATAATACCCAACACAACACATTTTTTTTAATCCTTTTTTTTCTATCCACAAAATCAATTTAGCAACACCACCGACTGCAAATTTAAGTAGGTTTTGATGATCGGATCGGTTAGTAATGAAATCGGTTATGAACATGAAATAATCTGAAATTTATTTTTGAATATTGTTTTTATTTAATTAATTTTGGTAATAAACTATTCAGAACCCATCAAAGTATTTTAGTCTGTACAAGCTTTTCAACATTTAATTACCTACTAAATGATAATATTATCACTGAATTGTTACGTTGTAACTATAATTATTCAACAACGCCTGCGGGATTGGTTGGTAAATAGGTACTTGGTAAATCAAAATTAATTTCATGTGGTTGCGATTAGTTTCAAAAGGTACTTATATTTTCAGGTATGGAGATAAAGCTGATAGAAAACTGAATGCTCAATGATGATGAAAATGATTAATACAAGTTTAATTCATGCATTGAAATTATTTTGTTAATAAATGAATTTCCACTAAATTAATACCAAAAGCCATTGATTCAAAATCCATTTGTTGCGGCATTACTTCCAATAGAAGAAAAATCATAATGTTGGAGTTTCGCAGAAATTCAAATGTAACATTATCATTAAAAATTGACATTTTGTTTTTATTTTTTATTTGAAGTGAAATTTTTTTTAGCACCGTTGTAATTTGAAACTCGATGATATGGACGCAAGCGGCAATAAAAAGAGACAAACACCATAGGATTATAGGCCTGCATGAGAATGAGGTAGCAATAAAAAATGTACTCATTTCACGGGTACTCGGTTCCAATATAATACGATAAATCCACGGTCTCATGCAAGTCTTCTTTAGTCTAGTGGTATAAAGCGCCTGGCAAAATTAAGCGGCCAGACTTTCAGCCGACCAAGTATCGCATCCTAAGAAATCCAAAAAATATCCAATCTTCAAACCACTCCAATATGAACAGGCAAAGAAAACACAAAAGAAAAAACATCTAGCGTAATAATCAAACACAGAAGAAAACACAAATACTAATTATTATTTTTATTTGATAAACTAAAGTTTAAGTTAAACTAACGTTAACTGACGTTAAACATAGCACAAAGGGTAACAATTATTATAAGCAATAATTATCAGCTTGAAACACTCATCTACATTGAAAAATCTTCCGAGAAAAGATACTTGCCGCCAACGGGACTTTAGATTAGATAAGCCGCCATAGCTCAGTGGTCAAGAGCAACTGACCGGCAATCAGAAGGACACGGGTTCAAGTCCCGTTGGCGGCAAGTATCTTTTCTCGGAAGATTTTTCAATGTAGATGAGTGTTTCATGCTGATAATTATTGCTTATAATAATTGTTACAAATACTAACAAGATGACCAAATGTATAGGAAAAGGTGCATAAAGACGTGCTTCGTAGTCTCCCCACTCTTGTCTACCTTATTTCTGAAGGTTTCACTTCTACCGCGTGTGAATTGCATACTCCGATTTTTTTAAAGGTCTTCGTTATCGACGTTTCTAGGTCCGTTTCTGCTTTTCATCAAATTGTGATAAGCTGAAAAACTCCATTAACATGGTAGGCGTTAATCACAATTTTGTTCAAAAAATGAAACGGAGCGTTTAGGTGTTTAAATTTCAAATTTCAAAAAATAAAATGTCGCAGATTTGCTGAAAATTCTGACAATGTGACAAATGAATTTCTTTGAAACTCCTAAGCTTAGTTTTCTACCTTTTCTCAACTAAAATCTCTGCTATTTCCACGAAAGCATTTGCCTGACTAAAATAGATTAACCTCTGTCACGCAGCTTCCTCGTAAGGGTAGGCAGAGAGAATTTACCGCCGTACAACACTGTTCACTCTTCTATTATTCTGATCCTTGACGACACCCGACTAAAGTATTTGTTCCACTTTACCGTACCATGTTTTCCTCTTGCATTCCTTACTTCTACCACCTTTAACCATGTTTTCCTCTTGCATCCCTTACTTCTACCACCATTAACTTATTTTTCCTTTATCCGCTCAACATGCCCAAACCATCTAAGAGCCCCTTTCGTAATCTTAACAATGGCACTTAGAAATCCTGCATTATTATTGTTATTATTGATTTTCACGTTTAATAAGATTTTACTGAAGATTTGATTGGCAAACAGTGACGAAAAATATTGGTTAAAATAGGACAGGTGAAGTCTTTGTTTTTTCCTTATCTTTTTCTACACATCTACCTATTTCTTAATTTATTTAAACGCCCAAAGATTTTTACATGATTTTAGTAGTGATCATGAAGAATATGATTTTTACTACGTTGATGTACAATAAATGATTTAGAAAAATGAAAAAGAAAATAGTTGAAAAAATACAGGTAACATAAGATGAAATTAACAAAATATAGGTTACACCAAATATAAGAGTTTAAAAAGTAGGTAACAAAGGACGTAAGTTAAGTAAAAATAGATAATTCGCCAATTTTCTCTAAATCAACAATAATATTAATAAAAAAAAATTAAGATTGATGTTCACATTAGTTTGTAAAATAGGTAGAAGAAGTAGCCACCTATGGCGTTTGAAGTTTGCCAAGTTCAAATTGTTGTAAAAACATCCATATTGTTAAAGTTTTTATAACCAAGACCGTGTAAACATTGTATTGGGGAATGCAAACTATAGTTGGAATGAGATGTGTGTATTTAAAATATTAATGTATGTCTCGTTGTTCGTGTAGGTACATGTATATTTAATAATTGCAGGAGTTCAAAAAAAAGGTGAATGAAAAAATGTTTATATAATGTATTGTTTGGTCACTGTTTATCTGTTATGGAACCGTTAATTATTTACTAAGCTTTTTGTTTGTCGTTGTTTCAGGCCCAAGCCGCGCTGATGTACGATGCGGTGTACGTGCTTATCGAGGCCTTCAACCGGCTGATGCGCAAGAAGATGGAGTCGGCGCGCGGCAACTCACGGCGCGCCATGCTGTTCAGCAACACGTCGCGCTCACTGGATTGCACGCCCAAAGGTTGGGTCACGCCCTGGGAGCATGGCGACAAGATATCCCGCCTGCTTAGAAAGGTATTCATACCTACGTATTCATACCTCGCCTAACCTAACCAAACCGGTTATATGACGAAATTACACGGCAATGAATTTCAAATACCAATATTTAATTATCTTGCCAGAATTACATCAGCAACCTATTACATATCCAAAAAACTAACCTATTCTAATTCAACCCTATTTTTTTCAGATTAGAAATTTATCGTTATCATACAAAATTTCAGAAGACTAAAAACGAATTTTTAACGCGTCTAATTCTATATGACTCCTGCCAAACCTAACCCAACCTCACTTTAACTAACCCAACACAACCAAATCCCAGATATATTCCTAATTTAAACTTATTTACATCCTATTTTTTTACCCTTAATAAGAGATGTACATATGACAATATTGACAATAGTTTAGCTGCAAATCGGGAAGCGGGTATGGATTCTTTTCATTTCCTTAAAAAAGACCCTCCACGCAACATTCCCTAGGACGACATAGACCGTGAGGGAAATTGTGTGCCTCAGAGTCTCCTGTGAGGGGTTAATGTAAAAAAAAACGTGCGTGCTTTAGACCACACGACTGAAGTAAAACTTCACTAACTTATATCTCCCTCTCAACTTCCGTTCGCCTCGCCCAACCGTTCGCCTCGCCCGATCACACTTTTCATAACGCTCTCGTCACGCATTCACCAGCTTACTCCCAAGTCAAGCGTGCGTAAAGAAGTTTTACTTCAAAATAGCAAAAACTACGTTTTTACCACATTTTTGCAAGCCAAAAACTTACCTTTTTTTAAAGTTGATGGTAATATTCAAAAGCCATAGAAATCAGATGGAAAGTATAAATATTTGTAAGAGATATTATTATCTCATAAAAATTTAATTTATTTAATATATGAACATATATTATGAAGTTTTAAGAAAATAAAATTTTCCAAAATCACAGTTTTAGCTAGACTAATAACAACTAAACTAATACGAATAATAACCTAGCAAAATAACCTTTTTCTAATTTACCTAAGCTAATTTATCCTTTCCTAAAGTAATCAAGCAATTCTAATAAAACGAACACAATCTAACCTGAAAAATCTATTCTCCCTAAATCCCTATTCCATTAAACAACACATTTTTTCCTTAAAAAAACTTTATATGCGTAGTAAAAAATGATTGTGTGAAACATTATGAATTTATTCAGTGGTGAGATTTAAGTCCCTGATGGGCTACCGCGCATTATGGGGTACTTTCTGCAGGTATAAATCATTTTCTCTATCAGCCCCAAAGCAACCTTTCACATTTTTTTATCAACTGATAATGTGAAAATTGCCAACTCACGATATTTAATGGAGTGTGTTAAATGAATATTTGACAAGGCGTTTTTATCAACGCCCGCGCAAAGTTCGGGGAGAAATAACACTACGTGTTACGCACTTACTTATAGCCGAATTCAGAATTTTAAATCTCTGGCGAGAAGATTGAGCGATGGAGATTGGGATGTTTATAATACACGCTTACGGATATTAGCAACACGACATGCAACCCAACAAAGGTTGCAACAAATTTCATGATCTGAAATAGGACTATATTGTTAAAAACCTTTTTAATATTTCTATTTTTGATACTGACAATTCGTGGTGGAATTGAATTGTAATAATATATATAATAAACACGTATTTAAATTTAATTCTACTTAATTTATATTTAACTGCAACCGGTTTTAGCCTGTTAAAGCCATCTTGAGACTAGTACAAATAATTCTTAATCTACAGATTTTATTCAAATTATAACGTTTTTACATCTTAGTCATCTTCAGACTGGTACTAGGTCTGCTACTAATAACGAAAAATCCTTAAAAAAAAGTTTTTATTTTGTTTAATCTTTATTAAAAGTTTTTATTTTGTATACGGAATTTTTTTAAATGTTGTTAATAGACTAGTAAATCTTCAGACTCTCTCATGACCTAGAATACATATCGTGTGGCATCTGAACAATTTGCACAAGGCAGAATAACTCGCGGGGTGCCAGGATGCAATATTATATAGGTAATGGAATTAGTCACACGTCAAAAATATGTCTTTAAAGGGTTTAAAAAATTACGGGGTGTTTTGAGTGGGTGCTAAATAAATTTAATATCGAAAAAATAAACAGAAGTTAGTAAATTTAGTAAATTATTCGTGGTATTCTCTTAGTGTGCAATTTTGTCCATGTGTTTTCCCGTATATTGTGTGATTCGGGCAGTGTAATATTGGTACGTGAGATTCACACATATGTAATTTCTTCAAGTAACCCTCAGCAATGCATAAGTGTGGCGTTTTCCTCTACTACGTCTTCCTTATTTTTTTTCTTGTAAGTACTTCTTGGTTCCATGCCAACTCAGAATAAAACCACCTCAGAAAAGTCATTAAAAGCTATGAAAAAATAATTTAAAAATAGCCGGTAACCCCAACTTAACTTAACCTATTCAATCATTTTTTTATCATCACTCTTGATGACCTTTCCGAGGTGGTTCTGAGTTGGCTTCATTCTGGGTTGGCCGGTCACCGTAATTCTTAAATGTATGGGTTTTTGTATTCGACTATTTGAAATGGTAGCGCTATTCTACCATTGTGCTGCTTTACCACTTTACCAACATAGTCGTATTGTAGCACTGTACTTCCTTACCTTTGTACCACTGTTCCACAGTATCCTATACCACTATAGCATTTTGCCATTGTACCACCGTGCCACTGTACTACTTTGCCACGGTACCACTGTACCACTGCACCACAGTATCATTATACCACTGAGCCAATGTCGCTGTACCACTGTACCACTGCACCATTGTATCATTGTACCACGTACAGCTGAACTGGATTTCGTATGGCGGGTACGAATGACGGCTTCGAGAGCGCGCAGGGGAGCCAGCAACAAATTAATAATAATACCGAAGAGGAAATTATGCCAAAATCGAATAATGATAGCGGTGCGTTAAAAGCCACTCAGCTTGAAAAATAAATTAAATTATATGGAGTGAATACCAATGGGGCTTCTGGGTGGCATTTTTTCTAATAAATTTCAGTTGTGCACCTGTTTAGTATTACAATTTTATTTTTCTTCCCTTGTGTTAGCTGTATTTAGGCAGTTGATAGCTTCATGGAGAAGATGCTCGACTGGTAGTAGCCTAGCCAAGGCAAGAGCAAAGAATATTTTAACGTAACATTTATTTATGCTCTCAGAGCTGCACTTTATAAATTACGAGTTTTCAATTATGTTATATCAGAAGTGAAAAAAGTTATGGCGGTGTAGTTTTTATTCGTTTTTTTGAGTCTCCCATCGCATTTCTTCCGACCTATGTCCTGGATAGAGCCGGGCCCACCACCGACTTCCGCAGATTAGGCACACAGTCGCACTCATCGGAAAACTGTTATCTTGAACTTCAATTGCCTAGCATCCTCCCTGTGGAGGGCTGGAGCCCAAGCAGGAGAGGGAAAACGGGAAATAAAGGAATGTTGTAGAATAGAGAAGAATAATATTTAGAGTTCTCGCTTAAACTTTAAACTTTATAAGTGCAATATTCTTGTTTATTTTGTCACAAATTTAATTTCAATAATTTGAAGTTTTTTGGCTCCTTGTGCCAAATTAGTAGTAGTATTTTAAAGGTCAAATAAACACTAATGGCAATATTGCAAGACGCGGGAATAGAAGTTGTGTCCTTCAGATGAAAGGTCGTAGGCATAGAACACTACGCAAAATTGTCAAATGGAGTAGAAATGCGCATGACGTCAATAGCTGCAGTACCATTGTTTTGGCGATTGTTGTACAATGAAATAAAGGAGACGGAACAGAAGAAGGTCGCAAAGTTCCTAATTGGTAAAGATTATTAGTTTCATTGTTACTTACATTCAGAATTGATAATCATTGCTTGAACTGGCTTTAGCCGTCGCCGTTGTACCACTGACACCGGTCGATTGTGCGTTTTATACACATTTTTTGTTAGCTTTTAAACTTAGCTCATCACTATCTTTAACTAAGGAAAGCTTTCGACATCTCAAGCACCTTTTAAATTCTGAATGGTTGGTTATCTTTCACCAGCGCAATTATGGGATTACTTGCTTATAACAGATTGTTAGAGACATAACCGAAACATTTCAGTTTTTTTTCTCAAATAAAGCGAAATTATTTCAAACATTATATTAAAAATCAAATAAATATGCCACCAAGTATAGCAAAACAATTATACATTAAAATAGTATTAAAAATCTCGACTCGTTATGCTTCCACAACTTTTTCTTTTTAACATTTTTATCATTTCTTTTTGTATGAAAATTCGCCACGAATCGAGAAAACTTGCTTTCGAAACTAATCAACACCCTTCTAAGGATTTGTTTCCGTCTTTCAAATTAAAATGTTTTTTTTTTTCTTTCATGTTGCAGTCAATTCAAAGAAAATTCTCTACAATTCCGATTAATTAACTTGGATAAAAGAAATTGAGAAAAATTATCGCCTCATTGTGTTGGGGTCTAACTCATTTATTATCCAAACTGATTATTCTGTCGATGGTGCTTTGAAAAAAAGATATGCTAGAAAACTTCAAATGAGATTACGTAAACTTTATTTTTTTGGTTCATTTTAAGAAACAAAATACGTTGCTTTTGATTTTACTTTCAGAATAAGCTTTTTTCCACGTTCAACTATAGACAATAATAATCGAATGGCTTAAACCCTTCAGGCTGATTTGTTCGCTTTTCGGATCATATAGGTCGCAGAGATATCGTTATGTTCCCTTACTATCATGGTTAGAAAAATGATCTAAACGTTGTTAAAAAGCGAAAATATCATGCTTTATATTCAAATCTAAAAGTTAACCTCGAAATAATTAAAATATATGCCTTTTTTATTAATTATGTTACGTGAAACAACAAAGAAGTGAGTTGGCGATAAAGTTTTTTTTTACGTGAGCTCCACGCAGGAAAATAATTTCCCTCGGGGCCTATGCCATCTTTGGGGATGCTGTGTGAAGGTTTTTTAATGAAGGGAAGGAGAAGAGAGTTCTGGAAAGGAAAAGGGTTTAAGGGGTGGGTAGGAAGGAAATATGTTTACACAATAAAATATACGTGTTTATTTTTTTGTGAGCCAATTTTTAAAAGATTTATAAAATATGTGTTTATTTAGAATGATAAAATTTAAAAGCGTGTATATACGAGTACATTATATGTATATTTATATAATTTCAAAACAATGTTTAGTTTTCAGATACTTTCATAAATGATCCATTTATTTTGATTTCATTGAGGCCTACTTTTGCAACTTGTAATTTATACTGATCTTTCATTAGAATCGTTTGCTTGTAGATGGAAGAAGAGTGAACATTTCACATTTGTACTGTTAATACAGTCAAATTTATAATATATTAGGTAGAAATAATGAGATCTTGATTAGACAGGCACGAACAAGTCGGTCAAATACTTCGTGCGTGAGGTCGTGTCAAAAATCAGAATAACAGAAGACTTCTGTTATTCTCACTTAGTAAGAGACGATGTATGAATTTGAATGAGTAAGAGTGTATATCCAGAAAAAGTTTTCTGGGGTTCAATCCACTCTGCCTATCTTTCTGGGAAAACGGCAAGTCGGAAAGAAAAATGTTTGGTTAACATTTTTATCAATAGTTCTTGGACAGTGAGCTAGTGAGCTATGCCTTCGTGAAATGTGTCCTTCCTAATAATTTTCTGTTAGTTTTGTTTACTCAGATCAATGCAAATTGTTTGAGCTGATTTAAAATGAGCTCAAATCGTTTTTAAAATGAGCTACGGAGAAATGTAATAAATACTATCAACGGCGCCATCTTGCGAAATATCACTTCAAACGGTGATGTATACATGGAAAAATAGGGTGTATAAAAAAAACTGCTATACCAGCACGATGTTATTTTACAATGATATATATAAAACTAGCTGACCCGTCGAACTTCGTACACGAAGTAAGTGGAATCAATAACTGTTGTGTTAACTTATTAGCTGAATTAAATTCAGTTTTTTACGAGGTTAAAAATTACATAATCAATGCGCAACTGTCCGTGTTTTGGTCAGTATTAAAGATGGCGTTGTGTACGGATTTATATTTTTTGTGATTTTCTTACTTTTCCATTTACTTACGGGAATTGCGTTTCATTTTCTTTATACGTTTGAGAAAGATGTATGATAATTATGGTGTGTTTTCTTTAGGGGGGTGCAGATATACGTTCACGTTTGTCTCATTTTTGACTTTTTTTTTTTTTACAGTGAATACCGAACAAGAATCTCAACTGCTCCCGTCTGGAGCCAGTGAGACTATGGCATCCCCAATTGGGGTATGTTGTGAGGCTGAAGGTAGTGGGGAGGGGAAGGAGGCGGGTAAGAGGAAGGTTGAGAAGTATCTGGCTATTCAAATCTGGTCACCAAACACGGCTAAAGCCATTTTCAATCAACGTTTCACACCAGGGCGATACTGATAGTATCTTCCACTCTGGAACATGCCGCAAATATACTATATATTATTTTATATAAATCAATTGTGAAATAACACAAATTAATCAAATAAAATTTATTTGCGCATGCCGGGTTCGAACCCGCGACCACCGGATTGTGAGTCAAGAGTCTTACCCACTGGACTACGGAGGTCGTCAAATTGACATTGACATTTAGGGTGTAAGAAAGAGGGGCAGCATAATATGTTTAAGAACAAAAGCTAAACAATCCGCGCATTGCATTTGACGTTGTTAAATTTTTTGAATTCACTCACCACTCAATATTATACTTATCTCACTCTTAGACATGAGTGCAGCGTTTGACACGATTGATCATGACTTTCTCATTAAGAGATTAGAGGAAACATTTGGTTTGAGTTCCGATATTAAAAATTGGCTGGTGTCATATCTATCCAATCGCTTACAAGCCGTTAAGGTTGGAAATAAGCTCTCTAACTTCGCAACACTTTCTTCGGGGGTACCCCAAGGATCCGTTTTAGGCCCACTTCTTTTCATCCTTTTTACAAATGATGTCGCCAAAATAATCGAGTCATTTGGTCTCCTGTCCCACTGCTACGCTGACGATCAGCAAGTTTATTTTTACTGCTCTCCAAACGAAATCAACAGTCTCAAAATCCGCATAGCTGAATGCCTAGAAGCAATAACTCGTTGGATGTCTTCAAACAAGCTGAAGCTGAATCCATCTAAGACTGAGTTTCTATGGGCGGCCACAAACAAACGCCAACATTTCATAGACAATGCACCTATTTCCATTTCCGGCAACGATATTATTCCAAAGACAACAGTCAAACTTCTTGGCGTTAATTTAGATTCAGACTTTTCGTTAAAAAGTCAAATAAATAGGACAGTAAGCACCGGTTTTTTTCACCTAAGACAACTCAAGTCAGTTCGAAGAAACCTTCCTACAGAGGCGACAAAACTATTAATTAACTCTTACGTAGTCTCGCGGCTCGATTACTGTAACGGCATCTACGCTAGTCTTCCCAAATATCAAATTGACAAACTTCAATCCGTGTTTAATGCAGCGGCAAGGCTCATAACTGGGGTTTCTAAATATTCGCATATTTCAGAACACCTTCGTAACCTTCACTGGCTCAAGTGCCCTGAGAGAATCCAGTACAAATTGTGCTGGATGGTTTTTAAATCAATCTACGAAATGGCCCCACCTTACATCTCCGAATTATGCGTCCCGGAAAATACCGGTCCGAGACAATTAACCCTTAGATCAGCAACTTCATCTGCTAAAGGCAGACTAATAGAACCTAAACGAAAGCCAAATACTATGTTTGGAGATCGTGCTTTCAGAGTATCTGGGCCTAAGGCTTGGAATAGACTCCCTCCGGAATTAAGATGCATAACAAGCCCAACAGAGTTTAGGTCCAAACTAAAAACCTTCCTTTTTGGGCTCTCATACCCGTAATTTAAATATACCTATTTGAGAGTATCATACTTGTATTGTCTATGATATGTCTTAATCACACTTTTCTTACTGAATTAAAATTACTCGATTCCTTACACATCAATCTGTCTCTTGACGAATCACATTTAGAAAGATCAAATCCTTATTGGTACTACTGCACCTCCCACCTTTATATGTTGCTTTTACTTTCCAAAATACACTCGTCAAAGAATACAATATTAAAATATTTTTCAGGATTAAATATCATGTGTTCACAATAATGTCCTCTGCGTGCGAACTCTCTCTAAATTTCTTTAAATGGACAATATACAGTGTTAATTTCAAGCGACCTCCCAGGTAAGTATGGTCCTGTTTTCATTAAATTTTAGGCAGCATCGCGTCCATTGGTCAAAATATTGTACACATATTTTCGTATCGGTGATCAATGAACCGATGTATGCAATTTGTTGTCTCTAGCTTGTAGTTTTTTAGATTTTAGAAATGTATTATAAGTTTGTACAGCGCCCTTGAGGTGATTTTTCACAAAAACGGCGCTATATAAATCATCCAAATATTATTATTATTATTATTATCACAATATTGCTGCAGCTCTTTCAAAAGATGAGAATTCGTTCCATACAAATTGTATGAGGAAAACAATTGTCTTCATAATTTTTTTTCGTGAATTTTTCCGATGTTTTAATATCTATTCTGCTCTTCGGGGCAGAGACAAATCCAATAAATCAATTATCATAAACATCGACCCAGCCGAATCAAATATAACAAATCTAAGATATTTTAAATTTGTTTATGAGATATGAAGACTGATAGAGATATTGAAAAAAGGGTAAATGCCGGTAACTCTACTATTGAAGGACTGAATGCCGTTATGGCTAAGAAAAAACTGTCCAAAGAAGCTAAGCTAGCGGACAACAGTGGAGTGCTGGTACCTACCCTGATGTACAGAAGTGAGTCATGGAACTGGCAGAGGAAGGATGAAAGTTGGTTTTCAAGAATGCTGTAGAAATGAGAACCCTGAGACGTATGTTCGTGTAAGGAACGTGGAGATCCGCAAAGAATGCAAGGCATGAAATAAGTATGATTAAGAAAGAAATCCTCCGATGATTTGGGCGTGTAGAGCGAATGATCGGAGAAAGGAGTTTAAAGATAATGTATGACGCAAATGTGAACGGTAGAAGAAGTCGGGAACACCCGAGGAAAACATGGCACGATCAAATGGATGAGAAGCTTGAGTAGAGCCATGTCAAGATTCAGAATAATAGAAGAGTATCTATGAGACGAATGATGTACGAACGTAAACGGGTCAAAGAGTGTGTGCCAATACCGAATTGTTTAAGCTGCCGCTACCCGAATTTCTACCAATTTTTACACACTTCCCTTAAATGCGTTAAGTTTTAAAGCTCTTAAAAATCTGTGTTATTCTTGAGGATAATATATCGACATTCTCCACGCCGAATCAGAAATTACATAAAATTCCCTCGATAGAAAAATATCGCAAACTATGCTTAAAAAATTATTATAAACACGTTTGTTTCAGTTATTTTACAAGTTAATGTGTATGAAAAAATTCACAGTGTTTCTTTAAATGCTGTTTAAGACAACCCCCGCGAGATCTTTGCTCTATTTTAAACGAGTCCTGTTTTATTAAACATTTACACAATTTTCGCATCGATTTTGTTGCTTTAAATACTAGCGCGCTCCTTTAACATTCGTAATTTCTTATCTCTCCATCTTCTTCTTTTTGAGCCCGGTTGCGGCGCCTTAGCGGTCCGTCCTTTATGCCTACCTTTGCGGGAAACAATGATTCATAAAAATTGTTTCTCGCACGAGCAGTATTATTTTCGCGGTGCGTTTTGTATGATTCGCTCTAAAATGAAGTAACTAGTGACTAAAGCTATTTTTCAAAAAAGATAAGACGTACTTCATGAAAATTGTTTCTCAGTAGTTTCACGAAATTTCAATTTTACGCCGTGCGTTTTTTTTTTCAAATTCGCTCTAATAGGTTTCCGTGCTTACTACGCAAGGCTGCGCACTAATTTGATCAGTGTGAAGCAGTGGCAGTCAATGTAGGTAGCGGCGGACTGAAAGCAAAGCACTTTATAAAATTAATGTCACGTGGTTGAGCGGCCTAAGAAGTTGTATATGCCGGGAATAAGGACATTATAATAATTATCACGAAAATACCATTAAGCAAGATAAAAACATTTCTTTCGCAATTTTTTTGTAATCTGTCTGAACGTCGGCTGATCCTATTTATTTTCATCATTGACACGCCGACCGAAGCGTGATGTGGGCGTGTGCGTGTTTTTTTGATCTGTTTAATCTGTTTTTTTTAAGTGAAAACTTCTTTAGCACCATTGTGGTTTGATACTCGATGAAACGAAAAAACGACACTAAAAAGAGGCAAAAACACATATATGCATAAGATTATGCCTGCGAGAGAATAAGATAGTATAATCGGTCTCTTCTTTATGCTGTGCTTCGTAGCCTATCGGTCTCCTCTTTGTTCAGCGCTAAGCAGCCTCCTGACTCTTGTCTACTTTAGATTTCTGAAGGCTCACTTTTACCGCGTGTGAACTGCACACTTTTTTTTCTTAAACAGAAGAACTATTTCAATTACCTACCCGTCTGGGGTCAAGGAGTTGAGCAAACTTAGGTAGTTTGAGGCGGGTATGAGTACCGCCGCAGCGGAAACCATCTATTGGATAACTAACACCCCTGCCGTTGGTCACCCCAAGTGTTTTTAGCGACATTTGGTGACTTAGCAGGGGTGCCCGGGTTTACGAGGTGAGGTTTATCTAGTTCTTGCCGGCACATGCGTTTGAATCGAGAGAGTTCGGTCGGAGAGGTAAAAAGGTATCCCTCAATCAATCTCTCCTCATCCGGCCCGCAACGCAGCAGATGCGTAAACGCATTGACCACCAAGACCTATACAAACCTCACCCCTTGAACCCGGGTACCCTTGCTTGCACCCTTGAAGCACTTAAGGTGACATACTGCAGGGGTGTTGGTTATCCAATGAATGGTTCCCGGGGCGACTAAATATTATTTCTCAAGCTGCATCACAGATACAGATCACTGATGGTGTTTTCAGTAATCAGAAAAGAATCTATATTTACAGATTTAAAAGAAAACCAATGTATTAAATTTTCACAAGACTGATATTAAATGAAAGGACCAACAAAATATTCTCACAATATACTTCTCTCGGTGGATAGTACGGACGGCGCTCGTTTTTATCGAAAGCACAAAAAAAATGCTTCTGAAAATACTACTTTTCGGTACGTCGTTGGGCATAAAATATAATTTTTTCTACTACACTAAAAAACATAAATTATTAGAAAAATTAAACAACTCTTCCAATGTGAAACGAAGGAAACCAAATTTCGAACAATTTTACTATTTCCCTATTTTTTAAAGTGAAACTTCCTTAGCCCCGTTAGAGTGATTTGAAATTCGAATGAAACGGAAATGACGCACTACGGCACCTGCAAAGCGTCAAACTGCACTCAAGGCTCCTATTGGTTAGAATGTAAAACGGAAACGACGATAGGTTTGCGCTCTTTGGCTGCTTTGTTTTTTACGGGTCGTCGGAATATAATGCGCACATTCGCGCAGCGCCAAGCGCATCCCATAGCGCAGCGGTAAAGTGCGTCCCAAATCTCAGCACCCAGAGAAATCCAGCGGATGGAGGTTCGAATCCTACGAAAAAAAAAAAAACATTTTTTTTTTTTGTAAATCAATATCGAATCTTCAAACCACTACTTTAAAAGAAACAGGCAAAAGAAAGCGAAATATAGCGACTACCTATCTAGTTTCACTTCTATCGCGTGTGAATTACACACTCTAATTTTTTTTCTTATATTAATTTACTTATAATGGAAGTTTGCTTTCTGACGCCAAAACTCAGTGCCCCGACTATGCTACAGAATATAACAAATTTCCGTTCTACGGTAACTTTTCTTAGTAAAAAGCGGAGATATCAGATGGCTAATTTGCATATTATCGATACGCAGCTAACAAGCCACCACCCTCTCCCATAAACCGCAACCACACGAGTTTAATCAAACCAAGCCGAGCAACCGCAAGACTCGTCGCTATTCGAAAACAATATAATATTAGAGTGAATGAAGGCTCATTAGGAAGAACCAGCAGATAATAATAATGTATTAATTTCGCCCACCATCAAAAAACCCTAATGGCCCCTTTGAAGAAGACCCATACCTTAGATAACCAAATCAAGACAGGCCTATTCATTCCCTCCGGCATCCGTGAATTTGGGGAAACCGATTCATCTAGTTCCTCGGGGTAGTATTCTGTGGGGATTTGTGGTTTGTTTCCCGGCTTTATTCGACAATGGCCGCGCTCACAACCTAATTCTCCTAAACATCTCTAACTGCCTACAAATAGCGAAAGGTGATGGATATCGTTTTATTATAACACCGGCAGCCTTCTCTATGGACGATTTTTCACGCTGTTTAGGAGCACAAATAAGAGTACACGAGATAGGGGGATAAATTGGGACGCTAAAACTATGATGTCGGTTAATCTAGAGAGATAAAGAAATAAAATAATAAACATCATAATATCATAATGAAACAACAACTCGTGTACATATGGGTAGGTAAGCAACAATGGTTTGCTCAGAGCATAGTATGGCCTGCATTCTTTTTTTTAAATATTTCGTAATAAAATAAGCTTATGGCATCAAATAAACATCAAAAAGTCGTACGCTTCACCCCAGTCGACCCAAACTTTAACCCAAATTTTGCAGTGTGTATTAGTCTAAATATTTTGGGGAGTGAAAACTTCTTTAGCACCGTTGTGATTTGAAACTCGATGAAATGAAAAATAGTGACTCTAAAAAGAGGAAAACACATACATTTATAGGATTTAGTGAGATAGTATAATCGGTCTCCTCTTTGTGCGGTGCTTCGTAGTTTCTCCACTCTTGTCTACTTTAGTCTATTGAAGGTTTCACATTTACCGCATGTAAATTGCATACTCTGATTTTTTTATGTGAATACTTTACATGAGTTCCAGTTGCTCCCGTCTGGAGCCAGTAACACTATGGCATCCCCAATTGGGGTGTTTTGTGAGGCTGAAGATAGTGGGGAGGAGAAGGATATGGTTAGAGGAAAGTGGGAGAGTACCTGGCTATTCAGATCGGTTACCAAACACTTAAAAATATATATTACTAGATTACAGAAAAAAATTCGAGTGCAGTTTACACGTGGCAGAAACGAAACTTTACCAAAACAATCTCAACCAATATATACTTGAAAAGTTAGGTCATAATCAAAGCGACCAATGAGTGCAGACCTAGCGTAATTACCATTTCATATCTCAACCAGACATTAAAAGTGACATCATAATCAAAGCGGCCAATGAGCTCAGTTGATGCGTAGCAATTGCAGTAATCGTCATTTCCGTTTCATCCGAAATTCAAATTACAATGGGGCAATACTACTTTGTAACCAATTTACTTTGGATCAATTAATTTGAGGCATCGCACATCGAATACCTTTTTTTAATATTTAATTTAATGAAGACAATATTAGCGAAACTCAATCGAAAATCTGAAAACATTAAAATCAGAAAAAGATATTGGCACCGCTGGAATACGATTTTCTGTTTTCAGATTTTCGATCGAGTTTCGCTAATATTGTCTTCATTTGATTAAATATTACAATTTGAGGTTTAATTCTTCTTCTTCTTCTTTGCGTGCCATATCAGGTCCCCCCGACGTTGGCGATCACTCTTGAGAATGTCTCTCTGTCTTGCGCTGCCCGGAATAGCTCCTCCACACTTCTAATGCCGGTCCACTCTCGTATGTTACGCAGCCAAGACATTTGTCTCCTACCAGGCCCTCGGCGACCCTCTATCTTGCCTTTCAATATCAAATGGAGCAAGTGATACTTTTCCTCTCGAAGTATATGACCCAGATATGAAATTTTCCTAATTTTTATTAATGTAAGCAGTTCTCTATCTGCTCTAGCCCGCCTGAGAATTTCTGTGTTGGTGATCATGTCGGTCCATGGGACCTTGAGCATTCTCCGGTGAAGCCACATTTCAAAAGCCTCTAACCTGTTCATGGTATTTACTTTCAAGGTCCATGTTTCACATCCATAGAGCAAGACCGACCACACATAACATTTTAGCATTCTCTGCCTTAGTTTTATGCTGATATTGTCATTGCAGAAGAGGGATTTCATTTTAATGAACGCAGTTCTTGCTGCTTCAATTCTGCATCTAACCTCCACATCTGGGTCAAGAGTCTCCGTGAGAATACTGCCGAGGTATCTAAATCTTTCCACCTTTTCGACATTGCAACCATTTAACAGTATCACTGATTCAATTCTGCATCTAACCTCCACATCTGGGTCAAGAGTCTCCGTGAGAATACTGCCGAGGTATCTAAATCTTTCCACCTTTTCGACATTGCAACCATTTAACAGTATCACTGATTCAGAGTGATCTTGATTCTAACTATAATTATTATATTAATTATTATAATCTTCAATTCTGCATCTAACCTCCATATCTGGGTCAAGAGTCTCCGTGAGAATACTGCCGAGGTATCTAAATCTTTCCACCTTTTCGACATTGCAACCATTTAACAGTATCACTGATTCAGAGTGATATAGTCGTCCAAATGTCATCCATTTAGTTTTATTGACGTTGATTGTTAGGCCCAGTTGCTCACCAGCATTATTAACAAGATTTAATAGGTCTTGGAGGTCATCGATACAGTCAGCTAGTAATACAGTATCATCTGCGTGTCTTATGTTATTAATGACAACTCCGTTGATCTTCAGACCCTTATCAGTATTACTTAGGGCTATTTTAAAGACATAGTTGGAATAGAGATTAAACAATAGTGGCGACAGGATACAGCCTTGTCGTACTCCACGCTGAATGGCAATTGCATTAGATCTCTCATTCCCATGTCTTATTTCTGCTGTTTGGAACCAATACAGGTTTTTAATGAAATTCTGGTATTTGGTGTCAACGTTACAATCCGCAAGCATTTTCATTAGGTCAGCATGTTTTACCCTGTCAAATGCCTTTTCGTAGTCAATAAAACAGGCAAAGACTTCCTTTCTTTCTTTGGTCACGACACTTTTGCAATAGGTTTTATTCATAAAAGTTAAAAATAAAAATAAAAAATTCATCCTAGACTTGCAGAAAAGTCAATAAATGTCGCATATTAAATATAAAATGGATACAAATTTATCCAGACACCATCTAGATAGCATTTAGTTCGGTTTTGAATCTGGCAACCATATATAAAGATAGCAGCCAATAATATGTGAGTTAAGAAAATGAAGATATTGTTAGTAGTGCTTAGTCGAAGTATGATACTCAGTTGGTAGAGTTGTTGCCATGTAAGCAGAAAATCTGGGTTCGTGTCCCAGCGGTGCCAATATCTTTTTCTGATTTTTCTGTTTTCAGATTTTCGATTGAGTTTCGCTAATTTTCGCACATTGACAGCGCATAAATAAATTTAAAAAAAAAACAATATATATTATTTCATACATAAATTATATCTAATATTGTAAGTTTTAATGTAATTTCTTTTATAAGTGAACTATGTATTATAAGTTCACACTTCTAAACACATAACCTAACACATAACTTCATCTCTTTATATTGTAAATCTTGTTGTAATTCCTCCAACTTGTTATCAGGTACTTGGTTTACACTTTTCAATACTACTAACCTACCTACTTATCTCATAGACTGTAAATCTGAATATATTATATTATGTTATCAGGTTAATTCGGCAAATCCGAATATACTATATGCTACCAGGTTCTTTTTCTATTTTTTTTTAATTATGTAATTATGTAATATATAATATGAACTAAACCTGTCAATTTGTCTGTCCTGGAACGGGAAACTTTCCTAGTTGGACAGGCAAAGCTTCAATATGTAATTTGTATTTTCTTTTGTATCTTTCTACAGTAAATAAATAAATAAATAAATTAATAATATTGTCTTCATTTAATTAAATATTACAATTTGAGATTTTACTCATAAAAGTTAAAAATAAAAATAAAATAACCTTTTTTTAAATTGAAAACCTAAATACTTTGGTAACTCACTTTTGCGTGTTTATCGTTTCTTAAAAATATGTATATATATATATATATATATATCACGCCAGTTTCAATACCACATGTCATTGGGACAAACAATGAAAACATATCGAACAATAAAATAAATTTTAAAAAAACAACTGCTTTGTTGGAAAGATTTATTTATAAAGTGTGTAAAATATGAGCAATTAATATGATTAAAATGTATCGAAAGGACGGCATTATACGTGAAAAACTTATCGGTTTCAAAAGCCGATATAGGTAACGCCTGGTTGTTCGGGATTACACGATCCGAAAGCCTCTTACAGGAAATGATCAGTCCACCCTTTATTTGGGTATAGGAAAGAGAACTTGAAGCAACCCTCAAACCACTGAGACGTTACCGTATAAATTCGGTGCCATGCAAATCCACTATTATCTGTAGAGAAAGCAGAACAACGATGGAATATCACAAAAAAATTGTTTTAATTTTATGGAAACTTTTTAACTTGAATCTGCGTTGTGAATATATTAACCCCTCGGGCTAATTTGTTCGCTTTTCGGAACAACTCACAGAAGTCTCATAAAAATCGTTTTTTTTTGTCTCCCTTACTACATATATCATAGTGAGAAATATGATATAAATGTTGTTAGAAAGAGAAAACACCACGCTTTACATCTATCTTCTACATCTTCTTATCTTCTTACATAAATAAAAATGAATCGCCTAAATGTATGTACGCGCATAACTTCCGAACGGCTTTACCTATTTCATTCAAACTTTAGGGATATGATGTGTGCATCCCGCAAAGGTTTCTATATATGCTGATGAGCTCTGGCATTATGAAATTCGTATAAAAAAATTGCAATAGGTGACACGCGAGCTGTTCGAAAACTGAATATACCGGGGATGAATGAATGGAATGCGGGAAGGGAGAGAGGAACTCGGGAGGGGGGAGGGAAATTCGGGAGGGTGAGTTCGCGGGAGGGGAACTTGGGAGGCGGTTCGCGGCTTAAGGGGAGCGGGCGTGGGGAGTGGGGAGAGGAAAGGTGGAGTGGGAACGCGAGAGGGGAAGGGGACGCGGGAGAGGAAGGGGAGGTGAAAGGGGAACGGGACGAATGGGAAAGGACGCGAATGAAGAAACAATTTCTTTATTAAGTGGCATTGCAACATAGCATACCGGGAACTCGCTATAATAATATAAATGGAGCCACCGATCGATTTCATTTGTATGCAAATCAACAGATGGCGGTGTGAGTTAAAAGGTTGGGTAACCATCCGGTAGATGGCGTTGTATTTCGTAAGTCACAGCAACGCGTGGGCGGATTAGCTAGTCAAATATAAAAGTTAACCATAAAATAGGTAATTTTATGTAGTATTATGAAACCAAATTTCGAATCCCAATTTGGAAAAAATTTGATGAAACCTTTAATGAAATTTTTTTTAAATTATTATTTCATGGAACGCAATGTTGTGTTTTAATTTTTGCCTTACTAATAATTTTAATTAGAAAAACAACGTACAATCTGCCATTTTTTAAGTTCATAAAATATTACATTACAAAAAAAAATGTTTAAAATTTCACGCTTATTTGTAATAATAAAATTTGAAATCATATTTCATCACCTTCCAAAAACAGTTTTTAGTTTTCGGATACTTTCAGAAATATTCTCTTTGTTTTGATTTTAGCATGAAACGGAAATGTTCTGACCTACCAGAGAATTTACCTGAACGCTACCGCGACTAAATTGGTATAGGTTTTAGAAATACGCGTCCTGAGGCCCTCATTTTATAATACAAAAAAATAATAATGTGATGAAGTTTTTAATACTCATATATGTATTAATATGATGTGGATAAATCAAAGACAAGTTTCATGGCTGTAAATTAGTTATTTTAGACTGAAAATTGGCACCTATACTAGGCTTGTTGAAAAAGTATCGATCTATCGATATTTTTAATTCAATATATCGATATTTTTAGTCGATATATTTTGAACCGATATATCGATACAAAATATCCAATATCGAAAATTGTATCAAAAATGATATTTTTTAAAAATTTATGTATTTAAAGTCACTAGAATCCAAAACCGTATAGGACCGAACGAAAAAAGTAACTGTATTGGGTCATGACATCTGGCGGTTGAAATTTTATCTATTAATAACTTACAAATCTATTGTCTTTGCATTAGTATTTGTGATCACCAATACTATCTCATGTGTGTAGGCCATTTTTTTCTAAGCCACTCCTATTTGTTGGTTCCCAATTGTCTATGATTATTGACTATACCTTGTTCTAAACACGAAGACCTTTTTCGACATATTAATACGCCAATATAATGTTACTGAGACCTGAGACGCATACAAACTCTGTTAAACAGTTTACATATAAATTAGAAGACAGCTTTTTAGTTTTTGATATTTTTGTAGTTATTACGTAATAAAAATGAATAGTGATAAAAATACCTTCATTTTTATTGAGATTTTTGTACATTAAAAAAAGCAAATTGTGTACAAAAATTACTATTGATAATATTGAGCTGAATACACTATTACTTTAAAAACGCAAAATCTCTTGAAAATTTGACCGATATATCGATATATCGATATTTTTTCCTCGATATATCGACGTCGATATTGATATTTTAATAAATATCGATATATCGATATTTTTTTTCACTTTCGACATCCCTAACCTATACCTTCCGATAAATCCATACCCTGCGTAGATTCATCGGAAGGAAGTGGTATTTAAAAATTTCCAATTTGATCAACTATTGAAAGACAAGAATAATGTTTGGAAAAGTTTAAAATCCTGCAGTTTGATTTTAACACTATTTTTAAGCAAGATCTTCTTGTAAATATTTTACTTTTACATCACTATGATGGTCTTTTCTGACGAACAATGCGCGGATTTTACTAGTGAATACAAAACGGCCGGTCATTAAATCAATGTAACACGTAAGCAGGAGATGCAGACGGTAAGAAAACGGAGTTGTGGCAACCTCGCCCGGAACAATATAGAAACCAGGCCCCCTAGCATGGTCGATCGATATAGGTTTTATCGAAAATGTCGGTAACTTGAAATTGCTCCCGAGCACGACTGCAGGACGCTAACGAAGAAATAACAGTTTACGTCAAATAAATTAGGAGCCCTTAGTTGATGGGGACTGTTGTTTGTTCGTTAGCGGCCTGCAGTCGTGCTTGGGAGCGATGTCGGTCGGTCGATGTAGGTTTTATCGAAAATGTCGGTAACTTGCGATGGCTCCCGAGCACGATTGTAGACCGCTAACGAACAAACAATAGTTCGCAATGACTAGGGGTTCCTAATATATTTGACGTAAACTGTTGTTTATTCGTTAGCAGCCTGCAGTCATGCTCGGGAGCGATCGCAAGTTACCGACATTTTCGATAAAACCTATATCGATCGACCATGCTAGGGGGCCAGGTCAATGGGAATTAATGGTAACTACTTGATTTGGAGAACTGAAAACTAAAATTTTCATATAATATAAATTCTTTCTTTTTCTGGCGCTTTTTTCTGTGCACCTGTGCTTTTTTGTGTAGAAAAATTTGCGTACGTGCATAAGGTTTTGCCCTTTGACGTTAAACTTAAATTTAAATACATTTTAACTTGATTTCAAATTTCAACATTGATGAAATTCTTCGCAAAAATGCATAGAAATAATATTCATTACGTCATAATTGTTTATCGACAAATTATTAAATGTGAAAAAATCAAGGGTGTGCAATTCACACGCAATGAAACCTTCAGAAAACAAAAGTAGACAAGAGTGGAGAAACTACGAAACACTTTTTAATCGATATGATGGATGATTTTTTCCAATACTAATTCCAATGCATCTTTTCCTATACATTAAGAATCTTGTTAATATTTGTGTTTTCTTATTCGGAGTCGCTAGATGTCGCTTTTTGTGTTTTATTTTGTCTGTTCATTTAGCAGTGGATTTAAGATTGAATATTGATTTTACAATATTTTTTTTTTTTGGATTTCGTAGGATTCGATCCTTGATCCGCCAGATGTCTGTCCGCTGATCCGCCACATGCCACCTTCAGGCGCATTATACCACTACACCATATGACTATGGATTTATCGTATTATATTCGTGAATAAATAAATATTTTATTGTTATCTCATTCATACGAGTATGTGTATGTTTCTTTTTAGTGTCGCTACACTACACCGCTGTCACTACACCATATAACTATGGATTTATCGTATTATATTTGAACCGAGTACCCGTGAATCTTAATATGTAAAACAAAGTCGGGTTAGTTACACTATTTATAACTCGAGAAAGGCTGGACCGATTTTGATGATCTTTGATTTGTTGGATTTGTCTCCGCCCCGGATAACAGAATAACCATTAAAACATCGCAAAAATTCACGAAAAAGAAAGTTATCAAGAAATTTCGTTTCCCCATACATTTTGTATGGAACGAATTCTTATATTTTGAAAGAGCTGCAGGAATTTTATGATAAGTACCTATAAATATTGAGTAGTGAGTGACTTCCAATAATTCAAAAACGTCAAATGTCAATGTGCTGATTGTTTTGTTTTTATTCTTAAACATATAATGCTGCCTCTCTTTCTTACACACTTAATGTCAATAGCCGAAAATGAGACAAACGGTGAACGTTTGTCTCCACCCATCCAAAGGAAAGATACAATTATTAAATTAAAAAACCCTCACACGTATAAAGAAAATGAAAAGCAAAGTTTTTTTTTTACATCAGTTCCACAACACATGAGGCCCCGAAGAAAATTATTTTCCTCAGGGCCTGTGTCATCTTAGGGGATGTTGTGTGGCGGGTCTTTTTAAGGAATGGAAGGATAGGAAGTTCTGGGAAGGAAAAAGGTACGAGGAAAGGGTAGGAATCTGGGGTCAGTGTGTCCGGTAGTGACGGACGTATGAATCCATCCCTCCAACTGCGGTGCAAGGCGTTGGGTCGAGAGAGTCCAGCTGGAAAGGTCAAAAGGCCTCCCTCAACCAGTCTCTCTCGATCCGGTCCACCACGCAGCAGGTCAGCAAACGTCACCCCTTAGCGAACCACTTATGATGCGATTCCTAAGGGTGACCTATGGGTGACGTATGACAGAGGTGTTGGTTATCGAATAAATGGTTCCCGGTTCACAAATTATTGTAATTTAGAGGAAAAATAAGAAAATCACAACAAAATATAAATCCATGCATAATGCCATCTCTGGGGTCCTAGCATGGTCGATCGATATAGGTTTTATCGAAAATGTCGGTAACTTGCGATGGCTCCCGAGCACGACTGTAGATCGCTAACGAACAAACAATAGTTCGCAATGACTAGGAGTTCCTAATACATTTGACGTAAAATGTTGTTTATTCGTTAGCGGCCTGCAGTCGTGCTCGGGAGCGATCGCAAGTTACCGACATTTTCGATAAAACCTATATCGATCGACCATGCTAGGGGGCCTGATACTGACAAAATCAAAACACGGACAGTTGTGCATTGAAGATTGCTTCATTGTGTAATTTTTGATATAATAAAAAAACTGAATTTAATTCAACAGTTATTGATTCTGAGGCGGTACGAAGTTCGTCGGGTCAGCTAGTAAATAAATATTTTATTGTTATCTCATTTATACGAGTATGTGTATGTTTATTTTTAGTGTCGCTTGTTTCCGTTTCATCGAGTTTCAAATCACAAGTATGCAAAAGAAGTTGTCGCTGCCAACAATTATTCGATGGTAATAACCCCACATCCTAGAAAAATAAGTAACAATCCGTCTTAATTACCGACATTTTCTTTTCTGAAGTCTCGCCCAGATATAATTTAAAAGTAATCTGATGTTACCAATATAGAAAATTACATTCGAATCCAGACAGACCAATTATATTGGTTTAAAGTGCTTTCGCCATTACTTTATTCGGCTTATATATTTACATACATGCGTGAAGTCTGGCATCGTATTGGAAAATTCACTGTAATCGTTAAAACAGTTTAAATAATACGTTTTCATAAAATATTATCTGTTTCAATTCTCACAATCCTTTCTGTTCCCACGATTTTATAATAATAATTGGATACATTCAGTGGATATCGTTATCAAAAGAAATCAAGATACTTTCATCAATACGAAATTACTTACTATTAATTATATTTATATTTGTTTACATCGTTAATTCACGTTATTAACGAATTCCAATTTAAACGGCTTAACATAATTATGTGTTACACTTACAGCAGTTTGTATAGGCATTTTGCATTTATTTTTAATATTAGTAGTTTACAAAAACGTTAAACCAACTTTTCATTTTCCGGAGCATGAAAGCAATATCTGGATAACTCCATTAGCGGTTTTTTTAAATCTGAAAATTGTGTATCGAATGAAATAAAAAGAGTAATACGGCCGTTTAATTAAAAAGCTGATTGTTGGAACTTCAATTTGCATTAGAACAACTCTCTTTTTATAACTTTTGAAGGTTATTCCCATTAATGTAATATGTCATTGACGAAGAAGTTAACACTAATAATCTAAACAAAGATATGAAAGAGAACAAGATACAGAAAAATAAAAAGATAACGGTCGCAACTGGGACTCGAACCCATAACCTCTCGTCTAGACTGTTAATCTCGTTAGACTTCGACTCCCAGCGACCGTTATATTTTATTTTTCTTTGTCTTGCTCTCTTTCATATTTTCGTTTAGATTAGTGTTGTATTCTTCGTTAATGATTATCGGAACGTTTAAAGTCTTAAAAAACGATTTTAAACACAATTTTCATAATTTTTATATCGGAAAAACCCATAGCTTTCATTTCTAGGTCCCAACCACTCAACGAATATTTCAAATATTATTTAGATCCAGGAATTACTATTTGAATAAAAATTGATATCGCTAGTTTACATAAGCCCATTTGATTCCTAGGCCTCAGACACGCCAATGGATTGTCTTTTCAAGAAAGAAATCCGTAATTCGATAAAGTTTGCCAAGAATAAAGTAAAAATTTGTCTTCTAACTACATTCGCTTTCAATAGATTTCTCTCTCTGTATGTCTCCAGCAGTCTCAACCTGCAGCGACTAAGATTTCTAAATAATTATAATATTAATTATTATTTTTAATTGATAAACTAATGTTTAAGACAATATTTTTATGCATAGCACAAAGGGTAACAGTTATTATAAATAATAATTACTAGCCTGAAACCTCCTACCCGCCAAATAATTCAATATACACTAGTGTTTCATTCAACAATAAGGAACTCCAGTGAAAAATATTATGGCTTTAAAAAAATATGTTCATATAGACCAAGAAACGCTGATTCTGAATATATAAGTTTTATTCCATAATATTAAACGCAGAGTTTTAAAAAAATTATTAAAAAGTGCATTTTTAAACCTCTCCTCAAAATACAGCGTCAAGTTGGCATTACTGAAATGGTTAACGATGACGTCACTGTTAACCTGTCACCTGGTAATAGCGTCCGTGTTGAACTGTTGAATGTTGTATTGACATTTGAAAATTGACACGTATGCAATTCAACATTTCGTGTTTTTGGTTTATTTTCATACTGTTTATAGAGATTTAGATAAATAATAGTTATTGTGTTTATTGAAACATAATTTAGGCCCTCAACAATTTACGAAAAGGGCTATATTTGCAGACAATTTGCAATAAATTTTGCCTATTTGAGGTTAAAGTCGTGTCATATTTGACATTGTATTTTCAAATTGTTTTTAGTATAGGGCTTTTTAAACAAGTTACTACACAATCGTTATGATCAGTGTATTATAAATATCAGTGTTTCTGTATGTGTTATACATAAAAAATGTACAAAATCACGCCTGAACACAAAATTGAAGGACGATGTGTCGTGCATTTGCAATGAAAAAGATGATTTATTATTTTTATATTCCACTTTGTTAAAATACAATAACAGTAGCGGTGAAATGTGGACATTTTATCAATGTTTTTCTATATTAAAAGCAGTTAATCTTAAATAAAAAACGCCTCAATTTCTCACACAAAAGTCATTGAGTCACCTACATTCATTTTATTTCGCCATTTTCTTAAATTTAAAATCAGGGATGCTCTGCCCAAAAAAATTATTTCCCTAGATTTCGAAATGAAATTTCCCTAGAATTTCACATTTACGCAATTACCTAAGTAGCCACCTGATTATGTAACACTAATCCTGTTATATGTTAATTAATATGATTAATTAATTGGAAAGATATCGGAACTTGGTAAATATACTTATAATACTGTGCTTTTCCAAATAAAACACTTTTTGCTACGTGAAGTAATAATTTAAAAGTACGAATACACTCACCACTGAATTAGAAACTGAATTCCAAATAAATAAAAAAAACACTTTGCAAAATAAAAATCAACCGCAATCACCGAAAAAATAGAACTTAAAATATAAATTAAATTTTTTTTCAGAGGTCCCATTTATCTTTTTAGATACATATAATATCATTTTGAGTTGTCAGTGTTAAAAATAACATTGCATGGTAAGTACAACAATAATTAAGATTTATGGGAATTCCAAAAAATATATATTTATATATATTTGTATATATATAAATAATACCAGTAATATTGTCATAAGTAATAAAAAATTTGCCAGAGTTCGAAATTTCCCTAGATTTTATCCTGATTTCCCTTATCCCTAAAAAATATTTTTCTCCCCTAGATCTAGGGAAATTTCCCTCGACAACATCACTGATTCAAAATGACAACTTAAAAAGTAAAAAAACTATCGGTGGGTGAAGACCACCATAGATACGGTGCGTTTCTGGGAGTCTTTAAAAATTAAAACTTTGACAATTATTTTACTATTAAAACTAACTATAAAAATAAAAATAAAAATGCAGTTATTTAAGTTTGAAGGTCTTTATTCATTAAAAAAAATAAAAAATTGGACTGGAATTCTCTATTACTGCTTATTACATTTTTCCACTTGCAAACAACCAACTTTATTTTTATATGTGAAAGGCATTGTAAGTGCTAAATCTCCCACTAGGTGGCGTCGAGGCAAATTATGTCTACTTTTTTGTTGAAATATCTTAACTCGTGAAATATTAATTATTATTTTTAATTGATAAACTAATGTTTAACACAAGACTTGTGTGCATAGCACAAAGGGTAACAATTATTATAAGTAATAATTATTAGCCTGAAACACTCATCTACATTTTAAACATCTCCCGATAAAAGATACATGCTGCCAATGGGATTTGAACCTGCGTATCTTTTCTCGAGAGATGTGTTCAATGTAGATGAGTGTTTCAGGCTAATAATTATTACTTATAATAATAATATTATTCCTTTCAGATCGTAAAAAAAAAAGAATATTTCCGAATAATTGAAATACATCAGTCGAATAATAAAATGAAAAAAATTATCATAAAAAAGAGATAAATAAATAAAAAAAAGAATCATTCTGACTTGCTAAAACGCTGTAGGTATAAAAAATGGTTTTCCACGGACGGAAAAAAAACATGCAAATTTTCCTTGCGGTTGAATAGAAAACGTGTTTATCTTTGTCCGGCCTTCCAATGTTTGCCCTTCCTATAATATCCTTGGGAATCCGGCGCGGCTTGTTTGGGGATAGCATCATAAATCTCAAACAACTATTTCTTCTTCCCCTCTGTATGTAAACACCTGCCCTGTTCAATATCCTTGTTTAAATAAACTGGCCATATTATAAAACAGCTGACTTTGTAATTTATTAAATTTATTAAGATTAATTTTCATAAATGAGTTCCCATTATAATCTACATACCTTCCTATCTTTAAAAACCTTCCTTCCTAGTACTTACCTATACTCGTAGTTTTAAATTGAAGTTGATTTTGAGATTCTTTTTGCCGTAACTTCTAAATGCCGCTACAAAAACTATTTATTATTACTAATTGAGGAATAACATTATAACGCGGGTTAATTACTACAACTAGGTAACTCTGAAATCAGCTTTGTTGGGAAATTAAATTATAAGATGGTAATTAATCTGATAAACCGGTGGTTGTATATTTATACTGAGAAGTAACGTTAAATCATAGTGATGTGTGTTTTATGCGGCTGTGGATTTCGAAGGACAATAAAATGTGTTTTTTATGCGTTTTAATGTGTGTGAAACACCACTGCACATGTAGAGAGATTGAACCTAAATGAAAGAAGAAAAAAAGGACTTACTCCGCTGGCATTTCCTTCTTTCTTGGCTGGGTTTTGTTGTGACTATATTAGTCGTGGTTACTTGCGGTATGCGGGTTCGGTTTGCGGATGCGGCGAACGGTATATTAGAGATGTTCATGCGGCGAGTTTCGATTAAAGACTGAATGTGGGTAAAGTTAAATGACAGGTATATAGGGATGGGTAGGAAAGGAACATGTGACAATGCAAGCTACAAGCACAGGATCTATGATGTATTATTTATTTATTTGATGCAATATTATTTACATTTTTTTACATAATTCAATGATGTTGGCCTCACTGGGTGGTTTACCCGTGCTGAGTCCTCCATTTCATATACAAAATTATACACAATACATATAAATATATATATACATAATATTGGTGAAAAAAGGGAAAAAAGTAAATAAAAACATACGATTAAGATAAATTAAACTTAAAAATTAGAGATTTAGAATTAACGTAAAATTAAGAATAAATAATATTATATAAGGTTAAAAACGATATTTTTAATACGTGTTGTGTGTTTGTGGGTGATTGTGTTTTGTATTGGTTTTGTGTGTTACTTATATGTTTTGTTATTTTATGATATGATATTTTGGTAGTATTGTCTATTTTGGTCTTTAATCCATTTTGTAATTTTGTGTCGGAATTTATTTTTGTTTTCCTCAATTTTATTTTCAAGTGTTAGACTGTTGAATGCTTTTATAGCGTGATATTGGTAATGTCTTTGTCCAAAGCTTGTATTTACCGTCGGAGTTTTTATGCAGGTAAGTATAGCTATGTATTGTGTAAATGCCCAACCACGTAGATTGATGTTTTGGGAACCGCAATACTTATATTTTGGGAATGAGAAAAATGCTGAACATTTATTTTTAATGTATTTATTTACAAAAATGAAATGACTTACCTTGTTGTTACACACAAAAATGCAACGAAAGCGTCTTAAGCAATTCCGAAAAAAATTGTGCTACAAGTAGCTATGTCTAGTTGCCTCATTGAAACATGGAATAATACCCAGGTAATTCTAGGGTTACTAATAATTGAATTAATCAGTACCGTTTTCTGGAGAAACCCACAAAAAACATAATCAGATAACTTAATAATAGGCGAAGAAATAAAGGCATGCTTTAGTGTGTAACAAAAAATTGATTTCAATGATTTCGGAGTTACCTAGTTGTAGTTATACCTAATACCCCACTATATTGAAAATAGAAAAAGACAAAAAAAATAACGATCGCAACTGGGAATCGAACTCAGAACGATTAGTAGCGGACTGTCGTTAGAGTGTTGTCCTCCGTGGAGGAGGTCATAAGACGGATGGGTTCGATCCCCAGTTGCGACCGTTACCTTTTTTACGCACGCTTGACTTGGGGAGTAAGCTGGCGAATGCGTGAGGAGAGCGTTACGAAAATCGAGGCGAACGGTAGTTGAGAGGGAGTGCACTTCGTATATTACTGTAGGGGCAGGAGAGAGAGGTGCGAGCCCACATTTTCTTTCTCTCTTTCTCTCTTTCTCTCTTTCTCTCTTTCTCTCATAGCCAGTTACGACACAGTGCAGGCCTATTGTCTGTATCACACTGTAGAAGCATTTAGATGGAGCAGAAGTTTTACTTCAGTTGTGTGGTCTAAAGCACACTCGTTTTTTGTTGTCTGTGTCTTTTTCAGTTTCATGTTTTGTTTAGATTTATTCATATTATCTTCTACAATGATTACATTTTAATTTGATGTGTATATTCAAAAGTATTCCAATAAATTCACAATTTTTTATTAACCTTAAATGATTTTGGCTAAGATATCGTATAATAGTAAAGTAATTATTAGGCTAATGAAGCAAGGAAAAAGCTTTCAAAAATTAATTTACCACATTTCCAACTGCTTCAATTGAGTGTTTCTAATTTGGACTGAATTGATGTCGGATCGGAGAGATTTCTTTAATAATTTATTGTGTTCAATAAAATACTTTGAAATGAGTTTTTTAAGTGAAAACTTCTTTAGCACCGTTGTGATTTAAAACTCGATGAAACGAAAAATAGCGACAACAAAAAGAGACAAACACGTACATCTACAGGATTTAGCCTTCGAGAGAATGAGATAGATTAATCGATATCCTTTTCAGAGGTAAAGTAAAATATTTTTTACACATGTTAACAATATTATAATAATTATCCTACTCTGATACTCTTCCTTTGTCTAATTCTCTCGAAGGAGGTTTTTCTGGAGGTTTCGCTACGGCGTGTGAACTGCACACATGATTTTTTTTTAAAGTGAAAACTTCTTTAATACTGTTTTGATTTTAAACTCGATTAAACGAAAAATAGCGACATTAAAAAGAGACAAACCTATACATCTACAGGATTTAACGTGCGAGAGAATGAGACAGTACAATTGGTCTCCTCTTTTGTGCGGGTTTTTGTAATCTATCGGTCTCCTCTTTGTGTGGTGCTTTGTAGCCTCCCACTCTTGTCTACTTAAGTTTACTGAAGGTTTCACTTCTACCGCATGTGAATTGCACACTAAGATTGGTAATTTAAAAATATATTTTATTTTTAAATTCTAAGAGCGATAAAAGGGTGCCATAGGGTTCCGAACGACGTGTTTAAAAAATTTCAAATTTCTGATACAATCTTCTTCCTCCGGATTCACTTCGAAATTTTTAAAATTTCCATATTAAGGTATTATTTCTAGTGTATATAAAATTTACAATGAATCATTTAAACCATATTTTTTTGTAATCTTCCATAGCAAATGTAGTGTACATTTACGAAATTATTTACAAAAAGTACCAAGATTGAGTACGCAAAAAAATTCCGAAATTTGAGAGTAAGAAGGATTTTGCTGATATTTGAATGACATTTGTAATAGGCCACTTGCATGGATTTCATAACGACTTGGAAAAAGTCGTGTGGATAGATTTTTTTTCTAAGATTACGAAAATGTTAGTAAATTTTTTTAGAAATTACCTTTTTTTTCAAATAAATAAATCCATTATTTGGGCTCGTGACGTCACTATAAAATGTCCCGTCTCCGAAAATGTCTCTATTAATTTTGTAAAATTCCACACTGATTTTTTTTTTTTTTAATGGCAACACTTTGATTTCAGGCAAATTTTTGAATTTGACATTTAACGTTCACTAGTTTTATTGTTTGTTCTCTGCGAACTTAACATTTGGTTTGACTTTTTGACAGATGTTATGAAGAGAACCCAGTACATTTTATGCTGTCTGTACGTGTTTTAGAGGTATAATGGTAATGGTGCTGACTTTAACAAAATCAAATTTTACAATATTCCATTTATTATTATAATTTACAAGTACAAGCATATTACATTGGATTTAGTAATATAGACGTTGAACATTATAATGATTTATGATCAATAAGATGGACCAAGGAAAAAAATATTTATGAAATGTAATATTTTTGGTATGCTTCGTTATTCGCCTGTGCCATTCGTGTGGAAAACTTTTTTTTTAAATGATTTTCGGCTATATAATTATCGTTTTTTCTTACAAATAAAATTATGTCCTGACTTTCCGGTTTATAAAAAAAGGTCTGTTTTTTTCGGATTTAAATTTTCAAAAAATTTCCAGGTTTTCAAAAATACGATTGAAAAAAAAAAACAAAATATCTTAGAATATTTGCCTAAACCTGGTTTTTTTTTAAAGTGATGCAAGTGGCCTATTTGACCATCTTCAAATAATTAGAATTATATTTATATGTTTTTAAAATAAATAAATCAAAACATTTCCTCTATTTCGTGTTTTATTGAAAAATAGTTGATTTTTAAAAGTTTATCTGACATTATTTAAATATTTAACTTGGATTGGTTTTTCTCTTTTATGTGTAATTTCAAAGTCAATCCGGAGGAAAAAGATAATATCCAAATATTATAAAAAAATTAAGTGAATTTATATCTTCATTTAACACCCTTTTTCACATTAGACCAATCAAAACTAGAAAAAAAATTCCAATACAGTCGTGACTCACCTTATTGCGCACTCTGATTTTTTTAAAGTGAAAACTTCTTTGATTTGAAACTCTATGAACCGAAAAAACGACACCAAAAAGAGACAAACACTTACATCTCTAGGATTTAAGCTTGCGAGAGAATGAAATATAATTTATCGGTCTCCTCTTTGTGCGGTGCTTCGTAGCCTGCCCACTCTTGTCTACTTTAGTTTTCTGAAGGTTTCACTTCTACAGAGTGTGAACTGCACACTTGTATTTTTTTAATATACTAAAAATGATTCATCAGGACAGGTTGGCACCAATCAGCTACTGAAATATACACAGCATTAAGATATAAAAAAAATTATAAAATTTTTATGATGCCTGGCTGTTTTACTTTGAAACAAACGGTTGATAACTTAACACCCGTTGTCATATAACAGCGATATTTTAATCGCTTTGTATTATAACACAGAATTGAATATAAATCTGCGTCATAATTATTATTTGAACTCGCCAATAATTCAAACGATTTTATTACAAATTGCCATGAAAATAACAGAATTGATCCCCTGGTAAACATGGATATAAGAGATAGATTTGTTGATAGAAAATTTTCATGAAATTATAACTAGTTGGTACCGATTAATTTTATGATCCCCTGATATCTCTTTTGATCTGGTAAACATGGTATAATAAGTGTTGCCTTTTACCGTACCTACAGCCAAATAGGTAACCGGCCAACTCAGAATGAAACCAACTCAGAAACACCTCAGAAAGGTCATTAAGAGTGATGATAAAAAAATACAAAAAAAAGGTTAAATAGGTTATGTTAGATCAGGGTTAACGGTTATTTTTAAATTATTTTTTTCATAGCTTTTAATGGCTTTCAAAGAGTTGTTGAGTTGACTTGATTCTGAATTGGCATGGAACCACCCAAATAACGGTGGAATAAGGATGATGGTTATGGGTACCGCCGCCCCGAGAACGATTTATTGGATAACCAACATCTCTGCCGTAGGTCATCCCAAGTTGTTAGCTAAGTTTGGTAATTAGTAAGTGTGCCCGGTTTCAGAGGGTGAGGATTGTTCAAGTTTTTGCGGCGGATGAGTCTGCCCATCTACTGTGTGGCAGGCCGGATTTGGTGAGAGTGTTTGAGAGAGAACTTCTTTTTAGCTTTCCATCGATTTTATTTCGACCCTCTTATCCACTAGAAGGGATGTATTCCTACGCCCGTCACTCCTGGACACACTGACCCCCGGATTCCAACCTACCCCTCATACTTTTTTTCCACCCATAGATCTTTCTCTCCTTCCTTTCTTTAAAAAAACCTTCACACAGCATCCCTGAAGATAACAGAGGCCCTGTGTAAATTATTTTCCTTCCCTGAAGGAAATTATGTTCCACATGCGGAAGTGATATTAAAAAAAAATGTGTACAGTTATCACGCGGTAGCAGTGAAACATTCAGAAAACTAAGTAGACAAGAGTGGGCAGGCTACGAAGCATTGCACAAAGTGGAGACTGATTAGTCTTTCTCATTCTTTCGCAGGCTAAATCCTATACATGTAAGCGTTTGTCTTGTTTCATCGAGTTTCAAATTACAAAGATGCTAAAGAAGTTTTTACTTTAAGAAAACCCTAATTTTTAATACTAGCATTTATAATATTTTGCGATAATTAAACTACTTATACTACTTATTTTTATTATAAAGATTCCCACAAAACCAATTTTGCAAAGTAGGTGTTGCTTGGCAATGGAAATAATTCCTTATTATTAATTCGGACAAAGAAACTACGCTTACTTTGCAAAAATAACGAGTGTGCTTTAGACCACACGACTGAATTAAAACTTTACTAACTTATATCTCCCTCTCATCCTCCGTTCGCCTCGCCCGACCGTTAGCCTCGCCCGATCACACTTTTCATAACGCTCTTGTCACGCATTCACCAGCTTTCTCCCCAAGTCAAGCGTGCGTAAAGAAGTTTTACTTCAAAAAACTCCATAACATCCTTCCCCTAGAAATAAAACTTTAAAAAAAATTGTGAGTACAAATCAAGAATAAAAATATGGCTGAAAGAGTTCAACTAAAAAACCCTAATGAAGCCACTAAAAATGACAGAAGACAAATAAACTTTAAATAAATAACTTTAGTTCGCCAACGCAGAGGAACCCCTGAGGAGGACTAAGAAATACAATATTTTTACCTAACATAACCATCATATTTTGTAAATAGAATTATTTTATGAAGTCGCTTAAATAAATTTTTAAAAAAATAAATTAAGTGCCCAAATACATTCCTCCCTAATGAGTGATATCTTCAGATAATATCTAGTGTCTATCGTGTCCTCTGAGCCAACAATTATAAATATTGATTGTATTCATAAGTGTTTGTATCGGTAGGTACCCAGGGTATATTGTACATATCAGGAAATAAAAGTAAAGTGTTCCATGTGTACAACTGCCATCATAAAATATTCGTGAAATGCTCGTGAGCAATTTTTGATGTTCGCAACAATTAGCGACAATGGTCAACGCATTTCCAGTGGCCAACCGTGGCGGTCGTGCTCGATGGAGCCTATTTATACTCTACAACTCTATACCCGACTCCACAGGGCCTACACCGACTGCATTGTCCGCTAGGGCGCGGGCGATTGCAAACACTGCCCAATATATTTTTATTTCATTATGGTAATACGGTCCGCACCAGTGCGCTCCCCGCCCAGCCGGCCCGTCACGAGGCAATTGAGTTAAATCTGAATTATAAATCAATTTCCGTGATTTTCAAACAAGTTATCGGAGGTCGCCGGGACTTGTATTTACATAAATCAAGAGCAAACATGAAAATATGTCAACACAGCATTTTTATGGCTAGCCTATATTCTACACAACATGAAATCTGTACAAAAAATACTTTGATCGCCACCGGACAAAAATTTTAAATAAAAATGTTAAAATGGAAAATTCAGTAATTCGTTATAATTTTTGATCAATTAAGATCAGAAACGTTATAAAGCAGGTGGTTTAGACCTGCAGGAATCTACACGATAATAACAATTATTACAAGCAATAATTGTCAGCCTGAAACACTCATTTACATTGAAAAATCTTCCGAGAAAAGATACTTGCCGCCAACGGGACTTGAACCCGTGTCCTTCCGATTGCCGGTCGAATGCTCTGACCACTGAGCTATGGGGGCTTATCAAATACCCGCCAAATAATTCAATATTTACTAGTGTTTCATTCAACAATTACTGCTTGTTATATTTTTTCCCACCTGAAAACAACCAACTTTATTTTTGCGAGAAAGACATTGTTAGTGTTAAATCCCTCGCTAGGTGGCGTCGAGACAAATTATGTCTGCATTTATTGGGGAAATACTTAAACTTGTTAAATATTAATTATTATTTTTTAATTTATAAACTAACGTTTAGACAAGATTTTTATGCATAGCACAAAGGGTAACAATTATTACAAGCAATAATTGTCAGCCTGAAACACTCATTTACATTGAAAAATCTTCCGAGAAAAGATACTTGCCGCCATGTGAAGTAAAACTCTTCAAAACAAAATGTCTACAAATTGTTACGTTAATGCCTTAGAATAATTAAAAAATAAAAATATCTATTTTTAGTTCATCAATAATAGCAAAATCACTGTGTTGCGTCATTTTAATTGATGGGGTCGTCTTGTGTGAGAGCATTTTTTTCGCTTTTTTGGGTTTTTTAGCGAACTAAATAAACATTATATTAAGATTTTTTTTTCAACATATTTATCCATATTTTTAGCACAATTTACAATTAAATACTGAAATCGCCGTTCTTAACTTTGCTGAAGTACACGGCAACTTAGCCACTCATCTTCAAAAAGAGTGTTTTGCGGTGACCTCGGTCTTGCTCATCAAATGGTATTTGAATTTGTAAAAAAATTATATAATTTTTAAACTAGGATAATCAAAAAATTCGAATGCAGTTTACACGCTGTAGAAGCGAAACTTTACCAAAACAATTTCAACCAATACTTGAAAAGTGAGGTCATAATCCAAGCGACCAATGAGTGCAGACCTAGCGTAATTTCTGTTTCATATCTCAACCAATATGAGCCTTCACAGCGGGGCTGTAGAAGTTTCACTTCAAAAACTATGGAAAGGTAAATTGTTGGCATTCACGTGAATTTTGGTATTTTGTTTGGTATTCAACTAGTTGAAGTTGCCGTGTTTTTCGGGCTGAAAAAATTGTTAAGTGTACTCAAAATATTAATAAATACGTGGTGAAAAGTCAGTTACGTGATTATTTAATTCATAAAAAAAAACTAAAAATGCGAAAAGAATCACCTTCACACGGATGATCGTCTCTTAAACCAAATAACTAACTATATGTACACAGTGATTCATTATCAATTATCATCATGTTTCATAACCAATGTTTTTTTTCATGAGGTTATATAAGAAGAATGTTTAATTCTTATGTTAGTGTTTATACAAAGTTAGTTATTTTTCGATTTGAGTTTTACTAAAATAAATATCTTCGTTGCACCCCAATAAATTTTATTTTAAAAATGTTTTTTTTTACTGATGTATCGCACAGCAGTCTAAAATAATTTTCATTAAACCTAGGCCAGGAGAGCTTGAATTTTTCACTGCCAATGTGGAATTCTAGATACTCTCAATATCGCCCTGGCGTAAGACCATCATTCAGAATTGAAATGTTGCTTGAAACTGCTTTAGACGTTTTCGTTATTTGTTTTTGGGGTGTTATGCCGTGTTGCGCTACCTCCTTCTTTAGCCAACGTTTCGGACATCGTTGCAGTGTCCATCATCAGGGCAGATCCGGTAGATGTTAGAAGGAGGTAGCGCAACACGGCATATCACCCCAAAAACAAATAACTAAAATGCTTTTGGCCGTGAAAATCTTAAAACTTATCTGATTTAGACGTGTTTTGTGACCAAATATGATTAGTCAAGTAATCTTCACTTTTCTCTTTCCCACCTCCTTCCTCTCTCCACTACTTTTAGCGTCACTACATACTCCAATTATGGAATTCTAGATACTCTCAAATCGCCCTGGTGTAAGACCATCATTCAGAATTGGAACGTTGCTTGAAATGACTTTAGACTGTTTTGTGACCAGACATGATTAGTCAAGTACTCTTCACCTTCCTCTTCACATCTCCTTCCTCTCTCCGCTACTTTTAGCGTCACAACGTATCCCAATTGGGGATGTCTTAGTCTCATTGACTCTAGGCGTTTGGAAGTAGTTGAATGGAGATATCCTGCATATTTCTGTCATTCTATAAGATAAACTTATCTACTGACACAAAAAAAATGCATTGAAATTAATACAAATTGTCGTAAAATGTCTTATGTTTATGAGCATTCCTTACTCGGTATTTTTCCTCTTCTTCGGTTATATACGTTTCTCGAATAAAATCATAAGCACGCAATACAAATTATTCAATCCGGCAACACCCTGCCCCGCCCTCGCACAACTTAACGATTCTTTGATATACAACGCACTTCGGTGGAGTAGATTAAGCCATCGATCACTAAACCGATAGCTTCGGCACGCCGCCGGCCGCTGCGAAATCCAAACCAAAAGTTATATTGACTTAATACTTAGTAATAAATTAACGTGGCCAGATAGCTCTGCTTCTAAGTCCGGTAGCCTTTACTCGCGATAAGTCGAATAGTTCCCAAAACACCTGGAATCTCATATAATCAATCGCACATTGAATTTAGTTGGTAACACGGTTAGTGTTGTAATAGTTTTTCTAGCACAATTTATGTTCGGGATAAAGTTGCTTTGTTGTTCAAGTTCTGTCCAAGTTGTGCCACCGAGGTTTGGTTTTGTTAGTAACTATTTTCTTTTTTATTAATATTATTATTATTTTGTGATTGGAAGAAGATGAATTTTAGCAATCAAAGTTACGACAACTTGAATATATTTACGTTAGGCTGGGTATTTTTTATTTTTCTTTCATGCTATCTTGAAAAGTTGGGTGTTTTGATGATCAAGTGTTGCTAAGAGCCTTTGCTCGGAATCGTTAAATGAAGTCCCTCTCCGGGGCCACTCTACTTAAAATAGCGAGCACTAAAAAGGTGACCTATTATTATTTTTCTACAAAAATATCTAACCCAAATGCTATCAATCTTCTTCGTACAAGGTCGTAAGGGTGACGCCATTTTCCAAAATATCAGAAAAGGGTTTGGCCCCGAACGTTAAAAGGATACACAGTAATAAAACGCGATGGATGTGAGAGGGTGTGCGAAGTGTGTGCCAAGGGAAAATGTACATTGTGATGTGTAAGTGTGTGTGCGTAGGGTTCACATCAACAGTACTACTTTAAACATGTGATAAGGGGGTTTTTCAACATCTGTCGCTACAATATTATCAAGAACATTACTTCTTAATGTCTACATAGTTTATGACGTGTTTTGTGATAGTTCTAAAAAAATATTTGTGGTGTTTCCTTGTTACACACTCGAACAAAAAACAGTCAAACCTATAGTGAGCTGTAATCCATCACCAGGCCCCCTAGCATGGTCGATCAATATAGGTTTTATCGAAAATGTCGGTAACTTTCGATCGCTCCCGAGCACCACTGCAGGCCGCTAACGAATAAACAACAGTTTACGTCAAATATATTAGGAACCCGCGAATTGCGAACTATTGTTTGTTCGTTAGCGGTCTACAGTAGTGCTCGGGAGCCATCGCAAGTTACCGACATTTTCGATAAAACCTATATCGATCGACCATGCTAGGACCCCAGGTACATCAAATTTGCTTTACACGAGAGATTAAAAACCTGCAGCTATTTAACGCATACATAGGGGCATTTGAGAAAATTCTACCAACGTATGTATCGAATGGCATGAGATGACGATGAGATAAAGATAATAAAGACGTGTCAGAAGTAAGCACAAGATATCAATATAATGTTGAATGTTTTTTTTTTCAAAAAATGTGAGTACGAGATGCCCACCTTTGAAAATATTTCATTTTTTAATATCAAAGTATACTCCCTGGTACATAAAAGGTGATAAAAATAACCTTTAGAAAACAGTGTTTCTTCCTTGCCAACCTAATTTCCATTTAAAAACAGTCAAACCTGCGTCAATCGACATAGTATGGCCACCTCACGAGTGACCAAAAGACCTTAACATGTATTTTTTGGCACACTTGTGAGCTCACTGGGAATCCCAGCGCGAGAGGGTTTGCCAACGTCTTGGAAGACCGCCTTCACGTCACGAGCATACCTTCCGCAACGTAGTGGACACCGTCCTAAGTAAATATGCATTATATCTCACAGGGTTTAGAGCCACGGCCACAAGATTTTATTCGAAGTTTTAAATATTTGCTCGGAGAATCCACTTCAGTAGGTAACACCACTGAAATTGGACCAGAGCAGCTTGGAAATTTAAATCTTTGGACGCTTTCATTCGTAGTTTATTTAAATGTGGTATTTCGTTTAGCATTCATAGATTCGATGAGTGGGCAGAATTATTAATTTCTATACGTGTTTGACAAATACTTTCCTATGATAAATTTACGTTCTTTTTAGTAAATGTATCATTGGGTGTTATTGCCTTATAGTGATCTGAACTATCTTTATAATGTTAGCTAGTGAGAAAGAACCAAAGGGAATAAACATAAAAAATTAGATGAAACATTGAACATGCCTACTTTCAATTTACATTATTTTTTTCGTACCTATATTATTATTTATTGCTTTATTGTGATCTAAACTATCTTTAAATGTTAGCTAGGTAAGAAAGAACCAAAGGGATTAAACATTAACAATTAGATGAAACATTGAACATAAAATTTTACATTGTCTTATCAATATCAAAAATTATGTATTATAAAAGCTTAAACCCTCTGAGCTTAATACTCACAGATTTGATTATGAAATCTACTTGCGAGGACAATATATCACAAAGAGTAGCAATCCGACAACTCCGGGGAAAATAACAGATTTACCAACCTTGAATGTAGTTCTTTGCTGCTTTGGAGGCCTCCGTAATTTTATACGCTTAAAATCCAGATCAGTACAATTCTTTTGTGACTTTGAAACATGCACAAGTAGTTAGTTGTCAACCATACGCAACTAGTTAGTTTTCACAATGACAAGAAATATTTAAAAAAAAAAAAAAAAAAAAAACAGATGATGCAGTCTTCACATGTTCCGGTACTATTTTCAAAAATAAATACATTTTAAAGGTGAACGTCCATCTGTCCGCATTTTTCTATATCTTCATATAGAAAAATCCGTTGCCCGACCGCCGTTATTTGCCGATAGTGGACGCAGTGTTGTACTAATTCATAAAAAGATATAGAAAAATCCGTTACGTACCGTGCGTGCGTTGCGGCTGGCGCGGACAGATGGACGCTCACCTTAACACTGCATTTTCTCCAAACTAACATGGCGACATCTCTGATCCATTGTAGCCGTTTTTAGCAGTTTTTAGAACAATCTATTTCGGTGACTCTGCTAAATCCAAAGAGTGCGTCAATTACCATTCTTGTGATATAAATTAATGTATTAATTATTTTTTCGAACAAACAAAACAAACATATTGTAATTATTACAATATTACAATATGTTATAAAAATTGAATGCTGAAAAACTAACTTGAAGATTTTTGGAAGCATTCTGGTTTATTTCCTATATTAAAAAAATACGTACACCAAAAAACTGCACATTATTTCTTGACGTCATCCGCCAAGTACTTTTTTAAGGAGTGTGTATTAAAAAATGAACATTTACAAGATATAACTTATTTGAAAGTTCATTTTCTTGTGACAGGTCATCCTATTCTATTTCAGAAAATGTAAATGAATTAATAATTATTCGTGCGTGAAAATAATACAAGCGAGTTTAAGATGGTTTTTAAAAAGCTTTATATTGGATTCTCAATCGAAAAATTTGTTTTATGTAAAATTTTAGAATTATAATTATTTAAATATATTCATAGATATCTTTGGGAGCAAGTTTTTCATAGTTTTAAAATATATGAAATTTATTTGCTGTGAACTTGTCTTAAATAAATTAATATCTTCAAGTTCATGAAATTGTGAAAAATTTTCCAAAGTCCAAAAATTTTTACTTGAACGATTTCTTTAATATACATCTCTTATGTATTGCTTGATTGCTTTAAACTATTTTACAGTTCGAGTATTTTCAATTTGTTAAAAATTGAATTTGTTGAGTTATTGATTCTAGTTAAATGAACAGTGAATTAAGCAATTCGAACTATTGGACTAAAATTTTGAAGAAAAAATAAATACTAAAATTTTCTTCAAAAATCATTTGCTATTTGAAAAGAGTCTGAAATGAAAGTTTACAATGATATTATAATTGATTTCAATGTCAAAAATAATGTTTTCTACAAGTATTATTAAAGTTATATACGGTTTTCGATATTTGCTCTTTGGTTCTAATTAGAAAGGTGAATGAAAATCATGTTTGATCGATTGCAACCTAACAAAAGAAGGGATACGCCTACAATAAATTTCTATTGGTTTGTATATTCAGTGGTTCTAGTTTATTTCCATTCTTGGCAGCAACCCATTTGACATTAAAAAGCACCGATGTGAAAAATGGTCGTAATTAAATTTGTTGAATACTTTTATTGTGACTATTTAATTTTATTATGCAGAGCGCACTAAAGAAAATAAAACGCTCTTTCTAACCCTGAAGGCAGTATTTTATTATTCAAAGATCTTTCATCACAAAACTGGAAAACTACAACCTAGAAACAATAGAGGAATTTAAACCAACCAAGTAAAAAACCATAATCCTATTAGTGTAGTTACATTGTTTGTAGATTCAAGTGTCAATCTGTCAATCTATCTTGATGACCTCTACATTAAAATTACTAAAACAAGTGTATTTTTACAAGTAAACATACTAGAAAGTGTTTTAAAGTTGAAATCAACTGGTGAAATTGATCTCCAGTCAGTTAGATTTCTTTATAATAGTGATTGCTGTGCTTGTGAGGTGTTTTAAAAATCAGAACAATCGTTAAAAATAAATCTGAAACCATAAACAACATAAACACGCAGGCGCATGAAAAGTGTCGTCATTCTATCACCATTTGTCTAAAGTGTCGTCATCTGCATCGCTATTGGTCGATAGTGTTGTCATTTTCGGTTTGTGTTCAACTGATTGCGGTAAACAGGCGCAATTGAAAAATTTCAGTTTATTATTATTTTCTCTGTTAAACGTTTAATTCAAAATGTCTAAATCCCGCGGCAAGGTTTGCAGTGCAAAGAAAGTGTTGACGTCATCAGCAACTTCTTCCTCACCACTAGGGGCCACATCCAGCCCCTTGGACTCACCGATGCATCAGTCCATTATTAACATTGACACTGACTCCCTCATCAACTTTTTCGAGTCAAAATTGGAAATTTTGCGCTCTGAAAGCAAGACTGCAACTGATGCCGTTCAGCACAAATTAGACGTACTGTCTATTGAATGGAAAGACCAGTACAAGAAAATTTTGGAATGTGTGAGAATCCTTCAAGAAGATAATGCCAGTCTCCAACAAGAAGTTCAATCCCTGCGTGACACTTATGATGAATTGGTGACTCTAAAAAATGATCACATAGAAAAAAATGCTACGATTAATAAGCTTGAAGTCAAAATTGATGAAATAAATTCTACTTTACTAATAATGACAGAGAACAACTTGAGGCGTGATCAATATGACAGAAGAAACAACATCGAAATAAAAAATCTTCCTGAGAGAAACGGAGAGAATCTTTATGAAATTGCTCAATCCATTAGCGAACTCTTAAATGTGAAAATATTAAAAAATGATATAGAATTTATTACACGTGTCTCTCCTCGCGATTCCCAATCTAATAAAACTAAACCCATTATCATGAAAGTCTCAACTGATATAAAAAACAAGATAATCACAGCCTCTAGAAAGAAGAAATCAACTACCACAAAGGAAATCAATATACCAGGGACTGACCAACGTTTTTTTATCAACGAGCACCTTACTATTGCAAATAAAGTGCTTCTAAACAAAACAAAAATATACGCCAAAGAAAGGGGTTTTCGTTATGTATGGGTCCGGAACTGCAAAATTTTTCTTCGAAAAAACGACACATCTCCAGCGAAGCTAATCTCAAGCGATGCAGACCTCGGAAGGATGACATAGTTCTTGCATTTTTCTTTATTTTTTGTAGATTTTATTATAACCTAGATTTTAGCAAAACATTTAACTTTAAACTTAATGTATATCGTATTCCTCACTTTATCATAATAATGACATCTAAATATATATATGCTATACTAAAACCCACACTAAATGTGATTCTAACCACCCTTATCTATATCACCTATAATACTCACCGTATTTACTGTCAACACATAAATACACAATTCGGCATGTTATCAATTACACGGCCACTGCATTTGCGACGGGGTTCTTCCATATTTAGTGTAGTTAATATTAATATCAACACATTTTTAATGAATACTTATTGCAAACGATGGAAAAAACTATTGATTTATTTTTTATCACTAATTAGGATGGTCTCAAGCTTATTTCTCTACACCTTATATAACTCGAATCCTCTTACTTATCGCTATCATTTATATACTTATTTTATAAAACTAGTTAATACAATCCTCTAATGGCGTTCACTATATACTATCAAAATGTAAGAGGATTGCGTACTAAAACTGACATCTTCTTTAAAAATATTGTGTGTAGTGACTATGATATAATAGGCATTACTGAAAGTTGGTTGAATGATAACATTAATAGTGGTGAACTCTTTGACTCTAGATATGACGTATTCATCCGCAACAGAAACTATGCTGACACGGGTCAAACAAGAGGAGGTGGCACACTGCTAGCAGTAAAACGCTACATTAACGCTTCTGTTAATGATTGGAAATTAACTGATGAAGATATTTGGATCACAATTCGGGTGCCCTCGCAACAAGGTGGAATGGATAACATACATATATGCTCGGTATATATTCCTAGAAATCTTCGATTTCATTCTCAATTACTCAATTTCTCCACGCAACTTAATCAAAAAATGTTATCGTTGCCGGCTGATAAATTCATAATTCTTGGTGATTTTAACTTACCGGAAATTAAATGGACCCCAAGTGATCATAACACTTATCTTATTCCTGAAGAATATCAGTCAACAATTAGTTCACAATTCATAGATTATCTGTCTTTCTCCGGCCTACAACAATTTAACAGTTTCACTAATGCTAATCAAAGAATACTAGACCTTATCTTATCCAATATAAATCTGAAAGTCTTATTGCCTGAATTACCTTTAGTTCCAGAAGACAAACACCACAAAGCGTTACATGTTGACTTACCTTTCAATATCTTATTCACGCTTGAACATAACAAAACTAAAAAATACATATTCGCCAAAGGAAACTATGATGAAATCAATACTCACTTATCTAACATTGACTGGCCTACAAAACTTAATAACACTAATATAGATATAGCAATCGAGACATTTTATAATGAGTTAAACATTGTTATACACCAATTTATACCTAGCAAATTTATTCAAGTACTAAAGTATCCACCATGGTACTCACCTGCCCTCATTAAAATAACAAGAGAAAAACGTAAATATTTATCCAAATTCAAGAAATATAATAATCCATCTGATTACGAAGCTTTCTCGATTCTACGAATAAGGCAAAAAAAATTATCCAAAGAGTGTCACCAAAATTATGTTCTCAATGCAGAACGGAATATTCATCGAAATTCTAAATCTCTCTTTTCGTACATAAAATCTAAACGTACAACATCATCTATTCCTAGTACTATGTATTATCAAAATGAAATTGCTCATTCCGGTCAAGAAATTTCGCAGCTGTTCTCATCGTTCTTTTATTCAGTATACGAGAAATGTGATGTCCCCAATGTAAACTCTCATGCAGACCATAGCGTTGCCGAAATTAGTGACTTAGAGATTAGTTATGATCTAATTTTGAAGTATATAAACCAAATCGATTCTAACAAAGGTGCTGGTCCAGATGGAATTCCACCTATATTTATCTCCAAATGCTCAAAGAATTTAGCGTATCCATTATTAATATTATTTAAACGTTCGTTACAAACGGGTAAATTTCCTTCGATGTGGAAACAAGCATTTGTAACCCCAATATACAAGTCCGGTCCGCAAAATCTTGTACAAAATTACAGGCCAATATCCAAACTATCAATTTTCTCAAAATTATTCGAAAAACTTGCAGCAGACCAAATTTCCAACGCATTAAAGAACACTCTTAGTGAGCACCAACATGGATTCAGAAGCGGTAAATCCGTCACTACTAACTTAGCTTGTTTTACGAACTTTATACTTCATAATATGGATAAGCGTATTCAAACTGACGCCATTTATACAGATTACAGCAAGGCGTTCGATAAAGTTAACCATTCCACTCTGTTTAGTAAACTAAAACTCGCGGGTATTCATGGAGATCTACTAAGATGGCTAGACTCATATATCAGAAACCGTTCGCAAGCTGTTGTGCTAAGTGGTTTCAAATCAAACTGGGTCAATATTACATCAGGAGTTCCACAAGGATCAATTTTGGGTCCTCTCCTATTTAATATCTATATTAATGACATTACAAGTTGTTTTAAACACTGCAAGGCAATATTATATGCAGACGATATGAAACTATACCTTCCGATCGATGATATCACGTGCTGCTTAAAAATACAGGAGGACCTTAATAATCTCAGCGAATATTGCAAAATTAACTGCTTGTTCCTAAATATAGATAAATGTTACGCAATATCGTTTACAAGAAATAGGACCAAAATAATATTTAATTATTCAATAAACAATGTCGATATTAAAAGAAAAGAATCAGTTCGGGACCTGGGTGTTACCTTAGATTCCAAACTTACATTCCAATTACATATTAATAATATTGTCACTAAAGCCACCCAAATGTTAGGATTTATACTACGAACATCAAAACTATTTTATTATCTCGATACATTTATTTTGCTATATTATACCTATGTTCGTCCGCACCTAGAACACGCCTCACAAATTTGGAATCCAAGATACATAACATATGTTCATAGAATAGAACGTGTTCAGGAAAAATTTCTCTCCTACTTAAATTTTCGGTCGTTTTATGCATTCCAATCAAATGAAGATATCCGTCGATTCTTTAAAATCCCGAAATTAAATTGTAGGAGAATTATTTCTGATCAATTGTTATTGTATAGAATCCTAAATAATATGATATCTTCCCCGTATCTTTTACAAAAAATAGATATTAGAGTTCCTGGTCGCAATGGCAGAAACGTATCCCTTTTTTATAACAGCCGCTCCAACACCAACTACTTACAAAATGAATTCATACATCGAGCCTGCCACTATCATAACACACACCTCACATATACAGACATCTTCAATATAACTTTCAACAAATTCAAAGCAACACTATTAGATAAATGTAATGCATCACAACACACCACTTAACATCCATATTATTGTATTATTTATCAGATTTTTTTCCTAATTTGCAATATATTTACATATTCCCTAATTACATACATATCATCCTTATACTCCTATAAGATCATAAGTTTACCCTTTATAGTGTTTTTCTATATTCTTATCATGCATATTTAAGTATTTAGCTTCTCTTAACTATTTTTTTTTGTTTTTCTTTATGTTTTTCTTGTCTAAACTAAAAAAAAAAAAAAAAATTATCAGCGAAAACATGTTTTTAGGCTTACTGTTTTATTTTAGTACTCTTTTTTTATGTATCTTTGTAAAGCTGTTTGTTTTCCAAATAAAGATATTATTATTATTATTATTATTATTATTTTTATATATTGTTATCAATTAACGCGTTATTACAGTACAAAAGGATTAACAGATATATTTTTTTAAATATAACAATAACGTAGCAACCACACTTTTATTTTTACATACTTAATGCCGACCGGGCTTCGCTATAACCGTAGATTCTTCAGGGCATTACAAAAATCTACAAGTTTGGTAACACTACCTACTTTAAATTATATACGAGTACCTATTATGCTTTTAGAGTGAGTTCCAAAAAATTGCTGAGCTCCAGTAGAGTAGGTACGGGTTGGGGTAGGTGGAGAATTGGAAAGAGAGTGCTCTTTGTCAACAGGTAACAACCTAAGTATCGGACTATTATTAAGGTTTATTTAGTTGTTGATTACTTTGCTATAAAGGTTTTTGACTTCCCCTAACTCTAATGCTTTTTAGTTAACCTGATCCCTATTATGTTTTTTTATGCAGTAAAGCGATGCCTTTGTTTTTGGCCATTGTGGTGGTTATCGAATTCGGAGAAGGCATTATTATTTAAACATCTTGGGTATTTTTTGATACGGGTATTAATATTACCCGCCGTTTTCCCTGTATAAAACGCGGGATAATCGATAACGAAAATGTTGACTTTTTTGAAGAGGAAGATTAAGAAGGGCCTGGCAATTCAGATTTCATCTCTACTCACGGTTAACGCCATTTCATTCATGGTTAGATAATATGTATCTCAATATCGTCTTTCCACTCTGGAAAGTGTCGCAAATACCTATTCCACTTCATTTTATTACAAAGTTTAAAATGAAGTCACTCAAAATGTATGTGCGCATAGATCTTTTAAACTACGCAAAGGATTTTCATGCGGTTTTCACCAATAGATATAGTGATTCAAGAGTAAGGTTTATATGTATAATACGTGCTTATTATAGTAGAAAAGCCGATAAATTAAAATATTCAATCCAAGCGGGCAGCGGGCAGCTGGCAAGCGGGTGGTGTGGATTTTATAAAGGTCGGGTAATGGCGTTGTGTTTCGTTAGCCACAGCAATGTGTGGCCGGGTCTGCTAGTTTTTGATAATTTAAATGTGAAACAATATATATAAACTTAATTGACATTAGTTGGTCACATCACAATACCGTTACCGCCACCAGATTCGTAATCGTAGAATTAAACCACTCGTCCGCCGAGTCGTGTAATTTAATAAACGATCAGCGGAGCTACCATCTTAATCCCTAAATGATTTAATTACAATTTATAAATCATTAGCACCAGTGGCGCACCGATCATTTGCGCAAAAAAATTACGTTCGGCTGTGACCAAATAAACTATCTAGCTGTCTACATTATTTATTGCTAGGCCAAAATCATTGATAAGATTATAAATCATTTTAAGGATATTATTAGATTGAATTCGTAAATAATTTTCATTTGTCATCTGTCTTTTAATTTGGGAGGCGGGTATGGTTACTGCCGCCCCGGAAACCATTTATTAGATAACCAACATATCCGCCATAGGTCACCCCAAGTGGTTCGTTACGTATATTTGTTCTTTAGTGGTTCTTTATTTATTTTTAAAGTTTGTTTGTAATATGCCAAAATTTTGCCATGAAATATTTTTGAAGTGAAACTTCTTTAGCACCTTTGTGATTTGAAACTCGATGAAACGGAAGCGAGCGTTACTAAAAAGAAACGAATACATACATCTATGGGATTTAGCCTGCGAGAGAATGAGATAGAATATAACCTTACCGCATTGGCCGCTTTATTTATGAGCTCACTTTTCAAGGCTCCTATTGGTTGAAATTGTGTGGTGAAGGTTTCACTTCTACCGCGTGTGATCTGCACTATTTTTTTTTACTTGTGTAATTATCTATCCTTAACATATTTTTGTTGCTGTGTATTTTCATCCATTTATCTGCTCATGTTCACACCGAAAATAATACAACCCTGTGTTCACCCCCCTTTGATGCTATTGTTGATTTTGAAGCAGTTCACAGCGTAATGTATTGCTTGATGATTGCCCAAGGTGGAGATCGAGGGACTGACCGGGGATGTGCGCTTTAACGACGAGGGTCGCCGCCAGAACTACACGCTGCACGTCGTGGAGATGACCGTCAACAGCGCCATGGTCAAGGTAAGTCATCAGAGTTGAATAATCGAGCATTTTACATACATGTATTTTAATAACCTCAGAAAAAATTGAGCGTCGGGGCTACATAAAAACTTCTTTAAAGTGCAAAACATTCAATATACAAACTTATTTTCGAAGACGGTTTATCGTATAATAGAAATAATGTCAATTAGAAATACATTTAAAAAAAATATTTTTATATTTGTGAAATACTGAAAGTCAAAAAATAAAATAAAACACGCATTGTCTTATACACTAACTGTTAGCAACCATGGCACTAAAGCTAATCTCTGTTGCAAGTTATAACCTCTCTTTCTGTTACCTGCTAATGCTTATGAGAGAGAAGTATTCGTAATAGCAACAAAGATCATTAATATGCCTATTAAAGTAGCCATCATCACCTTCATCATAATTGTATCACCTCTAACTCGTTTCGACAAGGTTGCTCTAGGTATCGAAATTCTACTTTTCTACTATTCTACGAAATTCTACTATTTCGACGACTGTAGTCCTTGCATGACCAGTTGTTCTTCAGTAGTTTCTGAATCTGCTTTTCCCAGCTTGGTCTGAGGCCAGTGACAGATTTTCTTACCTCTAGTGGTTTACGCGAAAGTTGCTTCACTGGAATCTAAAACACGATACATGTTTCAGCTACCTCATCTGCGATGCTTTCAGAGTAGCACTAGATCAATGTCATCTCCGAACGTTGTGCTTATTTCTTGATCCCATTTTATGATGCCTTCTTTTTGCCACTTAATATCATTTCAGCTGCCTAAACTCCAGAACACACGATATTCTTGATCTAAAAAATGTATTGATTACCTATTTCTGGTTCGTGCTACAATTATAATTATTTGTAGGTTGCCGAATGGACCGAGGAGTATGGCTTCACGCCCATCGCTGCTAAGTACGTGCGCCTGCGGCCGCGTATCGACATTGAGAAGAACCGTACCTACATCGTGACCACCATTATCGAGGAACCCTACATCATGATGCGCACGCCCGAACCCGGTGAGACACTAGAAGGGAACGACCGCTTCGAGGGCTACTGCAAGGACCTTGCGGACCTCATCTCCAAGAAACTTGGCATCATCTGTAAGTTATAAATATTTATCGATAAATTGGAGATCGTTATCCGTCTATTCGAAAACCGACATCGTTGCAGTTCTTCAAGAAATGTCGTCCGGAATGTACAGTTCAGCAGTGACTTTTTTGTCAGTATTGTCAAGTCAAATATTATGGCGTGTAAGAAGGTAATAATCAATTGACAAATAAATGTTTTATTATTATTATAAACACGGCACTGAAAATCCCAGGGTAAGATTTGGCCTTCTCCGCAAATGCTATCAAAAATGTTTTGAAGTACCAAAAGACTGATGAACAATAATATTATGATCTCTACGACTAAAATTATAATGCATAAATTGCATAGTGCGACTCGGTTCCGGACATGCTACAAAAGCATAATTACAATTTATATATAGGTATACATGCATGTATAGAGCGTAAGAAGAGGACTATTAAAACCATTGTAAAGGATATAAAAAAAGTAATTTTAATATTAACCAGTGGCCGAGAAATCAGATTTTGTTGACAGATGTTCTTGCGATCGTACCCTTGCAACAGCACAGAACGGTTCCGATGAGGAAGATTGATTATTCTCCGTTTCAGCAATTTTAACTAATAACTCAAAGCACCCTGCATTCATATACTAAGAGGCAAATTGAGCTTCGGGATATATTATAACAAACAAGAACATGTTTAGTATTCATACCTAACACAAGTCCAGAATAAAAAGGCTTATTATTATTATAAAGCACCCTTCTGGTGATTTCCTCACGAAAAGAGTCAAAACGGTTAGAATTTGATTTAAAATTACATATTTCGTGTATAAATAAAGATTTCACCTAGTCCAAAAAAAAGAAGAAGCCTTCAATGAAACTATTTTTCATCAAGTACCTACATAAACTGCAGTCTGCTATAACAAGAAATAATACCCCAAAAATGTATCAGGTAGATATATGTATAAGGTTTTCAGATAAAAAGTTCTCGGACCGTAAATTTTTAAGTTCAATTTGAAATTTTAGGTAAAACCCTCGAAAATGCCTTCTAACTGGTATTAAAACTGCACTAATTGTCAGACATTTTGGTATGCATTTCATAGAATTTAAAAGAAATTACAATTTGAACACTTTATGAACCCAGGCACCCCTGATAAATCACCAAACGCGGCGAATCACTTGAGGTGGCAGAGGTTATGGTTATACAATGAATGGTTCCACGGGCGGCGGTACCATCCGCCTACCAAATTTCAAAATCTTGATGTTTTGTTAGAATATCTCCAATTAGGTTTTTCTGGGAAGCCGTGAATGTACGCCAGCCCACCTTCAGTTCTGAAGTAATCAATTGCTGGGCTTTGTTTCGATTGAAATTGTAGAAAACCCGATAAATTAATGTTCAAAAGTTAATTAAGGTTGTTTCGTAAATTAATTAATTCGTACTAATCAAGTTATCAACAAACGCACAATTCTGTAAGAATTCAGGAGAAGTAGAAAAAAATCTCACTTTATATAGGGAAGCCAACTCGTAATTTCGACATTAGAAACAAATAACACTTTGGCCTCTCGCTCAAGGAGAAGCCGAAAACAAACTAAAAATGGGTTGGCAACTGAAAAATGCTTCTCTCACGATGCAACTCACCTAAATGATTTCAGTAAATATATCAGCTCGTTTCACGTAAGTATAGCTCGTGGCGCGGTCTTTTAATTCGAAGATTTTCAGGAAATGCCAAACCGAAAATTCCTTAAATTTTCAATCAAAAAACTGATTAACGAAAAAAAATATATTTCGGCTACAAAAAAAACAAAAAAAAAACAAAAAAAAAAAAAACAAAAAAAAAACAAAAACAAAAAAAAAACAAAAAACAAAAAAGCTAAAACAACAACTCGAAACTGGTCGTGAGGTGCAACCTGGAATTGCGAGTGACTGGTTGGTTGCGTTGCCGTTGACAACCGGTCTTTGAGAAGTTGCCTGTGTGCGGACTTTATCCTGTGGAACTCTGGTTTTTTTTCAAATGTTCCGTGAGCGGATGGACTTAAGGTGTCTTAATAATAATATTTTTTCCGATTTTGCTAACCATTTGCAAATAATAATAATTTTGAAAAAATACAGCGATAAATACAAGTAAATAAAAAAATAAAATATACCTACAAGTGATTCTAACAAAGAAATATGGTTTCATTTACAGAAAGAAAAAAACTGGTGTGCTTTATTTAGACCACATGACTGAAGTAAAACTTCTTTAGGCCAATCTATATGATAGGAAGAGAGTAAGAAAATAAGTGCGCGCACTGCTCTCTCTTGCTCTTACAGTGTGATACAGACAATAGGCCTGCACTGTGTCTTAGATATACGAAACGTAACTGGCTATGAGAGAAAGAGAAAAAGAAAATGTGTGCTCGCACCTCTCCCTCTTGCCCCTATAGTAATGTACGAAACGTAACTCTCTCTTTCTATCTTCACGAACTTTTATCTCCCACTGAACTACCGTTCGCCTCCCTTTTCGTAGCGCTCTCGTCACGATTCACCAGCTTACTCCCCAAGTCAAGCGTGTGTAAATAAGTTTTACTTCAAAAATCTATTATTGACGAATCGTGTAAAATATTTATCACCATTTTTATGTGCTCTATAAAAAATAGAAGTGTTTATCAACAAATCTTACTATCGACAATAATATTTTTGTAAGAACCGGAAGATGTTTTTAGACATTATTATTGTTTTGGTTTTCGTTATTATTTGTTGGTGATAAATAAGATTAGAATAAAGCGGTATTATGTAAACAAATAAAATCGATGAACGACATCTTATAGGTATCGTTGAAATCGTTGTGTTTCTCTCATTATAATGATGATAAATATGATAAAAACGGTGTTAGCAAAAGAAAACACCACCCTTTAAACTAAAATCTAAAAGATAAGACAAAATAATTGCAATGTACACTTTTATGAAACCATAGTTTCCGACCGCTAATTGAAAAAGTTTAGAAATTCGGGAATTTAAAAAAATATATTCTTTCATAAAACGACAAAAAAGTGAGGAAATCCGTTTATAACACATTTGTCTAATAAAATATATGTGTGTTTTTTTAGTTGTTACTAATTTTAGTTATAAAAAGCGTAAATATTTTCCAAACTTTTTTTATGTTTATTTAGAATTATTAATTTTGAAAGCAGATTTGATCACCTTTCAAGCAGGTTTTAGCTTTTTTTTTACATTAGCTCCACACAGGAGGCACCGAGGAAAACAATTTCCCTAGGGGCCTATGTCATCTTTGAGAATGCTGTGTGGAGGGTTTTTTAAGGGAAAGGAAAGAGAAGAAGATATGGGAAGGAAAAATGTATTAGGGGTGGGTAGGAATCTGGGTTCAGTGTGGCCAGGAGTGACGGACGTATGAATCTATTCCTCACACTGCGGTGCAAGGCGAAGGGTCGGTAGAATCCGGCTGGAGAGGTCAAAAGGCCTCCCTCAATCAGTCTCCTCCGATCCAGCCCGCCACGCAGTGGTTGGGAAAACGTGTCCGCCACCAAGACTTAGACAAACCTCATCCCATGAACCCGGGCACCCCTGCAAAGTCACCAAACGTAGTGAACCACTTGGGGTGACCTGTGGCAGGGGTGTTGGTTGTCCAATAAATGGTTCCCGGGGCTGCGATACCCATACCCGCCTCCCAAATTAAAAATATCGGATAAGTTCTGAAATATTCAATTTATTGTGATTTTATGGCAAAACAAAATGTCTGACGGATTAATTCTATTAAATTTGTTTACTATCCTATTGTAATCAATTAAATCCACTTTTTATTCAATTTGAAGAGCTTTAGAATTGTTTATATAAACGAAATAAAAATACTTGTTTTCATCACTTTAAGTAACGGTGGATTGTTTTATTGAAGTTTTTAAAATAGCATTTGTTAGAAGGGGGTTTCAGAGAAGAAAATACTTTATTTTTAGTCAAGTATAATCTTCGTATAACCTCTACTGCAGCATGATTAATCTTTTTGTTTACCCTGCGAATTTCCCACATTTAAATACACCGGGTGACGCGCATAATATTATTGTGGTTTTAAAATGCAAACTATTTTATTTCTATTTTTATGGCCGGTATGTAAACTCAAACAGTCTAATATACGTGTTTTTAATTTTAAACAATTGAAAAGTAACCATTTATATTATTAGGATAATTGAATATTTTTAAACGTAAGAATTTCATATTGAAATCACCACTTTCCCATATTTATGATTCTTTTTTATGTGAATATCTCACAAGAGTCCCAGCGGTTCCCGTCTGAAGCCAGTAAGACTATGGCATCCCCGATTGTGTGAGGGTATGTTGTGAGACTAAAGGTAGTGGGGAGGGGAAGGCGATGAGGTAGGAGAGGAAGGTGGGGAAGTACCTGGCTATTCAGATCTGGTCACCAAACACCAATGGCAGATGCCATTTCAAGCAACGTTTCAATTCTGAATGGTGGTCTTACACCAGGGATACTGAGAGTGTCTTTCACTCTAGAACGTGCCGCAAATATACTTTATATTATTTTAAATAAATAAATTGTGAAATACACAAATAAGTCAAACAAAATTTATTTGCCACGCGGGATTCGGTTCCGCAACCTTCAGATTGCGAGTCAAGAACCTTAGCCCTCGACCACGCCGACCGTTTTTCTTTTGAGTCTAGTTATTATAAGATTACCTACTCGACATACTCGGCGTAATGACCTATTTAGTTGTCACTGTTCACAAACACCAGGTAGCAAAATCGCCAATTCTTCGCCTATACCAATATTACTAATTAGCTTTTTCCCGCGGCTCCGCTCGCATGATATTAGGGGGATGCCCCCCTCTCCCCCCTCACCTTCTCCTCTAACTCGCCCTCCCCCTCATCCGCATTTATTTGAAGTACTCCCCTAATAATTTGAATCGAATAAAGAATTATAGATATCTTACTAATCGTGCCACCTATTGCAATTTTTTTAATAAAAATTTTATAACGCCAGAGGTCTGAAGAACATATAGGCTAGAGCCTATATGTTATTCTGATGTATGTATGAGCTATTTTATTGTGAGGTTTCATTAAAATCCATTCAGTACTTTTTGCGTGAAAGAGTAACAAACATACATACATCCATACACACTTTCGCCTTTTTAATATTAAGTAGGATAGGATACTATCGACATTTCTACGTAACAAATTCGATGTTTAAAACGAACATAAACAAATCTTTTGATTCAAACCACAATTTTTAATGGTGGTCTTACATCAGGGCGATACTGAAAGATTCTTCCACTACTTCCACTGTGCCGAAAATATACTACATAATTATAAATGAATAAATTGTGAAATAAATAACTTAATCAAAATAAAATTTCGCTTGTCAAAAGCCTCATCCTTCGACCACAGAAACCGTCCAAACGTATACAAAAAAAAACTTTTTTTTAGAATGATTCCTTATTTAGTTTGATTCAAAGAGAGCGTAAAACAAGAAATTTCGACACAGCAAATTAATCGATCCCCCATGAAAAGTCGCGATGGGGAGACAATGAGGTGGCGCTCTGATTTGTAAATGTACTCAGAAAGCCACAAGACCGATTCCCGCATAAAACTCTGGTTGCAGATTTCGGAGGAAAGAGGTTCAGTTTGCTACCATATAAGAAGATGAGGTGAGATGAAGAACTTATTCTGTAAATATTTTATGGAAGTGGATCTAGCGGCCTCCAATGGAAATCTCCTCTGTAAACTGAAACCAAAATTGTCTGTCGAAATTCGTTTGAAATTGACTTTCCTATTAGCTAATAGATGACAGAAACACAACAATTATGACAACTCCTTAATGGAAACTGATCTTTAATTCCTCTTTGGCTGTCTGCATTTTTGAAGGGAAACTTCTATATCCCCGCTGTGATTAGAAATTCGAGTGAAACGGAAATGACGCATACAGCACCTGCGAAGCGTAAAACTCCTATCAAGGTTTCTATTGGTTGAGATATAAAACGCTTATATGTATAAAGCGCTTATTGGCTGCTTTGATTATGAGCTCACTTTTCAAGGCTCCTTGGTTCTTCATTGGTTGATATTGTTTTGCTAAAGTTTCGCTGTTACTGCGTGTTAACTGCACTCGATTTTTTTTTTAATACGATAGCCACACTCAGGAAGCCCTGAGAAAAATAATTTCCATGGCTTATGACATCTTTGGCGATGCTATATGGAGGGTATTTTTAGGAAAGGAACGAGAGGAAGTACTAGGATGGAAAGGCTATAAGGGGTGGGTAGGAATCTAGAGGTTAGGGCATCCAGAAGTGACGGATATTTGAATCTATCCCTCCTACTGCGGTGCGAGGAGGATCCTGTTGGATCCTGGAGGATCTGGAGGATCCTGTTGAGGAGGTCAAAAAGTCTTTCTCAACCAGTCTCTCCCGATCTGGCCTACCATGCAGTTGTTGGGCAGATGCATCTGCTGCCAAGATCTGGACAATCCTCACCCCATGAACCCAGGCACCTCTGCTAAGTCACCAAACGTAGCAAACTACTTAGCGTGGAGGTGTTGGTTATCCAATAAATGATTCCCGGCGTCCCATACCCATGCCCACTTTCCAACTGTGGGGTACATAATAGATCTGATATATTTGGGAATCTGTCGTTTTGTTATTCCACCCACTGATCGTTTACCCCCTCTGGTGTGGACGAGAGAAGTAGTTAAGTTTTTTAACTCGTGTTTTATTATTCCTGCTTCATTTTTCATTACTTTTCACAATTATTGCGCAGTATTTCCGTTAATCCTGCCAATATTCATAGGAAAATTACGCCATTCAATCAACCAGCAATGCGCTTGATTTCGGCGAAACATCCCAACTCCGGCGGCGGTGAATCATTCCCCGTCCGCGCCGCTCACAATCCGTGGTATTTTTGAATAGCGTAATTATTGCATAACTCATAGTTCAAAACGTTTCGCAAGGATTCAAACGATGCTGATCCCGCTTTGTGTATCGCCTGTTAAATGGGGCCGGCTTCTCTCCAATTAATTAAAATATTTCAGCTCAATGATAAAGTCATTAGTGGACGATTCCAAGAAACATCTGACTGCATATTTAATAACTCCATCTATCGGATATTTACCGCTGCCTTTAAGACTGCTTCTGAAATTCTTGATATCAAAAGGTCCTACCCTAAGTTTGCCTTCATATCAGATGCAAAAAAATTTGAATTTGTAAATAGTACTTTAGGTGGATAGTGACCCTCAATTGTGAGCGGATGGCATTTCTGGTCTTACTGAACGTATCAAGTGAAACAGACCAAGAATATATAGCTATTGTCACACATTATAATTATATTATTGTAAAGTATTTCTGAAGTCCCCACCAAAGATATTCTTATTTATTAGTAATAGGGGTGATACTAATGTACTTATTAAAAGACTTTAGATTGTTTTGCGATCACATTGGTCGTTTATTGGCATTTGGTCATTTAAAAATAGAGCTGAAGTCCGTTCTAACCGGTAAATAGTTTTTGTCTGGCAGACTCCCTCAATATAATGACAGATCAGTCATGCCTTCGGTTTCTTTTTGCAAATCTCGTAAAATAAAACCATGTGACCTGAAACGTTATGTAAAACGGCCCGCGTGGTCGAAGCGTAAGGCCCTTGACTCGCAATCCAAAGGACACGCGATCGAATCCCGGCGTGAGCAAATAAATTTTGTTTGATTAATTTGCGTTATTTCACAATTAATTCATTAAAATAATATATAGTACATATATTTGCGGCATGTTCCAGAGTGGAAGGTACTCTCAATATGGCCCTGGTGTAAGATCACCATTCAGAAATGAAAGGTTGCTTGAAATGGCTATGGCCGTATTTGGTGACCACATCTGAATAGTCAGGTACTTCCCCACCTTCCTTTTTCCCACCTCCTTCCCCTTCCCACTCCCTTCGGCCTCACAACATACTCCAATTGGGGAGGCCATAGTCTCACTGGTTCCAGACGGGAGCAGTTGGGACTCTAGTGCGGTATTCATGTAAAAATATACATATATTTGTGCAGTTCACACGCGGTAGAAGTGAAACTCTCAGAAAAAGTCTGCTACCAAGCACGGCACAAAGAGGAGATCGATTATTTACGAAGCAACGCACAAAGTGGAGACCGATAATTCTATCTCATTCTCTAGCAGGCTAAATCCCCTATATATATGTACATATGTTTATCTGTTTTTAATGTCGCTTTTTCGATTTCAAATCACAACGGTGCTAAAAAAGTTTTCACTTCAAAAAAGAATGACCCATAGAAACCATAGAAAACTAAAGCACTATGAGAACTGATCATAGACTACTTACGACGCATTATAATAAGTAAGACATAAAATGAGTAGAAACCCTCATTAAAGAGATATAAAGACAATAAATCAATTTTACTAGGTGGTTATTTAAAAGTTATATCGTTCGTGATGGTATTTGCGCTGTGCGCTGAAAATATGTAATTGTGTCAACCAATAAATGATAGATGGACTTACGTTGTTTTGAATAAAACCCGAATTCAAACTTGGGAGGCAAGAATTGGTACCGCCGCCCCGGGAACCATTTATTAGATAACCAACACTCCTGTCGTAGGCCACCCCAAGTGGTTCGCTACGTTTGGTTGCATAGCAGGGGTGTCGGTTTTTATGAGGTGAGGTTTGGCTGGGTCTTGGTAGCGACAGCGTTTTCCCACCGACCGCATGACGGACCAGATCGGGAGCGACTTGTTAAGGGAGACCTAACCTAACCTAGACCTCTCAAATCGGATTCTCTCGATCCATCGATGGATTCATACGCCGTCACTCCTGGACGTATTGACCCCAGATCCTACCCATCTCTTTCCTTATACATTTTTCCTTTCCATAAACTCATCTCCTTTCTTTCCTTAACAATATCCTCTACATATCCGACGTAGATGAGAAAACGAAAAAAAAAAACGAAAGACAATGTTTCAGGTTTGCATTTGTCATTACAAAAAAAAATATTTATTAAACGATAATTTTTGTAGAAGTTTAAAGTAAAAACAAAAAAAAACTTCATTTTCTGGGGGAATGGGTTGAGTGAGCCAAATAAAGGAAAGACAAAATTTGAAGGCGAAGAGAATGTCGAGCATTATGCTGTAGGAGCATATGTTCCACTTAAGATTTTTACTTTTCCTAGACAGACTCACATTAGTAGTAAACAAAGGAATAGAACATAGTAAACAAAGGAATAGAACCAAATAGATTAAAAAAGATGTAGGTAAATAACGATTCGTTGAAGTTTCACAATTATAAAAGAAGTAGGTAATATGAAAAAAATGGATGTCTTTGTAAAAAAAAGGAAAAGTGTAATAATCAATTTTTTTATTGGAATAACTATTGTTATAATAAGTTTGAAGGTTAAACCTTTTAAAAAGGTAGCAGCCAAAAATATGCTAAAAATTAGTCTAAGATAATAGTGTTCACTCTGAATTTGAAATATGAGATTGACAAAAATTACTTGAACAATGGCCGAGTTGGTTAAAGCGCTCATCTCGGTAGCGTAAGCAGAGGTCCGGAGTCCTAATTGCATTTATCTGAGTATTGTTCTTTTTCATAGTTTCATTTAGATTTAGATTAGTATTATCTTCTTAAAAGTGTCGGTTCTGTTTTTGAATGTTTAGATTTTGTTTCAATATAAACCACTTGTAAACGACTCTAAAAATCTTTGGTAATGGTGCGCACTTACCAAATAAGAAAGCAATATGGTTCGTTTCTACCCATTCTTGAAATCAACAGCTTGGCTCTCGGAGTGATTGGCAGCTTTTGTGTTTCCTCCCTTTACAACAAAGACCATGTTCATGACACTCCATGCGGAAGATGTATCCCCAAAGATGGGACAAAATGTTGTCCTTAAGGCTTCCTGTATGTAGTTAATATGAAAATAATAAAAATTTATCGAACGAATAACGCATAGTTGCCAATTTGAACATATTAAATAATTTAAAAAAACAGAGTGTGCAATTCACACGCGATAGAAATGAAACCTTCAGAAAGCTAAAGTAGACAAAAGTGGGGAGTCTACGTAGTACCGTACAAACAGGAGAACGATGGGTTATGAAGCACCGCATAAAGAGGAGACCGATTATTCTGTCTTATTCTCTCGCATGCTATTTCCTACAGATGTACGTGTCTGCCTCTTTTTGGCGTCGCTGTTTTTCGTTTCATCGAGTTTTAAATCACAACGGTGCGAAAGAAGTTGTTTTTAAATGTGTGCAATTCACACGCGGTAGAAGTGTTAACTGAACTGAACTGAACCTTCATAAAATTAAAGTAGACAAGAGTGGGGAGGCTACGAAGCACCGCACAAAGAGGAGACCCATTAATCTATCTCATTTTCTATACGAACATAGTCACATTACTCAGTCTCTGCGACGAGCCTAATACTATCAGGTATAGAGGTGCGGGGTATATTGGCTAATTTGACTATGATCGTTACGTAATGCGGCGCCCATGGGATCTCGATTAAGACGGAAGAGATGATGCGATCGAGGCGAGATGATATTTCCATTCATCACGCCTCGATCGCACAGTTTACATTGCAGTGATAAGAAGCGGAGTAATTGACTTTTGATGGCTGACTAGCTGAACGTGAAAAAAATTTAACGTACAAACCTTTTTACCTTATAAAATCGTTGGTAATATTCCCCCAAAAAAAAGCATTTTTTTACATCATTAAAGAATAATTTATTTCCTCTGAAATACAATTTTTAGAAAATGCAATAAAAGCAAACAATATTTTTTTTTTAAGTTAAAACTTATTTAGCACCGTTGTGATTTGAAACTCGATGAAACGGAAACGAGCGACACTAAAAAAAGACAAACAAATACATCTACGTGATTCAGAAAGCGAGAGAATGGGATAGATTAATCGGCCTTCACAAAATAAAATGTAAAATAATTTATAAACTTATATAAATAAACCGTACAATTATTCTACTCCTGATACTCTGCATTCGTCTCATGCTCTCGAAGTTTGGTTTTCTGAAGATTTCGCTTCTACCGCTTGTGAACTGCACACATGTTTTTTTAATGTTAATACTGTACAAGAGTCCCAACTGTTCCAGTCTGGAGCCATTGAGACTATAGCTTCCCCAATTGGGGTATGTTGTGCAGCTGAAGGTGGTAGGAAGGGGAAGGAGATGGGGAAGAGAAAGGTGGAGAAGCATCTGAAACTTCGATTCTGGTCATCAAACATGGCTAAAGCAATTTCAAGCAACGTTTTGATTCTGAATGGTGGTCTTACTCCAGGGCGATACTGAGTGTATCTTCCACTACGAAATGTGCCACAAATATAGGTACTTTATATTATCTACAAGCTGGTACCCGGCATGCGTTGCTACACCATTTAATAAATAAATTATTTCTCCCTGCGCGTCCTTTCCCATTCGTCCCGTTCACCTTCCTCCTCCCCTTCCTCTCCCGCGTCCCCTTCCCCTCTCGCGTTTCCACTCCTCCTCCTCCACCTTCCCTCTCCTCACTCTACTCCCCCCCTTCCCCGTCCCGCGAACCACCCTCTCGAGTCCCCTTCCCCTCTCGAGTCCCACTCCCCCTCTCGTATTCGCCTACCCCCTCCCGCGGATCACTTTCCCGAGCTCCCCTCCCCCTCTCCTGCATTCCATTCATTAATTCCCGATACATTCAGTTTTCAAACGCTCGCGTGCCACCTATTGCAATTTTTGTATACAAATTTCAAGATGCCAGACCTCGTGTCCTTTCCCATTCGTCCCTTTCCCCTTCCGCCTCCCCTTCCTCTCCCGCGTCTCCTTTCCCTCTCGCGTTCCCACTTCGCCTTTTTCGCCTTCCCTCTCCCCACTTCCCTCTCCCGCTTCCCCTGTCCCGTGAATCCTCCTCCCGAGTTCCCCTCCCCTCTCCCGAGTTCCCCTCCCCCCTCCCGGGTTCCCCTCTCACAACCCTCCCGCGAACCCCCTTTCCCGAGTTCCCCTCCCCTCCCTCATTTTTCACACCTCTCTCATCCGCCTCCTCCTCCCGCATTCCTACATTCAGTCCCAGTACATTCAGTTTTCAAACTGTTTGCGTGGCACCAATTGCAATTTTTATACAAATTTCATAATGCCAGAGATCAACAGTATATATAGAAACCTTCACGGGCGTGCTCACAACAACTCACCAAAGTTTCATCGCAATCGGATGAACGAATATAAAAACCATCGCCCACATCAAATCCCCAATGTTTGAATGAAATAAGTAAAGTCGTTCTGAAGTAATGGCTTGACCAAGCAAAACAGGCAAATTTGGTACCTAACACAGGTACATATTTAAAATATCAATAATTTTAAAAATCCATAGACAATTCCTTTAATACAAAAAAAATTATTTCTATCCCCAAATTATTTGGAAACCTATTGATATAAATGCAAATTTGGTACCTAACACAGGTACATATTTAAAATATCAATAATTTTAAAAATCCATAGACAATTCCTTTAATACAAAAAAAATTATTTCTATCCCCAAATTATTTGGAAACCTATTTTATTTATTTTATGTTATTTTCTTTCCGTAAGAACCTTCTACAAAATATTAGAAAACTTAAAAAAACTTATATTATTATTATTTTATTTGATTCAATTCTAGTAGACCCGAGTCTACCGTACCGAATGGACGAACTTCAAAGTATGTAGAACAGTTTACATGGGAAAATGAAATTGTTGTTTTTACTATCTTCCTCGCAACTTTTCCATTTTTAAATTTATTTTCCATTTTTAAATTATCTTTCTCATCGTTTAAACCTTTCCTAGACTATGACAAACATTTCAAAACCAAAATCAGCTAAATCGGCCCAACCGTTCTCGAGTTTTAGCGAGACAAACGAACAGCAATTGATTTTTATGTATATATATTATTTATTATCTATTATTAAAAACTTATTTATTGTGAATAACACAATTTAATCAGAGAAAATTTATTTGCTTGCCACGGGAATGAAGCCCGTGACCTTAGGAATATTTGTCCAAATCCTCGTCCCTCAATTACGAAGGTTGTCAAATCATATCATAAAAAAATAAAGCCAAGGTGTCCCCGCAACACCATTTTTATTAATCCTTTTTCTGAATATGAATTATATTTAAATTATGTAATTCATAGTAAAAAGAACTTAATAGTTTATAACAAAACAACATCTCGTTAAAAAAATTATTATCAAAACATATGCTTTTCTAATTCACTGTTATATCATAGTTAGTAATAAAAGTTTAACAATAATGAAATACTAAGAGGGAGACACAACCGATAATTTGTCATTTTTAAATCAACTTCCAGACGTATCGAGTCTTTTATACAAAAAATATAAAAAATGGTTTCTAAAGATCTATATATATAAAAATCTAAAAATGTTTGTATGTATGTATGTCCGCTATGCGTTGCTAAACCATTCATCCGATTGCGATGAAACTTTCGGGATTTGATGTGCGCATGCCCGCGATGGTTTCTGTATACAATAGTGAGCTCTGGCATCATGAAATTACGCAATGCTAAACCGCTCATCCGATTGCGATGAAACTTTGGGGATATGATGTGTGCATGCCTGCGATGGTTTCTGTATACAATAGTGAGCTCTTGCATCATGAAAGTATGCATTGCTAAACCTTTCATCCGATTGCGATTAAAATTTGGGGATTTGTAGAGAGGAGTAGGGAGGGGGAGGGGGAGAGGGAGGGTGGAGTGGGGAGGGGGCAGGGGTGACGGGGAGTGAGGAGGGGAGAAGAGGGGGAGTGGAGAGAGGGGGGAGAGGGGGGATGGAGTGGTGGAGGGAGGGGAGGGAAACTGAAAGCCGCCCGCAGGGCCTAGCAGCAAAAACCTGCGGAGTGGGTTTTTAAGTGCTAGTTGTTATTTAAATTTTGAGTTATGTTCATTATAAGAAGGTTGTACTGTTGGTCATTGGTAGATTTCTTAAATTTTCATACGAAATATTGTATTGTACAACACACATTTCAAATCATGTAACCATACTGTAAAATAAATCAATCAATTATGTAGGAAAGCTATTTTTCAAAATTTCAATTTTAGTTGAAACAAAATGATTTAAAAAAATCAGTGCACGTGTTTTATACTCTTATTTTGATTAGATATTATTGAAAAATTATAAAAACCTACGTTTAAAAAATAATTACAAAAGCACATAATTTTATCATTAAATAATATTGAGATATTAATTAAAAATACTGATACGGAAAAAAAAACTATTTTTCTCACCGGAAACACTCTATATAGGTAGTTCCTAGGGTTTTGCAATACGAATTCTCGGCCACTGGTTAATGGGCTAGCGAGTGGGTTAACGAGATTTTAGCGATTTGATATTTTAAAATGAAAATTCCGCTAATGTGTAATGACATCACTCTTTTACGGCTGTCAACAGAATGGTTATATTACATTTATTAATAAAATATGATTGCATCCAACCGGACTAAAGCTTTACTGTTTGAATGTCAAGTTAAATGTTTTGGCCTAGGATACCAAGCAATCTGAACAGACTTATTAAATCAGGCATGCCCAACCTGCGGCCCAATTGAAGATTTTTGCCACGGAAAATAAAGGTTTCAGCTTTCTATATTTTTCGTTTTTGGTATTCATATACAAAAATAAAAGTTTTCCCGTAAATTTATCACTTTTATATTATATAGAATGAAACAAGTTCTTTGTTGAAACCACTTTATTTTGATTTATATTTGTCAACCGGTTTCGGTTGACCTCAACCTTCCTCAGGTCAATAAACATACATATAAACTAAATTACGGATTAGGAGTTAAGATTATGGGGTAAACTCAATAGAAAGAGAGAGCATATAAGAGAGGGAGAGAACATTAGAGACTGATGTTCTCTAATGGTGGGTGGGGGTTCATAGGGAGAAAGGGAATAACTATAAAATCGCACTATTGGTTAATTCTAACTAGAAAAGTAAGAACCAGTCACTGATGTAGCCCACCAAACGATTTGGGTGGGCACATCTGCATTAAGTACTGTCTAGGCAGAAATTAAACACATTTTTTCTATTTAAACAGATTTATTATACGTATTAGTATTGGACTGGATTTTAAGAGGGTATTTATTACCAGAGAAAACCAGAAATATGTCATTTTTAAATCAGATTTTAGACGTATTAACCCTTTTCCAAAAAAAATTATAAATGGATTTCGAAAGGTTGTTCTTTTATCTAGCATTCGCATGTTTTAAATTTTGAGAAAAAATATTTATTTTTAGTATAATAAGGTAAATATTTTGTATTATACCACATCCATTTCCAATCATATAATCATGCAGTAAAATAAATCAATGCATTATCTGGGTATCGCATATTTTAGAATTTTAATTTTAGTTTAAATAAAATCATTTAAAAATATAAACGTACATGTGTTTCTTGACGAAAATTGGTCCGTTTGTGTATTTATTTGCGCACTTACAAACCAATATATTTCAGATTATTTTTACATTCTTATTTTACTTAGACATTATTGAAAAATGACAAATACTTATTATCAAAAAAATGATTACAAAAAGTACATTATTTCAATAGTTTTATCATTACGCCTTTCAGCATTTTTGGATGTACATAGGTATAAATTAAAACAAATTTGGAATGAAATAAAATCGATTTTGAGTTATAATTTTAAAAAGCTGGTACGGAGAATAATTAATCTTTCTCATTGTAACCGGCCGGCACGATCGTAAGAACAACTTTCAACGAAATGTGGATTTTCGGCTGCTGACTGGTTAAACGCTCTTAAGACGATTTACATAATCTTTGTATCATTGTCAAAAATATAGAAGAAACCGTGTGTTTTTTTTTTGTATTGGCGGTTATGTTAATTATGCACAATTTGATAGTTAATAATGAAAATATTTTGCCAGCTGAAAATGTACCTACGTATTTCATCTAAAAAATCCAGACAAAAAAAGTTTTTAAATTAATTTTTAGAAGAAACAAGTGAGAGTTTTAACAAACTTTCTGCTTCCTATTGGAACTTTTTGGAAAAAAGATCACAGTAAAGATCCATCATTTTCACTCAATTTGGCTAGTCTGGTTTTCTTCACCTAGTTTCAAAACTTGGCCTACATGTACTGTTCTAAATTTTTTGAAAATAATCCCTTGACGCTTATGGGCGTAAGTTGAGAGCACAAGATTTTACTTTTCACAAAGATCACCTTCAGTCATTTTTTTAAAATTCAAAACATACAAGAAAAATCTTTTAACTGTCATCTCGTTATATAATTCTGTTTTGCATCTTTTCATGAAATGTTATTCTCCATCATTATTGACAGGCTTTCAGCAAGTATAATACAATAAGACTGCCTTATAAATAATAAGGATTCACACCTGAATCCAGACCCTGCCCGCTTTGTATTTACATTCCTACATCAAGCCTAGACGCCTTCCTTTATTTCTGCCATTCCGGACACGTGTTCCGCAGGCATTGCTACACGTGTACATTCCTAAGATGCTTACACGTACGTAGGTAAGATAGGTGGGTTCAAACAGGTAGAGACGTGACCAAAAAGGATTAGAACAAGTTATTTAATTAGTTTTATTTGATTTCATTAATTTAATTAGTTTTATTTGAATTGAGCGCTGGCGGTGTGCTTCTTTGGAAGAGTATATATCCTAACATTCTTGGTGTGGTATTACTTCGAGCTGTGCGAACCCGATTCAAAATTGAAATTTCTAATAATCAAATTCAATCAATTCAATTAAGTTTCATTGTGAGTGAGTGAAGAAGCAAAATTAACATGTCTAAAATTTAGAAAATGTTTGTCAGTGGCTATCGCACATCAAATCATTTAAAATCGCCTTCAATAGCACTTTTAACTCTTGATCACCAAAACAGGCTACTTAATTTACATCATAAAAAATAAACGGTAAAATCGACAGGCAATAGGCCATTTGCATCACATTTTTAAATTTTTTTTTCCGATTTAGGCAAATATTCTAAGACATTCTGTATATATATATTTTTTTAATCGTATTTTTGAAACCCTGGCGATTTTTTGAAAATTTAAATCCGAAAAATCAGACCATTTTTTATAAACCGGAAAGACGGGACATAATTTTATAGGTGCGAAAAAACGATAATTACATAGCCGAAAATCATTTAAAAAAAGAACGTTTTCCACACGAATAACACAGGAGAATAACGATGCATACCAAAAATATAAAATCTCATAAATATTTTTTTCCTTGCTCCATCTTATTGATCATAAATCATTATAATGTACAACGTCTATATTACTAAATCAAATGTATTATACTTGTACTTGTAAATTATAATAATAATAAGAATATTATAAAATTTGATTTTGTTAAAATCCGCACCATTATCATTATACCTCTAAAACACGTACGGACAACGTAAATTGTACGGGGTTCTCGTCATAACATCTGTCAAAAAATCAAACCAAATGATACGTTCGCAAAGAACAAACGATAAATCTAGTGAACGTTAAATGTCAAATTCAAAAATTCGCCTAAAATCAAAGCGATGCCATATAAAAAAATAAATCAGTGTGGAATTTTATAAAAATGATAGGAACATTTTCGTCGACGGGACATTTTCATGTAGTGACGTCACAAGCCCAAATAATGGATATATTTATTTAAAAATAAAAAAACTGTGCATTTCTAAAAATTTTTACTAACATTTTCGAAATCTTAGTAAAAAAATTTATCCACACGATTTTTTCCAAGTCGTTATGAAGTCCATGCAAGTGGCCTATTATGCAGACTAATGGGTTATAATAATATATAGATTGTAACAACAAACCTTTACATACATTATTATTATTAGCTTTTGCCCCCGGCTTCGCTCGCATAGTATTAGGGGGTATCCCACTACGCCTCCTCCACCTTCCCTATCCCCCCTCCGCCCCTTCCCCCTTCCCTTCATCCACCACCCCCCCCCCCCTCACCACACACCTCCCATCCACCCCCCCCCCCCTTCCACCCCTCCATTCCCGTTACATTAATTTTTCAAACAGCTCGCGTGCCACCTATTAAAACGTAAGAATCAAACACGCGCAGTTTCGAATTTATAATATTAGTATAGACATTTATAATATTAGTACAGAAGAGTACTTTTCTATGCATATTTGGATTTTTACTATCAAAGGAATCTCCATAGTAACCTAAACAAATAACAAAATGACAACGCACGTTAAACAATTACTTAGCAACGCTTTGCTTTTCATCCGGACAATAAACGTATAATAAATAATTTCATAACGCCAGAGCTTATTCATAACGCCACAGCTTACCAATACGTAAAGCCAATATCCATCCATCCAAGTCCATTCAGTATTTATTGCGTGAAAGAGTAACACACATACATCCATACATCTATATATCCATACAAACTTTCGCCTTTATAATATTAATAAGATAATAGGAATAAATCGCCCACAAGTGGGTGGTGATGACGAATAGAGTATGATGCCAGGCCAAGTTATAAGCATTCAAAAAAGAAAAAGATTTCTGAAGAAGGTTTTGAAAAAGTGACGTACAAATACGAATTATGGAATTAGCGCGGTAATGTGTATACAAAACGATGAAAAGAGCAAGTGACAGTTATTTAAATAATTAATTAAATACGACATATTAAAAGTAGAACAAAAATCTCTCTCGATAGGCGAGCTAAATAGCATTTAAAGAAAACAGTGAATTTTCTCATAACTAACTCGATGTGTGTTCCACGTGTATTCTAAACATTAAGATTATTACGCTTTCAGTTTTACATAATATATACCTACTTTGAAACATATAATATATTTTTTTAGCAAGCACTGAAAGATTCAAGAACGCAATCTTATTTCAAATGGATTTTCGTTTCACTCTGACAGGAAATAGAAAGCGTACTTCCAACAATCATAGAAACTGTCCTATGATAATTTCAAAAAGAAAAATATGTTTCGCTTCTAAATGTTGATAATTAGAAATTACTTATTTTATGTTTCTAATTTTTAACGCAACCTTGGTTTAGATAAGTACCTAATAATAATAATATTTATCATAATCATCATCATCACTTTTGGATCTACAACCAGTACAACCCCTGGTGGGTCTTGGCCTCCTCAAGAGTCTTCCTCCATCTCGGTTTTGTGCCAGCTCTCTCTAGCTAGAAGCTCGAAGGAAGATATATCTTTGAGGACGTTTTCGCTCCATCTTAACCTTGGTCTTCCCAGGCTCCTTTGCCCTACCAGTCTTGAGTTCAGTAGGGACGTTGGTGCTTGATGCTCGGTTATTCTCTCCACCTGACTCACCCACCAAAGTCTTCCCAGTTTTATAAATTTTTTGACGTTTAGCTCCTTTTACAGAGTATATAGCTCACTGTTGTAAGGTCTGCGCCAAAAATATTTATTGATCATAATATTATGCTGTTATTATTTTATAAAATTTTTCTCAAGGTACTCAAAATGTTAAATAACAAAAATCTCAGAGTTTTTTTTTATATCAGAACTATGTATATATTTATTAATATATAACTATATATATTTCATATGTGTATAAATAAATGTTATTGGAAGTGTTTAAAAATCTTACAGAGGGAAGAGTTCCGAGGACTTTAGTATGTAGACTTATTAAGTGGAACAGAAATTCGTAACGGTTGTGAAAAACTTTATTTAAACTTAAAAATAACATTTCGTTTGATATTTCACTCGGTTTCCAAAATGTTGTTTCTTTTCACCGTGACCGTGCATTATTTTAACTGGAATTGCTTTAATAAGTTTTTTCAGTTGGTAAAATGCGGGTTTTCCCAAAATGCAACATTGCATTGTCCGAATCGCGCGGCATGCTGGCGCCATCTTTTTTTTTTTTTTTTTTTCATTTACTAGATTCTTATGTATCTTGAGGAGATGAATCATTTAAATTTACTGAATTTAAAGTTAATGTTCTTTATACAAATAGAACGGCGTCATATGCGCCTTGCAATTTTTACCTCATGTGGGTATTTAAAAATAGTACCTGGCTATTATAGACTTAGAGGTCATGTATTTTGTCGGTAGGGAAAAGTTGTTATGTAAAAACCCTACTAAAATTGCATGTTTTGCATAGCTCAACAAAGCAACCGGCATCAAGCAAGGGAAATATATACATACGTGTGTGTTTGTGTTATGTTGGGAGTGGGAAGGAGTCGGTCATGTCCTTTTATTTGGAGCTCTTCCGCATTTGCCTTTGGGAATAAGGAAACCATGAAAAACCTTATCCGGGAGGAGTCGGCCGACAGTCAACATGAAACTGTGCGGCCTTCAGTGATTTCAGTAGATGAAATCCTGCATTTTGTGGTGATGGGTGTGGGTGTCTGTTTTTATGTGATATATACTTTATGGGAATTTTTAGGATAAACTTACATACATATAGATAAAATAAATATTATTATATAAATATATACATAGATATATAGACATAAGTTGTGGGGAGGGGTCTGGTGATTGGGAATACCTACCGATCGCTCAGTCATCCGCGTCTGATTCGGGATTGTGCCAAATGTGATTAAGGTCCATCAGAATATGTTTGGGTAGTCTGTGTTTGTACCTGAAAGGAAGATCGCTAGGTGCATTGTATTGACCGATTTCTCTGATGAGTTTATTTTTACTATGTTGAAGTGACTTGTAAAATCGGTCGGTCAGTCTGTGTGTGTATTCAAATAAGGTCGGTATTTCTTCTCTTGCATGTAGTCTTTTCAAGTTTGTTCTGAGTCTTGTGTTGTACGTGATTTTAATGCAGAGATTTTGTAAGGTCTGTAGTTTTGTGTGGTCAGAGTGGGAGATGCTGCCCCACACGGGGATAGCATGAGTCAGTACCGGTCGAATGAGCGAATAGTAGATCAGGAGTTTGGTTCTAGGAAGTAGCGGACTTCTTCTGTTGAAGATTGGCTTCATCGCGCCGACTGCCTTTCTGGCTTTCACGTGCATCTTGGCTACGTGAGACTTCCAGTTGAGACGTGAGTCCATTGTGAGGCCCAGGTAGACGACCTCATCTTTCCATTCTAGGACGTGTCCTCCCATTTCGATGTTGACGTCTGGTATTCTTATTTTATTTTTCCTCGAGTACATTATGACTTCGGTCTTCGCCTCGTTCAGTTTGAGTCGCCATTTTTTGTAGAACTCTACGAGTGCGTCGAGCGCCCTCTGTAGGTATATGGCTGCCATGTCTGCTTGCGTCGAGGAAACGTAAAGTTTGACGTCGTCTGCATAGATGGAAAGGTTGCATCTCTCGTCATGGGGGATGTCGTGCGTGAAGATGTTGAAGAGGTGAGGTCCCAGTAGGCTACCCTGTGGCACGCCTTTTGGAATCTCACGTAGTGTCGACAGCGCGTTCCTGATGAAGACTTGGAAGGATCTGTTCTTGAGGTATTCTTGTATCACTCTCGTTAGGTATATGGGCGTGTTCAGTCTGTGTAGTTTGTGCAGGAGCCCTTTTATCCAAACGGTGTCAAATGCCTTTTCCAAGTCTAGCAATGCAGCGGCGGTGTAGCGATTTTCGTTGAATCTTCTCGCGATGAATTCCGCTACTCTGGATAGCTGATGGGTGGTGGAATGCCTTTTCCTAAATCCGAATTGTTCGTCTGGCAAAGTGTCTTCGTGGTGTGGTAGAAGTCTGTTGAGAATCACCTGTTCAAATACCTTGCTCAGCGTGGAGAGTAGGCTAATCGGCCGATAGTTTGTCGGCTGCTTCTTGTCCTTGTTTGGCTTGGAGAAGGGCAGCACGGTCGCCGTTTTCCAGATCTCAGGGAAATGTCCGATGGTCAGGCAGGCATTGAACAGTTTGGTGATGAAGATGATGGCTTTCTGAGGTAGATGTTTCAGTAGGATGTTATGTATTTGATCGCTTCCCGGCGCCTTATTTGTTTTCAATCGCCTGATAATGACGGCTACTTCGCTCGGTGTGCTGAAGTGGATATCGGCGGCGTTCGTCTGCTCGGCTTGTTCGAGGTTTCGTAGAGACTCTTCTACTAGTCGATCCGTTTCCGGGTCCGATAGGCCGTCCGTGGCTGCGTAGGCTCTCTCAAATCCATCGGCGAGCGCGTTTGCTTTTTCTTCGAGTGAAAGTGCCAGCCCTGATCCGTCTAGCTTCTCTAGCGGGGGAATCGCGTGATCCTCGTGTCTCAGCGCTTTTGCCATTTTCCATAGGCTGTTGTCCTTTGGCGTGAGTGACGTAACTTTCTTCGTCCAAAGTTCGCGTCTGAGGTCGGTGATCTCTTGCTTGATTTCCCGCTGTAGTGTGTTGTAGGCCGTTTTGAAGTAGCCGTCGCGCGTGTGATGGTAGATGCGTCGCAGGCGATTTTTCTCCTTAATGAGCGATAAGACGTGCTCGGGAAGCTTGATCGTGAATGTCTGTTCGTCTTTGAGGGGGATGAAAGTGTCTTGTGCAATTTGGATGATTTCGGTCAGAGTGCTTGCGGCTTCGTCGATCTCTTCCTTTGAGCGCAGAGTTGCCGACGTGAGATGTATCCGTTCGTTAATCTCTTTTTTGAATCCTTCCCAGTCGGCGTCCTTGTAGTTTCGCCGCTTTCTGGGGCTCCTTGAAGTCGTTCCTCCTATACTGAAGCTCACGGGCAGGTGGTCCGACGACAGTTCGTCCAGCGTGCGCAATGGCGAGATGGTCTTGGCGTTCTTCTCAAGTACTATATCCAGAGTACTTGGGTACATTGCGTGTGCTGAGTGGTAAGTCGGTTTGTCCGGCGCCATTATCGTGTAGTTGTGCGTCTGCATATGTGAAAAGAGCGTTTTCCCATTCGCGTTGCCTCTGTAGTTGTTCCAATAATTGTGCTTGGCGTTCAGATCTCCTCCTAGAATGACAATAGGGCGCAAATTAAGTAATTTATCGAGATCTTCTCTAACCAGTAGGTTGGGATGGTTGCAGTAGGCGGCGATGATAGTATGCGCTCTATCCTCTATGGTGACTTCGATAATCGTGGCTTCAGTATGCTTCAACTTCGGAGTAGGGATTCTTGTAGATGTAATGGTTTGACGAACGAATATGGCGGTGCCTCCGCCTGCGCCCTCTTGTCGGTCGTCTCGGTGTACTTCGAAGCCGGGCACTCTCAGGGGAATGTTGGGTTTGAGATGAGTTTCTGTAATGAGAAAAATGTCAATGTTAGTATTGTTTGCCAGAGCGAGCAATTCGTCAATTTTGAAACGGATGCTGTGGGCATTCCACAGGAGGACGTTCACCATCTGGGGATCAGACATTGATGGTGGACGTGATGAGATCCATCAGGATCCATGCCCTCTCCAACTCGTTGGAGCCAGCTGCGGCCAACTGCGGTTGCACCCGTCTCAATCCCTGGAGCAGGGCCATCATCAGTTGTGCGTCTCCTGCGCCGGTGTATGCCTCTCCTGCGGGCTTCTGCGTGCGGGACTGCGTATGGGGCTGCGAGCGGGGCTGCTCCTCGTGCTGCTCCTCACGCTGCTCCTCGCGCTGTTGGGAGGCCGTGTTTCCGCGGGCCACGTTGGCCCAGCTGCGTCCGTCGGTCCTCGAGGTCTGCTGGGCATGTGGCCCGCTGGTTCCTGGTGCTTGGCGCCGGTTCTGTCGCTGGTGCTGCTGTAGCGAAGCGACGTAGGCTATCCTCTTAGGGCAGCCCCTGTAGTTGGCGGGATGGGGGCCTCCGCAGTTGCAGCACGCGGCGGGCTCGTCCCTGGTGGTCTTGGGGCACTCGGCGGAGGCGTGCTCCACTAGACATTTCACACACCTCGCGGTGTGTGAGCAGTTGCGGGACCCGTGCCCGAAGTCCTGGCAGCGGTAGCACTGTGTCCCGTGCTGCAGGTGGTTGCTTCGGTGTTTTTGCAGGCGGATCCTGCAGTGGCATAAGTATTTGACAGCCGCCCTCAGCTGGCCCATGTTCACTTCCTTATTGAAGGTGGCCAGGTATATCGGATATTCTGCTGCGGCGGTCGTCATCCTGACGACTTTCACCGGGGGGAAGCCTTGTTCAGTAAGATCCGCTGCGATCTCCTCCGTCTCGATGTTTGGCAGGCCCTTGATGACCGCCTTTTTGAGCTTTTCCGCCTCCGCTGTGTAGGTGTGGAAGCCACGCGCCTCCGCACGCAGCCCGTTGGTAAGGGCACGGTGGTCCGTCATGCTGTGAACGATGATGTTCACTTTTCCGCCCGATCTGTACTGCACTTTAAATTTAGAGTGCCCGATGTGGCCCTGCACCGCTGTGGTGACCTGCCCGTGTGAGAGTGTCCCCAGGGTCATCACGACCGGGGGAACACGGTCCTTCCTGGCGGCGCTCGTGGTACCTGTGGAAGAGTGAGAAAAGTTATTAATATTTTGGCGCTTTGGTTGCGACGCGCCGCCGCCTTCTGTTACTTCAGTTAAGTTACCAAACCGGTTGCCGATTACAACCGGTTTCGATTGCTGCGGTGAAAGGGGCCTCTTCACTGTGTTGGTCGGCCTAGTCCATCCTTCTTCCTGGCGGGTCATCTCCATCTCTTGGGCGGGCTGCTGGAATCTGGGGGGCGGCACATAGCCCGAAGCTGGGCCTATTGGGGGGCGGCTGGACCCGGCTGCAGGGGCGGTCTCAGGCATCTTGGGGGGCGGTAGGGGGATGGCTGCCGGCTTCGTCCTCGGGTCAGCTGTGTGGGGTAGCAGTGGCTGTTCTGGTTGGGAGGCTGGGACCTTGATGGTCCCAGTTTTGGTCCGGTATTGATCGAAGAGCCGCGCGGGGATCATCCGCACGGCAGGTGTCCTGTATTTTCTCTTGATAATTGTTGGGGTCTTGTGTTCTTCCTCTCTCGGTGGGGCCAGGTCGTCCTTCTTCTTCTTCTTCTTCTTTGCCTTGAGAAAGGCAGTTGGCGGCGCGGTGGCCTAGGCAGTGAGCCGGACGGGGTCCGGCCGGCTACCAAGTTAGCAGGTGTCTGGCCGTGTAAACACGAGCCAGACAGAGCGGTTCGGGAGCGAAAAAATCTGTTGTCACAGAAGCGACTGTCGCTGGCGGCAGTCACTGAGCGAATCATGCTGGCGCCATCTCTGAAATGCTTTTTGTTTTATTTCCTTAGATGAACTGCGAATCGTGAAGGACGGAAGCTATGGCACGGAGAACCCGGACGTGAAGGGGGGCTGGGACGGCATGGTGGGGGAGCTCGTAAGAAAGGTAAGAATAACATTACATCTGCTTTTTGATCTGCTAAGGAAAACAAGTCTAAGGATTTCGGACCGTACGGGTTTTCGGAAGCGCTATGTTGAAAGAAGAAAAACTAAAGGTCGTTTGAGCTTTTTGGATTCGCCAACACTTAACGCTTGGTTTACATTTAATATATTTCCAAATACAAAATGGGTTAGAAGAGAAAACAAATACGATGCATGCAAACTTTTAGAGTAGGTACTTTACCGGCTTACTCACATAAATGTATAAATAATTATATTTTTGAATGTAGCTATTACTTTGTGGTTATCCATATATATATAGCCCAATCATGGATTTGTTCCCCTACCCACCCACTCTACACTATTACTTACCCACCCAATCTACATTATTAACTAACAACGGCTCCACCCCTACCATAATAAAACATTGTTCTAAACTGTCAAATTAGTATAAGCTTTCCCTGACGAAGGAACGTTTGTTCCGAAACCGGTCGGATTTGCACATTTTTTAAGTGGTTTATACAAAGTTGTATTGTTTCATTTTTTTTGTATAAATAATTATTGATTATGTGCATATACCGGATACGAGTTTTATTAATTATTTAATTTAAATTATAAACTTATCTGTTTGGGTTATTTCATCAATACCTAGTTTTCATATGGAATAAAAGTTTGTTTTTTTAAGTTTTCAGTGAATTTTTTTAACTGTGTTTTGAATTCTGGCAATTTATTAAAGAAATTTATTCAAATGCATTTGAAATTCTATTGATCCAGAGTTTTTCTACATATCGGAAACGGTAAGATATCCGAAGATTTGCAGAGTTTCTGAATGTTACGGCTTTAATTTTAACATCTTCTTTATACTTTTCGTTATTTGTTTTTGGGGTGTTATGCCGTGTTGCGCTACCTCCTTCTTTAGCCAACGTTTCGGACATCGTTGCAGTGTCCATCATCAGGGCAGATCCGGCAGATCCGGTAGATGTGTAATTTTTAGTCGTGAAGTGTGTGCTTATTTACTTCGAAGCGATACCGTGCCGCCAGCACCACTAACTTTCACCAGTACAAAATAATCGTGACAAGCAGTGGCGTCATCGCCGCGGAACGGAATAGAAAGTTCATTAAAACGTGGTATTTATGCTAGCCAGGGGCAAGTCCGTTTGCGAGACGCCGACGGAAGTGGCTCCATCTCTTAATGAAATCTAAAATTAGAAATCACAATGGTGAGAATTTAAGAAAAAATAAAATGAAATAAATAAAAATTACAATGGTTAATTTTCACCAGTACAAAATAATCGTGACAAGTAGTGGCGTCATCGCCGCGGAACGGAATAGAAAGCTCATTAAAACGTGGTATTTATGTTAGTCAGGGGCAAGTCCGTTTGCGAGACGCCGACCGAAGTGGCTCCATCTCTTAATGAATTCTAAAATTAGAAATCACAATGGTAAGAATTTAACGAAATAGAATTACAATGGTTAAAGCGAATTTAGTCAATATAAATCAAAATGGTTTACCACAAGCTGGCATTACTGTATACTTAGACATGGTTTTTTTGCTCTATTAATATTAATGAATTTTACTAGAATTAAAATTACACTGGTTAAAGCGAATTTAGTTAATATAAAGTTATAACATAAAAATGGTTCAACACGAGCTGGCATTACTGTATACTTAGACATGTTTTTTTGCGTTTAGCTTTGGTGTAGCCGTCAATCACCGGATACCAAGAGCTATTGAGCTTAGCTCCGTCGTCTCTATTAATATTACAAGGATTTTTGTAGATTTCAATTGCCTCCGTAATTAAGCGTGCTCTGTAAGTTTTGGGTCTTCCCAAGACCTCAGGAACAAATCCAAAGTAATGGCCGGTTTCAATTAAGTGCTCAGCGATTGCCGATTTATCAGGGTGGCCGAGTTTGCAAGCACGAAAGTGTTCTGCTATCCTTTTGGTGATCGTCACTTCCGTCGGCGTCTCGCAAACGGACTTGCCCCTGGCTAGCATAAATACCACGTTTTAATGAACTTTCTATTCCGTTCCGCGGCGATGACGCCACTGCTTGTCACGATTATTTTGTACTGGTGAAAGTTAGTGGTGCTGGCGGCACGGTATCGCTTCGAAGTAAATAAGCACACACTTCACGACTAAAAATTACACATCTACCGGATCTGCCGGATCTGCCCTGATGATGGACACTGCAACGATGTCCGAAACGTTGGCTAAAGAAGGAGGTAGCGCAACACGGCATAACACCCCAAAAACAAATAACGAAAATGCTTTTGGCCGTGAAAATCTTAAAACTTATCTCTTCTTTATACTCTTGTAAAGATGGTTGTCAAAGTAACAGAGTATTTAGTTTTCTGGCTTTAAATTCTTTAAATATAATTTCAGAAGGAAATAAAATTGTTTTTTATTTTATTTTATTTTATTAAGGTTTTAAGCATCGGATAATATAATATTTCACTAATGAAAACTAGTCCCTGGCCAAATTATTAGACGCACTGTATTTTTTTGTAATTTTATGTTTCTTAAGAGTTTTTATGCAAAATGGTATATTTAAACTACAATGTTATTGATTTTTTATTTAAAAGAATTGTTGTAGACTACATATTTGTATTTATTTTTAAAACATGGCAACACTGTGTTGACAAAGTGATACATGAACGTAAACAAGTACAAACCTGTATCAGTCGCGATCGGAATCGAGTCAGGTACGGACGTGTTTCTGTGGCTCTATGGACTATGGTTGTTTGTTTAACAGTATCATACTACTCAGTTATTAGTTTATTTTGTATGCAGTGTTTTAAAAAAGTATTGGACTATTTTCATTATAGGTAGAAAAGGCGATCTTTCACAACGTAACCGAGAAATATCACGAAGATTGGAGGTTTCTGAAACTAGTGAACAGTGATGTTGCAGCAGTATGAACAGTGCGCTCAGAAACATTTACGCTAGCATCCTGGAGTTGTGATTTTATTACCTTTGTGGTAGCAAACCTGTTTTCTAGGCAAATTTTCTTCAAACATCTCTCTGACCGTGGAGTGAAAATTGGTTTTCTACCGCATCTTTTCTTTCTTTTCGGGCTTAATTCCTCCCCTGACTCAATTTTCTTTTTTATGCGTCGTACACTAGCTTCAGAAACCTCCAATCTTCGAGATATTTCTCGATTTGTAAATGTTTTCACAATCACAAGGGCCTTCACTTCAGCTTTTTTACGTTGTGAAAGATCGTCTTTTCTACCCATAATGAAAATACTCCAATTACTTTTTTAAAAAACTGCATACAAAATAAACTAATAACTGAGTAGTATAAAACTGTTAAACAAACAACCACAGTCCATAGAGCCACAGAAACACGTCCGTACCTGACTCGATTCCGATCGCGACTGATACAGGTTTTTACTTGTTTACGTTCATGTATCACTTTATCAACACAGTGTTGCCATATGTTAAAAATAAATACAAATATGTAGTCTACAACAATTCTTTTAAATAAAAGTCAATAATATTGTAGTTTAAATATTCCATTTTGCATAAAAACCCTTAAGAAATATAAAATTTAAAAAAAAAATACAGTGCGTCTAATAATTTGGCCAGGGACTGTAGAACCAAATTATTTGGCTTTGATTTTCAACGCTTGAAAATACCACAGTATTAATAATGATTTGATGAAGAGAGTCCGTTTTTATGAACGATCAATGTGTATTAAATATCAATACTTAACTATAGAAAGACTGCACCATGAACCATTTCGTCGCCTTAGTTCGTATTTGTCCAACAGACCATTAGAAAATTTTACAGGAGGAGAATGTTTTCTTTCATTTATTCAATGACACATTATGATAGATGTTTAAGATAAAGCTATTTCCGTAAAGGTAAATGTCTCATTAGTTTAAATAATTCTTAGTTAAGTGATTATCTATAATTTTTTATACATTATTTTTAATTTTAAAGTGTAGATTGAACAAATATTAAAATGGTCTATTGGACAAATAAGAACAGTGGCGACGATTTATTGGATAACCAAAATCCCCGCCATAGGTCACTCCAACATTTAAAACGTCGCTACGTTTGTTTCAATTCAATTCAATTCAATTCAATTCAATTTATTTATTCTTTAAAAACATTACAAAATTTAAAATTTTAATGCGTTTTAAAAAAAAAAAATTAACAGTATTACCTTAAACATTAAATTAAATATATAAATGGTAGGCAAAAAAGAAAAAAAACTATATAAATATTAGTTGAGCTTGCCTTTTAAAGGCAGCTTCATTGACGCTAAATATGTCGATATCCGAATTAATTCTGTTCAACAGCGAGATTGCTCTCCCGACTGGCATAACCATTGGCAAGTTAGTTCTGCAAGCCGGGAGATAAAACAGTCTATGCTGTCGATGACGGAGATAACCATCGGGAACATAGAAACTAATGCTCTCCATGATAGCCGAGTTTTCGAACCTTCCACGAATCAGTCTGAAGAAATGTGTTGATTTAGCAGGGGTGCCCAGGTTCATGAGGTGAGGTTTGTCTAGCTCTTGGCGGCGAATGCGTTAGCCCTCCTACTGGACTCTCTCGACCCCTTGCCTTGCACCGCAGTGGGAAGGATAGATTTATACGACCATCCACACAAAGATGACATGGCCTGTAAGGATTTTTTTCTCAGGTCTTCCGGGGTGGAGCTAAAGAAAAAAATATAAATTATATAAAATATTAAAAATATAAATTGCTTTACATTCATTTAGAGGGATTGTATACAACATTGAAAGCATAAATTAATAACCAAAAAAATATATGATAGTAAATTAAAACATCCGACGGAATTATTTTAATTGCATTTTTAAATGGCAATGTTTATCAAACAATTGAATATTGGCAAACTATTGGACATGGATTATTACGTTATTAGGTTTCGATTCGGTTTAATGGGTATGTTATATCAAAACAAATAGATATTACTGTAATAGATATTCAGCGATTATTTCATTAAATTCTAAAATGTGGCATTTATCGAAAAGTTGGACGAAATACCTTCAAATTCCATTTAGTGTAAAATTGTAGACTTAGCTTAGTGAAATCCTGTTTTACCTCGACCGTTTGGCAATTCGTATATTTGTAAATTTGTATTTACGGACCGTTTTCAGTTTCCAAAATCTACTTCAATATTTTTCAAGCAAGGCTTACTTTGACTTTATGACCAACTTTGACGTGGCAAACTTTGAATGAGCTTTTCAGTATTTTGGTCGTAGTAGCTACTTGCTTGAAGTAAGTTTAAAAAAATCGTCATTTAAATAGTGACGTTTCTATGGACAAATTGGTAAATTTTTGAAATCGCTGGCAATGGTTAATACGCACTTTTAAAAAAAAATCTTTTGATTCACCTTAATTACATTAAAAGACACCTATTTGCATTGGGGGAAGTGGAAAATATTTCATTCTAAATTTCGATTAGGTAAAATTAAAATTAGCTTTCATTCTGTGAAACGAGACCGTCCATTTTCAAACATTATTTTCAAATGTCATTTTGTTATGTTGGTATTCTTGTTACTGTACGAAAAGATGCTAGAGCAAAGCGTAGCAGACTTCATGGGAATTCTAGGTTTGTGTAACATGGTTTGTGATACAAAAGAAAGTGCCCCTTTATAACGCCTACTAGCGTCAAGGCAAGAAAAACATCCCAGTTTTCAAGTAGTTTAGCGGCTACGCTAGGTTTGTGAAACATGGTTTGTGATTCAAAAGAAAGTGTCCCGTACCTTCAAAATCTTCTAGCCGTTCGTTATACATTCAAGTGTATCAAGAATACCAACATACCAAAGTGACAGCGAATGAGCTAATAGCTAATGGCGTACAATCTAACAAGACGAAAGGTAATTTTAATTTTACGTAATCGAAATTTAGAATGAAATATTTTCCACTTCCCCCAATGCAAATAGTTGCCTTTTAATGTAATTAAGGTGAATCAAAAGGTTTTTTCAAAAAAGTGCATATTAACCGTTGCCAGCGATCTCCAAAAATTAATGACAAATTGTATAATTCGTTAAAAGAAAAAAAAAATTTCAACAAATTCACGTTTTTTTAAGTGGGTGTATTATAATAGTATAGAAGGTTGGTTTGGATATAACCGCCCGGCGAACCATTTATTAATTTAAATAACCAACACCCCTGCCATAGGTCATCCCAAGTGGTTCGCTATGTTTGGTGATTTAGCAGGGGTGCCCGGCTTCATGGGTGAGGTTTGTCTAGGTCTTGGCGGCGAATTTGTTTGCCTTTTGAACTCTTTAGCAGGATTCTGTCGACCTATAGCCTTTCACCGCAGTGGGAGGGATGGATTCATAAGCCGTCACTCATAGACACAATGACCCCCAGATTCCTACCTATCACTTTCAACTTCCCAGAATTTCCTCTCCTCCATTTGCCTAAAGAGACCCTCCACACGGCATCTTTAAATACGTGTGGAGCTAATATTAAAAAATAGTAGTGATAGTAGATTGTGGTAAATTATTTACCTTGTAGTACGGAAATATTTTAATTATATCAAAATATCTTATTTGTACTTGGATTCGTTGTCACAATAATAGCACCCACGCTATTGTGATAAAAATGGGCAATGGACAAAAATTCGAACACCGATTGTGAGCATTGCAGCGCTTCTTTGTGGTCATTCAGTGAAATAAACGCGTAGAAATGGTGTGTAGCAGTGTTTGTAGCAAATTTATTATAAATTGAAATGAAGGGTTGCACCTACCTATATACATATAAGTCGTACAATTTCGAAAAAAAATTGCTTGTGTTTAATTAAATTAAAAACGATAAGAAACATTTTTGGACGCGAGTTCTACTGTTCACAGGACTGTTAGTTATTTCATTAATAGACCATTGGCGTGCATTTTATAATGATTGTCTACATCTTTGGTCTGTATATATCTTTCTACTAAGATTTCAAAAATGTTACTTTTGAAAATGTATTGAACTCAAGACCTTAGTCTTGAATGGGAGGTGCTCTACCACTGAGCCAATGGGACCCTACCCCCTTCGGTCATACTTAACTGTATACTACGTCTAAGAACTACCAATAGTTTCTCCATTTTCTGAACGCATATTTTTGTTGGCAGCAATCTTTTTTATATAAGATTCATCTGGAACTAAATGCTACCTAGATAGTGTTTTACATAAATTTATCAATTTTTATTTAAAATGCGACATCTATTGGCTGGTCCTGGTTTCAAAACTACCTAAGATTAAAATAAATTCGAGTGCAGTTTACACAGGGTAGAAGTGAAACTTTACCAAAACAATCTCAAACAATACTTTAAAAGTGAGGTCATGATCAAAGCGACCATTGAGCGCAGACCTCGCTTAACCGTAATTATTAACCTCGTTTAATAATTACGGTTTCATATCTCAACCAAAATGAGTCTTTAAAGGCGATATCATTATCAAAGCGGCCGATGAGTGCAGTTGATGTGTCGCAGCTGCACTAATTGTCATTTCCGTTTCATCCGAAATCCAAATCACAGCCGTGCTTTAGAAGTTTCACTTCAATAAATGAAACAGCATGTATTAGAACTTTTGCGTGAAAAAAAATATTATTTTATAAGCACAATAAAAAGTTTCATAATAGTAATTCGGGCTCACCAATACGCTCACAAGACATTTCTGTTGGCTTATCTATTCACTGGCATTTACCATTTAGAGTTGAGGATATTTATAGCTGTATATATTGACTATTATAATATTGGCTTATTACGGAACGGCGTTATTTAGTGCGCGCTATATTAGAGCCAGGGCAGCGATACAAACAAACCCGTGAAACGCGTTAATCGATTTACCGGCAACCAATCCTCATTTCAACCCAAAGCATTCCTTTTGCTCATTTCTTTGCCCAAAATAATTTTCAGAACCATCTGTGTTTTGTTTTTGTGGGTAGGTATATATGACAAAGTTCAAAGTATTTTAAATTATCATTTATTTTGCAAGATTTTAACATCACTTATAGTTACTCTCTGTTTTGTTTGTATCTGACAGATGCTTGTCACGAGTCTCATTATAGTTCGTCACTTTGGTTCGATAGGGTTTTAACTTTGTCTTCCGAGGTTTTAAAGTTTGCTAAGACGAATTTTTGTAATCCATGTAACGTTTTTGATTTTGATTGCGAAAAAAAATTTTAGTTTATTACATTTTGATGGAAAATATTTAAACAAGAAAGTTCTTTGTTTGTAACCACTTTGTTGAAGTAAAACTTCTTTACGCACGCTTGACCTGGGGAGTAAACTGCCGAATGCGTGACGAGAGCGTTACGAAAAGCGAGTCGAATGCTTCGTTTATTACTGTAGTAGCAAGAGAGAGAGGTGCGAGCACACATTTTCTTTCTCTCTTTCTTTCATAGCCAGTTACGTTACACAGTGAAGGCCCATTGTCTGTATCACACCGTAGGAGTAAGAGAGAGCAGTGCGCGCGCATATTTTCTTTCTCTTTTCTTGTCGTATAGATGGAGCAGAAGTTTTACTTCAGTTGTGTTGTCTAAAGCACACTCGTTTTTTATATATATATATATACACGTTGACCGGTTTAGGATGATCTCAAACTTCATAAGGTCAATAAACTAAATTACTGTGCAGAGGAAGATTATAAGGTAAACAAAAGAGAAATAGAAATAATATGAGAGAGGGAAAGAACATCAGAGACTGTTTGGTGGAAGGTTGGTAAAGGGGTAGGAGATGAATGAGGGTTAGATAGGGGGATGAGAAACAACTTTAAAATCGGACTATCGGTTAATTTTAACTAATTTTTTTTATAAATATGTGGCGGCCACTTGTGCCGCATTAATTGCGCCGCCACTGGACTCCGACCGAACGCGCTGGAAACTACGAAATACCTACAGTCAGTTACTACGGCCGCGCCGCCTCGTAAATAATAATTCCGCCACTTACGCGAAAGGCCTAGAACGTGTGGCTGTACCATACAAGTGTCCACAGAAGGTTCGAGTGATTTCTCAGCTTTGCATGAATTCACCCAGCATTGCCTACCGTGAGATTAATTACTCGCCGCGAGTATATAAGCAAGCGCTCGCTCGCTGAGTCTCAGTTCAGTCTTCATTCATCGGTCGAGTAGCAACACAGTCCGAGCAGTGCCACGACTAAGTACGTGCTTGCGCCGGGCTCCGGCCCCGCGCAGTCAGCAGTGAACAACATTTGTCTAGTGTGACACCAGGAACGTTTCCAGCACCTTCGAGGAACTTCACCAACCACCAACCGGTAACGAGCCAGCAACCACAACCGGCAACGAGCCAGCAACCAGCATCCTCATCGCCTCTCAAGGTTCCTCCCTGCGTCACGTGTGTGTGTCGACTCAAAGGCCACACAGCCGCCATACCTCGTCAACACGACGACGGTCGACCGCCTGGATCAAGGTCACTTCTACACCGCCATGGTGTAGAGCAACACGCCGGCTCCCTGAAGACCAGTGATCTTCACCGCCGTAGTCTCCTGACCTTCACTCATCATGACGCAGCAGCAACACCAACGGCACCACTGTCACTCCGCTCCGCTCCGACCTCGCTACGTAGCGCAACAATAAAGACTGACTCACTTCACTGACTGACGCCTTTTATTTCTCGCCCCGTCTCTGCCGATACGGCCCGCTCCCTCAAATATGTAGATTTGTGATACATTATTTATATCAACCAATATATTTAAAAAAAAACCTTTGTAAGTAAATATATTATCATGCTCACCTTCATACTCCATCATTGTTCCGATTTATGATTTAATGTCTTCTTGGGATAACACCGATTTCTGCAATTCACGTTAATATAATTTCTACCTACGTGTACCTAACTTTATAATTATCTTATTCAATCATATCCAATAAATACTAAATCACATTTGAAACAGGGCTTTTGTAAAATATGTACATATATCCATTTCCTCCCAAATAATATTTGTAATCGTTCCCTTCTCGTTGCTTGCGTTTGGTTCTGAAATATGAAACATATTCATTTTCAATAGTATCTTCATTAGATTTGTTTTGAATCCCAAACACCTAAGATTAAACGACCTCAACAAACAAGCTTCTAACTAAATAAATAAAAAACTAATTTGTTTGCTGAAGGAAACAAAAGACTCAGTGAAGCAGTGGATGAAGCATGAATGATTCATCATGTGCCTTGAACGGCCCCCAGGAGCGCAGGCATTGAAGGAGAAAACTACTCAGTATTCTGTGCGACAGAATTAGCCTCATCTTTTTACGTACAGCCTGCAACTTCGGGTCTTTAATATAACCTATTTAGATTGTACGTGAGACGCAGCCTTTCCCAAGGTGGCAGTATCCACTCCGTTAAGGCACTACTAGTCTTATTTTCTTCGATTCTTGATATTCCCGACTTCGTATCGTTCGCACTAAAGGGGGGCTGTTTCAGTTATCATCCGTAATATTACAAGGCAAGTGGATACAATGTATGGGCGCTAGAAACTTGACTCACGTGGTAAAAGGTAGATACGAATAACTTCGGAAAATATGAGCGTCATTCTTTATAAAGCTATAAAACATGTTATTTCGTTTCTTGACTTTTGGAAAATATAACCACGGTGCACCCCCCCCCCCTTGTAAACTTGCCGATTAACACTGCGAGGCAGTTCAAAACACTTAAGAAAAAAGTGTGGAATTCACACGCGATAAAATTGAAACCTTCAGAAAACTACAGTAGACAAGAGTGAGATGACTACGAAGCACCGCACAAAGATGAGTCCGATAGGCTACGAAGCATACCACAAAGAGGAGACCGATTATGCTATCTCATTCTTTCGCGGGCTAAATCCTATAGGTGTGTGTTTGTCTTTTTTAGTGACGCTATTTTTCGATTCACCGAGTTTTAAATCACAACGGTGCTAAAGAAGTTTAACTTCAAAAATGAAACTACATTTATTTACTACCAGCCTTGAAGATATCCTTTTCCCTTCTGACCTCTTTAATTTTTTTAAGCCATCTCACATATGAGGAAACTCAAATTTACTTCCGTATTAATTTGTACCCTGAAGATGCTTAAGTAAAGCGAAACCGGTCGGTTCATAAATTAATAAATCTCGTGATAAATTTTTAAACAAAAAGGTATTTTATTTTATTAAATATGTCAAACCACAAAGTGATTGCTTTCTACAATAAAATGAATTTACTTAACTTTGCTGTAGTATTAGTTACATGGTTGCATACAAAAGTTGTCCACAAAGGAAATTCGTAATGTCATTTTAAAAAAAAACTATTTCACTTCACAAAAATATTCTTCACATTAGAATATTCATGGTATGCAAATAGAAAATACGTAGGTATTTCCATTTAAAATACAGTTGGATTCCATTTAAAATCAAGCGGTAGTAGCTATGTAGAAAAATGGCTGGACAGGAATTTAAGTTTAAATTCAGATACACGTGTACGTTCGCATTATAAAAAATATATTGCTCTAATCATCATTATTTCAAACATACGTGATATTGATCACGAATCCGCATTTCATCAAAATACAATCCAACAGTATTAATACGGTAACGTCTGTCGTACACACTCGATTCACAAATATATACAAACGGAAGTGCGGCTAAATACGCTTAAAAATCCACTTTTGTAATTCGGTTTAAAATACAAGAATTCGTCAAAGGATGGCGCCACTAACGTTAGCAGATTGCTTGAGGACGTTCCCTCCCCCCTAGGTATGAGCTACGGATTTGTAAAATTTGAAACATTGACAGTATATAATATTTAGAGTTGTGAATAACATTAACATTGCCTAACGCGGTTACTTTGTCCCGGTGACTAGCTGTCACTGGATCACAGTGGATCCCGGGAACCGGCTATTTTTGGAACCGATTAATAAAATGGTCGCCGACACTCAAACTGGGCGAAGTGGAACCAAAATCCGCCCACAGGGCATAGCAGCAAACACTGCGGAGCAGGTATTTAACTGCTGATTAATATATTATTACATTTTAGTCATTACATTTATGATATAACTTTGGCTAGTCCTACCTTTGAACAGGCCTGGACAGAGACAAATAAACCTCCCTCTGAAATACTTTCCCAAACAAAAACAAAATACAATAAAAAACTACAATGAAATACGTGCCATACCTATATTAGTTTTGAAAAAAACTTCTTTGCACAAATAAATCACGTGAGCTGAATACTTTTAGGGTGCCCGCAGACGAGAGACTTTAGTTGCGGAGACAGTTGGAAAACTATTCCAAATTCATACAAATTCAAAAAAGTCTCTGGTGTGCACCTCCATATACCATAACGTATTATTTCCATCGCATCTGTTGCAACTTAACTATCTCCGCAACTAAAGTCCCTCGACAGCGAGCGCCAATAAAGGCAATAAATATTGTTTTGGCTTATTAATCTATATTATAATCTATAACTTCCTAAAAAAAATACAAGCATTAAAAAACAAATTTGAAAAATCTTTTGAACTTTAGAATTTCCGGACACAGCAATATTCACAAATAATTTCCGGCCAGTGGATCTAGCCACAGCACCATGCAATTAAAAAATACTGTATTTGATTGGGTTATTTCAAATATACAAATTGAATAACAAAAATATACAGTTGAGGAAGCAAAATGCAGCAATCTCTGAATTGCAAAAATTGTAGTAAATGAAAGTATGTATAAGTGAAGTTTGCTTTTTAATGCAAACGCGGAAATTCAAATCAATTTTTTGTCCACACAGAGTTGACTATTATACAAATGAGTCTTAGCTTTTACAAATTGTATGAAAACATCGTATTTGCGGCATTTGATAAAATGCGCATACATTGCCTCTTTCAAAAGTGGAAGACATTTCCTTCGATGCATTTACCGTTTACGTACAAATATATTTAGATTCCAAACGTTTTCAAATTGGTATTTTTCATGGTTATGTATACATAATAAATAAAAATAATGTGCATAAATTTGTATGCGTAAATGGTGGACCTACAGGTGGAAAAAGGTTTAAACTTTATACTACATATTTATTTATTTTTTTTATTTATGGTTATCATGTTTAATTTGTAGAACACTTTATTTTTTTGTAAGTGAAACTTCTATAGCCCCGCTGTGATTTGGATTTCGGATGAAACGGAAATAACGATTACTGCACCTGCGACGCATCAACTGCGCTCATTGGTCGCTTTGATTATGACCTCACTTTTCAAGTATTGGTTGATATTTTTTTTTGTAAAGTTTCGCTTCTACCGCGTGAAAACTGCCCTCGATTTTTTTCTTCTTTTAAATGTTCAATAATATTATTACTCAAATGATAACAACCAATTATTTATGAACAAGTTATGCTTTGTAATTATGTTTCGCCTTCTGTAGGTATTATCAAACTGTGTAAACTATTTACCTTTATTTGGGTTATCTGTCAGATTTAAGTGAAACGTAGCTAAAAGCTAAACATATTCTGAATTGAGTATATGTATGTATATTTTTTAAAGTTGAATTGCGTAACAAATGCTTTGTTAATACCTTTTTCTTAATATTTTCATTTTAAAACCCTTACATCATATTCTTTGTCGGAACGTGATATAATTATTTGTTGACAGTGACGTAAATTCAATTGCGAATAATTTAAACTCCCCGTTTTCCATACATGGCTGTTTAACTTATTTACAAAAATTTCTTTCGTACTTGCATATAAATAAAGAATTGAGACAAAGGTCCCCGCCCCGCCCGCCCCCTCCTCCGCCGCCCACAGCCCCTCTCCGTAACGGCGCTCTCTCGGGTTTTCACTCGGAGAATATACAGACATCACTTGGAAAAATAATTTCATCACTTTGTTGGAAATATGTTTCTCGAGAAGTGTTGGTGAAATGAAGAACGACGGAGCGGCGGCGGCCGGACCCAGAGGATTAGACGAATAAGTCGCCTCCTTTTTCCGTCCGAACGGCTTAGAGTTTAAAGGATGTAAAAAATATTTGACGATTCCGTCCACGAAAGCAATCGCCGCAATGAATAACAGCTGTGTAAGCTTTTAACGTAAGAAGGAGACCTGAATACAAATTGATTCCGGCTTGTTACCCCACTCCCTATTAACAACCCTTATTCCCAGTGTCATTGTCCCGCCCCACCCCCCCCACCCGACCCCTCCCCGGGCAGCTGCTGGTCTTGTTTCAATCGCCAAGTGGAGAACAGTCCCGACAATTCGTACGGGGGCTATTCATTTCGGTGACCTAGGTAGCGGTGTAGTTGCTAAAGTGAACTCTCCTGAGTCTATTTGTGTATTTAATTGCCTACCGCAAACTGGATCGCATCGATAGCGTAGTGCTTCGTAAAAATTTAACTCGAACTTCCCGAACGTAAACACAATTTAATATTTATGAACTGACGAAAGCAACATAATTTATACTAGAAAAAAATGATATTTACGCAAAAATGCATTAATTTATTGTATTCGTCACCAACGTCATCGTGAACAATTAAAGAAAATTATTGAGCACTTTACGCGCGATTACTGTTGAATGTACAATTTAACACAGATTTATTCACGACAAAAACATCACCAATAAGCGTGTTTTATTTTATTTTGCGAAGCTCAAATATTTAAATGTTATCCAATCATTATCTAATAATTTAATTTTCCATATTATACAATAAAATCATAACCAAAAAGTGGTTCATAATAAGGAGATTTTAAACTTTTTTATAGGCCCGATACTTCTTTTTTTTTCTGGGCTCATAAAAGGATTAATTAAAAAATACTAGATTAATTCAAAGAAAAATTATGTGTTCATATGTGTTTAATTAAATCACCTAAGATATTTCTTTAGGCGATCTAATTTTCAAACCAAAATCACACAAGCTTGCATTGCTTAGTAGTGCATCAACTTAATGGTAAAGTTCTAAAGTGACTTTTTTCCTTTATTGAAAGGCAATAGTAAAGAAATAGTATACAGAAACATGCAACTTTGTAAGGTGTACGTTTAAAGTACCTAATTACCGCCAAGTTTGTTAATAACAACTTGACTTACAAAGTTTTTCCGCACTTGGCGACTTTTATTAAAAATTTATTCCGCTTATTAAAATATTCTCGTAACGACCTAATTTACCAGCATCATCGACGTTGCTGTAAACTATAACAGAACTGAACGTTTTTTTATGCGAGAAGATCTTTTTTTATATTAAACTCTAGAAAAAAATATAAATGTGCACGCGGCAGAAGTGAAACCATCAGAAAACTAATGAGTATACAAAAGTGGGGAGACTAAGAAGCATCGCACTAACAGGTGACCGATTATTTACGAAGCACCGCACAAAGAGGAGACCGATTATTCTATCTCATTCTCTTGCAGGCTAAATCCTTTAGATGGATGTGTTTGTCTCTTTTTAATAAAAATAGATTTATTTTTATTGACACTTTTTATATTCACCGAGTTTCAAATCACAACGGTGCTAAAGAAGTTTTCACTTAAAAAAATACTGTCATCGGTAGCAGAGCCCAAGCTCGTAAGCTTTGGACTTAAAGGTTGGGTTGGGAACCCGGCATTGGCAAAATATATTTATTTTAACTTATTATTATTTATTTTTACTACTTAAACACAAATAATTTTTTAAATAATCAGCTGAGTGTGGTGCTTTTTCTCTTCGTTTCAAAGTGGCAGTTGCTTTCAGTTTCTCCCCGGTGAGAGACCACCATTCAGAATCAAAACGTTAGTTTGGAAATCTTTGTAAAATTGCTCATTGTGACAACAGTAAAAATCTAGAAACTTACTAATGATCTTATCAAGAGGAGTGAAACGAATAGGTCCCAAACGGTGAAAACCTTTACCCACCAATCATTCCAGGTCATTTCCACTTTAGTTTCGAAATTTATTGTCTTGTAAGAGCTCGTCATGGCAATATCAAAGTAATTATGCTCTTAGTAGTAGTGACCGTGGTTCTACTAAGGACGGTGAGTCGAACGGGCTCAGATTATTGATTCCGAACGGTGAAATTCTTTACGCAAAAATCCTACCAGGTCATTTCCACTTCAGTTTGGAAATGAATTATTTTATAAGAGCTCATCACGACAATAGCAAAAAAGCTAGACTCTTACTAGTGGTCACCGTGGTTATGTCAGGAGCAGTGAGTCGATCAGGCCCACATATATTAGTCCCGAACGGTAAAATTATTTACGCAGAAATACCTCCAGCTCATTTCCACTTTAGTTTGGAAATTTATTGTTTTATAACCGATCATGACAAAAAAACTATACTCTTACTAGTAGTCACCGTGGTTATGTGAGTCGAATAGGCCCCCATGTATTAGTCCCGAGTGGTGAAATTTTTCACGCAGGTATCCTGCCTGGTCATTTCCACTTCAGTTTGGAAATTTATTGTTTTATAAAAGTTCATCATGACAATAGTCAAAAGCTAGACTCTGACTAGTGATCACCCTGATTATGTCAGGGGCAGTGTGTCGAATAGGCTCCCATTATTAGTTCCAAACCGTGAAATTTTTTACGCAGAATTCCTACCGGGTCATTTCCACTTTAGTTTGGAAATTTATTGTTTTATAAAAGTTCATCATGACAATATTCAAAATCTGACTAGTGGTCACCGTGGTTTTGTCAGGGGCAGTGTGTCGAACAGGCTCCCATTATTAGTCCCAAACAGTGAAATTCTTTACGCAGAAATCCTTCCGGTCATTTCCACTTCAGTTTGGAAGTCTTATAAGATAGCACTCTTTTTAGAGTGACTTGCCTTAAACAAAAAAAAGGCTCATCCATGATAATAACAAAAAATACTCTTACTAGTGGTCACCGCGGTCATGTCAAGAGCAGTGAGTCGAACCGGCCCCATGTATTAGTCCCGAACGGTGAAATTCTTTACGCAGTAATCCTTCCAGGTCATTTCCAATGGAAGTGACTGAAGCCGGGTCACCGCACAGGAATTGTGTTCCCAAATGGGCGCCGAATAATGCCGCCTGATTTTCGCGGTCTCGACAGATTTATGTTCCATAGGTTAAATGATTGTCTTTGTATTAAATCAATAGTTCCGATATTAAGCGTAGTGCTTTTGGAATTCTTATTGAATGAACATGAGAAAGATTTGGAAAAAAATCATTTAATGTGATTTAGATTTCACTCAGAGAATAGATGACATTGACGATGCACTTAAAATACTTTTTTTCGATGTAATCGAAAAAATCGCAAGAGTTCCAAGTGCAACCAACCAGTGGGTCTATGACTACATACTTTACTGAAGAAAGGGGAATCAATTGGGAAATAGGAAAGTTGTGGTATTACCTGGCTTTTCAGATCTGATCACTTAGCAGTATGTACCTCCTTGTCTTTTCATAAACGATCGCCTGGTTTCGCGAGAGTTTTGAATCGAAAACAAGCAAAAACAATACGGCGCTTTGTCTTATTTTTTACAGTCCAGTACACATTTATTAGCACCATTTTTAATAATGAAAATGAGTTGATAAAAGTTTTCTCAACGTGGAAATTGCCAATTCACAGTTTTTTTATGCTTTTGCTACATAATAAAAAATAAAGTTTCAACTTAAAGTTGAGATTTTTTTAAATATTATTACTTTTATTATTGTAGTATGAAAGAGTGGGTTTATATTTTAAGGGCTTTAAATATTTATATGTCTTACAAAATGTGGAAAAATACTGTGGATACAATATATCATAAGTTGCCGACCTATTCATTTACCAATCGAACAGTATTATTACGTTAGCGTCTGCGTGGTTGAATTACAGAACCCAGCCACGTGTGCATGTCGGACGCCACGCTTAACGGCCGCGCCTCAAATAACATCTGTGTACGTGGAATTTAACACAGAGCTACTGTTATAATTCGGTTTCAAATTCAAGAATTCGACACAAGATGTCAGTACTTCCGTCAGCAGCTAAAAAATTGTAAAAAAAATCAGAGTGTACAATTCTCACGCCGGAGAAGTGAAACTACAAAGTGGCTAGATGTCGCTTTCTTTACTTTTGCCCATTTATTTTAAAGTGGTTTGAAGATATTGATTTTACAAAAATAAAAATGTTTATTTTTTTTTTAATTTGGTAGGATTCGAACCTCCGTTCGCTGGATGTCTCTCTGGGCGCTGAGTCAGGCGCTTTATACCCCTTCACTATCGGAGGCATGCGCGTAGTCATAAATTTACCGCATTATATTAAAACCGAGGACCGTCAAATAATAAATTTTAGTGACGCACTTCCGTTTCATCCGAATTTCAAATCACAACGAGGTTAAATAAGTTTCACTTCAAAAATAAATAAATGAAAGTCTCTTCAAGAGGCTTGTTCAATCCTTCCTCTCCCCCAAAGATACTCCAAACAGTATCTTCATAGATGACATATACCCTAAAAGAAATTATTATCCTCGGGGCCTTCTATGTGGGGTTAATAAAAAAAATGTTTTAAAAAAGTAAGGTATTATCAGAAGACAAGGGGTGTCAGTCCTTTCCAATTATCCAAACGCTTACCAACTCTCACAATATAGTTGGTAGTTGTTACAACTTGAAAACTTATTTTAAGACTTAATGAGTAAAGCCTCAAAGTATAATATTTAATGTATGAAGACAATATTTGCAACACTCAAGCAAGATTACAGTTCACAAATTGATTCGCAGATAATATATCCGACTACAATTTCAATCACAGATCCTTAGTATTAAAAAAACGATTTATTTATGCCAGAAATACATTGTTTGATGACTTGAGATATTATTTAACGACTTTAAAAAAATACATTTATCAATCTCCGGCATAAAACCACTCGCCAACCGCCACATTTCGAATGTATAATACCTATTCCGACATTTGAAAAATACCATTTTCAATTTCAAGTTGTTATTTTATCTTTTTTACTGCGTCGTAAATAAATGTGAATGTACGTATTCCCCATCATACTTAGAGTAATGAATGTTTATTATTACGCAATTTCGAAAGTACCGATATCAGAAAAAAGATATACGATTATCGTCCAAATTTTGCACGGACTTATTTTGAAAAATGAATTTTGTGGGTACTCACATATCTTTGCAATCGGATATTTTGGGTACAAAAAAACTTTTTTTTTACATACTTTATTCGTTAGTTCCTCTATTGACCGCCTGCAGAAATAAGCGTGTAAAGCTGTAAATTTTTAGTTTTTTTTTTCCATTGGTTCTTAATTAATTTTAAAGGCAAATGTTTACGGGCGTAATTACATAAGCAGCCACGCGTGCTGTAGAATTTAAAACATTTTACTCCACTTTGTTAATTTACGACCCTTTGGGATGCAGCCTCTACTCTTTTAGAATAATAATTAAAAATATTAAATTTTGTAGAAAATGCGTCTTACTGTGTTATACATTAGCTGTGATTTAACGAAGAATCGCTGATCATTGGGAATACCATTGGAGGGTCTTTTTAGGGAAAAGTCGGAGAGAAAGTTTTGGAAAGGAAAAACCCATGAGTTGTGAGAAGGAATCTGGGGTCACTGTGTCCACGAGTGACGGACGAACTACTTGGGGTGAGCTTTGAAAGGGGTGATGGTTATCCAATAAATAATACCTGTGGCGGCGGTACCCATACTCACCTACTTATAGTACGTGAAACTAAAAAAGAATGCATTTTTATATTAAACCAAGAATTATTATTGTACTGAAATAATGTATTTTTGAAGACTGGTTTTGTTTACAGAACAAATAAAATACACGTGTCCCGACAGCGGGTCTCAACTTTAAGTGTGCCTTTGTTACATTTCAACTAAAAGAAACGAATAGTCTTGGCAAATTTATATTTAATAAAGAAGTTTGACCATAAAAAAGCCAGTACTGCCAAAAGACTGCCAACACCGTATTCATAGAGCCAGCCCGAGCCGCCACGCCTCAAGGAGCCTGACAGTTTTTATAAAGAAACTTTGAAAAGAATCGTAACTGTTATTTTTATGATCATTCCTCTGCTAAAAAATGCGCAAAGCGAATACCAATTAAGAAGTCTAACCAAATTTACCACTTTTAATTGAGCCATCAAGAAAATTGTTTTGGAAATTGCCCCGCCGTTCGTTTTGCGGAATATCATTTTTTTTGTTCAAATTAATACTTGAGAGATATTTATCAGACTAATTCTGTGGTTGTTAGTAAATACATTCCATTAATTTTATTTTATTTTTATTGTCGTAAATAGAGTTAACGCAGATATAATAAGGACCTACCCAACAAAAATGTTAATAATCGGTGACTCTTGTATGTTTGAATTAACTTAATGGTAGAGCATGGAGCACTACAATTCTGCATTTTTTACTCCCCCACTCTTGTATATTTTAGTTTTCTGAAAGTTTCACTACTCCAGCGACCTCCCAAAGGATCAGCGGTCCACCCTTCCCCCTGAAGACATTAGTCAGAAACTGGAACACAGATTATTTCTCATCATCACCAGAGCTGTCATCTCGAGTACGGGCATTGTATAGAGTAGCGATTTATTGTTGAATCGAAATGGGGGTCTGTAGTTTCAATTCCCTGCACTGCAATTGAGTTATTACTAGTATTTTGTAAACACCTCACTAGGAGAACCTTTGCTGAATAGATCGAGGAGGATACTGTGGGTCCACCCATGGCACTAGCAGTAGTTAAAGTACTACAATATTACATAGACACAAGTACCTACCTAACAATGTAGTGAAAAGAAAAGGATGCTGCATGAAGTATACTTAATGAAATAGTAAATAAAAACCTATTGAAAAATAATTATTGTACAGGCGTACATTTAAAAACTTTTACAAACTCCAAAACCGTTATTAAAAATTAAAAATAAGAATTTCAGTTGTGCCTGTGTATGTAACTCCGGTTCCAAGAACTCTAGAACTTTTTCTTAGAATCGAAAGAAGTGATAAAATATCTATAAAATAAAATTATTTTGTTTGCCATATTCAAAATTGTAACTGATTTGTCGAGAATTCGCATTATCCTCATTGATGTAACTGTATGTGACACGAAGCAAAAAAAAAAATTAGTCCAATTTGCTAACGCCGATCGGAAACTGCCTAATCCGGTCCACGCGCACTGCAACTCACGTGTTAATAGTGGAAATACTATTACGCAATAACGCCCTTGAGACTACTGATCAGCCCTAATATGTTATGAAAATATTGGTTTAAACAGAGTTAATTATTTTCATTTAAAACCCGTCTAATCACAGGAGACCCAAATTGTCCCAAAACATATCCTGTTATATAATAACAGGGGACCCAGATTGTCCCAGAGCGACCGTGCATTATGAAAATATAGATATCTTACAAACAATAATCTTCAGATATTTTACAAACCCGATCATAAGCGACGGTTTTATTTCACGCCAATTTGTGACGTAACACACATTTAATTTTTAAACAAAATTGTGTGAATGTGTTCAAAAATGAGGTTTCAGTTTTATTACAAATTTTGTTAAGAAAAGGAATCTGTATTTAAAATTTTAAGTTTATTATATTTTAAGTACTTACTTTAATTCGAATATTCACAGGTACAGTCTGTCAAATTAGAGTAGAAAATATAGGAGGGCGCCACTGTCGTTCAAATGGCAACACTAAAAATATAATCATGGTGTTAATCTAAAGCTGTGTAACCTACATTTTAATTAAAAATTAAAAAGGCATAAAAGTGAAAAATATTTTTTTTCATTCCACTGATCTCAAATTAGAATTGCATATAGGTATATTATTATTATATCTTTAAATATTATGTTAACATAATGAAGAATAACTATATTGTAATAAAATATTAAACACACTTTAGAAATTGCTCACATTTATTTAATATTAGCTTAAGTACCTACCTACTAGCGTTGCCCAGGCCTTAGATCATGTCTCTAATTTTAGATCTGAATATATTTAACTCATTCAAATCTAAAAATAGTTAACTTAACTCACCATTAATGATTCTTAATTTCTACCTACTGTTAAATTCAAATTTATGTTAAATTAAATGGAGTCCAATCACTTTGTAGAACACAATTTAATCAAATTATGTCATTTAGTAGGTACCTTAACAACAGTGCTTCCTCGATTTAATTTTTTTTAGGAACAAAAAAATGTATTTTTAAATGTGTACACAGTGTTCTGCATTTTTAGTGTGATTGCACTTTAAAAGAATATTTGACAGGTAAATTGGTGTTGCCAGCCTACAAATTTCTTAGTTCAATTTTTTTATATTTCCTATTCTTAATTGAAAGACTGCATTTTTTAGCCAATTTATATTTCCAATATTAAAAATTTAATATTTAGAAACAACACTGTTTATTAAGATTATTTTTAAAGATTGTTTTATCTAAATTTTAGAACAATTTTTGTTTTGCAAAAAGGTTAAAAAAAACAATAAATAGGAACATTTAAAATGCATGAAAAGAACCAGGAATTTTGCGAGCAAACCTTGACAGGCAAAAGTTTACAGATATTATTTTATTATTATTCGAAGGGTTAAAATGATACCACAAAGTGAATTCACAATTATTAAATAATACAAATATATAATCAGTACTTTAAAAATCTACATCAGTTATTTAATTCAAACGATCGTTTCCTGCAGTCCATCAAAACAAATTAAATATGAGGCTATAATGTATTCATCTTTTTAATCGACCCACAGAATCAGAGTTAATTGAAGGTTGCGCACGCCACCACCGCGGGGTCGGGTGGTAGGTGCGCCGCGTTTTGGCAGGAGAGCCGCGAATAAAATTTTATCCCCGCCGTAAAAAGGCAGCGCCTATTTTATTTATTGCTCCCATTACAGGAGGCCGACATCGCGATTGCATCGATGACTATCACCTCGGAGCGAGAACGGGTGATCGACTTCAGCAAGCCCTTCATGTCTCTCGGCATTTCTATCATGATCAAGAAACCCGTCAAGCAGAAACCCGGAGTCTTCAGCTTTCTTAACCCTCTGTCGAAGGAAATTTGGGTAAGTTTATACTTCATTTCTAGGCACCGTCACCACAACAATATTCAGTTTTATCGTGTTATTTCACTTTTTCCCTATAAATTTATTTATTGTGTTTTCGTTATGATATGCGTCCTATTTTATGTAGTTATTGCGAAAACTTTTGAGGACCTTCGATAAATTGAGCTTTTGGAAATTTCTCCAAAAATATGCACAAATGTTATTATTTCCATTTTTTATGTTCTTTATTTTGAAATTCACTAAAAACTTCAATGTTATATAAGCCGAAAGTGAATTCTGTAAAAATATTAACGGCTGTCATAAATATTCTTAATTTATGAACAGCATTTTGAAAATTGTCTTAAATAATCAATTTTGATTAATCTTTAAAAGATTTCTTCAAAAAATTGCTATATATTTATTTTTTCAATGTGATTTTGTGTATTCTTATTTAATTTACTATACATAACGATACTAGCAAGGATAAATGGCCAAAGCGCCATGCAGCTGGATAGGAAGAGTGGCTTAAGCGCCGTTTTAGCGCTTATGTCTTTTTGTGTATTTATTCTTGAATAATTCATTTACTATACATAAAGACGCATAACTATACATTCTTGCGTAATTCACTATACATACGACGCGACACTGGAAAGAATAAATGGCCAAAGCGCCATGCAGCTGGAAAGGAAGGAATTTTTCCTTTCCAAGTAGTTGGCGTTTTAGCCATTTATCCTTTCCAGGATCGATAATATTTATCAAATAAATAAGAGAATTCCCTAAAAATTTGTTCAAGTGTAATAATGAATGCCGTCTCTCTTATGCTCTTAATTTTATTTTGAAAACCATTGAAATAAATAATATAAATAAATGTTCAAAGTTATACGAATACGAATGTATCGGTATAATGGTATGAGGTGAACAAGCATAATTAGATATCATTATAGAATCAGGCTGTGCTAAGGTTAGCACAGACTAGGTTAAATAGACGAATCAAGAAGGGTAGATACACTAGTACATTCACACGAGTAGGCCTGTTGGTACTTTATACCATTACAATACATACATATATGTACCCTTTCAAGACGGTAGAGAATACATTTACATCAATCATTAAAGTTAAACTATAATGGCTTCCAGGGAGCATAAATCACAAAAGATTACTTGAATCTGGCGACGGGCCCAGTTTCTACTAACAGCAGTCAAGTTTATGAATTATTATAAACCGTCGGGAGAAAATTATTTCTCGGTGCAGATCGCTCTATATTTTGTATAAGAGACACTTTGGTGTTCGGCGGGAAATGGCCCGACGGAGTAACATTTGTAAACAAGTGATTATAATGGGTGTACGAGGGTGAACAGGTACAGGTAATCAAGGTAGAACATCTTTAGGCTTACGTAACTTCTGCGCTGACCGCCTTATGCTATATAGTCAGTAATCAGAGATAAATGATAACGGAAGGAGCTGCACCTCAATCGCTTGAAAACTTGTGCAGTTGGAAAGGATAAAAGGCTCAAGCGCCATACAGTTCTACGACGCTTAAGCGACTCTTCCTTTCCAACTGCATGGCACTTTTGCCACTTATCCGTTCCAGCATCGTTATGTCTGTACTTTACAATTAAATGAAATTACACAAGAATACATAAAAGACAAAGCTAAAACGGCGCTTAAGCCACTCGTGCTTTCCAGCTGCATGGCGCTTTGGCCTCGTATCCTCTCCGGCGTCGTTATGTGTAGTGAATTACACAAGAATATCGACGACACTGAAAATAAATATTTTAACTATTTTTTTAAGAAATCTTTTAAAGATTAATCAAAATTGTTTTTTTTTTTTTAAATTTTTCAAAATACTTATTAAAAATTAAGGGCCCGCAACCCGGATTTCTACCGATTTTTTACATATTTCCCTTAAATACGGTAAGTTTTAAAGCTCTTAAAAAAATATACGTTATTCTTGAAGATAATATCTAGACTTTGCTCACGCCGAAACGCAAATTATATAAAATTCCTTCGATAGAAAAAAATCGCAAAGTATGCTCCAAAAATTATTATAAACACGTTTGTTTCAGTTATTTTACAAGTTATATGTATGAAAAAATTCACAGTGTTTCTTTGAATGCTGTTTAAGATAATGCCCACAAGATTTTTGCTCTATTTTAAACGAGTCGTGTTTTATTAAACATTTTCGCAATTTTCGCATCGATTTTGTCGCTGTAAATGTTAGCGTTCTTCTCTAACATTCGTAATTTCGTATCTCTCCATCTTCTTCTTTTCGAGCCCGGTTTCAGAGCCATAAGAACGTTATTATTTTTTTTCAATATATTTTTGTAGAATTCAAATAAAGCTTAAATAATATTGAAGTTTTTAGTGCATTTCAAAATAATAAAAATAAATGGGAATGATAAAATTTGTGCATATTTTTGGAGAAATCACCAAAAGCTCAATTAATATCGAAGGTACATGTTTTCAAGTCGCGGATTTCGATCGACAGGATAGGGCAATCAGAAGAAGAAAAAAATAGTGAATAGTGCATAACATAAATACAGATATTTGCATGGAATTAAATTAAAGATCATTTATCAAGAAAATGATTATTTGTCATGTATGAAAAATGGTAGAACCTGCAAAAATCGCGTGCCTATTTTTTTGTTTTTATTAATATTATTTGAATAAAATGTTTTACAAAAAATAAATAATTAATTGAAGAAGAAGATAATATTAATAATCTAACCGAAAATTTGAAAGAGAACAAGACACAAAAAAATAAAAATAAAACGCTCGGAACTGGACACGAACCCAGAACCTCTCATATTAGCGGGACAAACGCCTTACAAAATCGTCAACTGAGATCTCCTATTTTTAAATAATTTTTTGTCAATCTCGTATTTCATAATTAACAATATTATCTTCAACCAATTTTTCCCACATTATTGGCAGCTACCTTTTTCATTGGAAACAAGTATTAGATGTACTAGTTTTCAACCTAGATAGAGTCTCGGATAAATATATCGGATTTTATTATTTTTTTTTTATGGGTCTTGTTCTCTTTCATATAATCGATTAGATAATTAATCTTGTTCTTCAGTGATATATTTACATTGATGGGAATAACCTCCAAAAGTTAAGAGCTATTATTATAAAAATTAAGGAAATAATTATTTAAAGTTGATTATTATTATCAATGGACGCGCAGGGCACTGGAAATAGTTTTCCAATTCTTTTCTTGTCTTTACAAGCAGTTGCAATGTTGGTTTTCTATGGAGTTAATTTGGTTTTATTTACTTGATAACCAGACAGAAAAATTGCTCACAATACAATTTTTTACCTCGCGAGTTGAAAATGGGCAAATACATAAACGACACTCACCTTTCCAGGATTTTTGCTATTTCAGTTAAACTTATGTTAAGATTTGATAAATTTAATGTTTCGAGTTCTTTAGAAGAGCTAGCTTAATAAATAGATCGCTCGTTTCGCAGAACCAACCGAGGATAAATCTCACAACGGATACTTTCACTGAAATGTATTTTTTGGTTAAATATTTGTACAAAGTAAGTGACCCAAACTAAGATACAAAATAATATTTTTAAAAAATACCAAAAGTTTTGGATCATCACAGTACTACAATAATTCAGTTTTGTACTAACTTATAACAGTATTATTTTGAACGCAAAGCACAAAGCAATAAAAGGAAGTGTTTTTGCTTTTCAGCATGTTTGTGAGGTGTGTTATTTTTTTCTTCTAACAGTATTTTTTTTTCTCTTAGGTCTGCGTGATCTTCAGTTACGTAGGTGTAAGCATCGTCCTGTTCATGGTATCGCGCTTCTCGCCCTATGAGTGGCGCATGATCCAGACTACTGACGGCCAGCACCACGACCAGATCTCACCCGTGGCACCTCACCAGGTCTGCCCTCAAATACTTGATTAATCAGGCCCCAACCCTTCACCTACCACTGACACCAACCAGCTTCCCTCACTCGAACTATCAACTGATTCTATTTAATCTCCTTTACTCGAACAAACATCTTATTCCAGACCTCTTTCACTACTAACCTGACACCAGTTAATATCCTTTACTTGAACTATCAACACATTCTAAATAACTACGGACTGATACCAGTAAACATACTTTTTATATATAAATTTTATATATAAATTTCCAACTGATACCAGTTAACCTCATTTACTTGAACTATCAACTTATTCCAGTTAACCTAACTTAATTGAACTACCACCTGATACCAGCCAAAGTCCCTTACTTGAACTATCATCAGATACTAGCCAACGTCCTCTACTAAAACTGCTAACTCTCAAGACGAACTTGATTAGCAGTTCGGCTGTGCGTTTCTCCATTAAGGGCCTCTCAAAGAGCTCAAGACGCGAAACTGACTAACAACGAGTACTGTGTTTAATTTCAATCGATTGTTCAAACTCTGGTAGTTGAAAGAGCCAAACATAGTTTGGCGCTAGTATTTCCAACAATCGATTAGAGTTTCGCATATTTATGAACTCCCTCTTTTTTATGGTATCCAAAGAAGTAATCGAGATGTGAATCTGAATGTTCATTCATTTGTTTTCTATTATTTAGAAACTCTTGTGGTTGAAATATTACGAACATCGCTTGAAACTAATAGGTAATAAATTTTAGCGTCAAAGCGTTTTTGAAATTACTCCACCGACTAAATGGAATAGGCCACTTGCATAGACTTCATAACGACATGGAAAAAATCGTGTGGATAGATTTTTTTACTAAGATTACGAAAATGTTAGTAAACATTTTTAGAAATGCAGTTTTTTTTTTTTAAATAAATAAATCCATTATTTGGGCTTGTGACGTTACTACATCAAAATGCCCCGTCGCCGAAAATATTCCTATTAATTTTATAAAATTCCACACTGATTTATTTTTTTTATATGGCATCACTTTGATTTCAGGCGAATTTTTGAATTTGACATTTAACGTTCACTAGATTTATTGTTTGTTTTCTGCGAACGTATCATTTGGTTTGATTTTTTGACAGATGTTATGACGAGAACCCCGTACAATTTACGTTGTCCGTACGTGTTTTAGAGGTATAATGATAATGGTGCGGATTTTAACAAAATCAAATTTTATAATATACTTATTATTATTATAATTTACAAGTACAAGTATATTACATTTGATTTAGTAATATAGACGTTGAACATTATAATGATTTACGATCAATAAGATGGATCAAGGAATAAAATATTTATGAGATTTAATATTTTTGGTATGCCTCGTTATTCTCCTGTGCTATTCGTGTGGAAAACGTTCTTTTTTTTAAATGATTTTCGGCTATGTAATTATCGTTTTTTCGCACCTATAAAATTATATCCCGTCTTTCCGGTTTATAAAAAATGGTCTGATTTTTCGGATTGAAATTTTCAAAAAATCACCAGGGTTTCAAAAATAAGATTAAAAAACAAACAAAAAAAAAATACAGAATGTCTTAGAATATTTGCCTAAACCGGAATTTTTTTTTTTAAATGTGATGCAAGTGGCCTATTGTTTACAAATAAAAAATTTCAAACACTTCTAGTGGCCTCTCTATTCTTTGGAATGTGGAATTTAAGATTTGGATTTAAATGGTCTCTCTCTGAAGTGCTCTTAGCACAAATCTAAATAGGTAGGTAATTTCCTCCTAAGTTGTTTAATGTGTCGTCCAAATTGAAAACACTTTTTTGAAGTAAAACTTCTTTACGCACGCTTGACTTGGGCAGTAAGCTGGTGAACGCGTGACGAAAGCGTTACGTAAAGCGAGGCGAACGGTAGTTGAGAGGGAGATATAAGTTAGTGAAGATAGAAAGAGAGAAAGTTACGTTTCGTGCATTACTTGAGGGGCAAGAGATAGAGGTGCGAGCACACATTTTCTTTCTCTCTTTCTCTCATAGCCAGTTACGTTTCGTATATCTAAGACACAGTGCAGGCCTATTGTCTATACCACACTGTAGGAATAAGAGAGAGCAGTGCGTGCTCACATTTTCTTTCTCTCTTCCTATCATATAGATGGAGCCGAAGATGTTTTACTTCAGTTGTGTGGTCGAACACTCGTTTTTTTTAAATTTAAATCTCTTAACCTTCAAAGCTATGACTGACACTATTGACATCAATGTCATAAACACAGGAAAAATAAACATATTTGTCAAAATCTACTGTTATATTCTAATTATTATTATATTTTATTACGCTTTAAATAGTTTCCTCGATTATTTTTTTTATCAATAACTATGCGGCGCTAACAGAAAAACAAAAACAAATAATCCTGTCTACTTTGGTAGTGGTAAATTTATGACATTTTGACGACAGCAATAAGGATTGGAGAATGTATATTGGATATTTGTTATTTATGTGCGCATGATTATTATGAGTCTTATCCCCATTTGTATTCCTCGGGCAGAGTCGGGCGTCGATAAATACCAATCAAAATAATAATGAAGGACGGTTTATCCTTATTAATTTCCAAAAGCCGAACTATTCCTTTTGATAAATTCTAAGCGATCGGACCCAACAATAGCGACGGCCAGTTTAATAATTTTAATTGTCGCACTAAACCTCGGTGTAATTTGAAAATTTCAGAACACAATGGCCAACGACTTCAGCATTCTAAATTCTCTGTGGTTTTCACTGGGCGCGTTCATGCAACAGGGATGCGATATATCACCGAGGTAAGAAGTTATTTCTATTTAATTATACATGCTTTTATATACTTATCTACATGCAATATCTTATTGTGGGTATCATGAATGCATTACAGATTTCCCGAACTAGATGGACTGATATCTTTAATTTTATTTATATATTTAAACGCTATGAAATGGTTTTTACATTAAAGTTAAACACGAAATTATAAGTATACAATGGTGTACAGGAGGGCATCAGTATTAATTTTATTATGAACAAAATAAGAATGTATGAGTACACAAAAAAATTATCACTGAAATGATACAGTTGTATTTGAAGTACAATGAGATAATATTGAAAAGAAATATGTACTCGTGTAATAGGTTAAGAGTTTTACCAGATTTATAAAAGCCCTGACATAAAACAAAGTATGATGCATGTAAAATAAAAGTTAGTATTTAGGTATAGGGAACAAATATTATTTAATTTGTGTTACAACCAAAAAAAAAGAATATGAAGTTAAAGGTATGTTATACTGATAGAGAATATTTTATTTAAAATGAATAAAAATATGTTAAAAAGGTGACCTGGTAGCAAGTAGAATGGATCTAAATTCTCAAAATTAAGAATTCGCATTTTTATTTGCAAATCGTTAAATTCTTGGAATTGGCTTATAAATTTTGGGAGAAAATGTGCGGTAAATGGGGATTAGAAATAAATGCAGAGGTAAGAAGAAGTTTTCAAAAGTACCTGGCTATTTAAAACTAGTCACTAAACAAGGTGAAGCCATTTCAAGCAAATGTGGGATGATGATATCTCATCAGGTCGATAACGATTTATTATTATTGTGATTATATTATCAAGATGTTTGAAAGGAAGAACAGCTCTACCACATAAGGTGCCATTTACTTTTTAGTGGATATCTAAAATCACATTGGTGTTTTTTATATCTACTTTATTTCTGTCGTGTATTTTAGATACCAAGCAATAATTTGAAAAAAAATCGTCTTAAAGTGTGTTTAAGACGATTGTTCTTGAAAATAATAATGTTCTTTGAAAAATAATAATATATAACGAGGACAACCCCCATCCGCCTCTCTTCCACGTAAAAGCTCAAGAAAAACATAAAAGTAAAATGTCTTTTGAAAACAAATTTCCAACTACCAAATATCAATGCTACAAAATTTAGATACCTAAATGTTTTCTTTCATTCAACGGATATGGCAAATTCTTTGAAGCGGGGTGTGCCGAAGGTGGCTGTAAAATATAATGTATACTGTGAGCCTTAAAGAGCCGTTGTCGTATTATGAAAGCCTCATAGAATTTCAGATTCTGGTCAAAGTTTGGATTATGAAATAATAAAAAAATGGAGAAAGAAATTATGATAAAACCAATTTTTCCAAGAATTTTTATTTATTTATTTTACCTTGTTCCCATGCCTGTTGGGATGGGCCATTTGCTTCTTTTACATTCGAAAATATTCTCATTCGTAGTTGATCCGATTCATTTATTTGACTAACTTAATTTCTCTGGAACATCCCTGACTTATTTTTCCATCGAATTGCACGTCATATAATTCTACTGAAACGCCTTATTCCGTCCTTTCATTCTACATGACCAAATTTCCACGTTCGTAACACTGTCGTACATGGTTTACCGTACATGCATCTCAGAGATCTGAGGATGGTTATAAACCATGTAAATCCAACCATGAGGCATGAGATTAAGGTAACGTTATTTAACAAATACACATGGGAACACAAATTCATTAGTTGTTTTCATTTGTGAACCCGTAGTCGAACAAGTTTTTTTTACCACAATTATTTTTATTTTTATTTATTTTTTATCAAACAAGGAAAGTTTATAAATTAACTTTATAATAGGACGAGTCAAATTACAAATAAATCTATTTACCTTTACGAGAGTGTAACCGCTTTTGAGTATACGGTATAATCAAAGCTATATAATATATCTATTTTCAATTTTCGACCTAGTAACACCATCTCTTGGGTCGGCTAGTCGACAAAATCAAGGTATTTTTTTGGTTTGATTTAGGATTGAACCTTCCCCCAAGGACTTAAGAGTCAACACCGCTAACACCTAAGCCAAATCCTAATTGGATAGTACCGATAATTATTTCTTAAATTGACTGCTGTAATTTTTTTATATATAATGTCATCCAATTTCATAAAAATGCGTGGCGTGTGCGCTGTCATCGATAACGCGTCTATCGTCTATGGTAGGGAGGTGGGTTAATTTCAACTTCCAAGATTTCATTTTATTCGTTCATTCATTCGAGAAAATAAAATGAATTTTCAAATAGTTGTATTTAATGAATAGTTCTAATCATTAAGTTTGTGGTTTGTAGCAAAGTTAATTAATTTTTTAGACGAATTTGAGGCCATGCTTTGCACAATGTTTGAAACTCCGCTATTGAGAAAAGGACAATACAAGGGTAGCAATTTTTGTTTTGCTATGCAGCTCGGGCTCGAGATTGGCCAGTAATTAATGTATAGTGCTAATCCTCCCCTTTGTGTTGGCCAAGACGATTCTGCTGGCTTCCGATTCAATGGAGAGCCACGAGACGTGACCGGTCCAGTGTTTACATTCGTGCACTCTGGCATCATTATACAGTTAGAAGTTAACTTCTCGGAGAAAACTCCATCTTGGAATCCAACTTGATTCGGACCGCAATGGTTTCCTATTCATTTCCAAACTGATTACGCCATTCAAAGTTGGTAGGTTCGGCCTGGAATTCATTAAATGCCAAATATTCTGGCGACAATGGGTCAAGGCATCGGCTTTACGCTTCTGGGAGGATAAGGTTAGGATTAAGATTAATATGTAAAGTGTACGATGGGTAATTCCCGAGGAGCAATTCATGCAACTTACCAACTAAGTGTGAAAATGTTTTCCTAATATAACAACGAAAAATTGTACATTAAAACATTGATTAATTACCCAGATGAGCTCGTAAAGATTTTTAGATGCAGTGTGTTCCTTTAAATTGGCCTACCTAAATATTTCCTTTGTCGATTGATGACCTTGTGGTGTCACCATATAATTGTGAATATTTTGTTGAAAACAAGAAAGTATTTAAGAAAGGGGGATCAACCTTTATTCCTCCAACAATATAATTTTAAATATTAATTGCATTTCATTTAATTACACAGTTTTCTTCAATATATAAATACCTATCTTGTTTCAAAAATATTTAACATGTTACCAATTAATATAAAAAATTGCGATTCTACAAATAGATTCAGATATATACTGAAACAATGGCTGCTAAATAGAGATAGTTTATATTAATTCATGTGTGTTAATTGTGTTAATCTGTATAGTTATAGTAATAATATTATGTACGTATGTTTAAATTGTAACTGAACATTAACATCCTGTTGACAAACTGCTTTATTGCGGTTTAACGGGATTGTACCTTGGAAACCAATAAAAAATATAAATAATAATTATAACACAAGAGCATCTATATTTTTACTTAGGCACTTCCATGAAGGGGGGTTCTTTTTACAACGTGCAGTAGCGTTTACATATAACCACAAATAATTATTTTCTCAAGATTATTGCACATAGCATTTTGAAAGATGTAATTAATATCCAAATAAATTGTAATTAAACAAAGTTAACAAGTAAGGAGTCAATCCGAAAAATACTGGAACGGAGATAATCTGTAGCTGCCCAAGCTGGTGCCAAAAGATGGCGAGAATAATGACATCAAACAGTGTTGTCAATCTTACCCGCGATGACATTTCGGGCGGTTCTTATAACGTCATAACTTCACAAGAGCGTTTAGATAATGTTGGTTATCTAATCACTTTCCTATACTGGTCAATTTACTTTGTCTTATTATAATTATCTACAATAACACGTATGCAGTCAGTTCCAATATCAGTAGATCAATATGATTGTATTAGTAATGCCCCTGTTTAAAAACTCCTTAACTACACTGCAACATTCCGTAGGTCGATCTCTGGTAGGATTGTCGGCTCCGTGTGGTGGTTCTTCACTCTGATTCTGATCTCCTCGTATACTGCCAACCTGGCTGCCTTCCTTACGGTGGAGCGCATGGTGGCGCCCATCAACTCGCCCGAAGACCTGGCCGCTCAGACTGAGGTGCAGTACGGTACCCTCTACCACGGATCTACCTGGGACTTCTTCAGGGTTTGTAATATTTTTTATTACAATTCTAACTGGACTTTTCTACAAATTTACTGTTATTATACCAACTGAACTTTACTGTTGTTACTATTCCTATTGACTTAACTCTAACTTTACTAATAAACTCTTCTCTCAGACTTCAACATGACTTTTCTGTAACTCTTGCTAATGAACTATTCTTTTGAACTTTACAATTTGTTTACTCATACTGATTCTATTATTTACTATCTACAGATGCTGATGTACTTCTCCTTAGGGTTTTACCACGACTTTAATTTTACTGTAGTTTTCTTTGATAAGCTCATTAGAGCACTAAACGTACTTTATCTCGCAATTATTAAAGAATTTAGAGAAGTCGATAAGTTTACGACAAAACAAAAAGAAATCCCCTGACACCACCTACTGGCGATTGAGAAACTCTAAACCACGTCAATTGATCGATAACACTAGAATATATTTTTTAAAATTCCATGTCACTCAGATAAATACTAATGCTCCGTGGAAAGAGTAAGCAACCGAATTGCCTAGGTTCTGAGTTCAAACCCCGCTTGCAAATAATTGGGTGCTTTTGAAACTAAGTAGGTATTGTGTTCGTACTGTGTGCTCCACAACACGGTTCAACTCCTAGTAATCTGTAAAACCATAACAAGTTCTGTATATCAAATGTTTTCGCATTCAGGAAGGATTAGAAATAAATTAACGTTATATTTCTTTATCATTTCACAAAATGGTTTAAAACCATTTACTTCCACACTCCATAAAGTATTTATTTCGTTACATAATCAAAAAAAAATCCGGCTTCCACATAGAGTAATCATTAAAATCTTTCACCTTTTGTCTACAATATTGAAATGATCAAAGCCGTAAAATGAGAGGATTTGGAGATTAAATTAAATAAGGACGTATTAAAACGGCGTATTACTTTAATAGGGATCACGCACAAGTTTTATCTTGAGATTCGTCCATTTTCCCTGTATTAAAAAAAAATCCCCCGGCTTTAGTCCTAATGCGAACGAAACATTTCACAAACAAAATTTTACCTCCGAATAAAGTGACATTTATTTACCTACCTTGCGGTTGTTACACCAGAATTCGTTCTTTTAATAAGACTTTAATTTTAATTTTGAATATCAGGCAGATGTTTTTTCTCGCATAATTGATTCCACTATCTCCTTATTTTTATCCCACGTAGGAAATATGCTGTACTTTTATGAAAGATAATTTCTATATTATTAATAGTTTTGTCAAGGTGGGCGAGGCACGCATCGAATGTAGCTATAAAAATGCAAAAGCAACAGTTGGGCTCACTGCTTTCCCGCCCTCTTACATTAGGTAGGGACTAATTGATTTGATTAAAAGAAGCTACATTTATGTAAAAACTGCTCTAGACCTGCAAGTGTCCTTGCACAGCTGGAATTAGTAACATGTGTGAATACGTGGATGATAGATTAAAAATTAAAACAAAATAAAAAAGTGATAATGTATAACAAAATAATACCTTTATTGAAGTAAAACTTCTTTACGCACGCTTGACTTGGGGAGTAAGCTGGCGAATGCGTGACGAGAGCGTTACAAAAAGCGAGGCGTACGAATCATATATATTACAGTGAAATAACGTTATCCAAATAAGAATATAAAAACATATGACCATACAGAAAAATTATTACAACTCAGGAACAACTCAACTCAACACCTTTTTTGAAAAGTCATTAAAAGCTCTAAAAAAATTAAAAAATAGCACATTACTTATCGTATTTAATTTAACGTATTCATCCAATTTTTATATTTTTTTTTCATCGCTTTTATAATGACTTTTAATGAAAAGTAATGACTAGAAGCAAGTATTTATATTAAATCAATCACGTATAAATACAAAGGGTCCTCCGACAGCAAAATATAGCTAAAAAGGGTGAAAAGGAATAAAAAATAATATTCTAATACAAAGATTGTATGTGACGTTCATTGAAAAGCAGCAGCTGAACATCGATGGAGGTGACTCGAATATGTAGTTGATTTCATGTACTAATTTTGCCCTAGAAGCTATACAGCACAGAACATAAGTGACAATACTTGTTTAACCATTAATAACAATTGCAGGTACTCTGATGAACTAGATATTCACGTTCAAGATTAACGCGGAAAACACCGTGCAGGTGTTGTAGATTTGTTCTTTAATATTCAAGAATATCGTAGAACATGCATCGCTTGTATTTCGTACCATCTATTATACAGCCTACTAAGTCTTTTCGAGACCAAAGTTCATACCAGCTCTCTAAAAAATATCCTCCATTCAGAATTCTGACATCAAACGGCCCTAAGGGTCCTCCCAAGGACTCAAGCGGAGTGAACACAAAATAAATCATTATAAAGTTTGTCCACATTGAGATCTCAAAATCATACGTACAAGGAAAAGAGAAGATTTTCTTTTTGAAATATATACATATTTGTAATATATCTTTTATCCAACCGATTCACGAGAATCTTTCACTTAAACCAGCTTATTTTAAATTTATTTTATTTTATTTATTTTTTTATTTATTTATTTCTATTCGCAAACATACACTTAACAGATTATTACATTGGTTTAAGTACATAAATAATAAGTTTCAGTATAATAAAGAATATGAAAAATGTTATTGATCCGTAACTGTACGTAAATTGGTTAAAAGTAGTGTTTTGTGAACACCTCACTAGGCGAACCTGTGCTGAGGTGTTCCCATTTTTAGGATAAGTGCTCTTCTGTCGGCAAGAGTCGAAGCACAGTATCCTCCTTGATTTTGTCAAGAAGGGCACCGTGGGTCGATCCATGACGGCAGTATCCTATACATAAATTAAATATTAGTAAGGATCTATTTGCAGGTTATTTCAGGATATCTAGAATATGTTTAAGATAAAAGAATTACTTGATATACAATTAGGTATAATTATTCTACAGACCTCCCGCCACTAGTATTAAATAATATTGTGGTACTTTTTTGTGGTACTTTTTGTGTCCCGAAACAATTTTTTTTTATTTTTTTTTTTTTTAAGTTTGGGTTGGGTCATGTTTGGTTAGGTGTTATAATCTTTTGAGTAAAGAGAATACCTTGTTGTTTGATCCAGTCTTTGATTAGTTTTTTGTGATGGATTGTTGATGTATTTGAAGTTAATAATTGCTTCAGTGTATTGGGCATGCAGTTATAAAGTTTGGTTGCATAGTACTTAAAGTTTCTCTGCCCGTGTGAGGTATGGTTATTGGAATATTTATGGTTTTTTTTGTAGAGGCCCTGGTTTTAATCGCTATTTGTGGTTGCATTGGAATGTGGAGTTCATGTTGGAAGAAGTATATTAGTACAGATTTGTAATGTATTATTAAATTGTAATGTATTATTGAAATAAACGTCACATAATTTTAATATTGAAATGGGAATCTAACAAAAATAAAGTGTAATTGAAGAAGAAGATAATAAAAATGATTTAATAAGTGGTTTATGCAAAGTGATTTGTTTTCAGTTAAAAACATAATATTATTCGATGTTAAATATTTGCAATAAAGTCAATAAATATGAGTAGTCAGTTAGGGTCATAGTGAGGGGTTATTCGGTTACTCATGTGACCAGTGACGAGTGAAGGTTTTCGAAGTAAAATTTCTTAACGCACGCTTGACTTGGGGAGTAAGCTGGCGAATGCGTGACGAGAGCGTTACGAAAAGCCAGGCGAACGCTTCGTACATTACTGTAGGGGCAAGAAAGAGAGGTACGAGCACACATTTTCTTTCTCTCTTTCCCTCATAACCAGTTACGTTTCACAGTGCAGGCCTATTGTCTGTATTACATAGCAGAAGCTTAACTTCAGTTGGTCTAAAGCACACTGGTTTTAGTGAAACTTCTTTAGCCCCGTTGTGATTTGAAATTCGCATGAAACGGTAGTGCGTCACTAAAATTTATTATTTGACGGGTCCTCGGTTAGCGCTCGTTAGCTCGATAGCGCCTGTCAAATCTCAGCGGCCAGAGAGACATCCAGCGAACGGAGGTTCGAATCCTACGAAATCCAAAAAAAAAATTAAAAAAATTATTTTTGTAAAATCAATATCGAATCTTCAAACCACTTTAAAATAAACAAGCCAAAGAAAAGAAAGCGACATCAAGCGACTTTCTAGTTTCACTTCTACCGCGTGTGAATTGCACACTCTGATTTTTTTATTTGTTTGTCTTAAATATTTTTTAATAACATAAAAATGTCACCGGAGACCAAAATATTATTACGTTTTCAGGAATCTGGCACTGGTTTACAATAAGTCAAATGCGTCCCGTAACACCTAGGACCTAATAGGAAGTATCCCGATAGTCTTTAGATCTGATCACTATTAGTGGTCATATTTCAAACAGTATTTTGATTCTGAATGGTGGTCTTTCACCTTACCGACCACTCATGGACATAAATACCTATGATAATTTATGCCAATAAAATATAAATAAAAATTGTCACTATAATCATCTCAATTTGCCAAACTACCACTTCTAGACGCTATTCTGATGGAGAAATAAATAAATATATAATCAGCATTACACACTAACAAATTACGTTTTCAGCGTAATCTGATAGAAGCCGGGGCGCCCTGGGGACTCGGAATAGGGTAACCGTTGTGTGAGATCTATTAACATCTACAGGCGTTCTCTCATTTGCGGGATCCTTTGCTAGTCCGCCCGACCACGTAATGTATAGTAGGTACATTGGAATAAACCAAAAACTACCAGATTAACGTGATTTGATTGCAATTATACGGTCCGGTTAGATTCTAATAGGTAGTGTTTCTATTTGAAAAAAAAATTTTTTGAAGTAAAACTTCTTTACGTAAGCTGGTGAATACGTGACGAGAGCGTTACGAAAAGTGTGATCGGGCGAGGCGAACGGAAGTTGAGAGGGAGATATAAGGTAGTGAAGTTTTATTTCAGTCGTGTGGTCTAAATCACACTCGTTTTTTATTTTCCTTTCTACATCGCTTTGATGGTTACGTAATTTGGAGATTTTTCGACCATCATGACGACTACCACATTCTAGGCAGTCCGTGTTATATATTTTGTTATAAAAGTGTTCGGATCATTAATAATACAGTGATATTACATAACAATCTTATACCATAACTAGCTGACCCGGAAAACGTTGTCCTGCCATATAAATAATTTATAGTGAATTTTTGGTCCATTGGAAGGATATCTAATAAATTGTAGGATGGAGGTAAGAGGGTGAAAATTTGAGGTTGTAGGTATTTTTTAATGCGAAATAAAAAAAAAATTGTCAAAAGAATCGTTTTTTTCTGGTTAGGGACACCTTAATCACCAAGGGGTATGAAATATACTTTTCTCATACCTACCAAATAGTCATAAAAAATGTATAAAAACCGGTCGAGCCGTTTCGGAGGAGTGGGACCACAAACACTATAATATATGTAATAAGTGACTATACATTCCGTAGCGAGATAAGTTTACATAAAACACTAAAAAATTATGTTACAATTTGATACAGAAATTTAAAAATTATGGTCATGTTAGTGTCCGGTGGTGTCAGTTTATATATTTTTTGTGTTTTTTCATAATTATTAATAAATTGTATTCATTATCCCCTTCCGTTAACTCAGAAATAATTTTCTGCTCTTCCTCAATCAACAGTCAACTAATTATGAACACTATTATTCACCTTCGTCCAGAATGTGTAAACTGGTCAATCAATTCAAGAACTTAATTTTCGCACAAGTCTACATGGTTTTTGTCTATCACTAATTATGGGCAGAAAAATTTCCACCTTGTAGCTTGGCCGATTAGAAACAGTGGCGCGGGAAGTAGGACTGCGGATTGACAGAACGAAAATGACCATACATACAGAGCTGAAACCCTTCACGTAAAAGTAGAGGTAGTGCACAATTTCAAGACAACTCATACGAAGTGGTCGATCAATTCACCTACCAGGCCCCCTAGCATGGTCGATCGATATAGGTTTTATCGAAAATGTCGGTAACTTGAAATCGCTCCCGAGCACGACTGCAGGACGCTTACGAAGAAATGACAGTTTACGTCAAATAAATTAGGAACCCTTAGTCGATGCGAACTGTTGTGTGTTCGTTAGCGGCCTGCAGTCGTGCTCGGGAGCGATGTCAAATTACCGACATTTTCGATAAAACCTATATCGACCGACCATGCTAGCACCCCTGGGCTCCATCTGACAGGGAACAATGAGGATCCAGCAGAAATCAGAAGGAGAATCACAGCAGCCAACAAAACACACGCAAAGATGGCTGAAATGCTGGATACTTTTGAAAGAAAAGTGTGAAGAAGAATATGTGGACTGTGATATATTGGGAGGCCATGGGAGGCCATTTGGGGGGCGGGAATGGGTACCGCCGCTCCGGGAACCTTTATTGGATAACTGTTGGTTATCCAATAAAGGTTCGCTACGTTTGGTGATTTAGCAGGGGTGCCCGGGTTCATGGGGTGAGGTATGTCTAGGTCTTGGAAGCGGATGACCAGGAAACACTTAACCCCAGATTCCTACCCACCCCTTAAACCCTTTTGCTTCCCAGAACTCTACTCTCCTTCCTTTCGTTAAAAAACCCTTCACACAGCATCCCCAAAGATGATATAGGCCCTGAGGGAAATTATTTTCCTCAGGGCGTCCTGTGTGGAGCTCATATAAAAAAATATATATATATCAGGCCCCTAACATCTCAACAATGAGACTCCTCAGGTTGAGATGGGCTGGGCATCTACAGAAAACGCCGGACACACGCGTCCCAAAAAGAATTATGACTGGATACCCAAGTGGAAGGAAAAAAGTGAAAAGTGGAAAGACCCAAACTGAAGTGGGAAGACGAGGTAAGAGGGGATGCAGCACAGCTTCTTCAAGTACCAAACTGGAAGTTAGCCGCTGAGGTCAGGAGGAGTTGGAGGCGAATGTTGCTGGAGGCCAAAACTCGATATGGGCTGTAGCGCCGTCAAAGAAGAAGAAGAAACGGAAGAATTAGTCTAAATGGTTTTTGTCTGTCCCTAATTAAGGATAGAAAAATTGCCAGCTTATAACTTGGCCGATGAGTGACAGATATCTCGGCGTGGGAAGTCAAAATTCATAGATCTTAACTGCATAACATATTACATGCTCAAATCAGGAATTGCACACCTACTCCTACTTTTAGCACTTCAAGAAAAATAACGTAATTAACATGCTACACTGATTACAGATCGGAGTCATCAGAGTTTTGTCGAAAACATCTTGCTTTTTTGTAACAACCTCCACGAATTGCAAAAATACGATTTGTAAGCTCAGAATCAATTTTTTGTTAAGTATTATGAGACTTATTTGTTTTTTTTTCTGTAATTTGCAGCGTTCTCAGATCACCCTGTACAGCAAGATGTGGGAGTACATGAACTCTCGCAAGCACGTGTTTGTTCGCACCTACGATGAGGGCATCCGCAGGGTTCGCACGTCCAAGGGGAAATACGCTCTGCTCATGGAATCCCCCAAGAACGACTACACCAATGAGAGGCAGCCCTGTGACACGATGAAAGTGGGCCGCAACCTAGACGCCAAGGGGTTCGGAGTGGCGACGCCCCTGGGCTCGCCCTTGAGGTATGTGGACATTTTATAAAATTAGAAAACGTCCGGTCCGAAACAACTTCAAAACATAAAATAAACCGATGGACATTTTTGGTGTCCAAGCTATGAATTTAACTTTAATGGGATCCCGTTTCAAGTCGTTCTTACGAGTGCTATGTTCCTACTGTTTTAGTAACCAGTTAAGAACGAAATGTAAACGTTTTTAGCAGGAAATGAAATGTTATCAAAACTGTCAATGATGACTTTAGTATGATGGTCGTTATTCTGACTCAACGTCGTGTCTGCAAAGAACATGTTTTCAAAAGATTAAATAAACTGTCTGTCTTCCATATTTTAAATAAATTTTTAGCATTTCTTTTTTTTATTTAATTAATACATTGGGTATCTTCTTATTTAATTTTTAACAATTAAAAAAGAAATGATTAGAAATAAATAAGGAAAAGAGACACGTGATTGCATTAGACATTTGCAGATACGTGGTTGAGTCAGAAGCTCAAGTAGTAACTACGATAAGAAATACTCGACATTGAATATTTAAAAAAAAATTACAATGATTTTTTTACTAAAATAAACTAATTAACTTGCTTTTTAAGAAATAAAAGTTTATACCTACGTTGTTGTAATGATATCAAAACCTAACAATGGTTGATTCATTACCACCTTTTGAGAAAAGGATACTTTTTGACAAACTCCACTCTTAGAATAATGTCGTGAAATTTAATGTTTCAAAGACAATCTAGTCTCCTTCAACGGAAGCAATCTTCCAAACAGGCCTTCCATTGATATTCTTGGTGTAACCCTAAGTGACTAACTCAGGTACGAGGGCTCCAACCAAACCAGAGTTAAGTTAGCCTATCAGAAGCTGGGCGTACTGTACGGAGCCCGTAGACATTTTAATAGTACACAACTGCTAACCCTGTACAAATCTCAAGTACGCCCTGTAGTTGAATTAAGCGACTACCGATTAAAGTTTAAAAAAAATACCTGAAAAAACCCTTGACTCGTGCAAAAACAGTCTCAAAACTCAGACAGTCCGTTTGATAGATTATCCCATCTTAACAAAAGGATTGCAATCTTTAGAGCACAGGCGTTGGGTAGGAATATTGTCCTTGTTCTTCCGGTATTTCAGTGGAAGATGCTATGGAAAATTAGCATCATTGATCCCTTCAGCACAGCATACAGTCGGGAAACATGACAAACGCATGCTCAACATTCGTACACAGCCGATGTTTTTCACATGGGAACAAGTCTTTTTTTGACATTCACTCGGCTGTGGAGTGAATTGCCGGCCTCTGCGCTTCCTCCTCTCTTCAAGAACCGGGTTCTGTATTTTCTTTCCAAAACAAAGGTTTTCCTATTTTAATTAATATAATATATGACTCATCTGGTGGAGCACTTGTCCCTTTTGCTGATGATTCCAGGATAACATGTTTAGTTTGGGTAGACATCAGCCTTGGAGTAGTCCTTAATGAAGTAGGCTGCGGTAACTTTATTTAACAAAACGCCTTATTCTCTATTCAACAGGAGCAGTATGTGACGGGGAACCGTCATCTTTATGTTGCGAATGGTTGTCGCTGCGCTAATTAAATTTGTTTCTCTTGACTTTGCCGCGGTGAGATAAGAGTGTAGAGAAGTGCGGTGTCCAAACTTTACTCTTTGATGGAAATTCTATGGAAGTTTGCCTACTTTTCCTACGCTAAAATACGCAGTATTAATTAATTAATTAGTTAATTAATAAACTTGCGAATTGCATTCAGAAAAGTAATCGAATTTTATATTAGTAACTTGTTTAGTAGTTAACTTTGTTTTCAGTATTTAATGAAAACCGTTACGAGTTTAATTTTACAAACCACCAACATAATTTGAATAGGTTTACCAAACCAAAAATAGGAACACCAACTTTTTAATAATTGTTTTTCGGGTTGAATTCGTAAAACTCCATTTATTTTTTTTTTAATTTAGTAATGTTATTATCAAGTTCTGAGAGAATTTTAGTTCAATGTAACGCTAATTATAAAGTAATGAAAATTATTTATTCCCCACTCCTTAGTATGTTTTCAAAAACTAAACAATATGATGCACTTAAATGAGTCATAGCAGTTACGTTATTATCAAACAATTAAGAAAACCTTAAATTTAGTGCGGACAAAACAGATTCCAAAACAGTACCCCACATAATAGAGTGTCTACTGTCTCAATTAGGTTCTCAGTAAATTGGTTTTCCGGTAATGAATCAATTTAGACATCTTCAAAAATTGACACATAGAATCGTATAAATACGTCGTCTCAAAGTGGTTCCACATAGCCTTGTAATACCAAACAGCCGTAACAAAAAAAAACTAAAATATTTGTAGAACTTGATAATAAAATTTAATTTAAATTAAATTTAAAAAAACAACTTTCTAATAATTATATGTGGATATATTTTTTTAAGTTATCGATAAGCCTTCTGTTTAACTACGCTCACTTTTATTTTGTCAAGAAACTAGCTGCGAGTGTCGAACTCGATGCGTTAAATTCTATAAACTAGGCTATCGCTCAGCTATAATACGTGAATATTATACAGCACTTGCATACTAAAGCAGAATTATGTTAAAGTAAGTTCTTACCAGGGTAAAGTTATATTCAGAGATTAATATTTTGGATCGAGCCATGTTAATAATAAACTTTATTACGCAAAAAGAGTTCAAACGTGATCGATTTCCTTTTACGTCATATAAAACTCTTAACGTTTCTTTTTATACATGTCTCTACAAGTCCCTTGCCGCCGTTAATAATAAAGTAATATAAGTTATATGTGAGTTTTCTCGGGTGTGAGAATTTGTCAAAGAACGGATAATATATATCGTTTATAAACCGTGCTCCGGATCGCTGTAAAAATTCCCCGTAAAGTTGGAACAACTCGTGAATTATATCACCCTTCGATATAAGAGCTGGGTATGTGCCATAAAAATTCTCTCCGGTTCAAAATAAATCCACAGTTTCAAACAATAATAAGGCACCGTAAACTGTGTTTAATTGACGGCCCTACGCGTTTAATTACATTGTTCTAAGTCTACAACCAAGCCGAGCCGCAACACAACTCGTCTAACTACGGATTACAAGTTCAAATGCTGAATGCAAAGTTATACTATTGAAAGTTTTAATGGTACTAAATACGCGATGTTTATTGAATGCAAATTTGCCGTTGTGCATCGCCATTTATGCATTCAAGCCATACGACTGTTTTTATTGATACTTAAATAGCTTGCGTTCTATTTCATGCGAACGTTTTCTCCATTGTCGATATTTTGCGAAAATACGTTTTAGCGATATTTGCGTACTTATGTATTATTGCGACTGAATTTATGCTGAAAATAAATATTTGTTTTTATGTGTTTTACATTTTTCCAGTTTAGAAAGAGAAACAGCAGTGAGGTCTACAAATCCGCCATGAGCCGCCGCATTCCGCTACACGCAGTTGATATTTCCGATCTGTTTATGTTTTGCAGGGATGGGATAAACCTGGCCGTGCTGTCTCTGAAGGAGAACGGTGAACTGACGAAGTTAACAAACAAGTGGTGGTACGACCGAACCGAGTGCAAACATGGCGACAAACAAGTAACTCTTCACGATATAAATCTTACTTTAGGGGACATAAATCACGTCGCCCCCAATGAAGCTTTTTCACATAAATATTCTGCTCACTTTCTTGATGGATAATCATCTGGGAGTATGTTTGGGATCATTGACAGTAAAACACCACATTCTTAAACAGAAACATTTATTTTTTATACGATTTCTTTTCAGTTTAATGTGTTTTTTTTTTACTTATTTTAGATTTGAGCATATACTAAAATTAAAATATGTTTTTTTTTTCTGGAAAGTTTGGTTATACTCAATAACGTTCCATATTAACTGAATAACTTTTTTCGTGTTTCTCTAAAACCCATTAAGGTCACATTAATAATAATATCGTACCACAAAAAATTTCGCACTTTAATACTGATCATCAGATCAATATAGATTTAATGATACAGGAGATCAAATTAACTTATTAACAAATATCATCAGTAACTCAATTTTCTCGCCTGGTCTTCCGAATAAACCCTGAACTCGAAAAAATTAACCAATTAAAAGTTCTGTTATTATTTTAAAACCATTAAAATAATTCCAGGACACGTCCCGCAACGAGCTATCCCTGAGCAACGTGGCCGGCATTTTCTATATCCTGATCGGCGGCCTACTGGTGGCTCTGTTCGTGGCGCTGATCGAGTTCTGCTACAAGAGTCACTGCGACGCGACGCGCGCCAAGGTGCCGTTGTCCGACGCTATGAAGTCAAAGGCGCGCCTGACGGTGTCGAGCCCGGGCGAGTTCGACGCGGGCGGGGGCAGCGTGGGCCCCACGGCCAGCATCGGCAGGGCCGGCACGCGCAAGGCCAACGCCGAGCGCTGCAGGGACCCCGACGGAGACGGCCGGCCCGGATGGAACGGATCTTTTACCGCAGTAAGTATATACAATATAGTTACGACTGCATTTATAGTTTAATAAACCGTGTTTCACGCTCATTTTGCGCAACTTCTGGGGGATTAATCGCACTGTCACTGACCATCAATAACGCTGTAGTTCCCTCTCTTCCTTTCAACCTACCCCCCCCCCCGAATACTGAGCCAAAGGGGCAACTGCATCTCAGGACAATAAAACCTAAATAAAGTCTTAAAATTTGAAGTTTTGTGTTCCCTATTTTTCTTCTCCAAAAATGGACCGATTTATGTGTTTTTTATACCAACCGTATTAGAAAAGAATATTTTATCTGTATGATTTTCTTTTTGAACGTCTAGTGATAGCATTCAAATCCGGAAATTTAAACGATTTTTTGGAGGCTCCTAGCTCCCATAAGATGTAACTTACAAAAAAATCAAAACGTACCGACACCTAGTGGAGGATACCCATATTATATTAAAAAATATTTGCACAGTAGTAGTAGTAGTGTCAAAATCCAAAGAGGAAATTAGGAAATTGTCAGTAGTAGTGTCAAATCCAAAGAGGAAATTAGGAAATTGTCAGTAGTAGTGTCAAAATCCAAAGAGGAAATTAGGAAATTGTCAGTAGTAGTGTCAAAATCCAAAGAGGAAATTAGGAAATTGTCAGTAGTAGTGTCAAAATCCAAAGAGGAAATTAGGAAATTGTCAGTAGTAGTGTCAAAATCCAAAGAGGAAATTAGGAAATTGTCAGTAGTAGTGTCAAAATCCAAAGAGGAAATTAGGAAATTGTCAGTAGTAGTGTCAAAATCCAAAGAGGAAATTAGGAAATTGTCAGTAGTAGTGTCAAAATCCAAAGAAGAAATTGAGGAATGCGTTTGTAATGACAATTGAGGAATACGTTTGTGTGGCCGCCTGGTTTTCTCAGGAATTTATAATTGTGTACCTCCATTAATTGTACGCAGGTGGTGGCCCTGTAGTTTCCAACAGATCCTGCATCCTTTTGTGATGTTGAGCGAAGAGGATCTAATTTTTTTAATTATATAATATAATATTATATAGACTAAGTATAAAATATATCTCTGCTAATTCTGTTGTGCAAACCGGTGTCAAAATGGTTGATACTCTTTATTTACTTTAAAAATTAAGCTACATTCCTACCATATTTATATTTGATACTTTTTTAAAGCAATACTATTTTAAATAGGTTGAGGAAATTATAAGCCTAATCACAATCTAACTTAATGCCTACTTTTTTATTATACCGCGTTTTGATAGTCAAAAATGTTTACGTTTTATTGGAAAACTTTCTGAAGCGGCCTAAATCGAAGCAAAAAGCTTCTATAAGAAGCAGGTGTATGTTGTACCCAGCATCACCTGTAGGTCTTAATATCGTAAATTATATATCGTAATTAATGGTTTTCAGTTTTCGATTAACTTCGATCAATAATATTTTTTTAGGCACAATAATTTAATTTTGTGATGCATAATGGATAAACGCCGGCATGTATTTCACCTACAAGCATTACATTGCCAGAATTACACACGGATGAAATTACTCATGGATGAAATTATGTTTGGAGAGAATTACACCTACTGGAATTGCAAACTTCGAAAATCTTTTTATTTTGGTTTAAATTTCAAAGTGTTTGAGTGCACGCTAAATAAATTTCAACTCGGTAATTTGACGAAGGAAAGAAGTGGGTTCGAAAATAGTTTTGAACTGAAAACTTTTTTAGTACCGTTGAGATTTCAAACACAATAAAACGGATACGAGGGACACTAAAAATAGACTAACACATACTTCTGTAGGATTTAGTCTGCGAGAAAATGAGATAGCAATAAAATAATAGCAATATAAGAACAATAAATAAAATATGTTTTGTTCACGGGTACTCGGTTCCAATCGTTCCAATATAATGCGATAAATCCACTGTCCCACGCAAATCCCCTTTAGTGTAGTGGTATAAAGCGTCTGAAAAACCTCTGCAGGCATTCAGCCAAACGAGTATCATATATTTAATAATAATTTTTTTTTTTTAAATCAATACGCAATCTTCAAAAAATGAAGAGGCAAAAGAAACAACAAATAATATGTACCAAATCTTTAGGAGAAGGTGCACTAGAATTCAACAACAAAAACATGGAAAAAATCATCGTTCACATTGATGAAAAAAGTGCTTCGCAGTCTCCCCGCTGTGGTCTACTTAAGACGGCATATAATTTTATAGGTGCGAAAAAACGATAATTACATAGCCGAAAATCATTTAAAAAAAAGGAAGTTTTCCACACGAAAGACACGGGAGAAACGAAGTATACCAAAAATATTAAATCTAATAAATATTTTTTTCCTTGATCCATCTTATTGATCATAAATAATTATTATGTTCAACGTCTTTATTACTAAATCAAATGTAATACTTGTAGATTATAATAATAATAAGAATATTATGAAATTTGATTTTATAGATATCCAGATATCTGCAGTCAGGTTGTAAGGTTGAGCTGCTTTTGTCAGCTTCCTTCAGTTCCACACCAGGGAACGTACAGTGAGATGAGAGAGTAGAGTTTGTTGTAATCCTTGTGTAGTAAAAACACTTGTGTTTGTACTGGATGTTTATAACGGTTTATTCTTGAATAATTTTATACAAAGAGATTCTGGTCTGAGCACTTAACTGGCGACAATAATTTAGACTAATTAATGTTAGCAGAAGCGAAAGACGACTTGATTTCCAGGTAAACAAGCAGAGTTTAGGAAATAGAGAAGAATAATGTAGAGAGAATGACAAGCGAAATGTAAACACGCTGTTTTATAGACACAAAATAGAAAGCTGACGCGGCCACAGACAAAAGAGATTTTAGACAGACAGTTCATGGCAATATTTCAGTAAGAGGTGGCATAGACGCGAAAGTTTAAGATAAAAGACTCTATACATCGAGATTAGAATAAATGATAAGTAAAAGTGTTCAGTGCTAAATGAATTTAAATATAAAAAGGACAATCACAACACACAACATCCAGCAAAAATGCTCTATATGGTTTCACTGTGGTGGTAAGACCACCATTCAAGCGTTGCTTGAAATGGTTTTAGCCGTGTTTGGTGACCATATCTGAAAAGACCATCTGAATATCCTCACAACATACCAAAAATGAGGATGCCACAGTCTCACTGGCTCCAGACGGGAGCAACTGGGACTTTTGTGAGGTATTCAGATCTAAAAAAACTAATAGAAAGTTTTGATAATGTAAATAAAAAAACTGATTATATAATACTTCGTAATAAATCAAATTATTCGATTTTCCATTCCCTTAAGTAATCGCATTTATAAAAAAATGTCGGAAATATATTTATTATTTTATGGAAAAATAAATAAATGTTCGCGCCGCTTTTAGTGATAACTCGGTGAGATACTTTTGTGTTCTTGAAATGGATTATTTATTCTATTTATGGCAACAAATGCATCCTTTCCCGTCTCCCCTCTTGCCCACTCAAAAATCCAGTGTGTTCACGCAGCTCCCGCGAGTACGAGGTCCTCGTTAATATAAGTCGCTTAAAACAATCGTTTTATCGCATCGCATCGCATTCTTTGAAAACTATTCAAATTCATCAAGTAAAAAAGTGAACTACATCTTCGATAGTGATTTCATCTTGAAAGGATCTACGTCCCAGATAAAACTGCTGCCTTCTAACTTCCGTGAGTGTTACCTACCTATCATTTTGTTGCCATTGTATTGATACAGAAGTGGATTGCCGAATATTTAGTGATAAACCTTTTAGCGGGAACAATAAATCTTTTATATATTACCTATATCTATAAAACCACCCGCCGACATCGCTTTGTCTAAAATTTTATGAAAGATAAAAAACAATTATCACGCAATAAAGTGCATGACGTTTTGAACTAACCCGGAAATATTTTAATCTAACAAATGCATTAATTGTTTTTGTTTTTTTTTATTATTTATGTGTCAAAATCTTCTCCTTTTATTTTTTATTCCAATATGAAATTAATTTAGCGCACACCCCAACATTTAAACCAATAAAAAATCGTCTGTATTTCCAGTAAGTACCAATAATGTATTTAGGCGTAATTTCATCCATCTTAGTATGTACAGTATACGCCAAACTTTAATGCCGTCCTGACGTTGATTCAAAAATCTTTATAATAGGCGAGTTTAAGAACAGAAAAGCGGCATGCATCCCCGCCCACGCCTTTCTCTGTCGCACGTAGGTTTTACGCATCTTTCTGTTTCGCTTACGGTCATTGTAAAGGCAGTAAAGTGACTGTACCTGCGCGAGAATGGATCTATCATGTTCAGGTCGGCGTTTAAGTTTGGCGCATCTGTACCTACAGTCTGTCAAAGAAGAGTAGAAAACATAGGAGGGCGCTACTGTTGTTCAAATGGCAATACTAAAAATGTAATCTTGATGATAATCTAAAGCTGTGTAACCTACATTTTTTATTAAAAATTATAAAGGCATCAAAGAGAAAAACAAATTATTTTTTCATTCCACTGGTCTGCAAATTAGAATTGCATAAAGGTTATTATTATTATTTGCAATTTTGTGTTAACTTAATGAATAATAATGTTATTGTAATAAAATATAAAGCACACTAGGTACTTTATAAATTGCTTACATTTATTTAATATTGGCTTAAGTACCTACTAGCGTTGTCCAGACTTTGGATTAGAGATGAAACGGATATCCGGTAACTATCCGGTATCTGGCTTCTTCTTCTTCTTTGCGTGCCGTATCAGGTCCCCCCGACGTTGGCGATCACTCTTGAGAATGTCTCTCTGTCTTGCGCTGCCCGGAATAGCTCCTCCACACTTCTAATGCCGGTCCACTCTCGTATGTTACGCAGCCAAGACATTTGTCTCCTACCAGGCCCTCGGCGACCCTCTATCTTGCCTTTCAATATCAAATGGCTGTATCTGGCTTATCCGGCCTAAATTTACTATCCGGCCGGATACCGCAAAGTTACTCAATATCCGGCTGGATATCGGATATTAAAAAACTACGACAATTTCCTATAATAAAATGCAATACATTAATCTTTGTGAGGTAAATATCAATAAAATGGCTTATAATTATGACGGCTTTTATTTAAAGTCGAAAAAGTTACAAAAAAGTCATAAGGCTTTCCATAAAACTAAAATTTTCTTCTGAGGTAATCACTCTAAGAATAAATACATAAATAGTAAATATCTAAACTAAAAACTTTTAGTAAAAACTTCGCAGAGTAGCGAAAACTTAAATTATTATTTTCACTGTTAATGTCGAAATATTGCCAAATTGGCAATCTTTTTTTCACTGATGACATGATTCAGTTCAGTCAGATTACGCAGCAAGTAAACAACTAATTTAATTTTCGCTATTCAATCCCACACTCATGCGATCACTCACGAATACTCACGATGGCAACCGAAACCACCCGAATTCATCTGTGCGGCGCTAAACTCGTCACGACATGCAACGAGACAATGGGCCGAATAACTGGCCGCCGGATATCCGGCCATCCAGCCTCGCAGATCTCCGGATATCCGGTATCCGGCCAAACAACTATCCGTTTCGTCTCTACTTTGGATCATATCTCTAATTTTAGATCTGAATATGTTCTACTCATCCAGATCTAAAAGTAGTGTAACTAAACTCACCATTAATGATCCTTCCTTTCTACCTACAGTTAAATTCAAACATATGTTAAATTAAATGAAAACCAATCATTTTGTTAAACACAATTTAATCAAATTAATTTCATTAAGCAGGTAACTTAAAAACACTGCTTCTTCGATTTATTTTTTTATTTTTTTAGAACAAAAAATGTATTGTTAAATGTGTATACAGTGTTCTGTATTTTCATTGTCTTTGCACTTTAAAAGAATATTTGACAGGTAAATTGGTATAGCCAGTCTACATATTTTATTGTTCCATTTTTTATATTTTCTATTCTTATTTGACAGACCCTAACTCTGTTTGTGTAATATTAGTATGTAAAGTTCACACCTGTCCTTTCGTCCTGACAACAATAATTTTCTCAGCAATTCCTTATTCTGCCAATCATGTATCGCACTTTCATCCTCCTTAATCACACTGGGATAAATCCAAAAGTTTTGTATTTTGAGCGTGCAACACGGTGTAGGTATATTGTCTCTTCACAAAATCTTGAAATCGAATGCATCGATTTTTTTAGCTAACTTCGATCTGTTTTATGTTGTGTCTATTCTCTTCTTAGAATCCATAATCTCTTTCTCATTACAAAAATAGATTTCAAATAATATTCATAAAAGTAAATAACATTTTTTTTTGTACTGAAAACATTGGTTTCTGTTTAGTTGTTCTGCTCCGAAATTCCATACGCTAATGTAATTAAAATAACTCCATTGTAAATATTTAATTAATCGTCAATGTTTGTTAATCGAATTTTATTGTTATTAGTTATGTAAAATAATTAAAATATAAATTAATTGAGTATCATTTTTAAACGTAAAGATGCTAAACAAAAGACCCTTTACAATTATAATGTAATATAAAAGTGGAAAGGATCCAAACGATGCTTCTGAAACTTTTATCACAATAAATAATTCCTTTTTATAAACAACTTGCAATTTTTTATTACAACTTATTTTGATCGTCTTTTCAAAGAAATTATATTTTTTTTTTTGTAAAACATATGTTGTGTTATATCATTTAATATTAATTTTGCGCCATGCATTAATTTACAAGCCGTAAATACATTTTATTTGGAATAACATGTAAATCTTCAAGAGATGCCTTAAAAGGAAATCATTGGTTAATATTGTTTTGTTAAACCCAATTTTCGGAACGTAAACACGAGTGGTAATCGTGAAATAACATTTATTAACTCAAATAAATTTAGTTTAACCGTTACCCAAATTCCAATGTTTATTCTATTCACATTTAATGTATTTGAAGGACCGCGGAGAATTGAATGTTCGGAATCCAATAAAACTTTTTTTATTTATTTTTAAATATAAAGTATTTGTGGAATATGCATTCAAATTTTAATAATTGATAAAAGACGTTTTATTGCGTGTTTTGGCATTTTTGGTTTTTCTTACTGTTATTTTTTTACTTTTTCAATAGTACAGTGATATCGCGGGCCGAAACAATAGCAGCACTTATCGAAACTACTAAATATTTAGTCCTCATCTGGACTCGACTAAATATGGTGCTTGTGAGTAGTGCATTTTCTAAATAAAGTATTTAAAATTCTTAAATATAATTTAGTAACATCATCAGAAATGCTTTCATTCTCGTGTATGTGTCATTTTGGTCTTATTAGTTAGTTGCTAAATTACAGTTGTGGAAGTAATTAATCATCAGTAGGTATTATAATTTTTATACTCAATTAACGCAGTTTGTTTCAATTTTTTTTTTAATAATGGGTACTAATTAAATGAAAATAAAAATCTATACATGAAAATAAAAATCAATGTGTGTTCGACTTGGAAGAAATGCTAAGAGGTAGTTCTCATATTTGTACATCCACAACATCATACAATATCCACAATACCATACTCATCAACAGTTCTTATGCATCAAAATAATCATTTAAAATCAACAATTTCTCATACATCAACTATATCTTATACACCAACATTGACGTATAGTAAGAACAACAAAAATCAAATAATATCAACAATACCATATATATCAACGATATCATACACATCAACAAAATCAAATAATATCAACAATACCATATATATCAACGATAGCATACACATCAACAAAATCAAATAATATCAACAATACCATATATATCAACGATAGCATACACATCAACAAAATCAAATAATATCAACAATACCATGTATATCAACGATATCATACTCATCAACAAAATCAAATAATATCAACAATACCATGTATATCAACGATATCATACACATCAACAAAATCAAATAATATCAACAATACCATGTATATCAACGATATCATACACATCAACAAAATCAAATAATATCAACAATACCATGTATATCAACGATATCATACACATTAACAAAATCAAATAATATCAACAATACCATGTATATCAACGATATCATACACATCAACAAAATCAAATAATATCAACAATATCATGTATATCAACGATATCATACACATCAACAAAATCAAATAATATCAACAATACCATGTATATCAACGATATCATACACATCAACAAAATCAAATAATATCAACAATACCATGTATATCAACGATATCATACACATCAACAAAATCAAATAATATCAACAATACCATGTATATCAACGATATCATACACATCAACAAAATCAAATAATATCAACAATACCATATATATCAACGATATCATACACATCAACAAAATCAAATAATATCAACAATACCATATATATCAACGATATCATACACATCAACAAAATCAAATAATATCAACAATACCGTATATATCATCGATATCATACACGTCAACAAAATCAAATAATATCAATAATACCATATATATCAACGATATCATACACATCAACAAAATTACATAATATCAACAATATAATATGTATATATACATACACATCAACAAAAATCACATAATATCAACAATACCATATGCATCAACAAAACCAAATAATATCAACAATACCATATATATACATATGTATATCAACGAAATCATACACATCAACAAAATCACATAATATCAACAATACCATATACATCAACGGTATCATAAACATCAACAAAATCATAAAATATTAACAGCATCATATTATAATATCAACAATATCATATGCATAGCAAAATCATATTAACAATACACTAAAATAAGCTACTTATAGTATAGGATCCCGATATAAAACGACCTTCACCGAATTGTTTATTTGATGAAACGTATTTATATTGAATTTAATATGTCAATAAATATATTGCATATGGGTTGCCTAACAAATTTTAGTCCAGGGTATGATTAATTAATAATTAAAAAAAAATAATAATAATGTTTCGCCGGTTTGGTTGTTAGACAAATTCTATACCAATCGAAAGTATGAAGCCCATAGAATACGCAAACGTTAGGTTGCCCATTCTTTTCCGGTCACAACTCTCGGGTAGCCAGGTATAAACAGGTAAATCGATACTAGCATTTTGCACTGGTCTGATTATTGAATTAAAATTAAATGAAATTAAAGATTATTTCATTATGAACACGGTGCCTGCGAAAAATCAGTCCCGAATTCCGGTTATCGAATTTTGAAAAGTAAAATATTGCTACGAGTGAATATTTGCGGCTGAGAGGTCCTAACCAAACATCCCATGCGATAGAAGAGGTCACAGCATAGCAGCATCATTTCATTTCATTTTAATTCAATAATCAGACCAGTGCAAAATGCTAGTATCGATTTACTTGTATATACCTGGCTACCCGAGAGTTGTGACCGGAAAAAAATAGGCAACCTAACGTTTGCATATTCTATGAGCTTCATACTTTCGATTGGTATAGAATTTGTCTAATAATCAAACCGGTGAAATGTTTAAAAAAAAGTTTTTTTTAATTATTAATTAATCCCCTGGACTAAAATTTTTTAGGCAACCCATATGCAATATATTTATTGACATATTAAATTAAATATAAAATACGTTTCACCAAATAAACATCTCGGTGAAGGTCGTTTTATATCGGGATCTTAGACTATTATGCCTCTATTTGATTTCATCATGAACATTACAACAACACTTTTTATTTATTACTTTGCAACCCTTGTAGTTAACGGAGTTTTTTATGAATAACATTATATCTTATTGGTTGAGTAACTCAATTCACACTTCCCCTTAGCGTGCACATTTTGTCTTAATTAAGCACCCAACAAATCTACCTTTTACATTTATCAGGCGGATTGATTGAAAGTAAAATTTATCACTGATTATAATATCCATTCTATCATTATTTTAATTGATTTGATGATCGAGTGTATACCTAACCATTTCATATGTTATGAATTTCTAGTTCAGATGTCCAAATCCATACTTGGCTTGAAATTTATTTCACTTAGAAAAAAAACTTTGTATGCGTTTATTTATTTAAGATTTAACAGGTTTCGGATATTATCTTCCCCAAAGATAAAATATTACATCTCTCTTATACACCCTTTTCCTTAGACAATCTCTTCACATATAATTTTCCTACATATGATGTAGATAATGGGTATTTAGGCTAAATTATTTCCATAATAAGTCGGCCTTATCCGAAAACAAGATTTTGTAAATTGTCTACAACTTATTTCAATTTTAACAAAACTAACGTAATTTACTTTACTTATTGTAAAATCTTAAAACTGTAGTATTCGGCAATACTCTCGGTAAACTCGTTAACTTATATCTTTCCCTGTATTCTGCTTCCCGCCACTCTGCTTGTTTGTTGCTTTCTTCTATATTTGAATATATATATATAGTATTATATTTGATTAACATAAACACGGTTTTTAACATATTTTTTTAAATATTTGTTTTTTTTTATGTTTATTTAACTGTTACTACGAATTAATTATTGTTACGCATATCTAATGCACGATTGCGTAAGAAAAAGTTGTCCTTCAACTTCATGTGTGTTCAGTCGCTGTTTCTGTTACCTACCCCTAGACAGTTGCAACTAACATTTATTTTTTTATTCAAAAGCTGTGTTCATCTGCTCCTTTTTTAACTCACATTCAGCTCCATGAAAACCTCCCAAGCCCCGATCACTAACAGTCACCATGTCCCACTAAATCTCATGTGACTTGTCCACTGTAGGAACGTAGGCTTGTTTCTTCCATCTAGTGATCGTGTCCCTTACTCCGCTCACGGCGACTCACCGCAATCTTCCAAGCCACAACCATTAACAAAAAGTAAACTTGACCCACCAAATCTGTGTCCTATGATATATTCAATAAACGCTTGATCCCTCCATCTAGTGACCGTTTCCTTCCTCAGCCTTAAACGTCTCCCAGCGAATTCCCAAACGCAGATCAGTAAACTCTACTCTCTGTTTTCAGTACTACGCCCCGTCCAGCCAAACAGCCGGCTCGCTGCTCGAGCAGGAGGGCCTGCACGCCAACACGCACACGCAGGTCTGATCCGCGGCGCGGGATGCGGTCCTGCGCCGCCCCGCTGCTGCCGCGAAGCAGGCCAAGATGATCGACCTCTACCAGCTTTAAGTTGCTGAGCCAACCATGGAAAGCTCGCCTACTCACAATATCTCCAGCGAGTTCGAGATATCGACGTGGTTGTAAACGCCAAATTCCACGCGCTGTTGAATCTTCAAAACCGTATACTCATTTCACTTATTTCTGCCGCACAGAAGACAAATGAAATCTCACAATCTGTTACACGGTTAGGTATCGGGGCAATAGAACCCAGCTATCACTTGCCTACAGATCGCCATCAAGGATGGTGTAATTGCTTGAATATTTCAGATTGTTAGAAATCGGTTGTAGTTAGCCGTAGTTTGAGAGTACCTATAGGTACCGATTTGACTTCTACCCAAATTTTGAATTAACAGAATCGCGGTCACAGTTAGCTTATGATTTACTTTCTATTTGCGTTCCTGGATTAGTTAATAATTTCACGTTTAGCTTAGTTTTGTTTGTTAGCAAAACGTTCTTAACACGTTCATTGCTGACGCCGCGCGTCGCGCGTTGACAGTCGTGTGACCGGTATGCGCACAACGCGCCACGCGCGGTGTGCTGCTCTTACCTTGAAACAGATCCAAAACAGACGCAGCCCTGTGGTTTCGGGTCGTTTCTAGCCTCAGCACAGGGAAACCCATCCCTTTATCATTTATTTAAATCGATCAGAGTGAGTCAGATGATTTTGGTACCGACTAGTTATTTTTTACTCATTTTTGATGATTATGATTCGGGTTGTATGAGTTTATTTACTTAAGTGAAGATTCAACGGGCAAATTAAATAAAAGAATTTGGTGTTTGGTAGTATCCTGTTTTGAATACTGTTTGAGTATTGAATCTCAAAAATCTGTGTATTTATTTCTACAGAAAGGACATTTGGGTACAAAGGTGCCAAATTTTAATTATGGTGTTGTTATATTATATCATATAGCGTGTTTACCAGCCTCGAAGGGAAGGGACATTAATGAGGAATGTTAGAAATTATTAATTTACTCAAGACTGGACGGTGGTAAGGAATGTGATATGTTATTTGATGTAAATATAGTTCATATTCACGGTTTTAAACCAAGTAACTATGTAAATGAAACAGTATTAATAATATGTCGTTGTTTCCGCAGTATAAAACGTGATTAAACGTAATAATGCATTATTATTTTTTGATGTTAATATTGCAAATACTGCACTATTTAGTTACAGTTGTGTTTGTCCAATATACTTATGAAATCTTCCTACCAACACAAATACTTCAATCACTGTGTTTTTAGTATATAGCACTAATAATTATAATAATTAAGAAAAATTAAAATCTGGATGACTACACTCTCAATACGGATATCTTTTAATTCGCTGGAATAAAAAAAATGATTTACAAAATCGGAAAATTTAAATTTTAATGTAGGAATGAAAATAAATATTCTAAACAATAGATAAAATAAAAATTCTTTTAAAGTTATTATAATACGAAATACTTGTCCACTTGATGTTATTGCTATATAAGAATTGAAAAACTACGTAAAAGTTCATTTTTATGCATATCTCCACGTTTTGTAAATATTCCTTATCGAATAAAATTGGCGAATGTTTTCAAATTATTGACAAAAAAAAACAATATCTAATGAAAACGTTTCATTTTTTATACAAACCCTCATCAAAAAACTATAATTTCATTCCCATAGAATTGTAAAATGGATGTCACCATTTACTAAACTATTGAAATCACTATTACGAAATGTCACTCGTAGATAATTTTGTCAAAATCTTCACTGCAACCTTCTCTATCTTCATAATCATTAATTAATACTTGAAATATATAGATTCAAACTACTTTCACGCTTCATCTTTAAATGAGTTACAGCGATATCTCGCGATAAAATTTGGATGTTTGACAAATCAGGATGCGAGCTAGCAATCTTTTGTTTTTAATAATCTGTTAAAATAAATACTAACAGTAACATATTAAAAAAAATGTTTAATAAAACTGAATTAATCGCACGCTAAATGTTTTATGTAAATACGAATGAATATTAATTTAATTAACTGATAAAGTAATGGTATTATAAAACCAATAAAATAATTGGTTAAGTGAAAGCAATGTGAGGTTGCTGATACTATTTTAAGCATTGTAAATATAAAATGAATGTACCTACCTTTTTTGTAAACATAATGACGATTAGAAAGTCTAACAGGTGATTTGTTTCAATGGAACCCCTCCTTGGTCCCGTGTGTCAAGTAGATAACACATTTGGAAAGAATTAAAATATACAATTAGTACGTGATCTTTGATGTAGTAACGTGTTAAGTAAAAAAATCATATCTTACTTTAGATAGATAATACTAAAAATATTTAACCACATTTTGTAGGTATCGATTTTTATAAAAATAAAATATCTAAGTGTTGAATTATTATTCGAAACATGTTGTTTATCTTTCAGTTATGGGAAGCTCCATATTCTAAATGAGCAAGCTCTTCACTCCTAATTAATTAACAAACCAAATATCTATTCCTCTTTAGTAATGCATCCCTTTTATTGAAGTAAATAAGGCGTTTCATATTTTCAGCCAAGAAATTATTTGCATTTTTTTCAATCCTTTAACAATCGTAACACTAGGGATGGGTGGTTTCAAAAAAATTTAAAAATTCATCAAATATTTGAGGTTAATTTTCACGGTCTGTGAAAATTCTATTCAAGTTCTGTGATTATTTCAGTTTTATGAAGCAACTGACCTATAAGACCTAGATATAATAACAGAACTTGAATAGAATTTACATAGAATGTAAAAATTATCTTAAAATATTTGATTAATTGTTAAAAAAATAATAACTAACCCTACCTAAATCTATTACCGTCACTACTCTTTAAATGGTTAGAAAAGTTCATCATTGAAAAGGCGTTCTGCTGAGCTCTGATTATTTTAGAGTTTAATAAAAATCCTTAATGGTTATGGTTTCTGTTTTAATATTGTAGAATGGTTTACATGGAACCATTCATTTACGAAATATTTTTTTTCATGTATCTGCAATGCAATAGTTTTTGTTAAGGTCACCCTAGGGAACGGTCACACGTTCACATCATCCCAGTGTAGTGCGGTAACCGGTAGTTTCGTAAGAATCTTTTTTTTTTTTCAACCGTCGGGTTACTACAAACTTGCAAAAAAATTCAATATAGTCAAATAAGTTTTCGGCAACAAAAGTAGTTAAGCACATCTGAAAGAGAGAAAAACAAATGGTAAATTCCTTTGATTTAACCCTAACAGCAACAGAATATTTATTAACATTGCATTTTAAATCTTATATTTGGACTATTGAAATTAAAAACCGTTTTGATATTTTGTAGCTTCCAACCAAAGTGTCACAAGAATACAGTATATACATACAAGCGTAAGTACTATTCGGTGTTTAATTTCAATTTTGAATCCACTTGTTATATATAATTTACTAACTTTAAGCCATAAACTAAACATGATGGGGTAATTCATTATCTTAAATAAATAATTAAAATAGGAGTTATTACAATAAGACGTCTATTTATAAATGTTCCCTTTTTGGCCAAATTATTACACTATAAACCTACCTTAAATACATGATTTTGTTCCGAGTGAAAAGTAAACTGTTCACATTATTATCTGATTATCCATTAATGTTTCGTGTAGTGTATCAGATGTCATTGATGTGTTTATTTCATAATAATTATTGATTGATAAATAAATAAACTAAAAGAAAATATTATTAAAATTAAAATTAAAAAAAAACTAAATAAATAATAGGTATACATATACTCGTATATATGTATTTATATATGGGTATGATTTTTTTTCAACTGCGATAATATCTGTTATTTTGATAAAAGCAAATTTCAAGTATGATTTTCAAATGTCACTTTAGTATACATGTATTTAAATTTCTTTTCAATTTATTGAATTGGTTGAATAATCTTGATGAGTATAAATTTATTTGTTTAATTCCTAAAAAAAGAAATCTATTAAAAAAGAAAGCATTGCAATAAATGCATTCATATATTTTACATCCATGTTTTTAAACTTACTTATTTTTGTTTAAGAGAAAATACAGATTCAGACGTTAATTTACAAGAATATACAACAACAGCAGACCTACTTATGTTTAGACTTTTTTATATGAGCTCCATATGTGTGGCCCCTAAGAAATAATTTGCTGTGTGGTGGGTATTTTAAGGAAAGGAACCAGAGGAAGTTCTGGAAAGGGAAAAGGTATGAAGGTTCGGTATGAATCTGGGATTCAGTGTATCCAGGGACCAGGAGTGACGGACCTATGAATCCATCCCTTCAATACGGTGCAAGGCGATGGATCGAGGGACGGGCTGGAGAGGTCAAAAGACTTCCTCAACCAGTCTCTCTCTCTCTCTTCGATCCGGTCCGCTACACAGCAGGTGGGCAGACACGTATAGCATTAACTTCACCCACATGAAGGGTGACCTATTGCAGAGGTATTGGTTATCCAATAAATGGAACCCGGGGCTGCAATACCCGTACCACCTCCCAATATGCATCACGACTGGTTCTGTTTAACCGCATAACCTTTTAATTTTTTACTCTATTAATTAACAATTATTTTTTTTAATTTTCCACAATCCACAAAATGTTAATTAAAATGTTTTTGTTATTAATATTAAAAATCCGTTTAAAATAGGTATGAGTGATATTTGAAACTAAATAAGATAAATCTTATGCACTTCAAAAATGTATCTCCGAATTATATGAAACTACACACATTCCACTAAGACTAAGTACTAACCATTGTATTGTAAACGTTGTTTAATTTCTAATTAATAATCAATGTCTCTCATACCTCATTTTATTCTATCCTGTAAATTGTTTACTCAATATTAATATTATGTATTCAAATTATTTTGTAAATATGTTTGAATAAAATAAAATGTAACGAAATCATTTTCCGGTAAATTTTTTATTTCCTCATCCATAGCAGGTATAGTGTTTATACTAAATACAAACTCTGGAAGCTGATAAGCACAGAACAATAAATAATTATTTAAGTGTGGGTAAGTATGTAAATACTTGTGAAAAGCAATTTTTTTTAGGAAACGATTTAGATAAAACATTTTCAGAAAAAAACCTCTTTTCAAATTACGCTGTAAAATTTTAAGGATAATAGTTTGTTAGCGCCCTAAATTATGTAAATTCGAAATAAGACAAATAGTTTTTTTTTATATATATAAAAACTGAATTCTTGAAAGAAAAGCATGCAAATTCAATCCTTTTTTTACATGTGCTCCACACAGGAGGCCCTGAGGAAAATAATTTCCCTGAGGGCCTATGTCATCTTTGGGGATGCTGTGTGGAGGGTTTTTTAGGGAAAGGGAGGAGAGGAGGGTTCTGGGAAGGAAAAGGGTTGAAGGGGTGGGTAGGAATCTGGGGTTCAGTGTGTCCTGGTCATCAGACCCAAGCACACCTCATCTCATGAACCGATACTGGATTGAATCAACAATATAATAATGTATTTGCATGCTTCTCGTGAAAGAAGTGAGTTTGTGTACGAACAAAACTATTTATTCATATTCGTATTGAGTCGGTACGGGGGCAAACAAATAATTCATCTTAAAATATTGTACAGCATTGCTTACTTAGAAAAAGACAAAGCTGTCATTAAAACTGTCTATAAATGAAATTCAGTATAAGTACTCAAATTAACTTTTCCTTAATACAACATTTATTATTATTGGTAAACATTAAAGCTTTTTGATGGGATAAAATTATTTTATCCAAATGAATATTCAATTACTTAATTTAAAATAATTTATAGTATATTTAGTATAGATCCCAGACGACAACCAAGACTCAAGAAAACTTAACCATACACGACTGTACATCTGAAAAGAACTGCCTATGCAACCCGCTAACACGTACTCAGATACCTAATCAAATACATAGGCATTTACATTGACAACTATTTTAGATGAACACAACAAATAAATAAAACAGCGAGTAAAGTAAGAAAACTTATATATATTTTTTAAGCACATACGAATTATAATGCCAGTGAAGACTTTAAAAACTATATACTTCGCGTTAGGCCAGTCAATTACCACCCACGGTATGATTGGTTGGGGTGGTTCTGCGAAGACTAATGAACCCTCTCGACAAAGCGCAAAAGGCCTTAATTAAAGTTATAATAAAAAATCCTTTTAGATTCTCGACAATACAGTTATTTAAAGATCTTGCTGTATTGAACATACAGCAACTGTACATCAAAATTATATCTATACATTACCAAAAAGACAAAATAAACCATCATACTCCACAACACAATTACGACACAAGACATAGACATCGACACATGACTCCGAAGACAAATACTACATTTGGACAATGACATTATCATAAAGTGGTTCGAATTTTTTTTAATTTAATTGAAAAAGATATAAAAGATATTCAAGTGACAAAAACTGCAAATCTAAAACATAAAATTTATACGTGGAGAGTAAACAAGAGCATTGCATACTGCGGGCAAATAACTTGATCAATACAACAACACACTCAACGCCTGTATTTTTTCTCTTTTCCTCTCAATTATTTTCATTTCTTTCTTTCATCTCTTTCTATTTTTCTCATCTCTTTTCTTTTTCATTTCTTTATAGGTATTTTTCTTTTATTCCATTTATCTTTTTAAAATAAATTTTAATTTTTTATCTTCCAAGATTAAGATATCAAAATTAGATCAAAATTGGTATATAGCAAAAAAAATTATTTATAATATGTAAATGTATGGAGGTATATTATACATATTGTAATATTATTCTTGGTTGATAAATAATAAAAATAAAAATAAAATAAAAAAAAGTTACCACGAGCTGTAATAAGCTGTAATAATTTTTTTGAAAATACGCAAATTGGGAAAGAATTTATTTAGAGCATACATTACTTGCTACCAGATAGAGATAAGTAAATACTTTTTTATAACGCCATCTAACAGCTTCCTTTCTAAACGTTTCATCTGGCGTTGCTTTCCAGCTTCAAAATGAAATTTCTGTACGTTCAGCGAGGTTCTGAACCCAATATCAAATATCGTAGAAAAGCTTTTCCAAAGCATATAGCTATGCGAATGTACGTAAAAATGATAAAATGTTTTGGCAAGGAAGTAAAAACACAATTCATTACTAAATTAATGTCATTATGTAGCTATTGACAACGTCTGCCCTGCTAAACAAATGAAAAACATTTATACAGCACCATTTATAGGGGGTGTAAGGAAAAATATGAAAAATTAGGGTGTAAACAGGATTTAAATTGCAAACGTGGGAACCTATTTGAAGTGCCTACCATCTGGCGTCGCTTTCACAAATCATATTTCCCGCATTTTACATTTTACTTAACTTGCAAACTTTGAACCCATGGTAAATATTTGGTACGAAGATTTTCCGACAGAGCAAATTACTAGCAAATACCGATTCATAATTTGATCTCACGACTTGAAAAAGCAATAGAGTTTGTTTGTCTTTGACGGAATATTTTTTTTAACCTGAAATTTTATCAGGCCCTAAAATAAATACAATAAATATAAAACATATAGAATCTTAATCTTCACCCCTCCGGCTAATTTCTTCACGTTTCAGAATAACTCATAGAGGTCGCATAGAAATCATAGTGTATCCGTAGTGAGAAATATGATACACCTACAGGATATTAGAAAGAGCGAACCATCACGCTTAATATTCAAATCTTAAAGTTAAGCGCAAAATAAGTAAAATCTAAACCTTTTTGAAACCAAATTATAGAATCGGAATTTGAAAAACATTTATGAAACTTTGGAAATTTTACACGGAACGACAAAAATGTGAAGTAACACCATAACGTTAATAATATATTTTTCTAATAAAACATTAATTTTTGTTAGAAAAAAACGTAAAGTATGTCATTTTCTTCAAAAATTGCATGTGTTATTTGTTTATTTCGATTTAAAAAAACACAATCTTTAGTTTTTGAATATGTTCAGAAATATTCCATTTATTTACAAGTTTCCAAAGCGAAGTATTTCCATCAATTTACAAACAAACTACTACTCCATTACTCCAATATTTAAATCAGATTATCCTGAAGAAGTAAACAATTACCCTTACATACCAGTTATCTCAAATACAGAAAAAAATTGAAAAACTAGTTAAAAAAAGAATGAGCCAATTTATAAAATGCAATGGTATAATTAATGAAAACCAGTTTGGTTTTATGGAAGGTAGAAGCACACAGGATGCAATTGCAAAATTAAGTTGCCTTGTACATAGTTCATTAGATAAATCATTTAAATACCTGGGAATTTTTACAGATCCCAAAAAAGCATTTGACAGTATATCACATGACAAACTTATAAGTAAATTAAGAAACATTGGATTAAATGGTTCAGCTCTAGAATGGATAAAAAGCTACCTTTTCAAACGTCCTCAAGTTGAAAAAATTAATGGTATGCTTAGTTCACCAAAAATGAGTCATTTTGGCATACCTCAAGGTACAATCCTGGGACCGTTACTGTTCATCATCTATGTTAATGACATATTCATACAAAAACTAAACTGAAAAATAATGTCTTATGCTGACGATACTGTCATAATAATCGAAGGTACCGATTGGATTACTGTTAATAACGTAGCGAATATTGATATTAATATATTGACAAATTGGTTCTATAAAAATCTTCTCTCTTTAAACACTGAAAAAATATATATAATTAATGAAAAAATACATACATTTGAGTAAAACAACATCAACAGATTAAAATGTTTTATTCATTTAAATTGATAATGTATTACGTAAAGGTTAGGTACGTATATAAAACATTACATTTCATGAACTTATATCTCCATCTCAACTTCTGTTCGCCTCGCCCCACCGTTCGCCTCGCCTGATCACACGTTTCATAACGCTCTCATCACGCATTCACCAGCTTATTACTCAAATCAAGCGTGCGTAAAGAAGCTTTACTTCAAAAAATATATATATTATTTATTTCAGCAATTTTCATTTCATCGAGTTTTAAATCACAGTGGTGCTAAATAAATTGTCACTTCAAAAAGCTTTTTCTCCCCTATGCGAATTTTTAAATTTCCTTTTTGAGAAAACGAAAAGTTGCAGTAGGAACATAAAAAAGGTTTTTTGCCACTGTGAGTCACCAATTTTCTATTAAGATTTACCTTTTGAGAACATGTACAGTCACTTTTGGAACATTAAAAAGATTTGTATCCACTGTGAGTTATTAAGTGTATTTTAAAATGTCCTTTTTGAGAACATGAATAGTCGCATTTAGAACACGTCAAAGGTTTTTCTCCATTGTGAGACACCAAGTGTCTATAAAGACTTTCCTTTCGAGAACATGTATAGTCGCATTTAGAACATGAAAAAGGTTTTTCTCCACTATGAGTCATCAAGTGATTTTTAAGAGTTACCTTTTGATAAGATGAATAGTCGCATTTGGAACATGAAAAATGTTTTTCTCCCATATGCTTCAAAATGTGAATTTTTAAATTTCCATTTTGAGAAAACGAAAATTTGCAGTAGGAACATATGAACGGTTTTACTCCACTGTGAGTCACCAAGTGTTTTTTAAGATTTCCCTTTTGAGAACATGAATAGTTGCATTTGGAACATGAAAAAGGTTTTTCTCCCCTGTGCTTCAAAATGTGAATTTTCAAATTTTGTTTTTGGGAAAACGAAAAGTTGCAGGAGGAACATACAAAAGGTTTTTCTCCATTGTGAGTCCTCAAGTGATTTTTAAGACTTCCCTTATGATAAGATAAATAGTGGCATTTAGGACATGAAAAACGTTTTTCTTGACTGTGAGTTACCAAGTGTATTTTAAAATTTCCCTTTTGAGAAGATGTAAAAGGTTTTTCTCTACTGTGAGTCACCAAGTGTCTATTTAGATTTCCCTTTCGAGAACATGTGAAGTCGCATTTCGAACAGGAAAAGGGTTTTTCTCCGGTGTGGGTGCGCAAGTGAAGTTCTAAGGTTGACTTGAATGAGCAGGGGTAGCTGCAATGGGGACAAGAGTGTCGGTTTTCCCCAGGACGCTTCTCTATATTTATCAATAAGTCTGAAACAATTACGAATCTTGCTTAATAAGTGCAAGAGGATTCACATGGGGTAACCATACGCCTATATTATCTATATATTAAAAATTAAAATTGACAGAAAAAGTACATTTTATCATGGTTTTCTTATTTGTTTGACATTCCGTTGCCTAAGTTCTTAACTGTTCAAACGACCATTAGAAAATTTTACAGGAGGGGTAGGTTTTCTTTCATTATTTCAACGAAACATTATGATAGGTGTTGAAGATAAAGCTATTTCCGTAAAGGTAAAGGTCTCACCAATTAAAATAATTCTTATTTGAGTGATAAACTATCATTTTTTATACTTTATTTTTAATTTTAAAGTGGAGAATAAACAAAAACTAAAATGGTCGTTTGGACAATTAAGAACTACGGCGACGATTTGTAACCGGTGCTAGATATTTTGTCAGAACGGTGTGGTTCATAAAATGCTTCAGTAAAATATTGTTGGTTTCCTGAGAATACAGAACCTATTATCATAGGACCAAAGTCATCTGTTTTTTTTAAAGTCATTTTTTTTATTTTTTTTTTTTTACATGAGCTCCACACAGGAGGCCCTGAGTAAAATAATTTCCCTCAGGGCCTATGCCATCTTTGGGGATGCTGTCTGGAGGGTTTTTTTAAGGAATGGAAGGAGAGGAGAGTTTTAAGCTTGTCCTGGTCATCCGCCTCCAAGACCTAGACAAACCTCACCCCATGAACCCGGGCATCCCTGCCAAACCACCAAACGTAGCAAACCACTTGGGGTGACCTATGGCAGAGGTGTTGGTTATCCAATAAAGGTTCCCGGGGCAGCGGTACCCATTCCCGCCTCCCAAATTGTTTGTTGATTGTTTGATAGGGTAAGTACGTGGAGATAGTATGAGTAATATTCAATTCTTAATGTGCGTACACTTACGCCTTTATATGAAAATGAGTCTAAACGTACACATATTCAATCTCACATTTGATTCTTGGGATGAATTATTCGGCTAGTAAGAAATCATCCGGATTAGTCATTATGCACCCAATAGCAGATTGAAATCAGAGTGCGAACACTTACAACATGGTATGCATCTACTTACCCCACCTATCAGTCAGTCCCGACATTTTTGCGTGTGTTTAAGATGCCTTAATTATCAAATAGTTTATTTGATTATGTCTAATTTCTTATTTAGCCAACTATTCGGAGAGCATCACAGTGTCCATCTTCATCAGGGCAGATGTGTGTCTCATCATGTATAACATATCTGCCCTGATGATGGACACTGGAACACTATCAGAAACGTTGGTTGAAGAAGGAGTTAGCGCGAAAATCTTAAATCATAGCAGACCTTATTAGTCAAATAAACTAATAAACTAAAAATGGGAATGAAATATTTTAAGCTTTTTAGTATACAAATCCTATTGTAAAATTATGTAAGGTTACCTATTGTAAAATTATGTAAGGTATTATGACCCTTCAGTAAATTGATTAAAATGAAAAATCAGGAGATTAAGAATTGTTAATTTTAACAAAACAAAAATATTGGTTATACCTGTTGTCTGGGTTATTATTTCAGAGCGCTCTAAGCATTCCTTTTTAATATCCGGGTTGTCTATATCAATTTCCGTATACGGAATTACTCTTCTATCTTCTTTTCTGGGTCCTGATTCTAACTTAATTGAAACAGTCTCCACATAAATGATATCTGGAAAAACAGAACATTGATTTAAATAAATTCTTGCCTTCTTAAAGCGGTTTACTTTATCCTAGGACTATGTCAATGTAAAAGGGAACTGCGGGTAAGCGTTCCGCATTATTTCGAATCAATTTAAACCACTCTCGGTGTGAACAAATACTTTCAATGCAAATGTGCTCTTTAATATGCCGAGACGAATATACGAACTATCAGCCACATTCAAAATTGTTGTGGTCCCTCTCCAAGATAATACTGACCAAATACTATATTTTTGAAATAAAAGTCTTTAACCCATATATGCCCAGTGGGTCGTTTTTGTCCCGAAAAACAGGCTCTAGAAAAGTAGTGAATTTTTTAACGCAACCGCTTGTTTTCGACATTTAATGCCATTTATAGATGTATGAAAGTACTATCTACTAAAACAAATGGACAGTTTTGCTTAACGGTCAAAATTGTAATTTCTGGTGACAGTTCAATTCATGACTCAATTGAAGTTGGAGAAAAAATCCGGTTTTGCTGAGAATAATGTAAGTTACATATTTTTCTTTGTAAATATACCAATTATTTTGATGTTATTGTAAAATTAGATAGTTTTTTATCTAATACAATTAAATGAATCCAAAATAAATATTTTATTTCACAGATACAGTTGTCAAAACTTTTGTGGGTCGCTAAATACCCCTTGGGCAAAAGTATACTCAAATGCTATTTTTTTAGTTCTAGAAAGTGTCGGAAAGTTTGGATCCTAATGATGAGACACAAGGTTGGGATGTTTTTATTGACCCACCTGGCGATGGCAGGGTCGCGGACGGTGATTCCGGCGATGAAAAAGGTACATTTTTTCCATCATTTATCCCGTCAACAGTTACTTGCACCTACCAGTCTTACTTTTGAGGGGTCCATTTGTTGAAGAAACCACGTTCAGCGAAGATGAAGAATATGACAACACATCACCACTGTCACCGAAACAAGACAGGCGCATTAGGGCACATGAAAGGGCATGCAGATAAGCGCAGGAAAGAGCACGGAAGGCTTACGTAAGGAGGCGTGGAAGGAGATGTCAAGCAGATAGGGAGCGCACCTGGGCGAAGAGAGACCTTCCTAAGAACAATTGTGAGTGGATCAAGCCCCTACCTAGGTCCAATACAACTCTCTCGGAAAATAGTATAAAAAAGTGTTTTTTACGGGTACGGTGCGTAACAATCGTATTGAAAACTACCCACTGAAGGATGTAAAAGACTACCAAAAAGAAGCAAGTGGATACTATGTATAGGCATTTCCCGCTCTTGGTTGCAAAATAACGGAACTAAAAGACCTAAATCTGGACCCAGTCGAAAGATCCAAACAAGTGTACCTTATATGGTGCGAAATCACAATGCAGAGCACATGATCGAAAAAGCTCTGTCAAGTCTTCGCTGCGCTTTTTGTAAAAATAAAACTGATAGCGTGCAATAAATGCGATATAAATTTACACGCAAAATGTTTTTTGCAGTTTTATTGGTAATTTTTATTTCAAAATTCTTTTTTTCTGTTTAAGTTACTATTAATGTCGATAAATAAAGAATCAATAAAATAATGGCATTTTTATTCAACATGAATTCAAGGTAACTCGTTTGACCGTGGGGTCGTTTTCGACCCATTAAAAAAAAACAACATTTCTCCACTCCTATCTCAAAACTTCAGTGAGAATCTCTGAAACAATACTTCAGGTCCCCACATATACTAAAGTGAAAAAGATCGGAAACCAAAAATAGTTCTGGGCATATATGGGTTAAAATAAAATTTTAAAGAGACCATTGATGAACCGTCTAGAAGCGGAAATTTCAATCTTTTAAAATATGAGAAGGACCACATATATGTCTTGTCTGGGGCTTACCCTTCAAGAAGAAAAAAACGTTTGCTCTTCCAGATTCCAGAACGATATTTTGTTGTTTGTGACCAATATAAAAATGTTTTCCTACATCATTTATTGATAATTCTAATATTTGTTGATAATTCCAAAGCGTTTAATACAATTGATCCACAAAAGTACTAAAAATTTTGGAGGCAATTTGGAATAAGAAGAAACCTATATAATTTGTTTAAAAATGATTTATTTAATAAACATATCTTTATAAAAATATTCCCCCGGGCGTCAGTTTTGGGACCCAAGCTTTATATTATATTTGCATCAATAATGAAAAAAACTTTTTTCATATGTAAAACACTTTGTTTATGCTGACGACACCGCACTTGTCATATCTGATGAACAATTATCCATTGCCGTTAGATGTATGTAACATGACATTACGACCCTGATTAAATGGTCACATTACGCAGGTCTAATCATTAATACCAAAAAAACTAAATTGATGCACAAACGATCTCCACATGCTCCATTTCAGATTACGCCTAACATAACTGACTTTATATGTATTCATCAAAACATTTTGCAGCTCTGCGTGTGCGAAAGTCATCATCATCGCACTTAGCTCTGCAACCCCTGGTGGGTCTTGGCCTCCTCAAGAGTCTTCCTCCACTCATCACAGTTTTGTACCAGCTCTCTCCAGTTTACAATCTCCAAGGTGGATTGGATATATCTTTGAGGACGTTGTGGCTCCATCTTAAACTTGGTCTTCCCAGGCTCCTTCGCCCTGTCAGTCTTGAGTTCAGCAGTGACTTTGGTGCTTAATGCTCAGTCATTCACTCTACATGACCCAGCCACCGAAGTCTTCCCAGTTTTATAAATTTTGTGACGTTTAGATCCTTAAACAGAGTATAGAGCTCATTGTTATAACGTCTGCGCCAAAATCCATTTTCTGAAACCGGTCTGAAGATACGCCTCAAAATTTTCCTTTCAAAAACATCCAGTGCTCGCTGATTCCTCTTAGTTACTACCCAAGCCTCAGCTGCGTATGTGAGAACTGGTCTAATCAGTGTTTTGTGCACTAATATCTTGGTGTTTCTGGACAGCAGTCTGGATTTTATTTGGTTTTGTAGGCGGAAATAACAGCAATTTGCGTTCACTATGCGCTTTTGGATCTCCTCTGTGGTATTATTCTCGTTTTTTATCAGGGAGCCTAGGTATGTGCGGTAGTATTGAACTGGTAAATGAATATATTTATTTGGGAGTGACTGTTGATTGCAACTTCAAATGGGACACACAAAAAAACTAAATTTGTAATAGACTGAAGGCGATAGTGGGTAGGCTGTACAAACTGAAATGTTTCGTTCCGGTGAATATTTTAAAAATTATTTACTTATCTTCATCGCAGAATCTACTTTACGGTTTGGATTAACCACTTGGGGACACTCTTGCAAAACTTATTTAAACCACCTACAATCAATACAAAATTCTATGGTTAAATTACTAGTTCAAAAGCATGTTTTTTCACAGAGACGAAACATATCATTGTTGTATCGGAATTTAACTATCTTACCAGTACAGGCCTTATCACGGTACAAAATATTGATTCAGCATATATCTGAATCGTACTATAAGAGGAAAGTGGATCATGAACATAATACTAGGTTCACAGAGAATAAAGGAACGCTTGTTCCAAAATATAACAATAACTACGGACAGCGAACCCTGGAATGTAACGTGCCAAAAATATTTAACAAATAACATTTAACATTTACCAAGTAATATAAAAAAAATGCGATTCTACAAATAGATTAAGATATAGGTCGAAACAATGTTACTAAGTAAAGATTTTCTATATTGAGTCATGTGTGTTAATTGTGACATTCTGTATAGCTATAATAATACTATTATGTATGTATACTTAAATTGTGATTGAAGATTAAAATCCTGTTGACTAACTGCTTAATTGCGGTTTAACGGGATTGCACCTAGAACTTTTTTCTTAAATATCTGGGAATAACAACATTATATCAAATAAAATCACAAATAAACTCCTCAAAACAATTCACATTTTCCTAAACCTAAGAAACGTATCTATCATGTATGTAAAAATCAAAATATGCTTATATGTATTTATGAGATGAGATGTCTGTTCGTTGCTAAACCATTCATTTGATTGCGATCATCTTTGGGATGTGATGTGCTTATGTCCGCGATGTTTTCTATATATAGTAGTGAGTTCAGATATCATGAAATTATGCGTTACTAACCATTCATCCGATTGCGATGAAACTTTGGGGATTTGATTGGTGCTGCGCACAATAATTTCTATATATACTGGTGAGCACTGGCATTATGAAATTGGTATAAAAACGGGACGAAGGACGAAAAAATCGGGAGATTTAAGTGGGGAGAAGGAAGGCGGAGTGGGAACACGTGAGGGGAAGGGGAGGCGTGAGGATAATGGGATGAATGGAAAAGCATACGCAAGGAGAAATAATTTCATTATTAAGAGGCTTAACTACGCATGCCGGGAACTTGCTAGTACAGGTAATATAAAACAAATGAAAACCACGTATTTTGTTCTTTAATCAATAATAGAATATAAAATTTGTTTAATATTCTTATGAAGAAATTTAAACACGATTACTATACAAAACAACTTCAAAAATCTGATAGTGATTCTAAAAAAATGTGGCAAGTCATAAATGAAATAACAAATAGAACACATAAAGTAAAAACATTCACCGAAAAAATTGTAACAGACGATAAAATAATAATAACGGACATAGGAAAAATTGCGAATAAATTCAACGATTTTTTTACAAATGTTGCCTCAGATTTAATAAATAACAATCCCTCATTTCAAAACAATACACATGAACTCACACAAATGGACATACACTCTGAAAATACTCCTAACTTATCTCATTTTAAACGGGTAACTGAATTTGAAATTATAAAACACATCGACAAACTTAACTCAAATACAGTCAATGGTCCAGATGAATTAAGTTGTTTCACAATCAAGTCTATTAAGCAATACATTTCCATGCCCTGCAACACATTTTTAATTCCTGCTTTGAAAAAAACATTTTTCCAAATGCATTGAAACTCTCAAATATTGTACCAATACATAGATCTGGATCGGTCTCTAAACTTGACAATTACAGACCAATATCGTTGATATCCCAACTTGCAAAGATATTAGAAAAAGTTATAAAGACACAAGTATTAGAGTTTCTAGAATCTAACGCACTTTTGTCCCCAAACCAATATGGTTTTAGATCAGGTCTTAGTACAGATGATGCTTTATTTAACCTAACAAAAAATATATATACCAATCTTGACTCAAATATGAGACATATAACAACCTTTTTGGACTTAAAAAAGGCTTTTGATATCGTTAATCATAATAAACTGATTAAAAAGCTTAATAACATAGGAATTAAAAATAATTGTTTGTCACTCTTAACAAATTATTTACTTGATCGTAGACAATCCACCAAAATTGGTGTAAATATTAGTAAACCAGCATCTGTGCTACATGGGGTTCCACAAGGAATAGTTACTATTGGTCCGTTATTGTTCCTAATCTATATTAATGACCTGTGTAATATTAGTATTCCGGGAAAACTATTCTCATATGCGGACGATACTGCAATTACAGTTCATGGTAAATCCTGGGATGAGGTCTCTGAAAATGCAAATAAGTGCACATCCATTGTCAAAGAATGGCTCAATCAAAACCTTCTAACTCTGAACTGTGAAAAAACTCTTTATATTCCATTTTATAATACCAAAAAGGCAACACCCTTAACTCCCTTAAATATAAGATTTTACAAAAATACTTGCAATCTTGTCTCATGCTCTAACTGTACAAAAATAAATACGGGAAATACAGTTAAATACTTAGGAATTATTATAGACGGTCAACTCAAATGGACAGATCACATCAAAAAGCTTGTGAAAAAACTGAGGTATTTAACTTATATTTTTAAACTTTTAAATTACATAATCGACAATAAAAGAATGAAATTGGTGTATCATGCTTTAGTGCTATCGTCAGTATCTTATGGAATAATTGGAAAGGGGTGTGTATAATACGCACATGAAGCCACTAGAAATAACCCAAAAATTAATACTAAAAATAATGTTGCATAAAGATATGAACCACCCCTCCCTGCAATTATTCCAAGAAGCTGGACTGTTAGAGATAAGAAAAATTTACTGTATTCAATGTTTAAAATATATATTTTCTCGAAATATTATTTTTCCAAAAAACGAAAACCGATTTAGTAATAGGTTACATAATGTATTTGAAGTTCCACTGTGTAAAACTAGGCTAGCGCAAAGACACGCATATTTTATTTCACCAAAAATGTATAATTCTCTCTATAAGCCTACAGAAGTTGATTGTAAAACATATCCTCCTACAGCAAATACAAAAATGTTATAAAGTCTTAGTAAAAAGCAAGCACTTATTTTATTTTGTTGTTAATTTTATTTTATTTTTTAATCTCTTCTAAGATATAATGTACTTATATGTATATGAGTAAATTTTAACTTATGTAAAAACTCACAAGTATACCCACGAACTGGCGATGCCTATGTGGAATTTTTTTGGTTAATCTGCTAATTTGTATTTTTCTCTACTTTTTTAAATGTTTATATAAAAAAGCCTGTATGTATTGTAAAATTACCAATGTATGTATCAAAAAAATTATTAATAAAAAAAAATAAAAATAATAATCGTATATGGAGGAACAACATTCTTACCTATCGGTCATATAGAAATCGCGCAGAAAACCATCTTACAGTCATCTTAAACGTAAAAAGGCGTAGACTGAATGATACAAAACCAAATATTCAACATGTTTGACGTACTAGATATATATTGCAATTATACGGTATAAGACTACTCAATTTTTTAACAAAAAAAAAACAATTTCAACAAACACAAACATAACAGACCTGTTAGACAAGCTTACAAAGAAAACATTAAAACTCCGACGGTGAACACAAGCTTTGGAGAAAGACCCATAAATACCATGCAACCAAAGCATTTCACTATCTTTCACTGGATACAAAAAAAATAGAAAACAAAAATAAATTCCGATATAAAATTAAAAATTGGATTAAAGAACAAAAAAAAACAATATCACTAAAAATGTTATAACATTAAGGAATACAACATACACGTGGTAAACACAATACCACCGTAAGGCACACATCATTTACACACGCACAGCTATTAATACGTGTCGATTTTTATTTTTCAAGTGAAAACTTTTTTAGCACCGTTGTGATTTGAAATTCGATGACACGGAAACGATACTAAAAAGAGACAAGCACATACATCTGTAGGATATAGCCTGCGATAGAATGAAATAGACTTATCGGCGTCCTCTTTAAGTTGTGCTTCATAGAATAAAATGTTAAAGAATTTTTTTAACTTGATAACAATATTATAATATTTAAATAAATTAAGACAATGTAAGCGAAACTCAATCGAAAATCTGGAAACAGAAAAATCAGAAAAACATATTGACACCTGTGGGACTCGAACCCAGGACCGACAATGTAAGCGAAACTCAAACGAAAATCTGGAAACAGAAAAATCAGAAAAACATATTGACACCTCTGGGACTCGAACCCAGGACCTCTTGCTTTCCGGGCAAACGCGCTAAGCAAGAGGTCCTGGGTTCGAGTCCCAGAGGTGTCAATATGTTTTTCTGATTTTTCTGTTTCCAGATTTTCGATTGAGTTTCGCTTACATTGTCTTCATTATTTTAAATATTACAATTTGAGGTTTTACTCATAAAGTTAAAATAAAAAAAATAAAAAAATAATAATTAATAAACCCTACAATTATTATACTCCTGATACTCTACATTCGTCTTATTCTCTCGAAGTTTAGTTTTCTTAAGGTTTCACTTCTACCGCGTGTGAACTGCACACTCAAATATTTTTATTACCGACTTTATATACTCTTTTTATTTTCAATATATACTCCATCTTATTGAAATTTGTGTTATAAAAAGTGGGATCCAGTACAGGTAAGCCAACCAATTTGGCCAACATTATTAAATTGTGTTAGTAAATGTAAATTATTGTACCAAAATAAAAAATAAAATCAGAATGAGCCATTCACATAGTAGAAGTGAAACATTCAGAAAACTAAAGTAGACAAGAATTCGAAGCACCGCACAAAGAGGAGACTAATTATCCTATCCCGTTCTTCGCACGATAAATCCTAAAAATTTATGTGTTATGCTTTTTAGTGTCGCTGTTTTTCGTTTCATCGAGTTTCAAATCACAACGGTGCTAAAAAGTTTTCGCTACAAAAATTGTCAGTATATTTTTTTTTGTAAAATAAATATATAAAAATGAGTAAGTTTTATGTCTTAAATAGTATTAGGAGGTGTCAACTCGAGGAATCAGGAATTTTATGAGCAACGTTAGTAAAAATTTGGTTCAATTTGAAATTAATTTTTTTTTTAAAAAGAAACAAACTTTCTCGGATTACGAATAACCTGACAATATTTGAAAATCTCCTACCATCATAACAGAGAGCGGAAATGTTGACTTAGCCAGCCGAGGAATCGAACATGGGACGCCTGAGTGGGACCCATACGCGATGCCAACTCAGCCAACGACCGGTCCTTGTTCATTGCCTGAATATATTATATTTTCACACATTTGCAAGTATAAGACATTTCACCTGAGTATTTTTCCAGAGAGCCTGGTTCCGTTTTGATCGTCAAACTTCCTGGGTTCGGAAGATCCATGGCGCTGCTGTGATAGCGTTCTGATTTATGTATGATGGTAATTGGTCAAAGCTAAAAAGTAATCAAATCTGAAGAGGTACATTGTTTAAGCGCAAGTCGAATTCGTGTTCAGTGCTACACGTATAAGTTGGCGAAAACGGGGGGCGCTGTTGTCGCACTACGGCAGTAGTTGTGGTTGCCAAATTAAAATATAAAGATATTGCGTTACTTCATCTCTACGCTACCGCCAACTTATACATGTAGAACCGTAATTTTACTCCACGTAGGAGGCCTTGAGGTAAACACTTTCCTTCGAGACCTACATAATCTTTGGGGATGCTGTGTGAAGAGTCGTTTTGGAAAAGGAAGGAGAAGAAATTCTGGGAAGGAAAAAGTATGTGGGGTGGGCAGAAACCTAGGGCAATGTGACCAATGTGTCCAGGAATGACAGACGTATGAATGTATCCCCAGCACTGCGGTACAAGGCGATGATGGGTTGAAAGGGTCCGGCTGGAGAGGTAAAAAGGTATCTGTCAACCAGACTCTCCAGATCGGCCCGCCACGCGCAGTAGCTGAGCAAACGCATGTGCCGCCAAGACCTAGACAAACCTCACTCCACGAACCCGCGTATAGCTGCCCAGCAAGCGTTGCGATCCATGGAAGTGTTGTTGATAATGTACGAAGTTTGAAGTTTTAGTTGCAATATCCTTTCATTGATATGATATTCCAACTGAAAAATTTGACAGGCTGTCAAAACAATGCAATCGTACGCTTAGCAAGTTTTTAATAAGGATTGCAGAAATAGTAGGTTGAGAAAACTGTCATCACTGTTGCAACCATTACGAACGGCGTGATTAAATCTTACTTCATTATTTATGTGTTAAACCGCTTACTCGTTAATACGGAATATTTTTTATTCAAACAGTTAGATTTAGCTTTCTTATTACGAAATGTGAGTATTTATGTCGGGGGAGACCAATAAACATACAAAAAATATGAATTTAATATTATAATTTAGTTAAAATTAATTCACACAAGCGGTAACGCTATTGTTTATTCATCGTTTTTATTTTAACATTTCATAGACAATTAATCAATGCTGCCAATCATTAAAAATATTTTTGCTTAAAACAAAGTGAGGGTGAAATGCAGATCCCGCCAATGTGGGGGATTTTAATAAAAATGCACTTTCTAGATGAGAAAAGTGTGGAAAAGTTGAATAAAAAAGAAATTAAGGTGCGCTTGGCAAAATTGAGGGAGATACAGCCGTTTAAAGAATGAATAAAATGACACTTCGTGAACTTATACTACGCCATTTTTTTACTATTATGTTGGTATCTCAGACTTGCTATTCGAAGGTTGATACGATTGTAGCCAACTTCGTGTGATATATAATAAGGCGCGTAATTATGAAAAACAGAATTAATAATGGTCACAAACCATGTTACACAAACCTGGCGTAGCCGCGAAACTACTTGAAAACTGGGATGTTTTTCTTGCGTTGACGCGAGTAGGCGTTATAAAGGGGCACAAACCATGTTACATAAACCATGTTACACAAACCTAGCGTAGCCGCTAAACTATTTGAAAACTCGGATGTTTTTCTTGCGTTGACGCGAGTAGGCGTTATAAAGGGGCACAAACCATGTTACACAAACCATGTTACACAAACCATGTTTAGCGTAGTCTTAGGTTAGGTTACTTTAATTTGGAAGGTGATAAACAGTTTAAAAAATCGTTTAAAAAAAGTCCGCTAGAAAAATTTCATAATTACGCGTCTCATCTATCATATGAAGTCGGCTACAATCGTATCAACCGGTTCTATAGTCGGCTATATCATCAATGATGTTGGCGCAAGCAATTCTGACCTTGTTTTCATACAAATTCTGTACATAGAAGGGTCAAAATCGCAGACAAACTTTTTTATTTCGAAATATTTTTTTCGCGCATGCGCAAAAGCTGCGCGCAAATGAGCGTGTCCGGCCGATTACAGGTTAATAGCAAGTCTGAGATACCAACATAATAGTAACAAAATGGCGTAGTTTAAGTTCACGAAGTGTCATTTTATTCATTCTTTAAACGGCTGTATCTCCCTCAATTTTGCCAAGCGCACCTTAATTTCTTTTTTATTCAACTTTTCCACACTTTTCTCATCTAGAAAGTGCATTTTTATTAAAATCCCCCACATTGGCGGGATCTGCATTCCTCCCCAAAGTGAATATTATTGACAAGTTGGTCCGTGTATTTATAACAGTAGAGCATGGAAAGAAATGTATTAGAATAAGTACACAAATCCGCTAGACAAACCCTGCTATGCCAAACAAACCATTCAAAACCTGGGATGTTTATTTTTAAATAATGATGAAATGCGAGTTTATTTTAGAGAATTTATTTTATAAGATTGACTTCCGACAAATGTCGTATTTGATTCATTTGATTGTCTATTAGTTAAAAAAAGGAACATTCCGTATTATCCGTGCATCAAACTTCGACGACACGAACGTTCCGTATTATCCGTGAGGTGGAATAACTATTCACCATGGATTTTAATGAAGCTTTACAATAATATAGCTCATACATCAGAAAAACAAATGGGCTCCAATTTATATATAAAGCTAGTTAAGAAGGGGACGCGGGAGGGTAACGGGGACGTACGGAAAAGGAGAAACAATGTAACGCACGCCGGAAACCAGCTAGTAAAACATAAAATTACATGAAAGTTTGAAAAAAATACCTTTATTAAAACTTACCAATGAATAAGAATCTCAGTTATGAGACAATTGATGTAACTTTGTGGGTTGATTAGTGTTATGTTGACGAAAGCACGTATTAACAATATTGAGGTTAAGTGTAAATGGTATACTTAACCACAATATATTGTTAATACGTGCTTTCGTCATATTAGGTCTATTGTTTCATGGAATCGTGAAAACGTGAACTATTCAAAATTGGAACCTATGAAGTCTGATATAAATTTAAAAAGAAAAAATCCGGCTAAGTACCTACCTAATATGAATAACGCACACAATAATTTTAATAGGTTAACATTTTAATAGGTTATCACCCTATGATACGAAAATATCTGGAGTCGGTAAATTATATTCCCATTTGGTCTCTTTGACATGCCGTTCTTGTATTATTTTGTATTTTTTGCTATGCCATTTAATAAATAAATTGTTTCTCCCTGAGTGTCCTTTCCCATTCGTCGCGTTCAACTTCCGCCTCCCCTTCTTCTCCTGCGTCCTCTTCCCCTCTCGCGTCCCCACTCCGCCACCTCCACCTTCCCTCTCCCACTCCACTCTCCTCCCAGGTCCCCCTCCCCCCTCCTAGGTTCCCCTCCCCCTCCTTGGTTCCCCTTCCACCTTCCCCGTCTTCCCTCTCCCCTTTCCCGCTCCCTCGTCCCGCCAACCCTCCACCCGCATTCCATATATTCAATCCCAGTACATTCAGTTTTTAAACAGCCCGCGTGCCACCTTTTACAATTTAAATTTGCATTTTTCATATATAATAAATTTGGTACCTAACACAGGTACCTATTTAAAATATCTAAAATTCTTATTCGATTCAAACTATTAGGGAAGTACCTACTTTAAATAAATGTATCAACTTAAAGATTTTCAAAAATAGAATCCTGATTTAACAATCATTGTTTTGCAAAATGTCATTCTCAAACACGCGAACTGTCAAACGTGCGATAGTCGTTAGGTTTTCTGAAATTATCCAATTTTCTGCGCAATTTTCCTAATTTTTCTCTCCATAAGAACCATCCTCGTACTTCAAGGAATATTCTAAAAAAAGAATTAGCGAAATCGGTTCAGCTGCTCTTGAGATTTGCGCTTAGCAACACATTTAACGATTCATTTTTATATATAAGAAGAAGATAAAGTGCAAAAGCATAACGTGGATTGACTAGGTCATTTGTGGAAAAGTGCGTGAAAAGGTTAAGTTTTTCCTGCGGGAACGATTTAAACCGGACATAAAATCTGAAGCGTATATATTTTATCTGAATAACAAAAAGGTTGTCGCAGAAAACATATGGGATGTAAAGAACAATTAGTTATTGATTCTGTAATTCTAAAACAGATTCAAAATCAAAAGCGTTATTTACATACTTGTTATATAGATTATCAAAAAGCTTTTGATAGTGTCCCGCACTCAATAAAAATATTAAAAATATATATAGTTAACCTCATTATAATTAGAATTTTGAAAAATATTGTGTCCTTTTGGAATATCGATTAACTAGTTAATTTAAAAGGTAAGAAGATAGTAGTACCGGGCATTTGAATAAAAAGAGGGATTTTTCAAGGAGACTCATTGAGTCCTCTGTGGTTTTGCTTAGCATTGAATACTCTATCTAAAATATTAATTAAAAGCAAGTTTGGAATTAAAATTAAGGATAATACAAAAGAGAGTAGTATAGTTTCACATCTATTATTTGTGGATGGTATAAAATTATTTTAGAATTCTGAATCAAATTTAGAGAAAATGTTTAAGGTATTTAAAAATTTTTCAAATGATATTAAAATGGCTTTTAGACAATCCATATAGAGTATAGAGAAAGGCAAAATTGTAGATGGAGACGAGGGTATATTTAGAAATTTCAAAATTAAATGTATGAAAGGGGATGAGGTTTTTAAAAATTTAGGATACCCGCAATCGAATAGATTAGATCATACTAGTATAAAAAACGATATTAGGATTAAATTTCAACTAGGATCAGAAAATTTTTAAAATGCAATCTATCTGCTAAAAATTTTGTAAAAGCAATAAATACTTGGGCAATACCTCTATTAACGTACTTATTTGGCATATTTAAATGGCCCAATAAAGATTTAGATAACTTAGAACGATTAATTAGAACTACATTAACAAAGTATAATTGCCATCAGCCAAATTCAGAAATTTAGGAGGTAGTGGTGTAGTCAAAATAACATCTTTGAAGCTCAATCAGGTAGAAATGCTAAGAATTTTTTTCCGTAGCTAACAGCTCAGAAATGCACAAAATAATTTGCAAGGCAGATAGAAACATTACCCTTTAAATTTATATGAAGAGAATGCCAACACTTTTATAAATACTAACCAGGAATTATTAGATTCCTGGTCAAATAATATTAGTCACGCAAAACACTTCAATTTTCTCAACCAAACGTATGTTGACATACTTTCGTCAAACAAATGGTTGAGTATTGGAGAGTTGAGCGCAGAAATAGAAGGATTTATGCTTGCCATTCAAGACAGAGTCGTTAATACTAAAAATTTGCTTTTCCGGAAACTATAAAACATATTACATAGGTATGTTCTGTATTAGCGCCATCCGAGTATACATTTAGACACAATCAGGTTTTAAAAATAATTCACCAAAGTTTGGTAACTAAACATAACTTGATTGCCGTAATATAATATCATATTATGAATATGAACCAAATTCACTTTTAGAAAATGAATTTTATAAAATATATTATAATAAAACTACATATACTAAAAGACAGAACAGTTTGCCATAAAAGACCTGATATAATTATTATAAGCAATAATTATCAGCCTGAAACACTCATCCATATTGAAAAATCTTCCGAGAAAAAATACATGACGCCAAAGGGACTTGATCCCGTGCCCTTCTGATTGCCGGTCAGCTGCTCTCCCAATTGAGCTATGGCGGCTTATCTTATACCCGCCAAATGATTCAATATATACTAGTGTTTCATTCAACAATTACTGCTTATTATATTTTTTCTACCTGAAAACAACCAAATTTATTTTTGCGTGAGAGACACTGTTAGTGTTAAATCCCTCGCTAGGTGGCGTCGAGACAAGTTATGTCTTCATTTATTGGGGAAATACTTAAACTTGTCAAATATTTATTATTATTTTTAATTGTTAAACTTACGTTTAAGACAAGATTTTTATGCATAGCACAAAGGGTAACAATTATTATAAGCAATAATTATCAGCCTGAAACACTCATCCACATTGAAAAATCTTCTGAGAAAAAATACAAGACGCCAACGGGACTTAAACCCGTGCCCTTCTGATTGCCGGTCACATGCTCTCCCTATTGAGCTATGGCGGCTTATCTTATACCCGCCAAATGATTCAATATATACTATTGTTTCATTCAACTATTACTGCTTATTATATTTTTTCCACCTAAAAACAACCAAATTTATTTTTGCGTGAGAGACACTGTTAGTGTTAAATCCCTCGCTAGGTGGCGTCGAGACAAGTTATGTCTTCCTTTATTGGGAAAAAATACATTACGCCAACGGGACTGGCACCGGCAATCAGAAGGGCACGAGTTCAAGTCCCGTTAGCGTCATAAAAATCTTGTCTTAAACGTTAGTTTAACAATCAAAAATAATAATTAAGACCTGATATAGTTTTACATGACAAAATTAAGAAAATAACTTATTGATGTCGCTATACCAAATTTATGTAATATTCAAAAATCTGTTTCTGAAAAAATAAGAAAATAAACCGATTTAGGAAATGAGATTAAACGAATTTGGCATTCTCAGACTATAAAAATATTACCATTTGTTACTTCGGCTACTGGCATTATACCTAGCTCTCTCATTCAAAATTTAGGCATATTAGATTTGTCAAAGAATTTATATATTAAAGATTAAAATGCAAAAATCAGTAATTTTAAAAACATGTGGGATTACAAAAGATTTTTTAAATATTTATATTGCGGGATCAGTACTGCGATAATATCTGTTATTTTGATAAAAGCAAATTTCAAGTATTATTTTTAAATGTCACTTTAGTATTCATGTATTTAATTTTTTTTTCAATTTACTGAATTGGTTGAATAATCTTGATGAGTATAAATATTTTTGTTTCATTTCTAAAAAAAAGAAAACATTTCGTTAAATGCATTTATTACCATGTTTTATTATTTATTTATTTTTATTATGGAGAAAATACAGACACAGATGTTATTTTTCAAGAATATACAACTCGAGAACTCATGTGCAACCAAACTATTTCTCACGAATTTACTTAAACGGCAGACTTACTTATGTTTAGACTTTTTATATGAGCTCCATATGTGTGACCTCGAGGAAATTAATTTGCTGTGATGATGATTTTGTTAAGGAAAGGAACAAGAGGAAGTTATGGGAAGGGAAAAGGTATGAGGGCTGGGTAGGAATCTGGAGTTCAGTGTGTCTAGATGGACATGTGAATCCATCCCTTCAATTGCTGGTCTATGCATCCATCTGTGAATCCATCCCTTCAGTGGCTGGTCTGTGCAGATTTTTTTTGCTTAATGGTAAACCTAAAATAATTCATAATCTGCTGATTCGTAGATGGCAGTAATTTAATTATTTTAGGAATAAACGTTTTTGGTTAACCTTTTTAAAAACCTGAGTTATGCTGTAAAATTTTAAGGTTTGTTAACTCCCTAAATTAAGTTAATTCGAAATATGTCCATGCAAACTCAATTCTTCCGATGGCGATATAATATTGTGGTTGCATGCCTGTCGTTAAAGAAGTAAGTTTGCGTAGGGACAAAACTTTTTATTCATGTATTGAGTACGTACGGGCAGAACCAAATAATTCATCAGCATTGCTTACTTAGAAAAATAACGAAAATTGTCGTATTTTTTTAAGGGAATTGTGTGTAAGTAATAAAATTAACTATTCCTTAATACAACATTAATTATAGGTAAAGGTCCTAGTTTTTTGTAAGAATAAAATTATTTTTTACAAACGAAAATTAAATTAATTTAAACATAATTTATAGTTACCATAAGGCGTAGTATTTCTTTTTTAAATAGGCAAATTCAGAAAGAATTTTCCAGCATACATTTATTACCTGCTACCAAACAAGTGGATAAATTTTTATAACACTATCTATCATCTTCCTTTCTAAACGATTCATCTAGCGTTACTTTTCTACATAAAAATTAAAAAAATTATACCTTTAGCAAAGTTTTGAACCCACATAAAAATAAGTTTTGAAGCTTTACCAAAACAGTGATGTGAATGTTCAAAAAAACTATCGAAATGTTTTTAACGAGGTAGTAAAAACACAATTCGTTACTGAATTATTAATGTTATTTTATAGCTAGCGACAACATCTACTTGTATCTAACCCTGCCAAACAAATGAGAAAACATTTTGCAGCGCCATCTATAGGGGGTGAAAGGGAGAGAATTAAAAACTAGGTTGTAAACAGAATATAAAATTGCAAATGTGAGAACCTATTTGGAATGTCTACCATCTGGCGTCGTTTTCACAAAGCTTGTTTCCCGCATTTTACTTAATATATGCAAAACTTTGAACCCATGGTAAATATTTGGTATGAAGATTTTCCAACAGAGCGAATTACAAGCAAAAACTGATTAATAATTTGATCTCACGACTTAAACAAGAAAGAGAGTTTGTTTGTCTTTGACGGAAAATTTTTATTAGCGCAAAATTTTATCGGGCCCTAAATAAATTTAAAAAAATGGAATAAGAATCTTAACCCCCCAGGCCAATTTGTTCGCTTTCCGGAATAACTCATAGACGTCTCATAGAAATCATAGTGCATCCCCAACTACCGCTGCGAGAAATATTTTTTATTTTATTTTATTTTATTATTATTGTGCTACAGAATAATTCCAATTATAGTACAAATTACTTACCCCATCAGCATTTAGGTAAGTGACTCTTCAATAATATTTTTAAGTCATATAAAGAAAAGTCACTTACATTCAAATGGTTAGCAAGTTCATTTAACAGCACCACTCCCCTCGTCATGCTGTGCTTTGCAAAGACTTCTATTCTGCCGTTCGGTTTTTTAAATAAGTCACGATATTGACTTCGGCTGTAATGGTCTGGTACACATAAATCATAGCATTCCAAGAGAAATGGGATTTCGATGAAATTGCTCCAAAGTTTGAAAGACAGAATAGCAAGACTTGTTTTCCGCCTAGTTTCAAAACTCATAGAAAAATTTTCCTCAAATAAGTAAAAATAGTGCATGAATCTTGGATAGATTCTATGCTTCCACATATAAACATACCTCTTTAATTTCTTCTGATTTGCTCCAACATATCAATGTACTTCTGGTGGTACGATTCCCAAACATCGCTCGCATATTCCAGCTTGCTTCTCAGTATGCCATCGAATAATGCTGGTATAGCTTCTTGGTCATCAAACTGCCTACAAGTCCTGATGATGAACCCAAGAAGTTTATAGCAAGACTGAGTGAGCTGCGATATATGGCAAGAGAATATCAGTCCGGTATCAAAGACGACACCGAGATCTTTTACGGATTTTACACGTGATAACATTTCGCCCTTTATTTTATAATCATAAACTATAATGTTTTTACAACGAGTGAAGGACATTGTGACATTTTTTTGTGTTAAAATCTAATTTGTTTGTCAACGACCATTCAGATAGTGCATCCAGATTTGTTTGCATTTTAAAGCCATCTTGTTGGCAGCTTATTTCCATCAGAATTTTAAGGTCATCGGCAAATAGTAAACATTTTCTGTTCCTATTAGTATTAGAAACAACATAGGTCCTTGGTTAGACCCTTGAGGAATTTCAGATTGCACTGGGATTTTTTTTGAGTTATGTCCATTTACTGAAATAAATTGGCTTCTAGATTTTAAATACGATGAGAAAAAGTTCAGTTTTGGTAGATCGAAGCCTATTTTAAACATTTTCCTTGGGAGTATATCATGGTTAACACGGTCTTTGCCAAAGCCGATGTAGTTTACACCGGCTTTGGCAAAGTCGGTGTTAACTACATCTGTTTGGTGCCTCGAGTCTAAACTAACGGCCACCAACTGCGAAAAATTAAGCAGATCTGTGATTGTTGATTTCTTTGGAAGGAAACCGTGTTGATTTTATCCAATGAATGGTGCAATTGTTACAAATCAATTTTTCAAAAAGTTTGGGTAGCACCGATAAATCGGCTACCACTCTGTAGTAGTTTTTGACGTCTGTCTTATCTCTTAGCCTTGAAAATAGAACTGACTCGGGTCAGTTTCTACATCTGGGGAACGTAGAAGTCAAAATATGTACTAATGTTAAATATATAACTATGGGCTTCACTTATCATTGGCGCTATGCTAATGATAATACTGGAAGGAATTCCATTCGGTCCTGCAGCCTTGTCCGTCATCAGCTTACAAATAGACGTATAACTGAGGTGACATACCTCTTTCGGATTAGTTAATCCAAGAGATATGTCACCTCAGTTATACGGAACCTCCGTTTTCGTAAATTCCGCACTGAGATCCTTTATATCATATAAATTATATTTGATATAATTTATAAATATATATATATATTTTTTTTTTAATAATGTTTTATTTTTGATATTATGTTTTACATGGTATTTGTATGGTAATTATACATCTCAGGTTTTTTTTACTACCCTTCCATTGAAAGCATGTGCTTGTGTATGGAAGGGAAGTGTAAATTAATGTTTTTAGTTAGTACTAACTTAAATAATTCATTGTACATAAATATATTTGAGCTGCAGTATTTATTTTGATTACAGTGTGTATTTAAAAAAAGAAAGAATGTTATCGAAAACTAAGGATTTTTGTAAGACTAATTAAGTAACAGTGGTTTTTTTTCTTAAGAATATTAAGTTCTTAAGAGCAGTATTCGGGTTTTATCATTAATGCTTCTGATTTCTTGTGTCGATTGAAAAAAGTTCTTCCCTGGTAAGTGTAATGATGCTGTGCAAAAGACGTTTTTAGTTTTGGGCATAAAAAACATGTTGAACACAAGTCGAGTTGTTTTAATTTAAAAATGTAAATTTATCTTTTTCTTTCATAATTTGAATTAATGAATTTTTAATATAGAAATCTTTAAATGTGGGTACTTGAAATTCTTCAAACAGGGTTGTAGTAGTTGGGTAGTAATTTTTTAGTAATTTTAATTATAGTAATTTTTTAAATAAAATTTTATTAATTATTCTTTGTACAATTTCTATTGGAAGAAGGTTACATTTATACACGGATCCCCAACTAATAATAGCGTATTGTAAAGTGGATTGAACCAAGGCATAGCATATTAAATATAGATTTTTTATCGACAGAAAATTTCTAATTCTTAAAAATATATATATTAATTTTCTGATTTTGTTTACTACTTGACATATTTGTTCCTTCCGTTTCAGATTTTTATCGATAATTACGCCGAGATATTTAATTTTATTTGTTGTTTTTAATATTGTACAGTTTGATTTGCAATAATGTTGGCTATGAATTTTAGTGTTATCGTGTATGACAATGTTAAAATTTTTGGGAGCGTCATTTGGATGGATTGCAAATGGAATTACAAATGTCTTTTCACTATTTAGTGATAGTAAATTAGTGTCAAAAAAATTCTTAAGCATATTGATGTCTTCTGTGGCCTTTAATTCTACATTTTCCCAAGACTTTTCACTTATTATTAATACTATATCGCCGGCGTATGATTTAATTTGACCATGTAGATATTGAAAAAAAATATCGTTTACATATATGGGAAATAGGATTGGTCTAAGCACTGTACCTTGGGGGATTCCAAAGCTTGAAATCTGTTGATCACTATTAACACGATTGATTTTTACCACTTGAGGGCGGTTTTTTAAGTAGTTGGTGATCCATTTAATCGCGTTGCCTTTTATGCCAATATTATTTAACTTTTTTAATAGCATCTCATGGGATATGCTATCGAATGCCTTTCTGAGGTCAATAAATATACCCGCACATTTTTTACCTTTATCTAATGATTCGTAAATGTATGAAGTTACGTTAGCAATGGAATCTTGTGTGCTGAGTGATTTAATAAAACCAAACTGGTTTTTGTGTAGTAATTTATTACTATCTAGGAAATTTACCAATTGTTTTTTTACTATTTTTTTAAAGATCTTTCCTGTGTTAGAAATTAGAAAAATTGGGCGATAATTCGTTACTTGGTGTGGATCACCAGATTTGTAAATAGGTGAGATTATTGTGTTTTTGTAGTTCATTGGAAATATTCCTTTCGTTAAACTCAAGTTTATTAAATGAGTGATGGGTTTTATTAAGTAAGATTTCATAGATTTTAACATGTGTGCCATAATAGAATCAAAACCGGAAGACGAACCTCCTTTCATATTTTCTATTTTTTTTTAAATTTCACGTTATGTTGTTATTTCAAATTTTGAAAGTATAGTACGTTTCTGTAAATTTTTATTTTTAAGTTTTTCCGAGTTTAAAGGCTTATGAATATTTTTCGCAAGATTTTTCCAACATTTTCAAAGAAGGAATTAAATATGTTTACACATTGTTTAGGCTGTATATTGGCATCAATAATTTTTTTATCATGTTCGATGTACTTAATGTTTTGTGTTTTTTTTTTGTATTGTATATGTCCAAATTCACAGTTTTCCACATTTGTTTATGGTTATTTTCTGAAGATAATATTTTGTTTTTAAAATACTTTTCCTTACTTTTTTTAATATAAGATGTTAATTTATTTTTATATTTTTTATGGAAAATATATGCTTTTTCATCATGGCGATTTTTTTAAGTTGTTTTATAAAGTTTTTCTATGTTTCTGATAGATATTATAAGTCCTTTGGTAATCCGAGGTTTTAAACATCTGAATTTTGATTTTATGTGTATTATTATTTCAGTTGTCGAATTTTTAATGTGTTGTGACAGGATATTTTCAAAGTTACTCGAACATATTTCGGTATCATCACTCTTTAAAATATTATTCCAATATTTTTTTTTTTAGTTTTTCAGAGACAATAGACATGACTATTGTTGATTTTTTGGGTGTTAAATGATGTTTTTTTATGTTTAATATTATTATTATACAGAAGTAAGCATGAATGATGATCAGTTATATTAGTTTTCCAAACAATTGATTTTAATTTGTGAAGATCTTTAATGTTTACGTTTCTCCAAATGTGATCTAAACAAGATGGAGTATGTTCTTTTATTTCTCTAGAATTTTTATTTATGCAAGATATGAAATTTTGTTCAGTCATACAATTGATGTATTCAGTTTTGTTATTATTTTCTATTTTTTCATTAATGTTCACGTTAAAATTACCCACGACGAAGCAGAGTTTATTTTTTAATTTTAATAATATGTATTTGAGGTCATTAATAAATGTAATAATACTCGAGCCATGCGTTCTATAGATAACTATTAGATGGTATATTGATTTGCCGAGTTTGAAATGTACTTCGATGCAGTTTACCAAATGTATTGGGTGTTCTATTATGTTAATAATACTAAATTTATTGTTTGCAAATATTATTATTCCCGATTTTTTGTTGATATCTACTTTGGTAGAAATATCATTGTACTCAGGTAAGTGATAAGACGGTGACTCAGCGTTCGTAAATGTTTCGGATAACACTATGAGGTCCGGTTTTTTTATTAAATTATTTATTTTTAGAATTAGTTCATCTATTTTTTTCTGAATGCTACGGATGTTTGTTTATCTGCATAATAATTATATCATTGATGTTTTCAAAAATAATTTTGTTACATGAATCAGTACAAATACATTCATATTCTTGAATTTTAATATTTTAATTCTAATTCGCTATTTAAGAAATCATCCATTTAATTAATGCATTTTGGTTGTATTTTGGAAAATTATATATAATATTTTTATTCAGGGTCTTTCTTCGGCTAGTTTAAGCATGTAAGATCGGAACTTACATGTTTTGCTGTTTGTTCGGTAGTCTATTTCATTCATTTTACTGTTGAAGAAGTTTATTTCTTTCTTCTTGTTAGCTGAGTGACAGTTAGCGCATTTGGGCGGCAGTTCCAGGGATTTACACTCGGAGGTGGGATGATCAGTGCTGGCATGTTGGTTTATTCATTTTATTGTAGCATTTTTGTGCTGTGTGTCCAAATCTTTGACAGTGGAAACATTGGGTAAGAAGATTACAATCGGTTTCATAGATTCTCATGAATCCTAGATGTTTTTTTTTTCTATTTATAAGATGTAGTCTCATTTCGGGATTTGTATGGAGAATTAAGTTTTTGCTGTTAGTTTTTTTGTTTGTAACGATGGCTTTAACTTGTAATATTTTTTTGTCTTGGTATTTTTCACATATCATTTTGATGTCGTTGCTTTGTTCAATGATGTCTTCTAAGAATTCTTTTTCGGTTTAGTCTTTGTAAAGACCTTTGAATATTACGCATGAATCCGTTTTCACAAGTACCTCCGCTATTATGGTTTTGTTGACTTCATTTATCTAATCTTTTAATTTTTTTGCCTCTTCTTTTTCTGGGCATATTATCATAATGTTTTTTTTTTGTTTTTTTTTTTTTTTTAATTTCACTTACTCGAATTCCCAACTGCGATATTTTAATTTTTTTGTATATTCTCTTTTATTTTTTCAGTGTCTTCTTTTAAGCTTTTTATTATTATAAGAAATCGTTTTTCTTGCGTTTGTGGTATTAAGTTTTTTACTGCCGAAGAGTATGAAAATGAGTTTTTTGTATTTGGTTTTTTTCTTGAATTTCACATTTTTCTTGTAATTTAGCTAATTCTATTGCCACGTGGGATATCATTTCCATGATGTTATTTATTTCTTTCATCATTTTGGATTTGGTTTCTTTGGTGAGTTTATTTTCTTCTATGATTTTGTTTTGCCTTAGTAATGAAGGCATGCGGATCAACCGCTTCCTCCATTTTCACAGGTTATGAATTATTTTATTTTCAGTTAATATATATATTTTTTTAATTTGTCTGGGTTCGAAAGTGTTATACATAAAGGATTATATATTATAAGGGTATTATAAAGAGCGAACCACCACGCTTTATATTCAAATCTTAAAGTTAAGCACAAAATAAGTAAAATGTTAAACTTTTTGATACCAATGTATGGAATCGGAATTTGAAAAACATTTATGAATTATTTTATTTTACATGGAACGACAAAAAAGTGAAGTAACAAAAACTTTTATAATATATTTTTCTAAAAAAACATGTAGGTATGTGTTTTTATTTTTTTTTCAGTATCAATAACTTTTGTTAGAAAAAAACGTAAAGTAAACCATTTTTAAAACTTCATAAATTATTTGTTTATTTCGATTTTTAAAAATTAAAAGCCTATTTCTTAACCTTCAGAAATATTCCATTTATTTGGATTTTATTGCAAAGGGAAATATTTTAACCCACCGATAAAATATGGCCTTAGGGCTTAATAGCGAAGCAAACTTTTGTTCTTATTTACCCGCCTTGTAAAACAAATATTTACAAATGTAGAATAAAAATGAATAGTTTAGCAGTAAATGTTTTCAAGGAAATTCATTCATTCGCGAAAAAAGTGTGAAAATAATAATTTATCTATTTCATAATGTTGACAAACTAAGTACAAATATTTTACTGTGAAAGGCCACAAAGGTCACGAAATTAAAGATAACGAAATTTTAGAAATAAATTAGTCCTTAAATGAAATCCTTAATCGAAAATAACATTTTTTTTCTGTTGACTGGGAATTATAATAATTATAGCTAATTTATTTCAATGCCGCCAGAGTAGCCGAATTCTTAAAATAAAAAGTAGTTTCTAATCAGATATTTAGCGCTAGTGATTATGATCTTATTCTTCATAGAGTTCCTATATTCACAGAGGTTAAAATTGCCTTTATAGCATCATGGATTTTTAGTAGCAGGACGCTGGTGTGTCTTTATTTTATGAGTATCATATCAAAATAAGACATGTTTAAAAAGTAGTTATGGGCAGTTAGGGTTGTGGCGGGGCTTGGGAGGATTGATATAAAAGATTTAAAAAGATATCACCGAGAACCGAAATTTCCTAACACTTTTTTACTCCAAATAAGGTCAGGAATTACTGGATGCATGAATGCGGGCAGCGTATTTCTAAAACCTAAACCGGTTCAGTCGCTTTACATTTTCAATATCAAAATTTAAATATTTAGAAATAAAATTATTCATTTCTAATATACACATTGGAAAGATTATTTAATTTAGATTTTAGAACAATTTTTTTTTGCAAAGTGATAAAAAATTATCAATGTAGAGGTGTATTTACAATACATGGGAATAATATTAAAATTTAAATATTTAGAAATAGAATTATTAATTTCTAATATTAACACCAGAAAGATTATTTCATCTAGATTTTAGAACAATTTTTGTTTTTGCAATGTGATAAAAAATAACCAATATAGAATATATTTAAAATGTAAATTTTCGCTCCCGCGACTGAATCGGTATAGGTTTTGGAAATACGCATCCGGGCATCCTGCTAAGTCACCAAACGTAGCGAACAACTTGGGGTGACCTGTGGCACAGATGTTGATTATCCAATAAATGATCCCCGGGGTGGCGCTACTCATTATAATTAATTATTATTTTCAAGTCTCCAGAAGTGATGGCAATTTAAGTTCATGATCTACCAAGTCAAGTGGAATATTGGTTGCTCAGCTCAGCGGAACATCAGCGTCGAGTAGTTAGCTGCTCCATTAGTGTAGATTGTAGATCTTCTCACACCAATGCCAGCCTCGAGCCGAAATCAATTTACCAGTCGGACCCGAAAAGGAAATCAATCTGTTTGGAGACAGCACTGTGACAAATTGTACACAGAAATTAAGTGTGTTACTATATGGTTAAATGGCAACACCAAAGATATTCAAATGGCAACACCAATATAATTGATAGGAAAAAAATTATCTTAATCAAAAATGTCACACTTATCAATTTGTGTGTTTTTTACTCCTTGTTATGTAAATTATTACTTACGAGAGAAATTATTTTTTACAGGGCCTCCTGTGTGGAGTCAATAAAATCTTAAGACAAATCATATACTCTTGACTCTTGACTCACAATCCGAAGGATGCGGGATCGAATCCCGGCGTGGGCAAAATTTTATCCGATTAATTTATGTTATTTCCCAATTAAATCATTAAAAATAATATATAGTTTATTTGCTGCCCGTTCCACGGTGGAAAATACTTTCAGTATTGCCCTGGAGTAAGACCAACATTCGGAAATGAAAATTTGCTTTAAATAGCTTTAGCCGTGTTTTGTGACTAGATCTGAATAGACAGGTACTTCCCCACCTTCCCCTACCTCATCTTCTTCTCCTCGATGCCATAGTCTCAATGGCTCTAGACGGGAACAGCTGGGAATCTTGTGAAGTATTTACATAAATAATTGTTAAAAAAAAGTATTATGTGTTAGTCAATATCAACAGATTAAAGAGTTTTATTAATTTAAATTGATAATCTATTACATAAAGGTTAGGTAATTGCCAATATAATTACCAATACGATCTTTCCATTAAATTATAAACCAAAGAGAAAACAAATTAAGGTGATACTTAAAGGAATTCACAATCTTCTTGTTCGTAGATGGTGCGATTATAATTATTTTAGAAAACAAACGTTTTTTACAAGTTATGCTTTAGAATGGTAAGATGAATTAATTGCTTACACCCATAAATACCATACACAATTACAATAAATAAAATACAATTAATGTGAATATAAATAAATAGTTTTGTCCATAAACAAACTCAGATTTTTCAAGAAAGGCTTTAAAATACAATATTGGATTAAATCACTGATACAAGTATCACCTTAATACAAAGTGTACAAAGTTGAAATAGAAGATACAGAAATAGAATAAAGGTGAAAAGTACTCATAGATAATAGGTGATATATGTTTAACAAGAAAGTCATCATGAGTGCATTAGTTAGAGATGCTTAGCTTTATGTAGAGATGTCATGAATTAAATCAGGATATTTGCGGATAAAAACATAAAATAATAATAATAACAACGCCTCCAGTTGAAAAGCATGATAATGAAAGGAGACAACCGGTATTTATGGGGCGTGTTCAATCTCTCATTATTCAACAACTAGTTAATGTTTATCGAGAAATTAATTATACATTTATTATTAACTAGCAGACCCGGCCACACGACCACATGTGGCTAATGAAACATAACGCCAACCTTTATAAAATCCACACCACCCGCTTGCCAGCTGCCCGCTGCCTGAATTGAATATTTGAATTTCTCGGCCTTTCTCTACTATAATAAGCATGTATTATACATATAAACCTTTCTCTTGAATCACTCTATCAAATGAAATAAATTACTCACTTTAACGTTTGGGTGGTTGGGCAATAATTTTTTTAAAGTATATTTTACATCCAGTCGAATTTTTAACATCATTTCCTTTAGAACTTATCTTAGACACTCAAAATTTCAGATTTTTTCAAAATATCAATCGTCCATTTGATTAGTCAGACATCTCCGAAAAATCGAAATTTGAATTGAGTATGGAGTTATGCGAGGTGTGGATATTAAATAATGAGACTGACGCTGCTACAGAAGAAGTACGCATGCGCCAAAGGCCAGTGACCAACAACCGTTTAGCGTGAAGCCTTCTTTTTCGAATGCAGTACCTCTCGCTTCTGCAAACAAATCCGTATAACCGTAGCCTTCATTCGCTCTAGAGTTGTTTTTTTTTTGTTTCGCCGTTAAAATTTTAAGTGAAACAGTAGAATTGTAGTAAAATTTCAAATGTAACTTGGACAAACCGCTACTGAAACATATAATTTATTGAAAAAAAAAATATGGCAATGAATGTTTATCGCCTGCAAGTATTTTTGGGTGGCTTAAGCCTTTTCAACGTGGCCGAGAGCACGTCGCCAGGTGCTCTCGGCCACGAGGTCGCCCTTCAACATTTCGATGTCGGATGTCGGATGACAATATCGAAAAAATCCGTAATCTGGTTTGATCTGATCGTCAATAAAGTATTCGCGCGATTGCTGAAACTGTAGGAATAGACAAATAATGCGTACGGCTAATTTTACTTAACATATTAAAAATTATGAAAATGGGAGCTAAAATTCTTACGTTAGAACAACAAGAATTTCACGATATTTCACCGTGCGATTTCTATATAAAGTATCTTTTGCGAACTTCTTACACCGTCAATCTCGTTATTTAATAGCCACATCTCATATGTCAAAGTGTAACCCCTATATCAGGGCTGGCCAACTTGATTAGACCCAAGATCTACCGTTCACTGACGAAACCGTGAGCGATCTACTCAGGGGCTTAGCGTGGGTTTCAGCCGCCTGGGGCGGAGTAAAATTTCACCGCCCCCGTATTTAGGGAATTCAGCCGCAGATTTTCAAGCGGCGTGGGGGGGGGGGCGGGGGAACATGGAATTTCAATGTTTTTTACCACCTCATTTTATGCCAATATTTATAATCACATGTGACGAGTACTCTTTCATTAAAAATTGTGTTAATATTTTTTAAATTAACTCCACAAGAATGGTATTCATGCACCTAACCCATGAATTTTTACAATTTTTACAAACACAAACAGGTTTTAGCTTAATATTGATTCTGCGTCCCCCAAATAACAGTTACACACGGAAGTCAATTTCTCAGAATTTTGTAGCATTTGGTATGCAACTCAAATGTTAAGCTTCACTCAGTACATTATAAATCTGCAACTTGTTATTATAATTTATCGGTATATTCTGAACACAAAACAGATTTAAATTAAATCTGTTAGGGTATGAAGTTAGTGTGGGTAGGAATCTAGGGATCAGTGTTTTCAGGAGTGACGGATGTACAAATTCATTCCTCCCGCTGCGTTGTAAGACCAGCTGGTTACAAGGTTACCAGGTCACAAGGTTTCCGCAAACCGGTCTCTTCCATTTCAGCCCACCACGCAGCTGGTGGGCAAGCACATCCGCCGCCAAGATCTGAACACACTTCACCCGATGAATCCGGGCAGTGCGGGCACCCCTAAAAAGTCACCAAACGTAGCGAACCACTTGGGGTAACCTATGGCAGAGGTATTGGTTATCCCATAAATGGTTCCCGTGGCGGCGGTACCCATACCCACCTCCCAAATTGTTTTCCTACGAATTATGATTTTTTTATGGGGAGGCACTCTTAAGGGGCGGCAAAAATCCCTGATAATATATATTTTTTACATAGCTCCATACAGGAGGCCCTGAAGAAAATAATTCCCTTCAGGGTCTTTGTCATCTTTGGGGATGCTGTGTGGAGGGTCTTTTTGGGGAAAAAATGGAGAGGAAGTAATAGAACGGAAAAGGGTATGAGGGGTGGATAGCAATCTGTGGCCAGTGTGTCCGGGAGTGACGGACGTACTAATCAATCCCACCCATTGCAAGTAAGGCGATGTTCCAAGAGCCCTGCTAGAGAGGTCTACAGGTCTTCCTCAATTAGTCCCTTCCGATCCGGCCTGCCACGCAGTTGGTGGGCAGACGCATACGCCGCCAAGATCCGGACAAAATCACCCCATAAACCTGGGCATCCCTGCTTAGTCACCAAAGGTAGTGAACTACTTGGGGTGACCTATGGCAGAGGTGTAAGTAATCCAATAAATGGTTCCCGGGGCGGCGGTACCCATGCCCGTCTACCAAAATTTGAATAACAGTAATATTTTGTAAAAAATGCATCCATTTCATTTCATGGACCGATGTGTTTCGATGGATCATCAAGCCATCCATGTTTTCATCCATTGGATGAAAACATGGATGAAAATCTGATCGGTTTTTACTCGCGTGCAGATTAACTCTTAGGTTAAAACCTGATTCATGTTCCGAATGATTTGTCAAAATTCGAAGTGCAGTTATAAAATTCTAGTTGCAGAATCTGTTCCGACAGAATCAAAGAAAAACCGTTTTCATGTTCTGAGTATGGTTTTAATTCACCCCGATCATCAAGCCATCCATGTTTTCATCCATTGGATGAAAACATGGATGAAAATCTGATCGGTTTTTACTCGCGTGCAGATTAACTCTTAGGTTAAAACCTGATTCATGTTCCGAATGATTTGTCAAAATTCGAAGTGCAGTTATAAAATTCTAGTTGCAGAATCTGTTCCGACAGAATCAAAGAAAAACCGTTTTCATGTTCTGAGCATGGTTTTAATTCACCCCGAACAGATTTAATTTTAACCAGTTTTCTGTTCAGAAAATAACGGTAAATCAAATAACAAGTTGCAAATTTATCGTAAACCGAGTGAAGCTTTAAATTTGAGGTGCAAGCTATATTCTGCAAAATTTTGAGAAATTAACTGTTCCGTATGTAACTATTATTTCGAGACTCTTTCGCATAATCGATCTTAAGTTAAAACCTGTCTTAAAGACAGTGTTAAAAATCGAGATCCGAAATCCTATTACATGCATACCATTCTCGATTTCCGAGAGCAGTTATAGCCGAAATTTTCCTCCGCCCGGGGCGGCTGACACCCACCCTACGCCACTGAATATCATGTGGTCCATTTGAAGTATCTGCAATTTTTTTAGCTGTTTCATAAATATCACTGATTAATAGAATTATTAAACGGATAACCAATGAATTCCACCACCTTCTTAATTTTCTCGAAATCACTAAGGCGATTTTCGAAGTCTGATACCACTGCCTTAATTTAGTAATATATACTTAGTTTATCAAAGTATATAATATATTTTAGTTTTTCCATATTTTTTTACAAATTTTTGATTTTTTTTCTTTTCGATGTCGACTATCATAGACGATGTTTGACTTTGGAATGTATTCATACTTTCGGCTAATTATTTATTCTTGCCTTGTTATTCCAGATTTGTGTGCTCAGTTTTCCGGTAAAATCTTTTAAAAATGCTAAATCACATTGCCAGTCTAAATCACACAGTTGCTGATATACCCCTCTCTTCAATATTTTTATTTATTTATTATTACGTCCAATAACATGTTGGATCGGCATTTTAAAATCACACAAGATGATACGCGCAGTTCTTGTGGGGTTCTTGTCCAGCTACTTGCGAGTTCTATTTGGTTCGAGTCCTTGGCCGGACCCGTGCCTCCGATCGACTGGCCTAATGGCCGCGATCGACCGGTTGGCCATCCCTGCTCTATATGATACAATACTCAGATTACGCATAGACACCACCATATCAGTAAGAATTCACAAAAAAATTGTTGTGAAACAAACAATAAACAACAAACGTGTTTACTGGGTTACTAGCAAGAAATTTCAGAGTGATATACCATATATAGGACTGTTATGCCTCTGTGTTATTTTATAGCATCATTAATATATAAAACACAGATACGTGCAAATAATTTTTGATTTATAGTGAGCATTTGAATATTGTTTCCTGATTATATCTTAACTTAGTATTTGGAGTTGTCTGACTTATCAAATGAACGATCGATGGGGCTCGAACCCTTTTAATTTTACTATTTTTTGTTAATGTTCATATTTATTATATACTTAGTTTAATAAAATAATACAACCTAAACCTATTTATTGAACTTTTTCCCTTACACTCATTTACTCATTTCATTCACGTCTAGTTTACTGGTAATTATTTTGTTTCCTGTGATCAACTATGATTTACTTTAAAAAATAACACCTCAAAAGTGAGGTAGTAGTACACTGTATACTGATAAACATATAAATATTATCAAATCGCCTGGACACCAGGGCGGGCTGTCGTATTAATAATTTATGCCTAAATCACATAAGCTATGCGGACGACATGATTCTCCTAGCTCCGTCGATCAAGGGGTTGAGAACATTATTAAAAATATGTGAAGAATATGCAAATGACCACAACATGATCTACAACCCCAAGAAGACGGAACTAATTGCATTCCACCATGGAAAAAATCCTGAGAAAATGCTCCCTGTAAAACTTAATGAGGAAAACATAAACGCATCTAAGAATGTAAAATACTTGGGACACATTATTACTGAAGACCTCTCGGATGACGGTGATATTGAACGACAGCGGAGAAGTATCAGTATATTGTCTAATATGATTGCCCGAAGATTCTTCAAATGCAGTAACAATGTAAAAAAAAACATTGTTCAATGCATTTTGCACTAGCCTATATAACAAAGTGTCACTACCGAACCAGCTCAATTGAACGACTCCGGATCCAATATAATGATGCTTGCAGAATTGTATTTGGATACAGAAGATACAGCAGCGCATCTTCAATGTTTACGGAGCTAGGACTACACGGATTCGCCGGTCTGATGAGACACCTGGGGTCCTAGCACACTGAAATCGTTATCTTTACAATATCGAATCGATATGGCATAACAACCGACGATTTTGTACCGAACCGATATTGATGGGCAATGTAAGGTAATCAAAAAGAAATTGTTATACGCTGGCAACACTTGAGGTACTTTCTACGTAGCTGTCACAATGTCTATGGTATCGCAGTTATAGACCGGGAGCCGGTACATAAATCTTACGTCACAAACCTTACGAGTACAAGGATGAAACTACTTTTGTAGTGATAATGGACATTTAGTAAGCCTTAAAAAAGCTGGTGTGCCGCGCCTCTTGGCAGATTCCACGCAGTCATGGAACTAGTGAAATTTTTCAATGGGATGGTTTAGAATCTAGACTACAGTTATTCCTTGGTTTCATTCGTGTACTCGATGACGTAAAATTTACTAATTTCTATCCCAATTTGGCATACCTGCTAATTTTCTCATCTACCAATCGACCTTTATCATATGAAACCATTCCCGTTCGTGTACCCGATGATGCAATTATTTCGAAAAAAAAATAAGTGTGCCTTAGTTTAGACCACACGACTGAAGTAAAACTTAACTAACTTATGCCGGGTACCCGTTGTATATAATGTTATATAGCATGGAACCATTACAGTTGACCGCGAGGTTACAGGAGCCTTGCAACGCATGCCGGGTACCCATCCCCATCCCCATCCCCATCTCCATCCCCATCCCCATCCCCATGTTGATCGTGCGTAAAGAAGTTTTACTTCAAAAATGCTCACTATTTCCATGACTGCGTGGAACCTGCCAAGAGGTGCACCGGCAGACTAGCTTGTTTAAGGCTTACTACTTACTTACTTTATCACTAATAATAACTTTATGATGGGTTAATAGTTCCGAAATTTAACAATAAGTACGGACAGAGAACGTTTGAATATATCATACCGAAGATATTTAATTTATTACCTGACACTATAAAGCAATGTAATTCTATGAATAAGGTTAAATATATGGTGAAAAATTGGCTATCGGAAAAAAAAGATTTATATTGATTTTGATATGTATGAAAAAATGTTGTATCTGTAGATATAAGATGTAAATTTTAAATTTTAAAAATGTATAAATATGTAACTAAAATATAAGCACCTGTTGACAAGCCGATTCAATTGGCTTAGCAGGACTTGTTTGTTGATTATATTATGTATTATCTATTATTTCAATAAAAATAAATAAAAAATATAAAATATATAAAAATAAAATAAAACTACAAAGTAGTTTCACCAGTGTACTCGACGACGTGGGTTTGTATAGCCAGGCTCCCGGTCTATAATACCTGTCAAAAATATCGTAATCCATTAATGGAATAATATGACAACTAACTAATAATCTTCTCTTTTGAACATTTAAAGATCCATTTACATCGAGATTTTTGCTGAGATTTCATAATAATATTAAATACACACACTTTAATATACGTTGGAAGTCCGCATGTATTTTTTGACAATAAAAAAAGGAGTTAATTGGACAATGAGATCATTTGCCGTAATACGAGATATATTCGTATGTACGAAACTGTCAAACGAAAACGTCTGAATTCCGATTTAATTCAATCCTGCAATCTTCGATAATCTGCCTCCGTTCATTAATAAACCAGTAATTATGCAGAAAGAATGTCATTATTAATAAAGTTGTGTTGATATATCGCCAGTTAAATAAAGAACAGAGTGATTTACAATCTCGTTCCGATAACGAACCGATTGCCCTAGCACGCTTGCACCATCGATAGGCAGACCGACGTCGAAGGGAAATAAATAAGGAATCGACATACGAGGCAACACTGGGGAACTTTTGAATGAATTTTCGTTTCTTAATTTGAAATGTGCTCCTACGTACAAATGAAAAATACCAATAAATTGACAATTTCGAATTGAAATACGAACTCAAATAAATATTGACGTTTCGCATGTTGATACTGTTTGAGACTAAACGACATTTTAACAAATTTCGTTTCTCGAAATTTAAAGCAATTAATTGATCGCCTTTTAAATGAATTAACTCAGTCTATGGGTCTCGTATACGATTTCTTTAAATTCTTACAGCCTTACTAAAAAAAAACCACAGCGCGACCAATTAACTGTGTTATTGCAATAACATAATTAATCCCCGTATACACTAAATCACGTTTTATTACCAATAACGTTTCTTGCGTGATCACGCTGTTAAAATGCATTAAGATCTGACAACATTGTAAATGGTTTTAATTTCCTAGGAAACAATGTTGTTTTAATTCTTCTCCGCTAGGGGCATTATTGGTGCTCCGGTGCATATCGACCCGCGATGACAAAACAGTTCGGTGTGTTTATGGCGGGATATGGAAAATTTTGTTAGTGCCTAAATGTTGTGATTTTACTAAATAATTTCTATTGTAGTGACGAATTTACTCTTCTGTTCACATAATTGATATATTTACCATATTATTTGTGTGGCTTACATCAGTTTAATCAAGTTATTGTACAAACGCCGTACTTTCAAAGTTGAACTGTCAGAATATTGTTTTTTATAGGTTACTTAGATAAAATTTTCATTTTAAGATCTTTATTTTAAAAGAATTTCTTAAAAGTGATATTTTTTTTAATATTAAAATCTAATACATGTGTTCGTAAACGTATCAAAAAAATTAACGTCTTTAGAGATGCAAGAAATCTGTTTTAAATTTCGCTATTGTTTCTAAGTTATTTTTTTGGCAATAAAAAAAACTTTGAAATTTTTTATTATTTTTTTATTGTATACACGATAAAAAAGTGAGGTGATAGTTTCCTTCCAAATTTACTACATAAAAGGACTGTGTTTTTTTAATTTCGATTTTATTTAAATTTCTCTACATTTTGGTCAAAAATGTTGTCGGAGGAAATTTTTTTCCATGTTTTTCCGAGTTTGAATCATAAAATATGGCAGTTTTTGAAAGCTAAAGTGTATTTCAAATACTCAAATCTAAAAGGTAATTTTATCTAGTTTTCATAAATGGTATTTGTTTTTACGACACCTTAAAAAATAAGAAATATATAGAACATTCAAAATACTATGGAAAAATTACAAATATCGTTCGGACATCAATGGTTAAAACAGAGATAAACTACCCTCTCAGGCCGTGGAAACCATGTGTATTTCTTTCAAAGAACAAATTTTGAATTAGTAATGTTTTCACATCCGCGGCCGTTTGTCAATTGAATAAAATTTTCACTGGGTTTTTTAGTAAGGCTGTAAGAGTTTTTTTAGTTCACCTCTACTCATTAATTAGCCAGTTATTTTGCGTAACAAACGACATTATTTTTAAAAATCTGTACATTGACAGCTTATCTGTCACTCCGGAAGCCACGGTAAAAACGGCGTCTTTTGTCAACCGACTGTCGGAATTGTATGTTCACTGTGCTCTATGCATACGATTTGGTGGGCTTTTGTCAATCATCGGTTGGAATATCCCTTATCAATTGTTGAGCGTGCTAGCACATATTGATAACTGACCATAAATGACGGATTATACCGATATCGTATTGATATAGGGTTATATCGATCGACCATGCTAGGACCCCTGGTCACTGGAGCCAGGATGCGGCTAATGGCTTCCAATAACACAGTGGTGATCGCAGCCTTCCAGCACCAAGCGCCACTCCCGAGCGAGCGCTGGGCCCGAGCTCACTCCAGACCACGTCCTACATTATAATTGATTATCTATTTTATTTCTATTATCGCTATGTTTTTTATTTATTTATTTATTTTATTTTTTTACTTATTTATTTTTTTCTTTTCTTTTCTATTAAACTTTATCTGTTCTGTAAATATGTACAACCTTATGGGACGTGTGGGATTGCACTATCCTCCCCACATCCTGGAATAAACATTATTATTATTATTATTAAATGATTATTTAAAACCACTATTGATTATTTATTCATTATATTGATTATAGAGTGGTGTTTTTACAAAGTTATTTGTTTTCATTTAATTAAAAGTTATACCATTAAGTTTGAAGAAACATTTTATTTGCAACTACGTAAAAACATTTTTTGAGTAATTTTTTCTTTTTTAAGTGAAAACTTCTTCAACACCGTTGTGATTTGAAAGGATTTAGCCTGCGAGAAACTGAGATCGTATAATCACTCTCCTCTTTGTGCAGTTCTTCATAGCTTATCGGTTTCCTCTTTGTGCGGTGCTTCGTAGCCTACCCACTCTTGTCTACTTTAGTTTTCTGAAAATTTCACTTCTACTGCGTGCAAACTGATTTAAAAAAAAATAATCTGGTTTTGCGCACAGCGGGTCTTTTATTTATTTTTGAGTAAATTCTAAAGACTAAAAACTTCCGCCACTTTGACCAGTTATTAAATTAATGATATTAATTTTGGACACTGGAGACTGTCTGGTGTTACGTTAGATCTAAGACCGAGAATTTGCTAGTTAGAAGCAAGACTATTTTGTGAATGAAACCGCATGGCATGGCCTACTTGTTTGAAGGTGAAGAGATGTATGTTAGGGTGGAGCGGTCTGGTATGGATAATTTTTTGTTTCGTAATATAGAATTTGGCATACACGGGATTGGTGCTCCGTTACGTACTTATCTTAAATACAAAATAAATATTTATAATTAGGATACCCGTAGCAACTAGATATACGTAGCAACAGTTAACCTATTCCTTCCAGAGCTCTCAATCCTCCCACCCAAACGTGTTGATCTTGATGAATTTTCTATCATATCTAGTGGATAGGACTTCCATTTAAATGGACTGGGACCTCCCCTTCTTAAAGAACTCAGAGAATGATTGTGTTTATTGGGGGTATGTGTTAGGTCTTCGTCTCTTCGGTGAATTTTGTTTATCGAGTTACAGTTAACGTAGTATTTTTTCTTGTGGGTTGTATTAGAATATTTAACTATTTTTCGATAGGCTATTTAAGTTCGATAAGGTCAATAGACTATTAACCTTTGAACTTTGAACATTATGTCAATATGACATCTGGATGAGAATTACTTTTGAATGTTTTACCTACTTGTGAAGGTGTATTACGAGGTTTTTTGTGACGCATAACGACAAAAAAATTCAGCATCATGCTTCAGTGAAAGCCTTCCCTGTTGTGGCCAGAACGTTAGGGAGATGATGTTTTCACTGTATTTCAAGATGTTGGCTCAATGTGATTTGGTATCTTGATTCTTTCTCAAACGGCCTTCACAGTATATTGTCCATCAGTTATACGCAACGAGCTCATTTTGCGACTACTTTTTAACTGCATCGACAAAACTACGACTGGACCGCAAAGTCCCACTGGAATTATTCGAAAATCCGTAAATAAATGTGAAAAACTTACTGTCGTGAAATTCAGTGTTCATTGGCGTATGTGAGAAATGAACAGGATTTAGTACGTATCAGCTGTGTATACTGAAAATATGTAAAACCATTGACCGATTAATGAGATTGATGATTCCAGATTCCGCAATGAAAACTTGTCAAAAAACGGTAAAATTGTACATTCCAGGTGGCTCACTAAAGCGAAGTGTATTCTTCGGCTGTACATTTCTACTCTAAAACCATCAGAGAATTTGTTAACTTTAACGACAATTTACGCGCCTGTGTGGTTGAACGTTAAGACCAAACCAATATGTATTTCCCGTGCTAGAAAATTGCACGAAACAATAGTGCTTTTACGATATTTGTCCAGTGATTTTAAATACATTATTAATCCGGTAATCTGGAGCAATGGTTTTTAGGTATCACAAAAACGAATTGTTAGCCATGTTACCTGATAATCAAAAATGGTTAAGAGAGTTTGCGTTGAGAAGAATATTGAAAGCCCGGGCAAATAAACATGAAATCAGAATTTATTGGTACCTTCAAAGTGCCTGTTTTTGATTTCTCGGTAGATGATTGTATGGTGTTATAAATTGGGAAAATGTAACCGAGTCACCACTCATCAAATTTGTAAGGGACGAAACAATTTGACAATCCATTACCGATTACACGACAATTGACGATATCGTAATAAAGAATTTTCCTTGCCCACTCAAGGCACAGAGGGATGAGTGAAAATTGTTACAGAAGCCTCAGCTGCTGTCTCTGAACCATTCAGACGAGATCGTTTAATAAAAACAAGGTTAGAGTCTTGAAACCTTATGCCTCTTTTTGACACCAAAATGCAATACTGTTCATAGCAACTTTTGCAATTTACAAGTTTTTTAAAGCGGTTAATAATAAGTGGTCATTTTTTCTTTCCACTATTTGTTTTATTTTATTTATTTATTTTATTTCTATTCTTGAACATACACAATATAGATTATTACATCAGTTTACATAGATATTAAGTTTAGTAATCAGAAAAAAAAATGTTAATCATCCGTAACTGTATGTATATAGGTGTGGAGGACGAACAAAGGACACTATTCTGCATCGTCTGGCCACCCGATTGGTCCCTCAGGCACCAATTGGATGCAGACCTTTCCTCCAGCAACTTGCCTCGCTTGCATCAAAAACTAACGATTCATTCTGCTTTAACTCTCGTTAGGGAGTTAGGAGTCGCTGGTCTTTAATATTTGTTCGCCCTTCACATTACTTTATTATTGCATATATTTAAATTGGAGATTTATGTGTCTGTAAATAGTGTTAATAAACTTGTAAGTATTGAATCGTCTTACTTATTCGCTTTGCCATCTACACACTTAACAATAAACACATACCCCTAAATAGGTAAGTACCTAGTAGTATTTTGTGAACACCTCACTAGGCGAACCTGTGCTAAATCTATGAATCTGTCAAATAAATGGTAAAACACAAATTTTATGTGTCTTTTATTTCGCGTTTATGAGCGATAAATAATTAGGTAAAATCGTGAAAATGATAAAATATAAAGCCTGGGCGATGTCAAGGTACTATGAATATATTTAAAAAAAAAAACAATATACCTATTTAAAAAATAAAAAGCAAAGCGTCGCTTGGTGTGCGCTGTCATTTTGTTATTTGTTTAGGTTACTATGGACATCCGTTTGACGTTAAAATTCAAATATGTATAAAATACTAATTCCTACTTTACTGAATAGATTTTAACCCTCTTCTTGGCACCGATAGAATTAAGCAACCTAAAAATATTTTTATTCGTATTTGAAGTTTGTTAGACTTCAGAAACACAAAAACAAATGAAAAATATTTTTATTGTTTTTTATACAGGTTATTTGGAGTTGTATCCTATAGTATACATTGCCATGTTGTTACAAATCAACCTTCAACTGTGTGCGACCGTTGAATCTAGAGAACTCCAGAGTCGACGTAATGTGGGTGCGTGTCAATCTTGCCAGTACGGTAAGATGTTACGCGTGATTATACCGCTCACCGAACCTTAGCGTTTCAGATACATCCGAACTCTTCAAACATCTAAGTAATACTGTCGATGACCTCTTGCCCCGCTTTCCTACGGCAGAGTTTGTGGTCCTGGGGGACTTTGATGTTCATAACGAACCTCTTACCAGACCTGTGATGAATTGCATTGATCAACAGTGAAAATTAGGAAATATCGTAGCTTCCCACTTTAATTTAAAAAGAAAATATCAATTACTTATAAAACGGACACGTCTACGACATCTATCGGATTAGAGTAAAGTGAATTCATATTTACGGTAGGGATCTATAATTAGACAAAGTGAGACGAGTATTGATAAAAAAATCACAGATGGTATCAACAAATAATCAGAGACAGGGACTCCCCAATATACTTTAGGCCGTGATATATTGACAGCCAATTGAATTGCAGCAAAAGCGATTAAAAACCAATTCAGCCTATCCACAAGAAGAGGGCCGAACCCATTTTTAGAACAAAGGAACGACCTTTGGACTTGGTAATTAGGAATGTAATTAATGAGTTTGACGTTCCCACCAAACCGAGAGGTGAATAAACTCCATGGGAAGAAATAATCTGTTCAGGGACAAAAGTACGGTGACCCCAAGAAATGTTATGATTAACCGGTGCATTCCAGGGATCAGAAACCCTAGTTCTCGAACGCATTAAAGCATATCAGGTGCGGAAAAAGGGATACACGTAAACAACGATGGAAAAGTTTAAGTGAAAAATTGCATAGCAAGTGACGAAAACGTGTTGTAAGATGTTAGGGAGATTTTCATCTATAATACGATTGTTTGTGACGACCGGAGATGATCGATTCGAGGGAAAACGTGCTAAAGGAAATGGAAATGTTGAAAAAACAATGGAAAATTATTGTTATCAATTCTAGACGGAGCTAGGATATTACGATGAAAGATTTAGGGAGGAAACGTCAAAAAAAATGAGAGTTTTAAAGAATAGGCGAGGGTACATTTCAGATGTCTAGAGCAGTAACAAGTGTTAGAGAAGAAAATAGAGTGCAGTACGGAGGGGAGTGGAAAATGCTGAAAACATTGCGATAGAAAAACTCAGGAAAAGGAGTCATTTTACGTAATTAAAATGGAGTTTATAGAGTAACATAGTACGCGATTGCAGATAAAAATGAGGCATTACAATGGTTGTCGATTTCAGATGTATTTTGTTGTGATAAACAAGGAATATTCGAACATGAAAATTGTTTAGATAAGGACGATTAGTCGTTAAAAAGGTAATAAAAATTATCATGGGTCTTATGAAATATTTACATTAAAGAATTCTCATAAAAGTTAACGACACTGAAATAAAAAAGGATTTATTGCCAGGTGGGTACAGGAATTAATGTATACAACTGTCAAGGCATATGGTTTATGGGATTTTGCGTAAGAATGAGACAAAATTTGGGGGGCGATCTCTATGAAGCAATAAAAATGACAGGAATTTAAGGGCCGAAGTGGGGGTATCTCCTATAAAGATGTTAAAAATGATATATTTATTAATAACAAATAGAAAATGAAATTTTCCAAGAGGCAGCAAACATCAAAAAACGATATGGTTATATCAGGGAAGTACAGGGAAGCGAGGGGAGAGAAGATACGACAGAGAAAAACAAAGGAAATCTTAGATTAACAGTGAATAAAATAAATACGGCTTGAAATATAAAAATCTATAGAGATATGAACAATAACGTAAGAATAAATAAGGAAATTCATGGAAAGAGTGTCGTGAATAAAAGAAAATTCGAGAAAAAATGGAAAATTCAAATATACGACGTAAATAGAGAAAATTCGGTTTTAAATGGAAAGGTTCATATAGAATACAGAAAAACTCGAGGAAAAATAATAAAATAAAAATGAACAATTTGCGAGAAAGACTTCGACATGAAGATATCTCTGATAGGCGAATTTGGGGACAGATTTGGAACATATGGTAGATGCCGTACGCACGGACATGTTACGAAATAGATGAAAATAGAACTTTAAAATTATTAAATTCAAGCTAATTTTGTATGAACACCAGGACAAAGGAAGTTGGGCCATTAAACATGGATCTTACTAAATCCGGATCTTGTAAGTATGGAAGTACGAGACAGAATTTAATGTATCAAACGCGGAAGGTACTAAGGGACCGCATTCGACAATAATGGAGAGGTTTCAAGAAATTACGAGTTGATAGTAATTAGATTGGTTTATTACAGGAGATTCAGATACGATCTTTTGGACCTGAGAGGGGTATAAAAGTCTAGACAAATGCCAGTTGAGGACAGTCTACGGTCGTAGTCGAAAAGGTTGTAAGTTCGCGAAACGTGACGAAACGGTGGGTGATTTAAAGTTGAAAAATTCTAAGTGATAATTATTTTGATACTTAGAAAAATTTCACATTCTAGTCAGTGATCTACAAAAAAAAATACTTTGCAGTTAGAGTCAGTGAAAAATAAAAATAAAGCCAACGCATTAATTACTTGTGAAAAATAAAAGTGCTCGTGATAAATACAATTTGTTTTAGTGGAAAATTCGGATTTTATAATCACTTAATATCGTATTTTTAAACTTAGAAATTTCGCGTTTAATATTAGTGCAATAAATAACTGAAGTGATGTGATAATTTAGCGTGAAGAAGTTATAATTAAATACGTGTGTTCAATCTAAGTGAAAGTGTTCTAACAAATAATAAATATTTAAACTAATTATCTCAAATAATAATAATAAAACAAAATAATAGTTTATTAATACATAAAAGTTCGGAGGGATAAAAATTTAATTTAACAACAATTTACCATCTCTAAATTAATCGTGAAGTAACTATCATTTAAAGTGTTATCTAACCAACGAGTTTTGAGATAAAATACAGTTTAGAACGATAGAGTTCATGCATCATTTTAATTAATTAGATTAAATGAAAAAAAAAAATTTGAAGTCAAAAAGATTTAATTAAATTTAGGAAAATAAAAATTAATTTAGGAAAATTGCAGCAAGGTTACCGTGTATTTCCCGGTCGGAAAAACCTTGGTAGGGGTAAGTCTTTTCCGTTATAAAATTTTACAGATTCCAAGGAGAAAGCGGAATGCAGCAAACATTGGTATTTGGATTAATTATTTGACCAAGATATTACTCTCTTAATATGTGATATGTAACTATATTAAAATATTATAAGTATAATAAGTATATTTTATATATTTATATATGTATGTATATAAACATATATATATGTAATTTTTGTTCCCAAGAAAAATTTTAATCAAAAAGGAAAACACTTATATAAAAAGAGGAAAAAACGGTATCGATTCCTACCTCTGAATTCATCAATAACTATTAAAAGTAGTTATGTGTGATAAATTTACAAATCAATATTTTATATTAAATTTTATGTATGTAGTAATATAATTTCAGAAAATCCAGAGCATTTGAAATAAGTTATGATATTAGAAATTATTTCAATCATAATATAATTATACATATCAATATTATAAATTATTCATTGAGACAAAGTATATATAAATGAATAAATATGTATACGTAATCGGGTATCAGACTAGACAATTGCGCTAAGTACATCATTATCAAACAAAGAAAATTTTAGAGTCATCTCACACGTCTCCGGAATGTCTAAATTAAACACACCTCATACGCTTGAATCTAGGTCACGAGGCCGTCGAGAATGTTTACAAAGCTCAAATTGTTTACAAAATAAGTCGGTCACTGGGACACTAGTTCGAATACAGTAAAAAGAAGAAAAAAAAATGACCTTGATTAGTGGATATCGTACTTAGGTATTAACTTCTAGGAACGGGATAAAATTATTATATTGCGCAATTATTAGAGAAAAAAAAAAGGGGAATTAAACACTATCTTTAATTTGAACGTAAAGAGGTATCTACAGACCTAAGCAATTGAAAATTAACAGATTTATTATAGCAGTTCAAAAGGGTGTATTGAAGATTTACATGAAACAGTTGATAAATCACGGGATAGTTCAAAAAGGTGTGTTGAAGATTTACATGAAACAGTTGATAAATCACGGGATAGTTCAAAAAGGTGTATTGAAGACTTACATGAAACAGTTGAAAAATCACGGGATAGCTTAATAAGGGGTAATGAGGATTTACATGATTCAATTGAGAATCACGGGATAGCAAGAATTTATCAAAAGTTGAACATTGGAGGGGAGGGAAAGAAAAAAAAAAAAAATACAGTTCAACCAACAGAAGGCAGTGGTCGCTTCTATAACAAGGACCATTAATCAAACCATAGAGATGGCGGATCTCTCAAACAAAACCGTCAACAAAACCAAACAAAAGCTTGGAGTTATGGCGAATCTCCAGAACACATCGCCAGATAAGATCTTAATGTACTAATATTTATTTATATCACCCACTATTCGTACGTATGTATTCGGTATCAATCTGAAAATTTCGCAGAATTTGATGGGCGAGATCCGAGCTCGGGATGCGATGCAAGTAGTTTCGTATTGCGAGTTATAAACCTTCCCAAAACGTATGTTTACATATATATCCTTTTATGTACTGTTCATTGAATGAAACGAACTCACTTACAATTAGTGCTTTAGGCCTGTCGGGTCACTCTCGTCTCATTTCTTGAACGTGGAGGGAGGATTCACGACCCGTAACTCCACACAAACCCGTGAGTATATGATTGCATATAGGACGAAACCGGTTCGCCCTAAGTAAATAGTAAACTTTGGAGGAGTAGGAATTTGGAGGTATCTGGGCTCGGGTGAAGACCTGGAGGCAGCGCATGATGGCGAAGGAAGGTTCATTTGGGACGCGATAACTTAGGTATCAATCAATTGAACCGTGCCAAAAGACTGTGCGAATTTTGGGTTGACTCCTGATCACCCTGCTTACTTGATGGAGGCAGGAGCCAAATTTTGCCAGAAAAAGGGTTATTCTGAGTTCGTCAAATATGCAATTAACTAATTACATTAACCTACTAAATCCATCTTTATATGTACCTTATAGCAGCTGAATCAAAATGGAGGGGCGCCCAGCAGATACAAAATACAATCATAATCAAATTTACTAACATTTAACCATTTGAGTTATATTTAATTATCTGTTCAGTTAGTCATGTGTAGTTTCGATTAGTATTGCTTATTCATGAATTCATTAGGATGTAGGGAATCATAATAAACGTCAAAGGGAAGTTAGTCCATTTAGAGAAATTACTTAAGGTTAGATTTGCAAGAGAGAGACCAATACAGTTTGAAATTCAACACTCTGTTTAGAATCAAGAGGGTTACCACAAAATTTTAAAGTAATTAAAGTCCTATATCATAAATCAAAAAAATTACACAACGTTTGATGGAGTTTAATTACAACCTAAATACGAAAATATTTACGTTCAAAGTCGTAAATAACGTATTTATTAGTTAAGTACATATATCTCTAAAGGTATGTAGTACAAGGGAGCTTTAAGTAGCTTTCTGTAGTTATCAGAGGAAATAAGGGTCCAATTTTCATAAAGGCTTGTGTGACGTAGGGGAGGAATTTTCCATCCCTACCACACATATGCAAAGCCTTAAGAATTTAAATATCGATCAGAGCCAAGAGAAAAGACAGAACATCACAACTGTCTTGCCGATGACCAGGAGAGTTAAATAAATAAGTAAATAAGATGAAAAGAACGAAATATTACAGACCTAACGGCTCTCTAGCAAATACCACCGCCGAAAAGGCTAACTTATTAGGAAAAATGTTCGCGGAAAACTCGACCCTCGATGATCAAGGTGCTATCCCACCGTCGGTTCCTCATTGCGGTTTTCATATGAAAAAGCTGAGGATCCGGCATCGGGATGTACTCCAAGTCTTACGAAGGCTTGATATTAATAAAGCTGGTGGGCCTGACGGAATACCTGCCCTGGTATTGCAGAGGTGCGCTGCAGAAATAGTTCCAGTTTTGACAAAATGTCCCTGAAGTCTGGCTCTGTGCCCTCTGGTTGGAAAAAAGCGATCATTCACCCTATTTCAAAGAAGGGTGACCGCTCCAACCCAGCCAATTACCGCCTCATAGCGATCATATCAGTTTTGTCTAAGGTAATGGAACGTGTGATCAACGACAAACTGCTCACATACCTTGAGAAGAACAAAATTATTAACGACCGTCAATACGGAATCCGGCGGAACCGCTCGTGCGGTGATCTTCTCGCGTATATGACGCATGTTTAGGGGCGGTGCCTGGAACGTTTCGGTGAGACCCAAAAGGTTGCACTGGATATTTCCAAGGCCTTTGACCGGGTTTGGCACCGAGGGCTTGTCAACAAACTGCATTCTTACGGACTTCCCGCATCTTTGTTTAAGTGGTTTGATGACTTTTTGAGAGAGAGGTCGATTCAAGCGGTTGCTGACGGTTTCACCTCTTCCTCACATTCGATAAATGCTGGCGTCCCACAGGGATCGGTTCTGTCACCGACTTTATTTCTGTTGCAGATCAATGACCTCTTGTCATGTGCACCGATTCATTGTTATGCGGATGACAGTACAGTCCATGATAACTTTTTGTTTGACAAGCCCCTAAAGGGCACACAAACTCCAAAGCTCGGAGGGCTTTGAAGCAAAGAATGTACGGTTACCTCGAGAGTGTTTTCTCTTGGGATAAGAACAACCTCGTCCAATTTAATGTTTCAAAGACCCAATCATGTTTGATAACGTCTAATAGGGATCGAAATGAAAATCTAGTCTCCTTCAACGGAAGCAATCTTTCGAACAGGACCTCCATCGATATGCTTGGTGTAACTCTAAGTGACCAGCTCAGGTACGGGGGCTCCATCGAAACCAGAGTTAAGTTAGCCTCTCAGAAACTGGACGTACTGTACAGGGTTCGCAGATACTTTAATAGTACACAACTGCTATCCCTGTACAAATTGCAAGTGCGCCCCATGGTTGAATTTGGCAGCCACCTCTAGTCTGGAGCTCCAAAATACCTAAAAAACCCTTGACTCTGTGCAGAAACGGGCGGTCCGTTTGATAGATTCTCCCATCTTAACAGACGGACTGCAATCTTTAGAGCACAGGCGTCAGGTGGGAATGTTGTCCTTGTTCTACCAGTATTACAATGGAAGATGCTCCGAGGAACTAGCGTCATTGATCCCCTCGGCACCGGTGCATAGTCGCGAAACACGCCAAACACGCACCCAACATTTGTACACGGTTGACATTAGTCACATGAGAACGGGTCGTTTCTATGACTCGTTCTTGAGTTCAACGGCTCGGCTGTGGAACGATTTGCCGGCCTCTGTGTTTCCTCCCTTCTACAACATGGTTCTCTTTAAGACCCGTGTTCACTCCTTCCTTTCCTCAAAAAAACCCTCCACACAGCATCTCCAAAGATGACATAGGCCCTGAGGGAAGTTATTTTCCTCAGGGCCTCCTGTGTGGAGTTAATGTAAAAAAATATATATACCTATATATTTTATTATGGAAAATGAAAAATTGTGTCTTAAAAGCTAATTAAAACTATTATTTTGTGTGATATAATACGAATAAATTGCTCTAATCAGTAAAAAAAGGCCTTAAGCCATGTTTTATGCAAAATACAAACGTCTGTCCAGAATTACATGAGTCATTGGTTCATTATCTTCTCCCAATGTATCATTAACGAGTCCAAAGTTTAAAGAACGCATTGCAGAAAAATCAACTTGTAATTCATCATCTTCGTCACTTTCAATATCAGAATCTCGTCCAAATTTTGGTATTATAGTCAGTATTTCTTCAATTTCTATATCTATGGAAATATGAAAAAAATTATAATATATCGATTTTAAAAGGGTTTACTACATAAGACAATAAACTATAAATAACTTTACTTTAATAAACTATTAATAACTAAGCATTATATCTCAGGGGATACACATTCAATCAAATATAATTCACTGCACACTTGGCGGTGTATATCATAGGATACACACCATTTTGGAATGCAATATAAATAAGATTTGTCACATATTCGACTCAATATTGTTTTTTTATTATTCACTTTACCCTTATAAACACGCTTTTATTCCTTAAATAACTACATATCTAATAATGCAGGTAATAAATACAGATTACTTGCAGACAAATTAGTCGTCCGTCTTCTGTTGGCAGAATTATTGCAGCGGTGTGAATTTGAACTGTCACTGTTCTTCTTAATTGATTAGTAGATGGCTCTAGTGGTACTAATTATCAAGTCAAGAATACGGTAAAGCAGTTTTAATTAAAATTTGCTTTACCCGTGTACCAGTTTGAGAGGGAAAAAATATAAAAACCATGTATACTATAGGATACATTGCCAAAAAGAGGGTTGATGAAACTTTACAATAATAAAAACATATAGGCTATAGCTCAGAGCTCTGGCAATATGAAATTTGTATGAAAAAATTGCAATAGGTGGCATGATTAGTAAGATATCTATAATTCTTTAATCAATTCAAATTATTAGGGAAGTAGATACTTCAAATAAATTCGCTAATTTAAATATTTTCTAAGGTAGAATTTTTATTTAAGAATCTTTGTTTTACAAAATGTCATTCTCAAATTTTGACATTTTCTATCACACAACAATTATTGTTTTAATTGGATAGACAGGTATCGCATTTTTTAAGTGTAAAACTGCCGTACTGGATTTTTTGGTAGAATATGAAAAGAAGAATAATAATAATTATGCCGCGAAAGCGTAAGTCTAATCTTTAAAAAAGCTCAAATAAAGCTCGAGCCATGAAAGTTGCTAGAGTTGACGAGACGTTTCCACAAGCTGAACTGCGAAGGCTTGAATAGGTGGTGGGTGAGGCAACACACAGAGCTGCTGAGACACCAGAACAATCCCATACTCGGCGTCAACAGAACGCTCAATATCTGGCATCCAAACGAGCTGATGAGACAACAGAACAGTATCAAGCTCACCGTCTACAGCATGCTGAATATCTAGCATCTCAATGGGCCGCTGAGACACCAGAACAGTCCCAATTTCGGCGTCTTCAGCGAACGACATACAATGCTTCCCAAAGAGCTACAGAAACCATTGAGGCAGCAGAATCTCGCAGATCCGCTGTTGCTGAAAGGGCACAACAGCGTCGTAAAATATTCACAAGAAATACGTGGGGTGTTTTTGATAAATCTGCATTTGAGTACAACGAGACTCTTGATTACGAAAGCCACAAACTTATAAAAATAGAAGCGATGGACAAAGAATGCAGATTTTTCAATGCTCTTAGATGGAAAGAGGAAGCAGCAGGCATATGTTGTTCGGGTGGAAAAGTAGTTCTTCCTTCAATAGACGAGCCAGTTGAACCTCTTAAAGAACTATTCAGTTCTAAAAAAACCAAGGAAATACAATACATGCTTCCATATGACATCTTTTGGGCGGATCTTTTGGTCCAATGCCAGGATTTTGCCCGACTTTCACAATTCAAGGGCAAGTATACCACACAATAGGCTCTTTGCTTCCTGCTACCAATACGCAACCAAAATTTTTGCAAGTTTATTTCATGGGGGATAAGGAAGCACAAGTCAATAGGCATTCTGAGTACGTACAAGGTGTAGAAAGAAACACGATAAAAAAATACAAAAAGTTCCACATGATCACAACATTTTAGTGCATGAATTTAAAATAGCTAAAGATAAAGTGACTAGCGATAATTACAAGGTTGTGATACACCCAGATCGTGTACCAAGTGGTGAACACGAAAGATGATTCAATGCCCCAACAAATGAAATAGCTGCCGTAGTAGTTATTAGTGAACAAACTACGTCTCGGAACATCGTTGTTCAGGCGCACCATGGCCGACTCACTAGAGTTCCGGATACTTGTTATGATAAAATATTTGTCAATATATCTCGAAGTTTATTCTATCATAGATTTAGGTAAGCAGGTACCTCATTTCAAGAAGTGATTAAATAATATTAAATAAACTTCAACATAAATTTATTTTTTAAATTTTGGAAGTAACATCATTCATTTTTTCTTTTTTGAATAGGATATAAAAATCGAATATTTTGTTTAGAGCCCACTTCTGAGTAATCTATCTAAGGTGGTAGATGGTTTTACTGACAAGTCGGACGTGATTCTTATTCATTACGTAAATAATTATATAAAGTAAAACGATTATTATTTTATCCGAACTGGATCATAATTAACTAGGCCGCGACTAATGTAATCGTGGTGCCAATAAGTGTTATAAATACACATTTCTGTCTTCGTAATTTTCACCGAAAATAACTGATGGTTAATTTTGAATTTACTTGCCAAGTAACAAGCAATTTATTTTAAAACATGGAAGATTAATAAACACAAGGAATTTAATCTGTCAAATAACGAAGGAATAATTATTCTCGCCTGGTAATACAAGATTTTCATGGCTGGAGTTTGATTTTGGGAGCAAATACTGTTTTCGGCTGAAATCAGTTCCAGGTATTTTGTCTGACCATACTTCAGGAGAAAAACCAGAAGCTCAAGATCGTAATTTAGATAGATAGTTAGAAACATGTATTTTTGGTCAATTCAAGGAAGGTGAGTCTAAGTTCTGTTAATATGTTTATTTGTCCCAGTTTATTTTATTATGTGATAATAAATCTTTTAATTCATATTTCTTAATAATACTGTCTATTTTATTTTAAAAATCCTTCTAATTTAATCGTATAGTTTGCATACCAAAGGTCCTGAGAGAGGATTATTGCTTTACTAACTGCTAGCCTGGTTAATCAACCAGTGGCGCCCCTTTTAAAAATAAAGCTGGCAGATGTTTTTTTACCCTTTAACAACAAACCCTTTAACATTTTATTATATTGGTCTATTCAATAATTATGTATTATGTACAATTTGCATTGAAAATATGTCTATTATTCCGGCAACAAATTGAATGATGTTGATGTTATTTATACTTTGGCAATTTGGCGACCTTAAACGTGTTGGGTTTCGTTTTATACGTTATGATTATTTTACAAGGATTTTTACTAATGAAATGTATTTATTTTGGTTCAGAAATATGTCTGTTTATTGATAACATGTCATTTTTTTTCTCTCAAGAGCTTTTGTTATTAACAAGTTTCATTTGTTTTAAAAATATTTCATTTGTTTAAAAACAATAGAATGTTATCAAAGTTGATTTTTTTTTTCGGTTAAAATCGTAAAATAGCTTAACTATTTTCAGCTCGTAAAGTCATTTCTAATTTTAATCAAGCAAGATTTAATATCTTTTCTTTGTGTTTGAATTATTACGGCCGCGTACTATTTATTATACAATTGGGAACGTCTTCAATCTTCGATTAATTCGAAACACATTTCATTCATCTACGACTTTTATTATGGAATAATGCTACGAACATTTTATTTAAAAGAAAAACAAAGGATATACAATCAAATGTTATTGTTTATTGTTTGTATTTCGGTATAACTATTTTCATTTCGCTACGTCATTTCCAAAATAATATATTACTACGAATTATTTAAATGAATTATTACGGCTGTGATTTACAAACGAATTGCAAATATAACAACTTTGAATATTTTGAACAAATTTAATTTTCCGTTTTTATTTATTATAGAATAATGTATTTACTTCTACGAATTTTATAATTTTAATAGTTTTCTACACAAAACAAACTGATATTAATAATTTTTTTCAAAATGTCGACTTCATTCGGGAATATAAATGATGAAACAAAAGAAGATCTATTTAAGCATCTTATTCAACGACTGCATCGTAAACAAGAATCAATTTTTCCTTTTATAATATTTTAACAAATAAGGTATCATTATTTAAACATCATTTACAAATCTAGTAAAGATTTTATTCAAAAAATATTTCTATAAATGAATACAAATAACTTGAATGGAACCACTCGATTTGTTCGCATTTCATGCGCAAGGAATGCAGATATTTCAGAGTTGTTTTTTTTTACTGGTTAGACAGTTTCTTTCTATTTCGTTTTTTTGAGGTGGTGGGCCGATCACCCCAGGATTCGAGATAGGATGAAATAGTCGATTGTATTAGTATGTAACGTCATAGATTTTTTACCGAGATACAAAATATCATGAAAACTTTTCAAAACTATTTATTGCCAATTGTGACATTTTCTTATATTTTATTTACAAAAACGGGCATTATTTTTAATAACAATTCTGAAAATTGTTTTGAATTAAGTACAATCAAGTAATTGTCAATGGTGACACAAGGAATAATGTGATATTTATTATCATTATTTTAACAAATAAAGGACAATATACACGAAATGTGATAAGACTTCGATAAATAATCGGACAATGACGCAACGTCATTATTATCATTGGAGGGGAGTTAGCGGAGGTATATCCAGTCTAAACTGGGTCCTGGTGTTCAACTTACCATTCCTAATGGTCCAAATAAGTTCCAAAGGTAAGGGTGGGCTTGTACCCCATCCGCAACGTATCGATCCGGCGTCGATAACGTTTACCTTACATGACAGACAGAGGGCGAGAGATGCTTGCTGTCTGCTCATCAAACCCTGAGCTGCTGACTCAGGTACGGAACACAGTGTGCTACATCGTCAGGCGGAAGGCTGGATCCGTTGCCTGTAGACGGATAATACCTATAGGTGATGGAAGGACTGCAGTCCACTGGTTCATGTGCAATATGTGCATACTCGCAGTACTACGTGGTGTGAAACTTGTTTTGAGTGGTTCGAGTTGTTCTGGAAGTTTTAATGAGCAATTCAGACACAACATTCTACAAGTAATTCATAAACTCTATTTGAAATCGAGTTGTATGTTAATTTTTTTCACACGGTACTATTGGTAGGGATTTCTGCAAAATCAAATCATTATTTTTCTCAAATATATCAAGTCTCAATTAATTTGTGCATGCCTTTATATTGTCTTACGTTATGCTCTACGTCAGAGCCAATAAAATTCAAGCCCATACAATCAGTAATAAATATTGTACACTCGACGTGTAGTTTTTTTTTGGTGTCATAATCATGGAGAATCTATCCATTGACTTTAAAACATGTGAGTTCTGTAAAGCCGAGCTTATATTCCTAAGTTATTTGGTGGTTTCCAAGGGTTTGGCCCAAAACATCAGCAGAAATTTATTCAAATTTCGATACAATTCAATCAGGTCTGATCAACCGGGTTGATACATAATTAATATAATTTGAATGCGGAATTCAATTTAATTTTCCTTTTCAAGGAAAATTATTATTTTTTAAACTCTAGTTTTAGACTCGAGTTCAAATAATTTTAAAACATCATCATGAAATAAAGAATATTAATTCTGATACGAATAATTAGACAAACTAAAATAAGAATCACGTTGTTTTTTATATATATATATATATATATATATATACATATATGTGTATATATTTTAGTTTTGTAACTTAGAATTTAAATAAAAGATATACCACCAAAGTATACATGTATGCTTTATTTTTTTTTTTTAATTTTATGAAAAATGTTTATAATGAACTGTGTTGTTTTTTTTTCTAATTGACAGGATTACTCAGAGATCCAAAGATTCGTACCTCTTTGCAACTTGAGTTGTCTTGATAGTTGAAAAATATAAAATTTACATAAAAAAATGTTTAATTTAAATTTAATTTCATTTCATGTCGCATTTGGTTTTAAATATTTATATATATATAAAACATATATATAGAGATCTAGATGTTGTTAAGTTAGTTTATAATAGAGCATATTATCTCCTATGCATTCGAGTTTGCAATATACATTTTTTATACTAATTGAAGAGATTAGTTTATTTAGTTTATAAACTTTTGCTTAAAAAGTGTTTGTTTTCTCTTGGGAAACTAAAATTTGTTTGTTTCAAACAAATTTACTAAACAATTTCGACTCCACAAAGCTGGTTGTCTACCTCAATTATTTGGCACCATTCATTGGCGATGGTTGATGACATTATGACATTTAAATAATTTAATTTTACATAAATGTTGATTGCTATTATATAAATTTCCTTCTTGGATAGACCAAATGACCTTAGTGAGTTAGTCAGGAAACTCCACGGAGTGAACATTCTTGATATCCTAAAGATGGATTTAAATTCAGTGCAAAGTGAGGGTTGATTGATCTCCCTAAAAGTGATGGCTATTGAGGCTTAATACCCTGATTTGGGACAGTGACGCTTTAGAGCATAAAAGTGATATGACGTTTTTGAAGGAGTTATGTAAAATTTGTAGAATTAATATTTATAATTTTTTTTTTCTCTTTCAGTTTAAAGTGTGTTGTTTATTTATCATTTAATGATTGTTGTTCACGTAACATTTAATTATGTCCTGTTTATTTCAGGTATTTTAACTATAATAATCAATAATATTGTATTCTAATTCTAATTCAAATTTAATCAATTTTAAATATTTCAAAGGTTCATACGAATTATTTATTATATATTATGTTTTATTAATCTTTGAAAAGATTGTTAAATATTACTAATTGCTTTGTTGTTTTTATTTAATAGAAATCCTTGGATCGACAAATGTATCAGATAGAATAGGTTTCTTTTATAATTATGTTTGGGGACAAACATTTGCGTCGTCCGGGAGGTAATGTTATGATAAAATATTTGTCAATATATCTTGAAGTTTATTTTATCATAGATTTAGGCAAGCAGGTACCTCATTTCAAGAAGTGATTAAATAATATTAAATAAACTTCAACATAAATTTATTTTTTAAATTTTGGAAGTAACATCATTCATTTTTTCTTTTTTGAATAGGATATAAAAATCGAATATTTTGTTTAGAGCCCACTTTTGAGTAATCTATCTAAGGTGGTAGATGGTTTTACTGACAAGTTGGACGTGATTCTTATTCATTACGTAAATAATTATATAAAGTAAAACGATTATTATTTTATCCGAACTGGATCATAATTAACTAGGCCGCGACTAATGTAATCGTGGTGCCAATAAGTGTTATAACTACACATTTCTGTCTTCGTAATTTTCACCGAAAATAACTGATGGTTAATTTTGAATTTACTTGCCAAGTAACAAGCAATTTATTTTAAAACATGGAAGATTAATAAACACAAGGAATTTAATCTGTCAAATAACGAAGGAATAATTATTCTCGCCTGGTAATACAAGATTTTCATGGCTGGAGTTTGATTTTGGGAGCAAATACTGTTTTCGGCTGAAATCAGTTCCAGGTATTTTGTCTGACCATACTTCAGGAGAAAAACCAGAAGCTCAAGATCGTAATTTAGATAGATAGTTAGAAACATGTATTTTTGGTCAATTCAAGGAAGGTGAGTCTAAGTTCTGTTAATATGTTTATTTGTCCCAGTTTATTTTATTATGTGATAATAAATCTTTTAATTCATATTTCTTAATAATACTGTCTATTTTATTTTAAAAATCCTTCTAATTTAATCGTATAGTTTGCATACCAAAGATCCTGAGAGAGGATTATTGCTTTACTAACTGCTAGCCTGGTTAATCAACCAGTGGCGCCCCTTTTAAAAATGAAGCTGGCAGATGTTTTTTTACCCTTTAACAACAAACCCTTTATCATTTTATTATATTGGTCTATTCAATAAATATGTATTATGTACAATTTGCATTGAAAATATGTCTATTATTCCGGCAACAAATTGAATGATGTTAATGTTATTTTTACTTTGACATACTCACAAATTTTATGATGCTCTGGAGTACTCACAATTTTTTTGGAAATGACAAGAGGGATACAGCTTTGATATTCCTCAGACAAACCCAGTTACTGACTTGAGAATCTGCCCCTGATGATAAGCAAACCTTGGACAACTTAGTGGCCAGGTTATTGATGAAGGAAGAAAGGCTTATGGATAAGAATAATGAACATCAGAAAACTTCACCATCGTCAGTTTTTAATGAAAAATAAAAAGACTGGGAAGTGTCTAAAATGTGGGAAAATAGGACATTTCCAGAGCGAGTGTAAGAATAATAGCGAAAAGAACGTAAATAAAAATTGTTTTTATTGCAATAAAGTTGGGCACAACAAGAGTGAGTGCTGGTATAAGAAAGAAAAGGAGAAAAATGCGTTTGTAGTACAACAAATACCTAAAGAACTTTATCAACAGTCAAAGTGGTTGGTGGACACAGGTGCTAGTCAACATATGTGTCAAGATAAAAATCTGTTTTCGACATTTTCACCACAAGTGCCACAAAAGTTTGTGATAATAGGTGATGGTACTCAAATAAATGTCATTGGCTGCGGACAAGTGGAGCTAGAGGTATTCAATGGACACCGGTGGGTCGAGAAAACCATAGATCTGTGTGTGCCAGACTTACAAATTAACTTATTATCTGTGAATTGTACGGCAGACAAAGGTTACGTCATGTTGACAGATCAAAACATTTGCAAGTTTTTCAAGAATAATAAAGTATGTGCGGTAGCAAATCGTGTTGAAAATATGTATATTATGGATGTTCGTTATAAATTGTAAATGTAACTACAGTTAAATCAAGCTTGAGTGAGTGGCATGAGAAACTTGTACACCAGAATAAACAGCAGGTGAAAAACGTATTAGAGAGCAATAATATAAAAGTCTCAAGTGATTCTCTTCAGAATTGTCAAGGCTGCTTACAGGGTAAATCACACCGGCTGTCCTTTATGAACACTGAAATAAAAGCTGTTAAAACATGTTAACTGATACATGCCGATGTTTGCGGGCCGATGGAGGCAGCATCTTTAGGCGGGGCGAGGTATTTCTTGATTTTAAAAGATGATTACTCTTGCTATAGAACTGTATACTTATTAAAAAGAAGGATGAAGTGATTAATTGTATTAAAGATTTTGTAAACAAAGCTGAAAATGTCACGGGTAACAGAATAATCACATTTAGAAGTGACAACGGCTTAGAATTCATTAATAAGGCTGTGTCAACTTTGTTCTCAGACCACCTGACATAGTACACCTGACAGAAGCGGCAAGTTCAATGCTGTGTGCCAAGAACTTACCAAAAAAATTATGGGCAGAAGCAGTCAACACTCACGCCTATGTTCTCAACAGAACCAGAAGAAGTAATGAACCAGGAAAAACACCCTATGAATTATGGACAGACAAACAATTTTATCTGAGTAACCTGCATATCTTTGGTACGCCCGTATCTGTCCATATTCCAAAGGAAAAACGAAGAAAATGGAATTCCAAAGGAGAAAATGGAATCATGGTAGGGTACGGAGAAAATGTGAAAGAGTATAGAATTTTTTATCCTGATAAAAATAAAGTTCATATAAAGAGGGATGTCATTTTTCTGGAACCTGTATTTGAGGAATGCCATAGCTTAAACCTAGAGTCTGTAACAGAAACACACTTAACAATGAAACTGACAATAACCAGCAAGAGTTAGTAGAAGATGTTGTGAGTGATCCAAACATTAAAAATCAGATGTCAGATGATGAGCAGCACAGCTTATATGAACTTGAAGAAACAAGTGATGAAGACAGTGAACGCGATAGTACATTAAAGCCAGCTTCTCCTCGTCGAACCTAACGGTCAGAAAGGCACCACAATTCTATACTTGCCAAAATATGTACATCGCAGAGACAGAACCAGGCACCTATAAGAGAGGAGTGATACCTGTCAGTGGGAAGAGGCTGTCAAACAAGAACTGGATACCCTCAAAGCAAATAATACTTGGACAGTGTGCGCTGTACCTCAAAAACAAAACATTATTAGTAGACTGGCTCTGTGCCCTCTGGTTGGAAAAAAGCGGTTATCCATCCTATTCCAAAGAAGGGTGACCGCTCCAACCCGGCCAACTACCGCCCCATAGCGATCACATCAGTTCTGTCTAAGGTGATGGAACGTGTGATCAACGACAAACTGCTCACATACCTCGAGAAGAACAAAATTATTAACGACCGTCAATACGGATTCCGGTGGAACCGCTCGTGCGGTGATCTTCTCGCGTATGTGACGCATGTTTGGGGGCGATGCCTGGAACGTTTCGGTGAGACCCAAACGGTTGCACTGGACATATCCAAGGCCTTTGACCGGGTTTGGCACCGAGGACTTGTCAACAAACTGCATTCTTACGGACTTCCCGCATCCTTGTGTACGTGGATTGCCGACTTCCTGAGGGAGAGGTCGATTCAGACGGTAGTCGATGGTTTCACCTCTTCCTCTCACTCGATAAATGCTGGCGTCCCGCAGGGATCGGTTCTGTCTCCAACTCTGTTTTTGTTGCACATCAACGACCTTTTGTCATGTGCACCAATTCACTGCTACGCGGATGACAGTACAGTTCATGATAGCTTTTTGTTTGACAAGCCCCTAAAGGGCTCACAAACTCCAACAGCTCGTAAGGCTTTGAAGCAAAGAATGGACGGTTACCTCGAGAGTGTTTTCTCTTGGGGTAAAAATAATCTCGTTGAATTTAATGTTTCAAAGACCCAATCTTGTCTGATTACGTCTAAAAGGGATCGCAATGAAAATCTAGTCTCTTTCAACGGAAGCAATCTTCCGAATAGGCCCTCCATTGATATGCTTGGTGTAACCCTAAGTGACCAGCTCATGTATGGGGGCTCCATCGAAGCCAGAGTAAAGTTAGCCTCCCAAAAACTGGGCGTACTGTACAGGGCCCGCAGATACTTTAAAAGTACACAACTGCTAACCCTGTACAAATCGCAAGTGCGCCCCACGGTTGAATTTGGCAGCCACCTCTGGTCTGAAGCTCCAAAATACCTGAAAAATACCCTCGACTCTGTTCAGAAACGGGCGGTCCGTTTGATAGATTCTCCCATCTTAACAGACGGATTGCAATCTTTAGAGCACAGGCGTCGGGTGGGAATGCTATCCTTGTTCTACCGGTATTACAATGGAAGATGCTCCGAGGAACTAGCATCATTGATCCCTTCGGCACCGGTGCATAGTCGGGAAACACGCCAAACGCGTGCCCAACATTTGTACACAGTTGACATTTGTCACATGAGAACGGGTCGTTTCTTCGACTCGTTCTTATGTTCAACAGCTCGGCTGTGGAATGATTTGCCGGCCTCTGTGTTTCCTCCTTCCTACAACATGGGTCTCTTCAAGACCAATGTTCATTCCTTCCTCTCCTCAAAAAGACCCTCCACACAGCATCCCAGATGACATAGGCCCTGAGGGAAATTATTTTTCTCAGGGCCTCCTGTGTGGAGTTAATGTAAAAAAAAAAAAAAAAAAGTAAGTATTACTACTAATAAAACATTATTAGTAGTAAGTATTACTACTAATAATGTTTTGTTTTCTGATAATATTATCCAATATAAAGCAAGATTGGTTGCCAGAGGTTTTGAACAGAAAGAAACATTAGATTTATATGAAATCTACTCACCTGTTGATTGATTATTTGTTTCAGTTACTACAAAATTAAAACTATCAATACATCAGATAGATGTCACTGGGGCCTTTTTACATGGGGATATAAAGGAAATTGTGTTTATTAAATTACCGGAAGGGGCGTATAATATAAAACTAAATAAATCCTTGTATGTGTACGTGTACGTGGACGTGTACGTCAAAATGGAAAGTGGGCTTTTAAGGTTTATTGCTTTAAACCAAACAAAACTGCGAACAGAAAACTATATTTATTTACAAGACCCGAAAAGGAATGATGCGGATTTAGATCCAAATAACTTTGGTCAAAGGGTAATTCTCCCCTCATCATTTGTAAATAGCCCGAGATATCTTCATGAATACACGCAGGATGCGTTCAAATATGTGGGTAACTACGGGAAGCCTGATCTGTTTATTACAATGACATGTAATCCCGCATGGCCAGAAATTACTTTAGAGCTCATGCCAGGCCAAAACTCAACGGACAGACTCGACTTAACAGCCAGATTATTTAAAATAAAAGTTCAAAAGTTAGTTACCTACTCTACTTGCAAAAGGTAAAATATTTGGTGACATGAAATGCTTCATGCACTCAATTGAGTGGCAAAAAAGAGGTTTGTCTCACGTGCACTTGCTGCTGTGGTTGACAGAAAAATTATGTCCTAACCAAATTGACGAAATTATAAGTGCCGAGATACCGAACCCAGAAACTGATCGAAAGCTCTATGATACCGCCGCCAAATGCCACTTCGGCCCGACTGAGGTCAAATTCCTAGGGTACATGGTGTCTGACATAGGCACTTCACCCCTCCCAGATAAAGTGGAAGCCATCAACAACTACAGCCAACCAGCTTCCATCAAGGATCTCTGCCGTTTCCTGGGAGCTATAAATTATTACAGGAGATAACGCCGCAAGGACACAAGCTTCACCTAATGACCGCTTGCAACTTAACATAAGCAAATGTCAAATTATGAGGTTTTATCGAATAAAGAATCCAATATTTTTCGATTATTCCATTAACAATATGTCGTTAGTATCTGTCTCGGAAATCAATGACTTAGGTATTTGGTTTGACACGAAACTCAACTTTATCAAGCATATAGAAATAATAACCAATAAAGCTTTGAAAATGTTGGGATTTATTTTAAGGGTATCTAGTGATTTCAACAATGTCAATACTGTAAAAACATTATTTATGTCACTCGTAAGGAGTCATTTAGAATACAATTCCACGATTTGGTCCCCAAATTATGAGGTTCATTCACATGCGATTGAAAGAATCCAAAATAAATTTTTAAGATATGTGAATTTTAAAATGGGCATTCCTAGTGAATGCCTAAATTACGATAACGTACTTTGTTCATTAAATTTAATAAAATTATCTGATCGTAGAATCATTTCCGATTTAACCTGTTTGTATAAAATCATAAATTCAATGTTTGATACCCCTGATTTATTATATGTAATTTTTTTTCATACTCCAGGCAGGTCAGTCACAAGACAGTACCTACCATATTATTGTAGCAATTTTAAGTCAACAAGTCAATATTATACTCCTATGCGACGGATTCAACAGCTTGGAAACAAATACTCCGATGTTGTTGATATATTTAGTACATCAATTTTATTATATAAGCATATCTTATTGAAGTTTCTTTCATCAAATAGGGGAATATTTTGCTAAAGCTATTAAATTGACTAACACATTGACAGTATTTTGTTGGCTGAAAGAAAAAAACTCTTTCGGATTTTTTGTATTTTGTATTTTGTACCTACATCCTGTGTGGTTCAAATTCAATACCTAATATTTTTACTTTGTATTTATTTTTGTGCAAGTGTTTTAAACAGTAGTTTCCTGCACTATTTACTAGTATAATTTCATTAATATTGTTATATATATGTATGTAAAAGCCTCAATAGGCGTAAATAAATAAATAAATAAAAGGGAACCAGAAAGGCAAGCAACTCGTGTTTTGGACTGCCGAAATAGTAGAAGCCTTCAGCAAGTGCAAGGAAGCTCTTACCCAGGCAACTCTGCTCGTTCACCCGAAGTGCGACGCTCCACTCTCCATCGTCAGCGATGCGTTTGATACTACAGCTGGTGCCGCACTCCATCAATTCGTCGCAGGTCACTGGGAGCCTCTAGCATTCTTCTCAAAGAAGTTTTCGGCAGCTAAAAAGAAATATGGCGCGTACGACAGAGAACTCCTAGCATCTATCTCACTGTGAAATACTTCCGCCACATGGTGGAATGCAGGTTGTTCACCATATTTACTGACCACAAGCCCATCACGTTCGCCTTTCAACAAAAAGCAGAGAAATTCTCACCGAGGCAATTTCGCCATTTGGACTATATCAGCCAGTTCACAACTAACATAAGCCACGTCTCCGGAAAAGACAACATCGTCGCGGATGCTGTCTCCAGGGTCGAGACGATAGACACTCCTCTGGACTACGCAGCACTGGCAGCTGATCAGATGTGCGACCCTGAACTGGAACAACACTTGCAGGGAAGTTCTAGCCTACAGCTTAAAAAGGTGAACATTCTTGGTACTGGCGCGTATCTCTACTGTGATGTCTCAACTACCATAGCCAGACCCTTCGTCACGAAGAAGTTCAGACCTGCGGCATTCAATGCGGTCAATCAGCTGGCTCACTCTGTAATCAAGGCCACGGTCAAGCTTATAACTCAACGTTATGTCTGGCCGGCCATCAAAGCCGAGAGTATTAAGCTTGCACGCAATTGCCTCCAATGCCAACGAAGCAAGGTGACACGGCACGTGTCAACACCCTTGGGAGCCTTTCCCAGGCCTTCCACTAGATTTGAGCATGTCCACATTGACATAATCGTCATGCCCTCTTCAGAAGGATGCCGATACTGCCTCACGTGCGTGGACAGATTCACAAGATGGCCAGAGGCTTTCCCGATCCCAGACCAAGAGGCTGAAACAGTGGCGCGCGCTTTCTATAAGGGTTGGATTACAAGATTTGGCACTCCACTCCGCGTTACTACGGACCAATGGAGACAATTTGAGTCAAGGCTGTTCAGGCAGTTGAATTGCCTGGCTAGCACGACGCAAATCCACACAACTGCGTACCACCCCGTAGCAAATGGTATGGTGGAATGATTTCATCATCAACTAAAGGCAGCGATCAAGTGCCATCAGAAAAGTCGTTGGACGGAAATACTTCCCACCATAATCATCGGAATTAGAGCAGCTTGGAGAGATGATCTCGCTACAACTTCAGCCGAGCTAGTATACGGCGAGTCGCTCCGCTTACCCGGCGAATTTCTATATACAGCACGACCTCAAGTCGACGACGACACTGGAAACTTCCTCAAGGAACTATGGCAGCACTTCAATGAGCTGAGACCAGTTGAAGGTACCCGCCATGGTGATGGACATCATTTTGTCTTTCAAAATCTTCCCATAGCTTCTCACGTCTTTCTGAGGGACGATACCGTCAAGAGCCTACTTCAACAACCCCTACAGCGGCCCTCATCAAGTCATTCGTCGGCACGAACGAGCATATACCATACTGGTAAAAGGGAAGAAAATCACCGTAAGCATCGACCGCCTCAAACCAGCATACATTGCTCAAGATCTTGAGAGAGTCGCATCATACCCAAAACAGAATCGCAAACCGCATCAGAGCCACTAGCCGCCGTATCACAACCAACCATTCCATTGTTCGATGGCAGTCATGATCGGACGCACACAACCACTCATTCTGGAAGGCGTGTTCGATTTCCCGACCACCTCATCATTTAACCGTTCCTCCTCTCACCGCAGCCATGTCTTCGTTGTCTGCGGAGGGAGTCCTGTAGCAGCCAGCCTCTGCTACAATTAAAATGTTTAACCATATTAAAATGTTTGAATGTAAAACCATGATATTGAACCGCACTTAACCTTGACCGTTAAAAGACGTTCGTTTGGTTTTTACTAAGTGCCGGAGTTGTGTAAATCTTTTTCGCTATCCATACCTGATTTTATTTGCAAAATCTGATTATTGTAGAACTCAATAAAGATCTTCCAACACCCAACCTAATAGTTCTACAGGCATTATATTACACAACATTATATTACACAGCATTATATTACATTTACATTCAATCCACAATGGATAGAAATTAAACAAGCATTATTCCCTGGCCAATCACCTATTGATCGTCACGACATTACAGCAAGTCTTCAGACAAAAGTTGAAATATTCAATGGATTTAATTGTTAAACATTGTCAGCCTTACTAAAAAACCCAGTGAAAATTTTATTCAATTGACAAACGGCCGCGGATGTGAAAACATTACTAATTAAAAATTTGTTCTTTGAAAGAAATACACGTTGTTTACACGGCCTGAGAGAGTAGTTTATCTCTGTTTTAACGATTGATGTCCGAACGATATTTGTAATTTTTCCATAGTATTTTGAATGTTCTATATATTTCTTATTTTTGAAGGTGTTGTAAAAACAAATACCATTTATGAAAACTAGATAAAATTACCTTTTAGATTTGTGTATTTGAAATACACTTAAGTTTTCAAAAACTGACATATTTTAAGATTCAAACTCGGAAAAAAATGTAAAAAAAATACTTACCAAAACATGTTTGACCAAAATGTAGAGAAATTAAAAAAAAATCAAAATTTAAAAAACACAGTCCTTTTATGTAATAAATTTGAAAGGAAACTATCACCTCACTTTTTCAAAATAAATATCTTAGAATGTAAATTTTATCTTTTATGTAACCCATAAAACAATATTACCCCGATACAGGCAAACCCTAGTGGGGTTAATAATTACATGCTAAAAATATATGTACATTAATTGTGAAGAAGCAATAAATAAATAAAAAAAATAAAAAATATTCTGACAGTTCAACTTTGAAAGTACGGCGTTTGTACAATAACTTGATTAAACTGATGTAAACCACACAAATAACACGGTAAATATATCAATTATATGAATAGAACAGTAATTTCGTCACTACAATAGAAATTATTAAGTAAAATCACAACATCTAACAAAATTTTCGACATCTCGCCTGATCCGGCCATAAAGCCCACCAAGCAGTGTTTTCATCGCGGGCCGTTGATGCACATGCGCGCCAATAATGCCCCTGGCGGAGAATAATTGAATAATTAAAACAACATTTTTTCCTAGTAAATTATAACCATATACGACGTTGTCAGATCTTTAAGCATTTTAACAGCGTGACCAAGAAAGAAAGCTTATTGGTAATGAAACGTGTTTTAGTGTATGTGGGTTTATTTATGTTATTGCAATAACACAGTTAATTGGTCGCGCTGTGTTTTTTTTTAGTAAGGCTGTGTGTGTTTGGTGAGACACCCTGCTGGATGTATTCTGTAGAGTGGCAGAAACGTGGATTGCCGCATGCACACATTTTGATTTGGTTCGTTGAAAAAATTAGGCCAAATGAAGTTGATGGAAGTCATATGAGCTGAAATCCCTAATAAACAAGTAGGTCCTGGCTTGCATGAGGTAGTTATCAAAAACATGATATATGGTCCATGTGGAACACTTAATCAAAATGCACCGTGTATGGTAGATTGTAAATATTCAAAGCGCTATCCACCGACATTAATATCGGAAACAATTACTGGAAATGATGGTTATCCACTCTATCGTCGGCGATCACTAGCAGACAATGGAAGATCAACAATTGCCAAAGTAAATCATCAAGATATTGAAATAGGTAATCGTTGGATTGTTCCATATTCACCGATCTTATCAAAAACTTTCAAAGCACACATCAATGTTGAATCTTACCATTCAGTAAAATCTATCAAGTACCTATGTAAATATGATGAAGTAACCCAATATCAAATAAGCCGCTACGTTAGCAGTAATGTAGCATTTTGGCTAATTTTTATTTTTCAATTCATGAAAGACACCCCAGAGTTGTTCACTTAGACGTGCACTTAGAAAATGGACAAAGGGCGTATTTCACAGCTCAGAATGCAGTACAGAGAGCTCACCAGCCACCATCTACTACCTTAACCAGTTTTTTCAAGACGTGACAAAATGATCATTTCGCACAAACACTGTTATATTCTGAAATGCCAAAATATTAAACTTGGAATCAATCAACAAAGAAATTTATGCGAAGGAAACAAGGAAAACCAGTTCCAGGATACCCAGGTGTATATTCAACCGATGCAATAGGTCGAATTTATTCCGTTCATCCTGTAACGTAATTATTTCCATGGTGATTATGTAGTCGGTACTTACTCAGAATTAGTAATATTAATTTCGGCGTGCCGTTGGCAACGACTGCGAATTTGTACTGAAAAGGTTGGCGGCACCGGGACGCTTAAAAAAAAAAAAAAAAGCAAGATGGCGGGGGAGACGTAAATTTGCGGAGAGAGTCGGTTGGAGTTTTTTTGGGGAGTTGGTTGTTAAAACTCGTGATAAGTGGCGTGAGATATATTAAAATGAACTGGCAGTGTAATACTGAAATCATCCGGTCGATCGGGCATAGAGGCCTGTAAATTATTCTACCATGTTGGATTTGACTTTGCTATTGGTGTATTATTGGCAAGTGGAAAATGTTGGGCTGTTTCCTCTGCTTTTGCCTTATTGAAGGGATTTTGACTGACTCTTGGAAAATGAAACGGATTCCTCTGCGACCGGTGCACGCGCACGTTTTATGAAGGGACGTCTTTACCAACTCACATTGAAACCCTTGATATATTCGTAGCGTTCTTTTGGAAGTTGCTTCTTTTCCTGGCAACCTAGCTGGAAGTTTGCGATTGGTGACATCGTCATCGAGAAGGGGGTCTGTGAGGGAAATGCCATTGGAGATGCCTTGTCGGGGCTCAGGAAGACCATAATCACTACTACGACTACAATGGCTTCATGTTTTACGCCTTGCTAAACGTGAAATCTCTCTCTCCTTCACCTTTTGAGTTTACAAAAATGTATTTACGTAGATTATGTTTTGCTTGTCAAAAATAACAAGTACATTTTGTTTAATGTGAGTTCTTTTATTTACATCAGATAGTAGCTTTCTTTCTATTCCACGCAGGACCCTGAAATGATGAACAGAGCTCATGTGAACGGAATCTCTTTGCTAACGGAGCAAAGATCCGTGTCAATTCTAGCAACGATGAATGTTTTATTTACGGCGGCTATTAGTCAATGTGCGTGGTCCAACATCATTCCAAAATTTACGAACAGTTGATGGTGAATTGTGTGGATCTTACAAAGAAGCCTGTCATCGTTTTCAACTGTTAGAAAACGATGCACATTGGGATCAAACTCTCAATGATGCTGTAATTTCATCACAAGCTCATCAAATACGAACATTGTTTTCCATTATCATATATGTATATGCTTCCCATCAAAACCAATTGATTTGTGGATAAAATACAAAGATAATATGTGTGACGATATTTTATTTAGTACACGCAATAGAACAGGGAATCCGAATTTACAAATAAAGCTATTAGGTCAATTGGGGATGACCGCGCCCAATCGCCCAATACACGATGCTTTTCATTAAGAGCTACAACGTGAAAAATTGTATGTTCTCAATACTTTCAAAGAATCGATTCAAATAAATCTTCAACTATTGAATAAAGAACAAAAGTATGTATTTGATACTCTTATGAAAGTAATAAATGATGGAATTGGAGGGATTTACTTCTTGGACGCTCCTGGTGGTACAGGAAAAACTTATTTGATTACTTTAATATTGGCAACAATTCGCTCAAAAAATTAAATTGCTCTTGCTTTGTCAGGCATTGCAGCAACTTTGCTTGAAGGCGGTCGAACAGCCCATTAAGCTCTAAAATTGCCATTGAATATGCAAAGCAAAGAAACTTCAACCTGCAACATTTCCAAGAATTCTGCAATGGCAAAGGTTTTTGCAGCAATGTAAACTAATAGTGTGGGATGAATGCACGATGGCGCATGAAAAATCTTTAGAGGCTTTAGATAGAACCTTAAAAGATCTACGGAACAAACAAAACCAATTTGGTGGCGCAATGATTTTATTATCAGGAGATTTTCGCTAAACATTGCCAGTGGTTTCACGTTCAACGCAAGCTGAACTGAATGCATGTTTAAAGTCCTCCAATTTGTGGAAACATGTCAAGGTATTACATTTAAGCAATAATATGCGTGTCATGTTGCAATATGATCAATCTGAAGACATATTTTCTAAACAACTCATTAATATTGGTAATGGCAAATTTCCTATAGACGTGCTGACTGACTACATCACCTTTCCTGAGAGTTTTTGTCAGTTAACGCAATCAAAAGCTGAACTCATTCAAAAAGTGTTTCCAAATGTTGCTCAAAATTACTTATTCTATGATTGGTTGAGCGAACGATCTATACTGGCTGCCAAAGACACTGATGTAAATGAATTAAATTTCAAAACTCAAGATGACATTCCTGGCAAAATGACGACATATAAATCAGCTGATACGGCAACTAATAAGATGATGTCGTGAACTATCCACCGGAATTTTTAAACTCACTTGATTCGCCAGGATTGCCGCCTCACAATCTTCAATTAAAGGTTGGATCTGTAGTTATAATGTTGCGAAATATTAACCAACCGCGACTTTTTAACGGCACACGATTGGCGATAAAAAATTACTGAATAACGTAATAGAAGCAATCATATTGAAAGGAAAGTATAATAGAAAAGACGTTTTGATACCCCGCATCCCAATGATTCCGACTGACGTACCATTCGAGTAACGACTGCAGTTTCCAGTACGGCTTGCTTTCGCTATGACTATAAACAAATACCAGGGGCAGTCATTAAGTGTTTGTGGTATTAATCTAGAAAACCCATGTTTCTCGCATAGTCAATTGTATGTTGCCTGTTCCCGTGTTGGAAAATCATCTTCTCTGTTTGTTTACGCGCCAAGTAATCAAACAAAAAATATCGTGTACCATAAAGTACTACAATAAAAATTATACTTAATTTAGAATAAGTAAAAATAAAATGAAATATAATAAGTAGGTATCATAATAAGAAATCTGGAATTGTAATTTTCATTGTGATTTTTTTGTGACTATTAAAAGAATTTTAAGTGTTTTATTATTTTTATTTTTTGACATATTGTAATGGTTGACTTATTATAAACATACCAGGTGTCCCGAATAGCAGAATAAGTATGAAAAATAAATTAAAAATTGAAGAATCGACTGTTAAGCGGTACGAAGTTCGCCGGGTTGACTAGTATATTATAAAATTTTATTTTGTTTAAATCAGTACCATCATTATTACGCTTCTATAACGGGTACAGAAATCATAAAATGTACGGGGTTCTCTTTGTAACATCTGTCAAAACGTCAAACCAGATGATAAGTTCGAAGAGAACAAACAATAATGGTGGATTTCTTCATTTATCGAAAATGCTAAATGCAATGCTAATTGTAAAAGTAAACGGTGAAATGCATAGAAATTTTTAAATTTCGATCGTTTACTTTTACAATTAGCATTGCATTTAGCATTCTCGGTAAATGAAGAAACCCATTCTAAATCTAGTTAATGTTAAATGTCAAATACAAAACTTCGTTGGAAATCAAAGCGTTGCCATATAAAAAAATACATCGGTGTGGAATTTTATAAAAGTATAAATATAAGTGGATAAACAGGTCTTTAAAATACGCGCGATTTTTCGAGCACGACGGCGTAGCCGAGTGCTCGAAATAAAGCAAGTGTTTTAAAGACCAGTTATCCACGAATACTTTACGCTATTTTTTTTATTGGTACACTTTGAAAACATAAATATTGATATTATTATTAAAAATTTGGAAATAAGAACTATTAATGAATTCGTGATGTGACATCACAATATCTTGTTGTCATGGAAATGAAAAACACAATTTGCAATCTGTCACATAAGATTAATAGTTGACATCACAGTTTTTACTAGTTATTGTGTGTTGTAAAATGAGTTCTAACATTGATAATTTAAATATCAAAGCAGAATCGCGGTTAATACCTGAAAAATCCAAAGACGTTTATAAAAAAGAATATGAAAGGTTCATAACATGGATGGAGGAGCAAAACTTAGTAGATGTAGATGAACGAGTTGTGCTTGCTTACCTTCAGAAAATGTCGGAACAGTACAAAGCATCGACTATGTGGGCCATACATTCGAAATTGCAATGTCTGTTGAGGATAAATAAAGGGGTTGATTAAAAATCATTTGTGAAAGTGCATGCATTCATGAAGGCAATTAGCAAGGATGACGTTGCTAAGAAGGCGTATGTATTCAAAGAAGAAATAAAATATTAAAATATTCCTGTCAGATTTATAGTTAAAAGTTGACATTTAGACTTCACATTTTGTTGATTTGTTGATGTTGCCATGGTAACTTTAAAAAACGCGCGTTCCATAAAGTGCGATTTAAACACGCTAGAGCGTACTTTAACAGCCTTACTAAAAAAAACCACAGCGCGACCGATTAACTGTGTTATTGAAATAACATAAATAGAGCTCGCATACACTAAAAGACGTTTTATTACCAATAACGTTTCTTTCGTGGTCACGCTGTTAAAATGCATTGAAGATGTGACAACGTTGTATATGGTTTTAATTTACTAGGAAACTTTTACTTAATAATTTCTATTGTAGTGACGAATTTACTCTTCTGTTCACATAATTGATACATTTACCATGTTATTTGTGTGATTTACATCAGTTTAATCAAGTTATTGTACAAACGCCGTACTTTCAAAGTTGAACTGTCAGAATATTGTTTTTTATAGGTTACTTAAAAGATAAAATTTTCATTTTAAGATCTTTATTTTAAGAGAATTTCTTAAAAGTGATAATTTTTTATAATATTAAAACCTAATACATGTGTTCGTAAACGTATCAAAAAAATTAACGTCTTTAGAGATGCAAGAAATCTGTTTTAAATTTCGGTATTATTTCTAAGTTTTTTTTATTGGCAATAAAAAAAACTTTGAAATTTTTTATTATTTTTTTATTGTATACACGATAAAAAAGTGAGGTGATAGTTTCCTTTCAAATTTATTACACAAAAGGACTGTGTTTTTTAAATTTTGATTTTATTTAAATTTCTCTACATTTTGGTCAAAAATGTTGTGGGAGGAAATTTTTTTCCATTTTTTTCCGAGTTTGAATCTTAAAATACGGCAGTTTTTGAAAGCTAAAGTGTATTTCAAATACTCAAATCTAAAAGGTAATTTTATCTAGTTTTCATAAATGGTATTTGTTTTTACGACACCTTAAAAAATAAGAAATATATTGAACATTCAAAATACTATGAGAAAATTACAAATATCGTTCGGACATCAATGGTTAAAACAGAGATAAACTACCCTCTCAGGCCGTGGAAACCATGTGTATTTCTTTCAAAGAACAAATTTTTAATTAGTAATGTTTTCACATCCGCGGCCGTTTGTCAATTGAATAAAATTTTCACTGGGTTTTTTAGTAAAGCTGTAAATGATTAAAAAAGGGCACCAATAAAAAAAAATAATTAAATATTTTCGAAGAGGCGACATTTTCATTTAGTGACGTCACGAGCCCAAATAACGTATTTATTTATTTAAAAATAAAAAACCGTGAATTTTTAAAAAAAATTGTAACATTTTCGTAATCTAAGTAAAAAAATCTAACCACACGATTTTTTCCAAGTCATTATGAAATTCATGCAAGTGGCATATTGTTAATATATGGAGCATCTTTCCCAACTACGCCGAATTTGAAATTTCGAAAAAAAAAATTTCCCTCCGTGCTTATGTGTCTCTTTTTGTGTCGCTATTTTTCGTTTCATCAAATTTAAATCACAACGGTGCTAAATAAGCTTTCACATCAAAAAGCCTTTCTCTAATATGCTTCAGCATGTGATTTTTTAAATTTCCTTTTAGAGAAAACGAAAAGTTACAGAAGGAACATATAAATGGTTTTTCTCCACTGTGAGACACCAAGTGCGTTTTGAGATTTCCCTTTTGAGAACACGAATAGTCGCATTTGGAACAAGAAAAAGGTTTTTCTCCACTGTGAGTCATCAAATGATTTTTAAGACTTCCCTTATGGTAAGATGAATAGTGGCATTTGGAGCACGAAAAACGATTTTCTCCCTTATGCTTTAGCATGTGAATTTTCAAATTTCCTTTCAGAGAAAACGAAGAGTTGCAGAAGGAACATAAAAAAGGTTTTACTTCACTGTGAGTCATCAAGTGAATTTTAAGATTTCCCTTTTGAGAACATGAATAGTCGCATTGGAAACATGAAAAAGGTTTTTCTCCGCTGTGAGTCATCAAGTGGTTTTTAAGACTTCCCTTATGATAGGATAAATAGTGGCATTTAGGACATGAAAAGCGTTTTTCTCGACTGTGAGTCACCAAGTGTATTTTAAGATTTCCCTTTTGAGAACATGAAAAGTGGCATGTGGAACATGAAAAAGGTTTTTCTCCACTGTGAGTCACCAAGTGTCTATTAAAATTTCCCTTTCGAGAACATGTATAGTCGCATTTGGAACATGAAAAGGGTTTTTCTCCAGTATGGGTCCGCAAGTGAAGATCTAACGTTGACTTGCGTGCGCAGCTGTAGTTACAATGGGGACAAGAGTGTCGGTTTTTCCCAGGACGCGTCTCTGGGTCTTTCAATAAGTCTGAAACAATTACGGATCTTGCTTAACAAGTGCAAGAAGAGTCACGTGGGGTAACCTTGCTCCTATAGTAACCACACATTAAATATAAAAATTGATCAGAAAAGCACATTTTATCATGGATTTCTTATTTGTTTGGCCTTTGTAACCTGTGCGTGATATTCCGTAACCAATTGCGTCAGCACGGTGTTGTTCATGAAATCTTTCAGTAAAATAGTGTTGGCTTCCTGAGAATATGGAACCGTTTCTCATAGGACAAACATCCATCTGTTTTTTTTTGTTTTTTTATTTGTAAGTATGTGTGGGTAGTAATACACATTTTTTTATGCGCGTACACTTATATCTATTATTAAACGTACACATATTATTTCATCTCACATTTGATTCTTATGGTGAGTTATTCAGCTAGTAAGAAGGCATCCGGATAAGTCATTTGTACCCAAGAGCAGATTGAAATCAGAGTGCGAACACTTACACTATGGTATGCGTATACTTACCCCACCTATCAGTAAGTCCCGAGAATTTTTCGTTTGTTTGAGATGTCTTAATCGTCAAATAGTGGTTTACTTGATTATGTCGAGTAACCAAAGATATTCAAATACAGAATAGATATGCTATGGTGTCCGCGCCGGACTACGCGCTAATTAGCGTAGTTTTCATACAAAAAGAATTAGTTCATTTCGTTGATTTTTTGAAAATGTGCATTAATATTGGTTAACAATATATTTTGAATAACGAAAGAATTCGTTCATTTAGTTTTACGTTCGTTTGGTTTATTCGTTAACCATTTGTTCTTTTAGTTTATTTGTTAATTGGTAAACAATGTCGGCGACACCCGGAAGCGCAGACCCACGTAGTAAAAACATCAGATAGCACATCTACTTATATTTCAATATCTTTGCGAGTAACTCTAATTCCTTATTTAGCCAACTATTCGGATAGCATCACAGTGTCCATCTTCATCACTGTAACACTAACAGAAACGTTGGTTGAAGAAGGAGGTAGCGCAAAACGGTAAAATACCCCAAAAATAAATCATTGTATTACCATTGGCCGTAAAAATCTAAAATCATATCAGACCTTAGTAGTCCAATAAACTTAATAATAAACTAAAAATGGAACGAAATATTTTAAGCTTTTTAGTATACAAATCCTATTGTAAAAATTGCATAAAGTTACCCCGCGTGACCCTTCAGTAAATTGATTAAAACGAAAAATCAGGAGATTAAGAATTATTGTTAATTTTAACAAAACTAAAATATCGGTTTTACCTGTTGTCTGGATAATTATTTCAGAGCGCTCAAAGCATTCTTTTTTAACATCCAGGACGTCTACGTCAATTTCCGTATACGGAATAACTCTTATATCTTCTTCTTGGGGTCCTGGTTCTACCTTAATGCAAACAGTCTCCGCATAAAAACTACCTGAAAAAAAAAAACGTTAAAACGAAAAAGTACATTAGATTTAAATAAATGTTACCTGCGTAGCAATTTACTTTATCGTGTGGCTATTTCGAGGGAAAAGGGAACTGAATGTAGGCGTTCCGCATTATTTCAAAATAATTTACACCACCCTTAGTGCGCATAAATACATTTAATGGAAATGTGCAATGTAAAATGATTTATCTACAACTTAAAATGCCGAAATGAACATTAACATTCTAAAATATTGTAGTCCCTCTCCGAGATAATACTGACAAAATATTGTTGTTTTTTATGAAAGATTGTAGAATAAAATATTTACGATTAAAGAGATCATTGATATACCATCCAGGAGCGGAAATTTCGAAAAGAGACTTTTAAATTATAAGATGGACCACATATGGGTTTCAAAGGCCTACCCTTCCAGAAAGATAAATCGTTTGCCCTTGAGCATTTACTAAATTCCAGGCCGATATTTTGTTGTTTATAGCCAATGCAAAAACGCTTTCGAACATCAATTAAAAATAAAACATATATGAATCATAACTCAAAATAATACACATTTTCCTGGTCATATAGAATATTAAATATATGAAAAAAACATATTTTGCACTTCAATCAATAACAGAATATGAAATAATCAGGGGTGATGCAAAAAATTTAGTTATCGATCATATATAAATCGCACAGAAAATGATCTTAAAGGTTCTAATACTCAAAAACTATTGACTGATTCAAACTGAATATCCAACATGTTTGACGTACTAGATTATAAGTTAAAATACTACTAAACTTCATTTTTAAACCAAAAAAAAAACAAATTTTAACAAACAAACATAACAGACCAGTCAGACAAGCATACAAAAAAACTATGACAGTGAACACAAGCTTTGGACAAAAAGAGCATAAATACAATGCAATAAGAGCTTTCAACAATCTTTCACTTGACACAAAAAACGTAGAAAACAAAAAATAAATTCAGATACAAAATTAAGAGTTGGATTAAAGAACTAAAATAAAATCACAAAAAATGTTATGAACATTAAGGAATAAAACGTATACACGTTAAACACAATACCATTATAAAAAACACACCATTCACACACTAATGCAAGCTGATTTTTATTTTTGAAGTGAAAACTTTTTAACACCGTTGTCATTTGAAACTCGATGAAACGAAAACGAGTGAAACTAAAAGGAGACAAATAGGCCCCGGGTAGGGTTGCCATCTTGTTTGGCTATTTTAGGTCGTGTCCGGCTAAATATTTATATGTCCGGCCTGTACGACTTTTGTTAGGCTTTTTGTTAGTGTAACGCGGTGCACGCAGCGCCTGCAGAACGAACGCAACGCAAGCTACGCAAGGCGCAACGTGTTAAGGGCAAGGCAGGGGCGGGGGACAATGGCTATTCTTGGTTAGCGCGGATTTTGTCTTCCAAACTTCTGAAATTGGCGGAATATTACTTTGCTATTCCAGGCCATAACGCCAATGTTCAAAGAGTTTTTTTAATAAACACCCAGTGGACCAAGGAACACAATAAATTGCAAACAGAAACAATTGCTAAGATGATATACACATTGGTAATTTAAATATGACATGTTAAGAATTTTATTAAATGATTTCCAAAGAAAACGACGTTTTGGATAAAGTAGGTGAAAAAGCCAAATATACAAAATTGTAGATTTTTGTAATTTTTGAATAATTTGGAGAAGTCGAGATTTCATTTTAATTATTTTTTTTCGTTTTCGTCCACAAAGATAGATATGTTTCATTTTATATGTATTTAATGAAAATTTTTAGTTAACTGTTTAACCAAAAAAAGAGTTATGTTTTGTTTGTTTGTTATATAAGTTTACTATGTTATGTCTACAGACAGAAGACTCAATATTTTGTTATCGACATATTCTATATAAATGCCAAATGATAAGAATAAAACTGATTAATGATTGTTGTTATTAAACTTTTTAATGTGTGATTAGTAAACAACTGTAACTTGTAACAGATTTTGTATTATCTTCTAATATATAAAAATGAATCGCTAAATGTGTTGCTAAGCGCAAATCTCGAGAGCAGCTGAACCGATTTCGCAAATTTTTTTTTTAGAATATTCCTTAAAGTACGAGGATAGTTTTTACGGAGAGAAAAATTAAGAAAATTGGATAATTTCAGAAAACTAAACGACTATCGCACGTTTGACGTTCGCGTGTTTGAGAATGACATTTTGCAAAATGTCATTATAATAGGAATCTATTTTTGAAAATCTTTAAGTTGACAAAATTTATTTAAAGAAGGTACTCTCTTAATAGTTTGAATCGAATCAAGAATTTTAGATATTTTATTTAGGTGTTAGGTACCAAATTTAATTTATAATTAAAAAATGGATCGCTGAATGTGTTGCTAAGCGCATAACTTTCGAACGACTGCACCAAATTAGATAATTCTTTTTTTTTTGTGAGTTCGTTGTCAGGACAAGGTTTTTATAAAAGTTCACAATGACTAGGGGTTCCTAATATATTTGACGTGAACTATTGTTTGTTCGTTAGCGGCCTGCAGTCGTGCTCGGAAGCGATGGCAAGTTACCGACATTTTCGATAAAACCTATATCGATCGACCATGCTAGAACCCCAGGGGTTGTAGAGCCAATAGTGATGACAATAATAATTATTATTATTATTATCTTAATTCAATTAAATTGGCTACATTATAACTAAAAAAATTACATGTTCAATGTAGTTTACAAAAAGATTACATCAGAACAAAAAAATTAACAAATAGAAAGTAATGTAAGAACGGTTACACAGAAGTAGTATAATTTATATTTTCTCTTAGTTTTTCACAAAATTTTATTTATGTTTTAATTTTGATTTATATACTTATATGTTTTAATTTATATAGAATACTTGAGTTCTTAACATTTAATCTTTATTATTAATTTTTGTATTTCAAAATTTGAATTTTCATTTTTATTTCTACTTTTCTTTAAAATATGTTCTTTTTTTTCCATTTACTTTTAAGTATTTCTTAATTTATTTTTTTTAATGTTTAATCATCTGTTTTAATTAAATCGTCTTTAAAATATTGACAGCCTTACTAAAAAAAACCACAGCACGCCCAATAACCCGTGTTATTACAATAACATAAATAAACCCAGTATACACTAAAACACGTTTCATTACCAATAACCTTTCCTACGTGGTCACACTGTTAAAATGCATTGAAGATCTTACAACATTGTATATGGTTTTAATTTACTAGGAAAGAATGTTGTTTTAATTTTTCTCCGCCAGGGGCATTATTGGCGCGCCTATGTATCAATTCTCAACGGCCCGCGATGAAGACAGCCCGGTGTGTTTTAATGGCGGGATGTCAAAAAATTTTGTTAGTGCCTAAATGTTGTGATTTTACTTAATAATTTCTATTGTAGTGACGAATTTACTCTTCTATTCACATAATTGATATATTTACCATGTTATTTATTTATTAATCATTAACGCCCTTATGGGCTTTTACATACATTTACATTTTTATGTTTTAGTGCATACAGGTGTGTTTAGAATACAAAGAAAACATGAATAGTTTTTACACATGGTACATATAAATAAAGCTGGTAAGTAAAAAGTATAGCATTATACAATAAAGAGAAAAAAATCAGTTTTATATGTATATACGTATATAACAAATAATAATAATGGTGAGTTTTTAATATATGTGCAATTTATGTGTTGAATACATAGCGAAGTTGATTTTAAACAAAAATACATACTACCGACTTGCACCGCACTAAAATTAATATACAAAACAATTCCATTTTGACCATTACTTTATCGTCAGAATTTCTGCAAGGAATTCAATTTCCGAAGACGAAATACTTTATACCATAAATATACCAATCCCCTTTATACTGAAACCATGGAATAATGTCAGATACTTCAGTAAACTATCACGGAGAGGACAAATGAGTTCGATAATATAATATAACAGAGTATCTAATTACAATCAAATTAAAATGTTAATCAAAGTATAAGTCGTTAAAGTAAATTTGTTATTATTACCTATTACAACGATAAACAAGAACAGTTTTTATAAGGTTTGTTTATAAATTATAAATTGCTAACCTTTATTACGCCCTATATTGTAGGTATGTGTGTGGTTTACATCAGTTTAATCAAGTTACTGTACAAACGCCGTACTTTCAAAGTTGGACTGTCAGAATATTGTTCTATAGTTTACTTAAAAGATAAAATTTACATTTTTTGGTAGAAAGCAGTCACTTTCTGGTTTGACATATTAATTAAAGGAAAACAATCACTTTGTTTGTAACCACGACAGTTTTAATTTTTACCCTGAAGATGCTTGTATTAAGCGAAACCGGTCGGTAAATAAAAATTAAATCAATAAATCGTGGTTACAAACAAAGTGATTGTTTTCCTTTAATAAAATTTACATTTTAAGATCTTTATTTTAAGAGAATTTCTTAAAAGTGATATTTTTTTATAATATTAATATCTAATACATGAGTTCGTAACCTACAAAGAAAGTAACGTCTTTAGAGATGCAAGAAATCTATTTGAAATGCCGTTATTATTTGTAAGTTATTTTTTGGCAATAAAAAATATTTTGAAATTTTTTATTATTTTTTTATTGTATGCACGAGGAAAAAGTGAGGTGATAGTTTCCTTCCAAATTTGTTACATAAAAGGACTGTGTTTTTGAAATTTTGATTTTTTTTTAATTTCTCTATATTTTGGTCAAAAATATTTGGGTAAGAAATTTTTTTCCATTTTTTTCCGAGTTTGGATCTTAAAATATGGCAGTTTTTGAAAACTAAAGTGTATTTTAAATACACAAATCTAAAAGGTAATTTTATCTAGTTTTCATAAATGGTATTTGTTTTTACGACACCTTCAAAAATAAGAAATATATAGAACATTCAAAATACTTTGGAAAAATTTCAAATTTCGTTTGGATATCATTACTAAAACAGAGATAAACTACCCTCTCAGGCCGTGTAAACCAAGTGTATTTTTTCAATGAACAATTTTTTAATTAGTAATGTTTTCACATCCGCGGCCGTTTGTCAATTGAATAAAATTTTCACTGGGTTTTTTAGTAAGGCTGTAAATGTACAACTACCACAACACGGGCATTAGCCTAGTGTGGTAGCCCTTTGTTTCTCTTATCTGTGGTGGTAGCCAAAAAACAAATATCTGTAATTAATGAAAAAATTTATGAAATAAAAAAAAATAAAAATAAAAATAAAATTATACAATATTTTTAGTTGTGCATAGTCTATAATAAAATACAATATAAGAATGTGTAATTTTAATGTCTTAAATAATAAGAGTGGTCAACTCGGGGAATCGATAATTTTTTGAGCAATATGAGTAAAAATTTTGTTCAATTTGACATTAATCATTTTATTTTTTTTAAAAGACTAACATTTTCGGATTACGAATAACCTGACAATATTTGAAAATCTCCTACTACCATCTCAGAAAGCGGATAGTGTTGCTTTTGTCGTGATGGAGGACTTAGCCAGCCGAGGAATCGAACATGGTACGCCTGAGTGGGACCCAAACGCGATGCCAACTCAGCCAACGACCGGTCCTTGTTCATTGCCTGAATATATTATATTTTCACACATTTGCAAGTATAAGATATTTCACCTGAGTATTTTTCCTGGGAGCCTGGTTCCGTTTTGTTCGTCAAACTTCCTGGGTTCGGAAGATCCATGACGCTGCTGTGATAGCGTTCTGATTTATGTATGATGGTAATTTGTCAAAGCTAAAAAAGTAATCAAACCTGAAGAGGGACATTGTTTAAGCGCAAGTCGAACTGGTGTTCAGTGCTACACGTATAAGTTGGCAAAAACCGGTCGCACTACGGCAGTAGATGTGGTTGCCAAATTAAAACATAAAGATATTGCGTTACTTCATCTCTACGCCACCGCCAACTTATACATGTAGAACCGTAATTTTACTCCACGTAGGAGGCCTTGAGGTAAACACTTTCCTTCGGGACCTACATAATCTTTGGGGATGCTGTGTGAAGAGTCTTTTTAGAAAAAGGAAGGAGAAGAAATTCTGGGAAGGAAAAAGTATGTGGGGTGGACAGAAACCTTGGGTGAATGTGTCCAGGAATGACAGACGTACGAATGTATCCCCCGCACTGCGGTACAAGGCGATGGGTCGAGAGGTCCGACTGGAGAGGTAAAAAGGTCTCCGTCAACCAGACTCTCCAGATCCGACCCACCATGCAGTGGGTGGGCAAACGCGTGTGCTGCCAAGACCTAGAAAAATCTCACTCCATGGACATGCCTGCTAAGCCACCAAACGTAGTCAATGACTTGGGGTGGTTCATGGCAGTGGTTTTGATTATGTACGAACCTTGTATGTGTAGTTTCAGTTGGAATATCCTGTCAAAACCAATGACGTTATATAAATAGACTTGCCATAGTCTCACAAACTCAAGATATAATGTGGCAATTAATAAACACTCTTCTGTTTTCAGCGATTTTCAATAATTTCTTAATTCAAAAGTTATTCGTGTATGATAAAGATAGACGCTTAAAAGAATATGTGCATATGGACGAAACAAAAGATAGAATGCGGGCGGCATTTTCGTATTCAAAATTCAAAAGTTCCGTCGAATACTGTCTCAAGGCCGACTAAAGTAGGAGGCCTGGGCACCAGTCGAATTTTGAAGTGTCAAATTTTCAAGCTATATTGAACAACGATAGTTTGAAAATGGCGTTGATTGTTATTGTATTTGTTGTTTCTGCTGATTGTATGTTGTTTTACCGCAGCAAGTAACTAAAGAATCATTAGATTATTATTATAAAAAGTAAATTTTGCTTAGTGACGGCATCGACTTAGTAATTTGGCTGTTGCGCATCCAGACCTGTACTTAAGTAGGTCTTGAGTTCTCTAATGACGCATAAAATCTTTGGGCGGAAAGCAATTGTATTATTTATATAATCGAAATAATAAGTAATTTGCATGTATTTACAAATGAAATGTTATTTCTGCGCTTCTACGACAGTTTCCGTGTAATGGAAACATTTTATCATCACACGGGAGGTAATTTTGACGCTTTTAATGCAATTTACTAACTGGTAGGATGTGACCTTACTCGACGCGTGGCAGTTTAGTACTAAAGTACTAGAAATCGAGTACAGTGCAATTGTCTTGATGTTGGCTTCCCACTTTGAGATTTCTACCACGCGTCTACAGTATATAACGTCATTGGTCAAAACAATGAAATCGTACGCATAGCAAGCTTTTAATTGGAATTTATATAGATTTTATTTTATTTTATTTAGACCGTTTAACAGAAGTAGTAGGTAAATAATTTAGAAAAAATTTCATTATTTATGCATTAAACCGCTTACTCGTTAATACGGAAAACTTTTTATCGAAACAGTTAGATTTAGCTTTATTGTTACGAAAAGTGAGTATTTATGTCGGGGGAGACCAAAAAACATGCAAATCAACAAAATATGGACTAAGATCCCTAGAATACATAGCTTACACAAAATATAATCAACTACCCAACGAGATCAAATGTGCAAGTCAATGTAAAAAGACCCAAACTAACATGCTCAAACTTCATTTTATGAATGACTATCTGAAATAATAATGTTGTGTATGTCCTATGATATGTCCACTTAATACATACAGCTATATGTTTCATGTAATGCGTATCATTCCCGCAATGAGTTTATTAACTCTTGGGAGTACAATGCTTTATATAATATACTATATTCTGTATTGTATTTTAATAAATAAATAAAAATAAAATAAAAACATATGCATTTAACATTTTAATTTTGTTAAAATTAATTGACTAGCGCGGTAACGCCATGCTTATTCATCGTTTTTATTTTAACATTTCATCAATGCTGCCAATCATAGAAAAAATATTTTTGCGTAAAACAAAGTGAATGCATCATTGACAAGTTTGTACCAGTAGAACATGGAAAGAAATGTATTAAAATAATTACACAAACCACTAGACAACCCCTGCGTAGCCAAACAAACCATTCAAAACCTGGGATGTTTTTTAAAAGTATGATAAAAAGCGAGTTTATTTTAGAGAATTTATTTTATAAGATTGGTACTTCCGACAAATGTCATATTTGATTGTCTATTAGTTAAAAAAGGAATATTCCGTATTATCCGTGCATCAAACTTCGACAACACTAACGTTCCGTGTTAACCGTGAGGCGGACTAACTGCATATTTACCAAATTTTCATCACCATTGCTACCATTATGAACGGCTGATTACATAAAGCATAAAATTACAAACAAGTTTAAAAAAAATCTTTATTTTAACTTACCAATGAATAAGTATCTCAGTTATTAGATAATTGATATAACTTCGCGAGTTAATCAGCGTTATGTTGAATTAGTTTTGAAAAAACAGGGCAACGAGATTCGAATTGATGAAAGCACATGTCGACAGTATTGAGGTAAAGTGAAAATAGTATTAGTTCTTTTTGTTTTTGTTTCTATCTGCGAAATCGTGAAAACGTGAACTATTCAAAATTGGAAACAATGGATGCCTGAAATAATTTAAAAAAAATTAAATCCAGGTAGTTACCTATCTTAATATTAATAAAGCAGACAATAATTTCAAATCGGTAAGAAATATTTTTTATTGGAAGGTTATTTTTAAAAGTGAAAAAGTGGAGGGTGACAAGAACCAATTAGCTATTTTGTAGCACAGGGAAAATTCAGAATGCATTTGAGAGAGATTTTTATTAAATTTCTTTAGAAAGTTAAAAACCTCATTCTTTACTTTAGCTACACACATGAGGCCCTGATGATAACAATATCCCTCGGGATCTTTGTCATCTTTGAGAACACTGTGTACAGGGTCTTTTTAAGGAAAGGGAGGAGAGAAATTCTCGGATGAAAAAAGGTATTAGGGGTGGGTAGGAATCTTAGGTACAATGTGTCCAGAAGTGATGGACGCATTAATCCATCCCCTCCATTGCGATACAAGGCGAGATAGTATGACTGGAAATGTAAAGAGATTCGGCCCACTACGAAGTAGGTGGGTAAATGCCGCCAAGTGCCGCCAAGTCCTGGATATACCTCACCCCATGATCCAGGGAACCCCTGCTAAGTCAAACATAGTGAGCCACTTGGGATGACCTTACGGCAGGGTGTTGGTTATCCAATAAATGGTTCTCGGGGCAGCGATACCCATAACAGCCTCCCAATTTAATCTTTTATATCTACCAAAAATGTGTTAAAAAATATAATTTATAAAAAATGAAAAAAAGTTAAGTCGTATGTTAAGTTATTCTTATTATGTACAAATATAACAACTGTATAACTGTAAACACAAAAACTGGTTAACCTTTGCGCAGGATTAAAGATATCTTCGATCTTGATAAGTATATAAATAAATATATCGCATTGTAGTTTGCAATACTGGAACGACCTATTTTAGCAATCCAATTATTTATTTCATGTTTAAATTAAGTCCCTTGCTTACATTTGTTTAAGCGTTGCTTGTGGTGCAACGTATAGTTTTCATGCTATGTTTTCCACCGATTTTACCTGAAGGGGGTGCTTTTGAAAATATAAGGGCTGGAAGTTTCGCCCTTTAGAAATTTCTAGAACATTCGAGAGTATCCAAGAGCATTCCGCAACATTTCAGAACATCCCGGAACATTCTCAAATAGTGTGGAATGTTCGGGAATATTTGGGAACATCCCAGGGGTCCTAGCACACTGAAATCGTTAACTTTACAATATCGAATCGACAGGCTAAACTTCCGATGATTTTATACCGAACCGATATTGATAAGGCAATGTAGGGTAATCAAAAAGAAATTGCCATACGCTGGCAACACTTGAGATATTTTCTATGTAACGGTCACAACATCTATCGGATCGGAGTTTTAGACCGGGTACACAAACTTTATGTCACAAACCTTACGAGTACACGGATGAAACTACTTTGTAGTCATAATGGACATTTAGTAAGATTTCAAAAAGCTGGTCTGCCGAGCGCCTCTTGGCAGATTAGTAAATAAAAATTATTAAATTTTACGTCATCGAGTACACGAATAAAACCAACGAATAACTGTAGTCTAGATCATTCCATTGAAGAATTTCTCGATCTGCCGAACAGCAGCCTGACAGGTTTTTAAGTACGAATTTTTAAAGTTTTAAATTTTTTTAAATCTGTAATTGACAGCTTATCTGTCACTCTGGAAGCCACGGTAAAAACGACGCCTTTTGTCAACCGACTGTCAGAATCCTATGTTCACTGTGCTCGCAAATATTGCTAACTGACCATAGACAACCGATTTATTACATTTCGTATATTAATAGGGGTTTTACCGATCGACTGTGCTACGGTCGTAGCCAAGAACGCATACGATTTGACGGGCTTTTGTCAATCGTCGGTCGGAATATCCCTTATCAATTGTTGAGCGTGCTAGCACATATTGACAACTGACCATAAATGACGTATTTGGCCGATATCGTTTGATATGGGGTTATATCGATCGACCATGCTAGGACCCCTGATCACTGTGGAACATTCCAGAACACTCTCGAATGTTGTTGAGTGTTCTGGAACATTGGTAGGGGTAGGTATATAAATCAAGATCCGTCATGGATTCGAACGTCAGTTTAATCTCTTATCAACTCTCTGAGCGAAGCCGGGTCCCCCGGTTAGTAGAAAAATAAAATAGTTCATGGTCATCTTGATACTGCATTATGTCTTTGCAATATTGAAATAAATCTTCCCAATTCCCAATTTTTAAGAAGACATATCACGTTTCACTTGAATACATGTTCTTTGTTATAGGAGGTTCACCTTACATACTACTGTCCGGAACAACTCAGCAGAACTGCTCTTGCACAAATTAGGTACTTCGTTTTCGAAGTCACGCAGCGCGACGTCTCCTCCTCCTCTACGTCTTCTAATGCTGCTAATAACTATAATTTAATATTTGTATTTCTATCCTTTTTTCATTTTTGCCATATTTCACCATTGTCCATTGCATTATTTGTGTACTAACTAACGTTTCTTTTTAATGTTTTCCAGCCTTCAACACGTTGGCGTGTTGGTATTTATGTCAACCCTTCGTGCTGCGCATATTTCACGACTTATCTTGAACTAGATCTAACTGTTTTTGCAACATATTAGTTCAAACTGTAAAACGTTTAATACGTTGTTGCATGAGGTAGGTTCGTATCGACCGAAGCTCTTTATGCAAAGCGTACATCTCGTAATATTGCGAATAACGTTTTCAAAAATAAGTTTTATTTTTACTCGTAATAAGACGCGACTTTTTTGTTTTTCTCATCAATTCATTATTCACTAATGAAAGTTTAATAAACAATTAAGTTTAAGTAGTGTTAAAATTACTTCTAACGTAATCTTATATATAAAAACTAGCTGATTCGACAGACGTTATTCTGCTATGTAAATAATTTCTAGTCAATATTTTGTTTCTAAAATAAAAAAATAACGAATGTTTTGTAAGTGTGTGGGGATAAGATCTATGACAGAAAGAGGAATGGAGCGCTGTAGACGATGACCGCCGATAAAAACAAAAAAATCACCAACTAAAGTAGGAAAATGAAATAAAGAAAATCAATATGAATACCGGATGAACAATTGAGTATATGATATTTTTTGTCAGTCCGTCTTTAGCCAACCAAATATAGATTTTTATATATAAAATCTCTTGTCACTGTGTTTGTGGTCGCACTCCTCCGAAACGGCTTGACCGATTTTTATGAAAGATTTTGTGTATATTTGGTAGGTATGAGAATAGGTTTTAAAGTATATTTCACACCGCTAGGTGATTAGGGTGTCCCTACACAGAAAAAAAAAATCCATTTAAAAAAAAAAAAAAAAAAATTATTTGGCATCAAAAAATACTTATAACACCAAATTTTAACCCTCCTACCTCCACCCTCCCATTTCCTAATCGCAATTTTAATATTTTTGTATGAACAAATTTAACTGTCTTTCGCATTTCAAACAGAACGATTTTTTTAAAGTTGTTGAATAACAGGTGGCGCTACGTCTACCTCATCAAACTTTTATCCACACAAGCGCAAGACATTCACGAGAAACGTCGCGTCATTTTGATATTTCATTCGGCATCATGTTCTCGAGTGGGCAAACCATCGAGCTAATTTGTGTTGGCTAAAGACGGACTGGCAAAAAATATCGTACACTCAATTGCTCTTCGAAATTCATGTTGATTTTATTTATTTCATTTTCCTACTTTAGTCGGAGTTTTTGTTTTTATCGGCGGTCATCATCTACAGCGCTCCATTCCTCTTCCTGTCATAGATCCCATCCCCACACACTTACATTACATTTGTTATTTTTTATTTAACAACCAAAAAATTCACTAGAAATAATTTATATGGCAGAACAACGTTTGTTGGGTCAGCTAGTATGATATAATATTTTGAATACGAGTTGCATTTAATCAATTTCTAAATATTATTTCGAATGAAAATTATTTGGAATAAGTAATAAGTTCACAACGACCATTTCGAAAATGATATCTTGATTTTGGCCATCGCCAGTCCATTTCCAAATTATGCCATCCAGAAAGTTTAACGCTGTGCAACAATAATTCACAGGAATAATCAGTTATGGAACTATTATAAACAATTCCCATTTCCGGCGGTACTAGGTAGCAGCGGCGGGAAAGTTCCACTCCTGCTTCAGGCGTCGTCGTTACATCCCGATATGCCTTTATGGCCGGCGGGGTTGCCTGAATTCACCCATGCGCACGAGTAATCTCCAAATAGCAGAGGTGTTAATACTAATCTTTTATTCGCATGCAATCCATGTGTATACATGCGATGAATGTCCATATTGCGCACTAACATATCACATGTGTTCCACGTAGCATTGAAATGTCTGCGAAAATGAGGTGCATGTTGAGTGCCGAAGGCTAGATTATGGGAAATGTATAGTTTAACGCGGGCATTGAACACATTTTAATTAAAACCATTTATTGAAGGGACGATATTTGGCATTTATGCAGATGCGCAGGTGGATAATAAACAATCATCAATAAAGGCAATTTCTGGCTGGAAATGGCCAAAATAGCCACCACACAATTTTCAATTCGCTGATTCCATTGAAGGAAAAAATATTTTCAATACCGACGTTCATATCTGAGCGGTAAGTTTTTTAACTCTTGGCCTAGATATCGTCGTTCGAGACTTGTTTAACACTCCAATACACGCGCCCCCTAGTGAGACATAAATACACGCGTGTCATCTGTCAGATGACTGCTCACTTATTTATTACAAGCAATAATTGTCAGCCTGAAACACTCATTTACATTGAAAAATCTTCCGAGAAAAGATACTTGCCGCCAACGGGACTTGAACCCGTGTCCTTCCGATTGCCGGTCGAATGCTCTGACCACTGAGCTATGGGGGCTCATCAAATACCCGCCAAATAATTCAATATATACTAGTGTTTCATTCAACTATTACTGCTTGTTATATTTTTTCCACCTGAAAACAACCAACTATTTACTTATTTGTCAAAAGTGAATAGTATAATTGTTTTTTCGCAATTTTGCAGGAATGTCGAGCTAGGCGAGCTTGGGGAATACTAGGGCGGGGGACCAGGCTCCCCTCCCTTCATCAAGCTTATGACGAAAAAACAGAACTGGTCATCTGTGAGATGACACGCGTGTATTGGAGTGTTAAACCTGTTGCATAATTATGTTTAAATTGCATAAAAAACTAAAGTACCTATCTATGTATCTTCTATCCGTAAACCAACTATGTCAACTAGTTGTATTTATGATAATAACATCTCACATGATTTTGAGAGGCACGCGATTCGCTGCTCGCTGCTTACGAGGACCATCGGTCCAGCTCGTCAGCGATACTTCGTCAGTCGACCGACATTACACACTACTGTCAGCCTATACCATCATACAAATAATCTAAAAAAACTGCAAAACATCACTTAATTGAAGCGCAACTTCGCTGTTTTATTTATTTACATAATTTAATTATAAGACGTAGTTAATATAGGCTTTGCAAAAAACGGTGATCCTGCAAAGCTGCCAATGCTGCTCGTGTGCAAGTTCTACTTAACATTTTGTATCAATTAATAATTAATTAGAAACTAATTAATTAAATAAGGATTTATTTTTCAGAGTGGAAAATACTCTCAGTATCGCCCTGGTGTAAGACCACCACACGGTTTGGCCGTGTTCGGTGACCAGATCTGAATAGCCAGGTACTTCCCCACGTTCCTCTTTCTTAACTTCTTCCCCCTATAATTTGGGTATGCCATAGTCTCACTGGCTCCAGACGGGAGCAGTTGGGACTCTTGTGCGGTATTCACATAAAAAAATTAGCACCATAATTATTTAAGAAAAAATCATGAAAATGTGAAAAAATGAATAGTTCTGTGTTCTCTCCTTATTGCCCTTTAAATCACTAGTTGCCCTTTGAACCCTTGCCCGGAATAATGTTGTAACAGCAAAAGAGTTATTTTATTATACAAGAGTAAATTATTATCATCAACTTTTAAGGTAGGGATTATGGTAGTGGAAAAAACCCGTTGCAGCATTTTTAAGGTTGGTTTGTGAAAGTACGTTATACATACAATGTTGTCTTTCAAAATCACGGTGCATGATTTAATTAACGAGAGAAAACTAATACATAATATATTGTGACTTCAACCAGAAAGACTTCAAAGTCAAGATGTTGAAGGATGCAAGAAAGAAGAATTTGTTCAGAAAAAATATTATTTGGCAAGTTTTTGCAAGGGTCGTGGAATAATGTTTGTGAGTTGATCTCACGACAATATTTCGAACAACGATGGTTTGAATTATTCTTAACGTTTTTTTGTTTATTAGCTCAATTACAACAATGACATCTGTAAATTTATTTTGGAAGAGCGTGGTACTTTCTGTAAGGTACGAAGAGTAAAAAAATATATTTTGTGGAATAACGTTGAGTGTGAAATTTTTATATACAATGTTTTTCCACAAATTCAGCATAAAGAACTGAAAGGAAATAACGAATATCGAAATAACCACAGCGCTTCTTCTCCACTGAGAAGTTTTATTACATTCACTTATAATTATAATTATGTATTATGGAGATTTAATTGTAATTCTTTGAAGACAGTGAGCTAGAAATAATATTCAGTGTGGACATTAAACATTGATGACGTCGTAAATGAAAATTTTCTCTTGCATCACGGAACACAGTTTCAACTACTCACGTTAAATTTGCATTAGGCGGGGAAATCTTTCCATTTTATATCACCATGGTTTTATTTGTACCAAATCATTTATTTTTAATTTCCAATTATGTTAAAAGATGAATTCTAAGAAAAGAAACTACGGCATCGCGTTCCATTTCAATTATTGAGGAATAAGCCAGTATTTTTTTTATGATAGCACGACATTCAATTTAGCTTAATATCAATTAAATATTATGAAATCGCATTTATTCAGCTATGGATCATGAAAGCTTAAGACGTTTTTGACGAGAGAACGTTTTTAAAATTAGACTCCCACTCTACGGTCCCGCCGATTTAGCGCCGAAACTCATTGTTGTCGCCAAGTTAGTATCTGAAGAATATGGCGATTTTTAAAAAGAGAAATAGAAATAATTAGAAAACAAATCACGGCACTAACACCCGAGCCGAAATTGATCAATATTCTTCAACCGGTAAACTTCATATTTTCTCCTCATGCCGCAATAAAGCGATTCGAAAAAGATATTTCTAAAATTCTGGAAAATAATTCTGGCTAAGAAGTAAAATGATACGGCACACAAAGAAGAAGTTCACAGAACGTGTTTAAGTGACATTAAGTGAAAATAAATAAATCATCACATCCATATATTATTTACTACAAACAATCACGTTTTGGATCCTATAAAAGCTAAAGTGCCTTCCATTAATCAATCATTGTTCCTGTGTGGTATTCAACATTGTATCAAATTGTGCTGAAAAAAAAACGAAATGAAGACTTTCATAACCTTCTCGTCCTTGTTCGGGCTCGCAGTGATGATATCACTATATCAGTATATTTACCAAAAAATTCAAACATTCAAATTTTCCTTGGTTTACCGAAGGTAAGAAAGATTTGTGACACTCGTTCTCTAAACCAAGTTTCCTGGAACTTTTTTAATTGTGATTTCCGCAAAATACAGGATTTGACTATGGAGGTCGTCAGTTAAACAGTTACAATAATTTTTATTTTCTTTAACGATGATGGGTTTCCCAAGGAAAATAAAATTATGTTTACTGAAAAACTGGAATGCTCCTAACCGATGACTGGTGACGACACTAGCTTTGATATTCCCCTTGGTGTTGACTGAGCAAACCTTTATACTTCCCATATTATTATTATTATTTTGGCTACCGGTCCATTTTTTTTAATATGGTTATGGTTGACTACAAGTTGATCGCCAATGTTAAGGGTCGGGGCGGGGATGGCCGTTCGTTGGGCGTCAGTGTTAATTGTCGGCAGTCAGCTTCAGTGGTAGAATCAAGAAGCTCCAAGGTTAGCTCAGGTTTGTTCGGTGACATGGTTTTACCAGGTCAACTCCTCACACACTCATCGTCAAAAAAACACCATATTTGGGCAAAAATAATATATTACAGGAAAGGACTTATACAATATAAACACAAATTGTGAACACAATATTATTAACATAATATCTAGCTTGGGTAGTTAATACTTGAATCTCTCTCATTTCATAATAGGGGGGAATCCGGAAAAAATGGCGTTAATACGGGAACTTGGCAGAAAATAGGTGTTTTTGGAAGCCCTGGGGCTCATCACAGCGGATGTGGGAAGCCTGTCCAAGGCAGGGCAAGGGGCCATCGAGGTTTCCTTCAGCGTCTCGTGTTCTCGGCAGTTACGTGCGCGGGAAACGCGAACAAAGGTGACGTATTTCAGCCTGAACGGACGTCGGAAAATATCTTAATTTCCATTTCCAGGATTCCGTCTCATACGAACAAAAGTGAATTTCAAATAGATGTATTTAAAAAGACAGATTCATGTGTCTTTTTTAAAAATTCGTATAATGATAATTTGTAAAATTCAAAATCTATATAAATTAACCCATCAATATTTCCAATTTTATTATTCATCAAATAATGATAATATTATATTTTCCTATATAATTTATCTACTTCCAAATGATTAATACTTCATTAATCCATGTTACAATGGGGCACCTACTCGGGTCAAAGATGATTGTCGGTGTCAAGTGTCTCACACTTTTCAAAAGACATTGAAAAGTGTCAGACCCTTGACCAAATCTGAAATTTTTCGAAAGACGTTGAAGTTTTATGGATATTATGTAGAACCTCACATTGGATTAATACGCGAACCAACATCGATACTAAATTATAATACAAAATATATTTACTGCACAAAAATACAAAAAGTAAAAAACGTTTAACTTTTAGGTACCTATATCCTATTTCTTCCAGCTAACCCAACAATTACATGTTAATATTTAAAATTCAACAATTAAGTACATGTTATATTAAGTCCAATTAAAAAAACAGCGAAGTACTTAATTTGTGAAAGGTATTCATTTATAACGTATGACATTTGTTTAAAAGAAATGTTCTTAGAGATGATATAAATTAATTGGAGAATATCATTTATTTGTAATGTTACGTGGAAGGTGGTTATATTCTTTAATGGCCATGCGGTAGGATCAATTTTGGAATATAGTTGTTTACTTTTGGTATTAATAAATTTTCTGTGAACCTTGTGGAGTGTTTATGTGTTGAGTTTTTTAAAGCAAGTTGAACAGTGGATGTATTTGTACATTTGTTCATTGAAGGTTGAGACATTATTGCTCAAAGGCAGGGGAAAAGAACATAAAAATTAAATAGGGTTTGACACGTTCAATATTAAGGTGTCGATAAAAGATCAAAGATTTCGTCTTTGTTAAGATTGTTTCATTTATTACTAGCTGAGTCACCCGGCTTCTCTCAGGACAACATTTGAGAGTGTTCTGGAATGTTCCACAATAATGTTCCCGATTCTCTATTCTCAAAAATTTCACGATATACTCCGCCACTCCTTCCTGAACTTTCTAGAGCTCAATGGAACCTTCTAAAACTTTCCGGAAGACTGTTTTAGAATTTTCAAGAGGGCGAAACTTCCAGCCCTTATATCTTCAAAAACACGCCATTTAGGTAAAAACGGGAACCGTCATCCTGGAGGGGAGAAAGACGTCTACCACACCACCTTGACCGTACCGGAATTCGTTTCTGAGTTTTTGCGACCCGCACACTTTCTTTTAAAATATATATTGATTATTCTTCAATTCACTTGACACATCTTCCTTTGTTATTGTAAAAAGATAATGAGTGCAATGAAAAAAATATAAAACTTAAATTAGAAACCATCCTAATTATTCGGTAATGTTCTAACCTAAAATTATTACAGGTCGGTTCTACCAAGAACGGATGCAAATGAAGACGCTTTAATTACAATGGATGGATAGGTTTCAAGATTTTGCCATTTTATTAGTAATTCTAAACATTTGTATGCACTCTCAATAAATTAATATGATGAATTGAATGACCATAAAGAAATTGATTAGGTTTTTAGAACTCACTTATTTGCTTGTGTCTGGCAAAAATAAACAGGAATCATTTAAACATTAATATTAATGAAGATTCATTTAGAAGTTCCAAAACACAAAACAAGTAAAAATTATTGTATCCAAAACTGCACAATATTAAAAACAACAAACACAATCAAATATTTAGGAGTTATTATCGATAAAAATTTAAAATGGAAGGAACAAATTTGTCAAGTTGTAAAAAAAATTAGAAAATTGTTTTATATATTTTTAAGAATCAGAAATTTTTTATCTGTAAAAAACTTATATCTAATATATTATGCTTTGGTTCAATCAACTTTACAATATGCTATCATTAGCTGAGGATCCGCATACAAAACTAATCTTTCCCCAATTGAAGTTGTGCAGAGGCCAATAATTAAAATCATATTTAAAAAAACCTTCCGACTACCCAACGGATCAATTATTTAAGGAATTCCAAGTACCTTTCTTCAAAGATCTGTACACTAGAAATGCATTGATTTAAATTATAAAAGAAAAAGAAAAGTATCAATTTTTAACTGAAAACCGTACTAGACATAAATATATATTTTTTCATGCCCAAAATTAAACACTTCCTTCGCACAAAATTATTATACTTATCAAGGAAGACTTATTTTCAACCGATTACCGGATGAAATTAGAAAAATTAATGATAAAATCCAATTAATAAACACTGTTAAAAAATATTTTAAAGATAATCTCAAAAAAAAAAAAAGTTTCCGACTAATCTAATCTCAAGAATAACTTATAACTCAGTTTCCAAGTGATACTCCGTTCTTCAAATAAGTTAAATTTTATTTTGTTTTTACAACTAATTACAATAATTCTAGATACATTATCCTAATAGTAAAATTGTTTATTAGTTGATAAATACTGATTACATATCACCGAACTTACAACTTATTGTTTTTTACATTCACATTGTAATTTAAGAACTTATAACATAATATAGCATTAAAAAATGTACACTACTCTTCCAGACACAAGCTAATGCTTCTATGGAAGAGTGGTATTAACATAAATATTTGAACATGAACATGTACGCAAATTATTACATCATCTAAATGTACATTATATTTTATATGCTAAAATAAAAAATTTAAAAAAAATATATATATATAAATATTTAAATTCAACAAGTTCTAAGTGCATCTGGGTCGATTTGATTTGAATTGGAAAAACAAGATTTTTAGGGATAGTTCATGTAATGGCTCGATTTTAGCTAATCGGGTTTAAATTATTATCAGATCTGTGTTTTCTCTTTCTAAAATGAATTTAAATTTGGTGGTGCGGCCCTTAACTTGACCACTTTTAGCAATGAGTGCTTTCAAGTCCGCTATTACAACAATCAACTGAGATCCACAACCAACAAAGATTTTAAAATATTTTAATCTTTTCTACACATCAAAGAAAGGAAATAGAGGAATTGGCTTATCTGTGTTCGTCGAGTTATCGGCAGCTATCCGGCTCGAAGGACCAAATTATGCGTGGTCCCTGGGTTCATTTCTGGAGGCCTGAAGTAGCTTCTATACTGACCTCTTTTATTTCAAAACCAGGGGGTTGATCGCACAAGGTTTTGGAGGTTAACCATTCGGACCCATAATCTTGTTTTCACCATAATTTATTGTTGCCAGACATACGTATGACGTAGGAGGCGTACCTTTTTTTACATTAACTCCACACAGGAGGCCCTGAGGAAAATAATTTCCCTCAGGGCCTATGTCATCTGGGATGCTGTGTGGAGGGTTTTTTGAGGCGAGGAAGGAATGAACATTGGTCTTGAAGAGACCCATATTGTAGGAAGGAGGAAACACAGAGGCCGGCAAATCATTCCACAGCCGAGCTGTTAAACACAAGAACGAGTGGAAGAAACGACCCGTTCTCATGTGACAAATGTCAACCGTGCACAAATTATGGGCACGCGTTTGGCATGTTTCCCTACTATGCACCGGTGCCGAAGGGATCAATGACGCTAGTTCCTCGGAACATCTTCCATTGTAATACCGGTAGAACAAGGATAGCATTCCCACCCGACGCCTGTGCTCTAATGATTGCAATCCGTCTGTTAAGATGGGAGAATCTTTTAAGCTGTCCGCCCATTTTTGCACAGAGTCGAGGGTATTTTTCAGGTATTTTGGAGCTCCAGACCAGAGGTGGCTGCCAAATTCAACCATGGGGCGCACTTATGATTTGTACAGGATTAGCAGTTCTGTACTATTAAAGTATCTGCGGGCCTTGTACAGTACGCCTAGCTTTTGGGAGGCTAACTTTACTCTGGCTTCGATGGAGCCCCCATACCTGAGCTGGTTACTCAGGGTTAGACCAAGCATATCAATGGAGGGCCTGTTCGGAAGATTGCTACCGTTGAAAGATACTAGATTTTCATTTCGATCCCTTTTAGACGTAATCAGACAAGATTGGGTCTTTGAAACATTAAATTCAACGAGATTATTTTTACCCCAAGAGAAAACACTCTCGAGGTAACCGTCCATTCTTTGTTTCAAAGCCCTTCGAGCCGTTGGAGTTAGCCAACCAGAGGGTACAGATCCAGTCTTCAGGGACATTTTAAAAAGCTTCGTCAAAATTGGAGCTATTTCTGCAGCACACCTCTGCAGTACCAGGGCAGGTATTCCGTCGGGCCCACTAGCTTTATTAACATCAAGCCCTCGTAAAACATGGAGTACTTCCCGATGCCGGATCCTCAGCTTTGCGCAGTGAGGAACTGACGTCGGGGCAGCACCTTGGGTTATCGTGGTTGAGTTATCTTCAAACATTTCACCTAATAAGTTAGCCTTTTCGGTGGCGGTGTTTGCTAGTGAGCCGTCAGGTCTGGTAAGAGGTAGCATACTGGATTTGCAGAAATTGCGACCTATTGAGCTCGCAAGCGACCAGAATTGCCTGCTGCCATGCGGGCATGCAGCCAGCTTTCTGCTGATCTGCTGGTCGTGCTCGAATTTTGACCTATTTATGATTCTCTTGGTTTACTTTGCCATTTTGTTGTAAGCTGTTCTGTCTTCGGATGTTCTAGATGTGTTGTAGGCTCGGTAAGCTGCGTTTTTTCGTCGCACTGCTTCAGCGCATTGTCGATGGAACCACGGCTTTGAGCCTACACCAGTGTCTTTAACAGTAAATTTGATGAAGCCATCCATCGCGGACGTGATGACTTCACCAATTTCCTGGGCACATTTTGAGGGATCCGAATTCCGAAAACAGGCAGCTGACCACGGAAAAACATTAAAATGTGCCCGCAGACCGAACCAATCTGCTGACCTGTAGTGCCACACATTTTTCTCTTCAGCCTCTCGTTTGGCGGTCTGAAGTTTACAGGGATTGATGTCATCACCAGACGTGGTCGGACGATCCTAAAGGCGCTGTGACTTCAATCTTATAACCGTGTGGCACAGTAGTTAAACATGGGTCTAACAGATTGAAACGGTGAGTCTGGACATCAGGAACCCTTGTAGGCTCCTGAACCATTTTCTCCAATCCGTAGCAAAGGGCAAAGGATTCCGCTTGGTATCCAGCCGAGTCTGTTGATCCTGAGAACTTCAACCAAAGTTTGTTATGAACATTGAAGTCCCCCAGGACCACAAACTCTGCTGTAGGGTAGCGGGACAAGAGGTCATCGATAGTGTCGCTTAAATGTTTGAAGAGCTTGAACGTATCTGATTTGCTAAGGTTCGGTGAGCGGTATAAACATGCGTAGAATCTTACCGTACTGGCAAGATTGACGCGTACCCACATTACGTCGAATCGGGAGTTTTCCAGATTCGCACACAGTTGACGTCAGCTCGACTATAGAAACAGACACCTCCTTTAGGTCTGAACTTGCCTGCGAGGGTGAAGCCCGGGCAGTCCAGATAGGAGGCGTCTACAGGCTCGGCTATCTGTGTTTCAGACAGGAAAAGAAGGTTTGGACGTTTAGAAAAGAGGTGGTGATGGACAGAGTTTAAATTGGTGTGCAGGCCGCGAATGTTGGTGTAATTCACCAACAGATTTTGATCAAAGTTCATGATTTGAGTTGAGTTTTTTGTTTTTATGAGGAGAAAGGAAGGTCTGGGAAGGAAAAGGTATGATGGATGGGTAGGATGCTGGGGATCAGTTTCCAGATCAGGACGTATCAATCCAACCCACCCACTGCGGAGCAAGGCAATGGGCATTGAAGTACCCACCACTGTCCCACCCCGGTATAGGCAACTTATTGTAGCCCCTTTGGAGTTCTCGCAAGAATCTAATTTTTTTGAATAAACGGCTCTACTATTTAAATTAACGAATCTAGACCTTCAATGTCCCCGCATACTGTGTTAGGTGGCGATTGGTAGGGAGAGTCCGGCTGGAGAGGTCGCCCAATGCGCCCCAAACTATGCTGCTGGGTCCCCTCCGGTCACGAACCGGCACAACAGCAGCGGCGGGGTTTTTGCACTCGTTGATGGGGCAGCCGACCCTCAGTCGTGAGCCTGAGGGTCGGGCCCCTGTACTACCGAGCGGCCCGGACAACGGTAACCGGTTGTAAAGGGTCTCCCTCAACCAGCATCTTCCAATCCGGCCCGACAGAAGGTGGGCCGATGCACCCGCCATCAAGACCCGAACAAACCTTACCCCAAAAACCCGGGCACCCCTGCTAAGTCACCAAACGTAGCGAACCACTTGGGGTGACCTGTGGCAGAGGTGTTGGTCATCAAATAAATGGTTCCCATGGTGGCGGTACCCATACCCATACCCGCTACACACCTGACTTATTAAAATGAATTTAAACATAGTAGGAAATTTTTAGTTAATTATTACAAAATAGGACTGCATAACACTGAACAGAGTAAGAATTTAATTTTTCTTGATCAACATTTCATAGTGTTATCACATTCCCCAATTCATCTTGAAAAAAATGCAATACTACTTCAGTACATAAATTCCGTTGCAATTATCATTTTATATTTGATGAATATTTCGAAACCATGGCTGGCTACAAATAGTCACGGTCCGCGTGAGTGATTAAATTTTCGAAAAACAGATAAATTAATTACTGGAGACTCGTGCAACGCAGCGGCGGGAACGTGTTTTAAACATTTATGTTTGGTTCAGTGATTAAGTTTTGGTCGAGGGAAATTTATTATTTTTTTAATATGATTTTCCGGAAAATAGCAACTTGATATTTCCGTCAATATTTTGAGTATATCCATATAAAAAAATGAATATACAGGGTGTCCTGGGGTAAAGTGCATTAACTTCGGGAGGTGATTCTACATCTACATTATATTATAAGTAAAAAAGATTAATAACTTTTTTCGAAATTCCAACTTTTAGTGGTTGAGCGGGCGCTCAGCAAGTGAGATAATACCTCACACTAAGGAATTTTAGTAGGTACGTCTTTTTGTATGGGAAAAAAAATGTTGGAATTTCGGGAAAAGTTGTTAATCTTTTTTACTCCTACCATCGTGTAGAATCACCTCCCGAAGTTAATGCACTTTACCCCCGGACACCCTGTATATTTAAATGAGCTATTATATATAAGATTACAACACATAATACGCAGACCAACAATGCAATATTTTGTGCAGCAAAAGTACCAACTGATTTTGGATATTTTCGATGGGCTGATTCCGAAAATAAAATTCTTTTTTTCGTAGCAGCCCTAATAATTTAAACACATCGTGACAAAATTTAGCACTTCTTACAAATAAAGAAATAATTAAATTGCCGAACTCTGTTTCACAAATTAGCCATGAACAAGAAAAATCTATACATATAAAAATCTCTTGTCACGGTGTTTGGGTCGCACTCCTCCGAAACGGCACGACCGATTTTATGAACTTTTAGAAGTAAAACTTCTTTACGCACGCTTGACTTGGGGAGTAAGCTGGCGAATGCGTGACGAGAACGTTACGAAAAGCGAGGCGAACTCTACGTATATTACTGTAGGGGTACTGTATATCATAAATTAATATATCTCGTGGTTTTAAACAAAAAAGTATTTTATTTTATTAAAAATTACATATTTATAGAGCAATTTGTAAAGTTAAAAATGGTTTTCTGAGTGATTCACAGACCAGTAATTTTGGAATCCCGCAAGGGACTGTACTAGGACCAATTCTTTTATCATTTATGTGAATGATATTTTTAAACTCACCACAAAGTCAAAAATAATATCTATTAATTGTTTTTGTGTTTAATTCGTAGAACTCCATTATAATTTTTAGAAATTTAATTAAAATTAAATTTGATAATGTTATTATCGAGTTCTGCAAGTTTTTTGGTTAGTGTTTTAGTTACAGTTGTTTCGACTTGTAAGGTCATTTTCAATACACAAGTTTGAAAATGACCTTACAAGTCGAAACAGCTGTAACTAAAACACTAACCAAAAAACTTGCAGAACTCGATAATAACATTATAAAATTTTATTTTAATTAAATTTCTAAAAAAAAAAAAAAATAATATCATATGCTGACGACACAGCGATTTTAACTCGGGGACTAAACTGGAATGAAACTCAGAAAATGGTTGAACTAGATATAAATTCAATAAAAAAATGGTTTGATCAAAATCTACTATCTCTAAATACAGAAAAAACTTTTGTAATACCATTCACTCTGAATAAAAATGCTACCCCTGAGAATCTAAACATATGTATACACTTATATCATTGTAATCCAAAGTCATATCTATGTAAACCTTACTGATCTATACTCACTGTTAAAACAAATGTAAAATACCTCGGTGTAATTATAGATAGTAACATAAAATGGGAATTACGAATCAATACAACAGGGGAACAGTTAAGAAAATTAATTAACATTTTTATCAGAATACGAAACATATTATATATTGTATTATTAAGAACCATCTATTTTTCCCTAATTCAATCAGTATTACAATATGGAATTGTTGGCTGGGGTGGTGTTTTCAAAACTTCTCTTTTGCCTTTAGAAATTATCCAAAGAATATTAATCAAAATAACTCTAAAAAAGCCATTCGATTACCGTACAATTAAATTATTTCAGGAATTAAAATTCCTTTCACTTCATATTATTTATAAAAAAAATACGCCTTTACAAATACACAAAGATTGTTTCAATAATGTGAACTTAACTCTTTTTTCGAACAGCAATGGAACAAATATTCTTGGTTCTCTGACTGTCTCTCTCTCTCTCTCTCTGGTTTCAATCGTGGGATTTGGATTGCAGCAATTTCATCTATACATTTCTTCCACTCTTCCCTGTCTTGTGCGGCTCTTTTGAAGTCTGCATATGATGAGCAGCGCACGTCTACCAGCAGGTCCTCCAGGTACTCTCGGCGTGGGCGTCCCCTAGCGTTTGTCCCCTCGGTCATACCCTCCATTATGGCATGCAAGAGGCCTTCTTGTCTTATTACATGGCCGATCCATCTTGCGCGCCTTTCGGACAAGGTCCTGAGCAGGTGCCTTCCTCCTTCGATTCTTTGGAGAACCTCCTCATTTGTGATGTAGTCTCTCCAGGAAATTCCTAATAGTCTTCTATAGGACAACATCTCAAAAGCCTCTAGTCTCCGTTTATCTCTTTCGGATAGGCACCATGTTTTGCAGCCGTACATCAAGATACTCCATACATACGTCTTGATGAGGAGTATTCTCAGTTTTAGGTCTATATTATTCGATTCTATTATTTTCGACCTTTTATTGAATGCAAGCCTAGCCTGGTGTATACGGCTGTCGACCTCGCTCTTAGATCGACCGTCCTATGTTATTTTGCTCCCGAGGTAGACAAACTCCTTGGTGTTCTTTAGTGGAACTCCTGACATCTCTACTCTTATCTGATGTTGCGTTCGGCCTACAGTCAGCAGCTTTGTTTTGTCTCTGACTATACCGCGCTGTTACACCACCACAGCCCAATAATTCTACAAATATATTGGAGTTAAATGGTTTAACGAATTACCCTTGAAATTAAGATTGGAAACAAATTACAAAAAATTCAAAAATTCAATAAGAACTCTTTTTATACCTACAACTTATCAACATAACAAGTCACTTATAATATTGGTTATTCTTTTTTCTCTCATTATTTTTTATCTCATCCTCTTCAATCTGTTGTTTTTCTTATCTATTATTTGTTTTATACAAATATAATATTAAAAAAATATATTTATATATATATATAAATGATTTTTTCTTATTTAGTGTTAATTATCTATTTTTTGTTTTATATATTTAAAAAAAATATTATTTTTCCTTTGTTTATCCGTCTTTTTAACTCGAGCTTTTCTCTTAAAAGGGGTGTTAAGCGTATTATTAAATGTATTTAAATAGAAAACGTTTATTTAATGTATATAAACATTGTAATTGATACTATTATATTAAATAAAAAAATAAAAATTAAATAAAATAATGCCGCAAGGTTAAATATGGTGTCCCTATCCAGAACGAGCGGGCTGGCAAGCGAGCAGTTTGGATTTGATTTGTTTGCAAATTAACAGATGGTGGTGTGAATTAATTTATCGCGGTTATAAAGGTTGGGTAACCATCCAATAGATAGCGTTGTGTTTCGTTAGCCAAAGCAACGCGTGGCTGGGTCAGCTAGTCTTCTAGTATAAAATTCCTTTATGATAACAACAAATGCTTTTGTTTCCTTTAATCAAACTTATTTTCGAAACCAAATAATTAACCCGTAAAAGCTAAGTTTTTTACCATATATAGGATCTTTTTCAATAATGTTTTACAAAAAAAATGGTGTGACTGGGGTTTGAACTATCCTACCCAGTGATCGGAATCAACCGCGCAACAAATCGGGCCAAATCCGGTGTTGGTAAGGCCGACATTTATTTCGTAAATGTCAGTGTGTATTTGTACGATTGTCACAAAACGCATTGTCATCGACAACGATTCTTTATGCCGAGTTTCAGCTCGATCGAATGTTGGGAAGTGAGTTAATTTCCACTCACAAGGTTCTTTTTTTTTAACACGGGAGGCCCTGAGGAAAAAAATCCCACATTGCCTGTGTATCTTTAGTGATGCTGTGTGAAGAGTCTTTTTAGCGAAAAGAAGAAGAGGAAATTCTGAAAAAGAACAGGGTATGAGGGGTGGGTAGGAATCTGGAGGTCAATGTGTCCAGGAGTGGTGGACGTATGAATCCATCCCTCCAACTGCGGTGCAAGGCGTTGGGTTGAGAGAGTCTGGCTGGAGAGGTCTATGTTAAGTCCAGAGAGTCTTCCGCGTCAGGCAGTAGGTGGGTAAACGCATGCGCCTCTTAGACCTAGACAAACGTCACCCTAAGAAAAAGAAAAAACAATGTATAAATAAGTAAAATCAAAACAAATAAGCATGAAACATATAAGAAACGAATCTGAAATAATATTACACCCCTAATCGAAAGCAAGCAGCTGTTCCTGGAGGATATTTTGCCATCTCCCGTCTCCAGAGGGCCATCAGGGGGGACTCCATCCAGGCAATCATGGCAGTGATGATCGTATTCTTGGATTGGCGCAGTCTGCGCCATAAGCTTCCCATTCGGTGGTGGAGAAGTGCTCTAAAAGTGTGCAGGAACATTTCCGTGGCACGTGTATCTCGGTAGGAAAAGTTGGCGATAAGCGTTATTGTCGGCAACTTTTAGCTTATGTCATTGGGATTCAGTGTAGTCAGGGTCAGTCAGTATTATGCAGGGATGCAATCCACAGTTCTGACATGTACAGCGATGTCCAGAATGCGTTGAACATTATTCTTTTTTACTTTGCGCTGCAAAAGTCTTGACAGCATTGCTCTAACGATTTCGCTCTTCTTTGCCATTTTATATCCTCGATATCTTTCAGGTCGGCTGTGATGATATGTTCTAGATACTTTACGCTACAACTAACTTCCACTTTCCTTCCGACTAGCTATACTGAGGGTGTCTGCATGGATTCGTTTTTACATTTGAAAACCATAACAATTAACTTGGGCGTATTATCTAGAAGGTTGTGATTTTTTGTAGTCTGTACATATTTGACATGAAGTTGGCATCGCGTTTGGGTCCCACCCAGCCGTCACGTGTTCAATTCCTCGGCTGGCTAAGTTTTCCATCACGATTCAAGCAACATTTTTGACTTACTGTCGTGGTAGTAGATTTCAAATTTTGTCAGGTTATTCGTAACCGGGAAAATTTGGCTTTCTTTTTTTGTATTTAGTAATCTCTTTAGTGCGCTCAGTGACGGTGCTAGAAGAACCATGTTATCTTAGTAATTAAAATATGTATCATAAAAAACTCAGACCCGAGTACCAGTTCGATCATGGGAGTTTTTGTGTGTCTATCCCCCATCCCTGAAAAAGGTTCCTATTTGGTATCAAAGGTATTCATATATCCAAGACTTTTATCACATTTTTATATTTGCGGTAGTATAGTATATTTTCTCATTCAATTTCTGTAGTCTTGCAGAGCGAATTATACATTTTTGATGTAATAAATTATGCATGTCTTTTTATATGAATCGTATTTTTTACATTATCTCCACAAAGGAGGTCATGAAAGAAAAAATCCCTCAAGGCCATGTTATCTTTGGAGATATTATGTGGAGGGTCTTTTAAGGGAAATGAAGGAGAGGAGGTACTGGGAGGGAAAAATATTGAGGGATGGGTAGAAATCTGGGGCTCAGTGTCTCCAGGAGTGTTGGACGTATTGTTATGAAAAAAATTGCATATTTTATAATATGAGAACTTTAGATATTATTTTATTTAATCTGCACCGCTTTTATTTAATTAAGGGCGCCACTGGTCGATGGACCAGGCTAGCAGAGGAGAGAACCAAATTCTCTTTCAGGGCTTTGAGGAATACATACTTTATAGTCAATAGTCTCAATACTAACGATTACAAGTGATAAACGGTATTCATATTGAATAACAAATTAAGTACATTAATTTTTACAGATTTAGTGAAGACAGAATTTAAAATAAAATTTGAAATGGCTTACCCCTGGATCGACCAATTCCATTACCTAGCTATCTAATTCAACGTACGCCGAGGTGGTGTTCTATGATGAGAGAGAGGCCGCAAAGGGTGCCTCACGGTCTTCAGGGCAGCTTCAACTCCTGATGATGATTCCTTAGGTTTACCGTGGACAGAAGTCGGCTGGTGTTGTTTTACTCGAAGAGATTGCTCCAATCAATGAACAATTTTGAGTTCTGGTGAGTCGAAATCTCCTCGAGGAAAATAGTATTTCCCGAAATTCCAAGCATACTTAAACGAACGGTGATCTACAAAATACTCGAGCACTCTGGCTTGCGTATAATTTAAGAGCGGATAGCCTTGTTATCTGGCAAAAAAAACATAATAACATCTATGCGATGGTTAAATGATAATTAAAATCGCGGAAGAAACGCGTGCGTCTATATTATTGATAAATTATTGTTTCACGCCGTTTTGAAAAGAAAACCGTACGCGGCCATCCGAAAGAGAATCACTGTACATTTTTCTCTATTTATAAAGCACGATTCTACTTTAAATAAGAAAACGGAAAATAATCACGTTGACTTTTGGAATGTAGTCTATCTTCCTAGGCTTCACCCCAACAAGTGAAACAGCTTGCTTTTTAAAACGTCTGATGTATATTCTTTCGACAAAATAATCAAATAGCTTAATTCCATGTTTAAAATAGATTTCACTGACGTTTCACCTAGACAATCACATTTAAAATTCGGCACCTGACTAGATTATTTGAACGAAATAAACATCGGGTTAATTGTATCATAACATTATGAAGTCATCCCTCCCACTGCTGTGCTATGCGATATTTCAAGAGGGTCCTGCTGGAGAGATCAAAAGGTTTCCCTTAACCAGTCTCTCTCGATCCGGTCTGCCACGCAGCTGGCGGGCAGATGCGTACACCGCCAAGATCTGGACAAACCTCACCCCACTACTGCTAAGTAACCAAACTTAGCGAATCACTTGGGATATTGGATATCTGATAAATGGTTCCCGCGGTACCCATACCCGCCTCCTAAATTCTGTGGGTTAAAATTTAAAAAATATTTTAAATCCTGAATGGTTTAAGGTTCCGCAGTATAAAATGAACGAAATTATTCTTGTAAGAGTTCAACTGGATAGACTCGAGTAGTAAAATCATCCGACTGGTGCCGACAATGCCGCGACCGTCGATAAAACTGTTTGATATGACCTCACGTTGCAACTTGGAACCAAGAAAGATGATGGTGGGATACCATGTTCATAAAAATAAAAATATTGTGACCAGAATGGGTCTCTAACCCAGTTCTCCACATACTTTACACACGTCAGTATCCGAACAGCTTTTACTGACATGTTTTTTTTTATATTCGTCATCCATTGCAAGTGATGTTCTCCTATTTTAGTATTAATGATTTGCCGCCAAATATTTCAATATAGGACATAATAATATATCATGTTTTACCTGCACACTGTGTTTCATGAACAAATTTGCACAAAATATAGATACTTTTCATTCTTGGCGCCCAAAAAAATAAAGTTAGAAACAATTTCACAAAGGGTTCATTAAAATTCAGCTTTGTAATTAGATGTCCCTATATTTCTGTGTATTGTGGAAACATGGACACTTGAGCTTGTGAAAGAAAATGTATAGACGCCCTCAAAATGTGGTTCTGGTGCTCTGGATCAATGGACAGACTCTTAAATGTGTCCATCCTGAAAGATCTGGACATCCACGATAGGATTTCAATACTAAGATACTTTGGACGGTTGTTTGCCAAACTGAGGACTCCAATTTATAGAAACTAAGGCAGAAGAAGCAAAAGAAGGTCACCAATGCGTGTTTCACTAGCGTCTGTGGGCGCAGGTCTCCGCACAGGGCAAAACCGCGAGGAACCTTGTCCACTATGGAAATTGGAGTAGGTGTCACTATGTCAATAGTAAAATAAAGTACTGAACCCCTTGAACCGAGCCACTAGAGTGGCTCAGTAGCAGGTGTACTGAATTGAGCGATAAGCTCCCTGGGCCATTTTAAGAGTGTCGGCGACGAATGGTAGGGGTCTTCTTTGGAACAGGAAATTAGGCGAGATGTCCGACAATCCGACGGCCTTAGTGAAAAAAAAGAGTAGTTAACTCCTATTTTCTACAGGTGTGCTAAATTGAACGGTAAGCTCCCTGGGCCGTTTTAAGAGTGTCGACACCCAAGGGGCTGGTGGTTAGAGTTTTCTTTGAAACAGGAAAGTAGGCAATACGAGTAACAAAATGCTCGTCATAACCTAAACAATCCGACGGGTTTAGTAAAACAAATTGAGCAGTTACTAGGCCGATTTTTGCAAGATTAGGCTCTATTCGTTTTGCAAATAGTAGCAGGTATAAAGGTGTGAACAGGAAAGTAGGTAATATGGATATCAAAATAATAAGACAATCACCTAATTTTCAGTATAAATACTAATATTTACCTAAACATGGTTTTAAAATCTAGCCAATAAAATTATATGAAACTTATATTTTTAGTATTTAAATTCCTACGTACTATTTCCTCCCACCCATGAATTTTATGTTCCTCCTGTCCTAAATTAGTTCTATAACTCATCGGGATTGCTCTAACAAGAAATAAAAACAAAAAATAAATAAATAAAAATGAATTACCTAATTTTGAGTTCGATTGCTTCTATTTACCATAATGTCAAATTAGCCAAATTAACATTCTTTGGTCCACCGAAATCAGTTTTTTTTTTATTTTTTTTTTATTTTAATATGTTGTAAGTGTTAAGATTAACTAGAAATTTATTATTGCTGAAGTTTTGTGTATGTGTATTGACGCTGTAACTAACTTATTAAAGATCCGCTCCCTTGTTGTTAGACAAGCCCCAGTTAGGTTAGTCGGAAGTTGGTTTTCGGGTGGTTGTGGGCCGGGTAAGTCCGCTTTGAGTTGGTTCTGGTTTTCACCGCTAGGGCGCCGATGTGCTTTAATATTGGCCTAATCCTCCCGATATATTTTCCACGGCCTTAGTTTAATAATACATATAAAAGAAATCATTTCAATTTAAAAAAAAATATGACCCTTAAATTTATTTTTTATAGCAGTCGATAATTCATAAATTTATTTTATGGAAGCGTTTATGTTCTCTTTTTGGTTTGAAAAATATCCGCTAAGTTATTATATCGTAGAAAATTTTGCATTTAAAATATAGATAGATAAGAATAGACCTTAACTTCAAAATCTAAGGCATTATATTCCAAAAGATAATTCTTTTAAAAAATATATATTTTTTTTTTTATGTGAATACCTCACAAAAGTCCCAACTGGTTCATCTCCAATTGGAATATAGTGTGAGGCTATAGTGTGGGAGAGGAAGGAGATGGGGAAGCGAAAGGTGGGGAAGTACCTGGCTTTTCAGATCTCGTCACTAATCACGGCTAAATAATAATAATAATTCTTAATGAGGGATCAGTAGGATTTACAGGTTCAATTAGGAATTCCACAGAGCCGAACCCTCTGATATGAAAATATCTGGAGTCAGTGATTTTTTTTCCCATTTGGTCTCTGGTAGGTTGACATGTTGTTCTTGTATTATTTTGTATTTATAATATTTATACAGTGCAATTGCATAACTTGGATTGACTAGATGATCATTTGGGAAATGTGTGAAAGGGTTTAGTTTTTCCTGTGGGGAAAATTTAACCCGGACATTTAAATCTGGTGCGTAAAAACAGGTGTGGGGAGCATAGTGCAATCCCACAGGTCCCATATAGTTATAAATATTTATATATTTACACAGTAAAGAAACAAGAACGTAAATAGAAAAAAATATATAATAACAAAAATAAATAATCCATTATAATGCAGGGCGTGGTCTTGAATGAGCTCGGGCCCAACGCTCATTCAGGAGAGGCGCTTGATGCTGGAAGGCTGCGGTCACCACTGTATTGTCGGAAACCATGATCCGCATCCTGGCTCCAGTGACCCGGTGTCTCATCAGACTGGCGAATCCGTGTAGTCCTAACTCCGTAAACCGGCCTGCCTGATCACCGACACACTCTCAACAGGACTGCCGGGTGATCTGAGTCGTGCCGCCTCCGTTTCTAGATTTTCTTCCACCTTTTGTTGATATTTTTATTTAATTTATAATTTGTGCTATATGTGCATAAAAATTGGCAGGTTAGGCATACCGCCCACTTTTCGTTATTATTTTTCCCCTACCCAAAAGATGTTTTGGTAAGAGTTTTATATTTATCTTATATACTAACAATTGTACATATGAAGCACTTGCATACTGCTGCCTGATAACGTATGCGGGGACAATGGAGGTCTAGTTTTGTTTATTAAATGTAGAGTCGTTTTTATAAAAAAATAGAGTCCTTGTGAGAGCCCTGAAGGAGTAACCATATCCAATGCATCCAAATATGATTCTGCATGCATCATTATAATGGATCCGGAGACATTCCATCGAGTTTACTCGTATTGACACCACGTTTCACACGTATATTGGCTAGTGCAGAATGCATTGAACAAAGTTTTTTTTTACCTTCATCCGATAGGTCTACAGTGATGATGTGCCTCAAATAAAAGCCGTATCAAGCATAATTTCAATTCTGTAATACGTAAATATACTCTATATTATTATAAATGAATAAATTGTAAAATAACTCAAATTATTATTTTTTTAATTTGCGAACATCGGGTTTTGCTAAGTTGCACTAAATTTTATCACGAATATCAATATTTATCACAGTAATTATTATTAATAGCCTAAAATTATAAGTAAAAAAATTATAACATAGAAAAGCAAGTGTTTGCGTGTACGTTTAATACTTTAATTTTATTTACATTTAATGACGTGTGTTACAAACCAATAAAACAGAATAAATAAGATAAGGTATGGAATATTACCTATAATTTTCCATACCTGGAATATAATTGGTAATATTCCAATACTCTTATGTAAGAGTTGTAGCAATACAAAATAATACAATTTAGCAAAAAATTAAAATATGAAAAAATAATAATATAAAAGTAATATAATTTAGCAAAAAAAATAGAAGATAAATAAAAAGACCTAACGTAAAACACAGTGGGTTATAAATAAACTAGTTTGTCGGTATAAGCACATAATTATTTGTGCGTTTTACATGAAATAAAACAAATAAGGATTTATCCTATAAATGAGAGAAGATTTTATAAAAATAATAAATATAATAAAATTTTATTATTAGCAGGCACCATTATACTGGCAAGAATCTCTTCATACTGAATTATCTATAAATGTAATGACTATTAAATTTTCTTAATGTGAGTTAAAAATTGAACTTGAAAAATGAGAGTTTTGTATTTATTTCCCAACTCATATAATAGATGAATCACTGCGAGATTCAAGCAAACGTAAGAAGTGGAAAACACGTGGCAGAATGAAGTATTGTTTGTTGACGTTGGCCGCTTTCAGCGTGTATTTGGGGGGGCGGTGAGTAGCCACGTGGTGTTACCAAACACCGCTGTGGGTGGCGCGCGCCTCACTGCCGGCGGACACCTGTTGCCACCCCCACCTCCTCTCTCCACTGTCAGATGGGACTTGCGCCCACGAGGACTGGAAGCGGGAAATTATGAAATTAACGTTTTTACATAATTTTCAAAGTTTTTTGTAGCCTTGTATGTGCAAAAAACCTTACATTCGAAGTTTTATTACGTATGTAAGAATTCAGCTAATATAACGTAATAGAAAAATAAATTCTAAATTATGAAAAATATTCTCAGATTTTTTTTTTAGTTTTAAAATTAAAAATTACCTTATTTAAATAAATTAAAAATATATTCCTTTTAGAAACATTGACTCCTTTTTTATATACATAATTATCTAAAATTCGATATTATTATACAGTGTATTTTTAAGATAGCGTAATACATTATGATGTCAACTAAGTAACGTAATATAACATTTATAATTGCATGTTTACTGCCGCGTTATTCAAAACATTTTCCCGCCAAACAAATTCTCCCCGCTCGGCCCACCAACTCCCCCCGCCCGCTGACGAGATCACATGTGCAGGCCCTGGGCGGGGATGTCCATCTGCACGTACCCACCCGGGTTGTCTTCAGAAGCGCAGCGGGGGGGGGGGGGACTCTATTTCATCACCAACTGAGCGTCAGCCGCGTTCTTGTCCATGAAGCAGCTATCAGCCAATACTAATCTGAAAACAGTTTCGTCTTCGGGCGAGACTCGAACGAGCCCGAGCCTGGAAGACGTAGATCCCGAAATGACCATAATGCGGCTAATTATAGCCGTCCTCCAGGTGAGCGAGCGGCAGGCTCGCAAGCAGCGTAACGTATGTAAATAGGTCCCGCCCCTAAGGGGGTGTGCCCGCACGCGGAGTGGGGTGGCACCCGCGACAAAACTGGGTGGCTGGTGGGGTGGGAAAACGGATCAATAATCTGGCCGGGGGTCGCCCGGGTCGCGCAGGCGCTTCCACCCCTAGCGGAAATTAGAATGTGCCTTAACCGAATACCGCGGAGAACCCCGGCCCATATTCTGAGCTCCGCTCGGCGCGCCCGCCGGACCCGCGCGACGCAGGACGCGGAACCGACAGCCGCCGCGCTTTCCCGAGCGAGCGGGACGACGGCGAGACGTGGGCCGCGAGCGGGTGCGGACGGTTAGCAGCATGGCCCCCCCGCGCATCCCCGCGCCCTTCCCCCGGGGGGCGGCACTGCGGAGGGCGCCTCCGATTTGGTACTAGCAGCTCCATAACATTTACGGATCTTCGCCGAGTCGGACGCGTCAGCACCCGAGCCTTGTTCGCTGGCCGGAAATTTTCGATACCTTGTTTCGCCTTCGAATGCCGGAAGATTGTGGTGGTTGTTGCTGGTGGCGGTGAGATGCGGTGAAGCAGCATGGGGACTGCGGCCCGCGTGGCCGCCCTGCTGGCGTTCAGCCTGGCGTTGCTCCCGGGGCCCTTGGCGCTCGCGGGGTGAGTACCCTTTAACCATCACCACGCCCGACCATCCTCACCCACACCCACCACTCGTCACTCAGACATCACCTTGCGATAGCTTGCAACTGCGATAGCTTGCAACACCACAACACTATGATGCCTTTCATTAAAGTTTATAAAGTTTTACCGACTAAACACGCGCGCCTGGATGTATCCCGCAGCCGTGATACATACGCCCATCGAGGAGAATGCCCCTCCCCCACCCCTCCCGCCTCCTGCCTCCTGTCTCCTGCACCTTCCTTTTCCTGCTCTCTGCTCTTTCAGTGTTTTCAACGAATTATTATTTGCCTAATGAGCATTTTAAAGAAAAAAAGTTTAATAAAATTGATGGTGACTGGACGTGTGTTTTCGTTTTTAAAAATCGATAACTTCTTTAATAAAAAAATAATCCATAAATAAATTATAATTCCGGTTTCTAAACAAACAAACAAAGATTTTTATCCAAAAGTGATTTCATACATAAATATTAATGAAAATTATGCAACGCTTTAAAGGAAGTTATTATAAACTACCACAACTGAAAAAAGTGTTTAAAAATAAATAAAACACATTTGAACTAAATTAAAGACCAAAATCTATATTCTGAAACATCGGGTTTGGATTTCGAATCTCCGGCGTTAAAGTCCCCGTAAACATAACCGTTATCGGCAGAAGTTACCGCCGCGCCGCGCCGGGCAATCTAGCCACTAACCATGTTCAAGACACTGATTAGCTGCTCCCGTTTCAATATTTATACAAAACCATCTTCCCATTTTACCTTCATTTTGTTCCTATTTAATCAAATGAAATTAATAACATTCTACTGCAAAAGTGCAATTGTTCCTATGATTTCTGCAGTTAATTTAAACTTACTATCACAGGTATTTTTTATTATTATTATCGCTTATCGATTATATTATCACATCCAGTTATAATAATAATTGTTTATTACAAGATAGTCGGGGCTTTTCCGGGCAATGTTTGTTTATCTTGAGTTATATTATGATGTTATTAAATTATGAGTTAAATGAAGGTTTTTAATAATTGATAACAACAAACAGTATCTTAGATTGTCATTTAAGCTTCTAATATTAAAGAGCTCTTTTTTTAGAGAATAAAGTTTTCATTTTATGTAAACAAGACAAAATATGCCTACCTATCGAGGAATATTACATATGTTAAAAAGAAAACAAATAATAACATTAAAATAGGACCTCAACTTTAAAAAAAAGCAACTAATCAAAACAAATCATTATCCACTGACATAAGGCACCATTCTAAACGACAAATAAATTTTGTATTTCTATGAAATGTTTTTTTTTCAGGAAAATTAAGTATATACAGAACGCTTTTATATAAAGAAACCATACGTAAATATGAATAAGTAATTGGAAGAAAAGAAGCTTATAACTCTTCACTTTAAGTAATGATTCTCTTCGTCGTTTTCTAGAGGCTTAAAACTTATTTTCATCACAAATAAATAACTCCCAATGCGTTGTTGAATGCAAGTATTAGAATGGAAAAACAACTTTTTTCCAACAGCACCTACCTAAGTTCTTCTTCTTTTTCTTTGCCACTTCCCACTTTAAGTGGGGTCGGCTCTCCTAATCAATCTGCGCCAAGACGGCCGGTCTTGGGTTGTTGGATTGGGGAAATTTTGAGCTATTTTTGCCATGCTGGTCCACCATGTCAGAGGGGGGCGTCCTCTTCCTCTTTTTATTTCAGGTATTTCAGGTATACAATCAATTAGCACCTACCTAAGTTAATTTTATTAAATCAGCAGCTTTTCCTTACTAAATTACAACTAAACAATTTAAATGAGAAGAGAGATCATAAATCCAGACTTTCATAAATTAAAAACAGCGCCCAGAAAAAAACACTTGATTTTGCAGTTCAAAACAACGCAACATTAAGTTTTGGCTAAGCCTTCCTCGTGAAATACAACTTTATCTTTTATCAAGAATGAGGCTTCTAACTTCTTGGCCTATTGATTATAAATATTGGCTGATTTATATTATTCAATGAAAATATCTGAATGCATATATCTTGATCCAAAGCAAACCTTTTCTCATCATTAGATGTTTTCGAACTTCATGGGCGTGGGATAGTTTTTCTTTAAGTTTCTTTCTATTATCTACCACATCTATTGCAACACCTACTGACGTTAAGTCCACTATACTTTATCTCTTACCTAACTCCAAAATATTTATGTATATAGTTTTATCACCATCCGTATCCATTGATTGATGATATCGTGCATCGTAATATTCACCAGAATTGCCTTCCATATATATTGGAATGAAAACCAATTTGATACTTTTGTTTTTAGCCTATTTATCTCTCTTACACTTGCTTGTAATGGTGTATCGCCATCCCAATAATATTTATAAAACTGATGAAACACAGTTTTGTATTAGAAATTTGAGGCCAGATTAACTATTGTTTTGCATCTCGAAAAACGCACACATTTATTTATTTATTTATACTGGGTTTTTACTGTAGTTCGCACACATGTGAGAACAACCCAGTTATAAAATTTCAGTTAATTATACAAATAAGACAAAGTAAAAATTTATATACAATCAATTAGCCAAATAATCTAATGATTAATTTTTGGAAGAGTTAAAATAAAAATTAGATAAAATAAAAAGAAAAACAGTTAGAAATAAAAAATTATTAAAATTCAAAGTTTACTCAAATAACAATTAAAGCGGGGCAAGATAAGAGACATAATTAGAGACACAAATGATAGATACATAATAAATTTGCACATATTTTTCAGCAATCGCAGAGCATTTTTTTTTATCCATATAACATCACATTTATTGTATTCTTCGTAACTAATAATTGAATTCACAACTCTAAGAATGTAAGTATGATCATTTGCTTCACATAAGAAAATTACTTTTTCAGACCTACTTAAACAAATTTGGCAAGAGTTGATACTAATATTTTCAACGCTAGAATCAGAATTGAACGCTAGAACAGAACGAAACTTAATCAGTTTTCCTACCGTGAGGTTCTTATCAGATTAAAGCCTGAGTAGACTACTTCGGGTCATTATGTACCAATACATTATCGTCACATTTTCAGACAGCTTCCTGAAGGGCAAACGCATATTTTTCCGTAGAAGAATTATAAATCATATGTTGGATGCGGAAATTAAAATGATTGCAGGTTGGAATCATTCAATTCTGCTTCTAACAAATAAAATATTATTCAATCTTCGCATGTAGCAAACACTTTATGGAAATACATAATTATAATAAACACAATAAAATAACTTTGTTTCAATTCCACTTTATTATTTCTGAGGAAGGTTCAGGATGAACCGAAACCGGTTGGATTAAGAAATATTAAAGTGGAATTGAAACAAATTATTTTATTGTGTTTATTATAAAATATTATTCTGTTTGTTCTAATTCATTCTGTTATTATAATATCATTTCATAAATTTGAACTTGAAAATAGATTGCAATATACTTATATTAGAATTGCAAATATTCATTAGCCACTTCAAATATAACCATTTTCTAATACCTTCTCAATATTGATCAACAAGTCTTACGTTTATATTACATGTAAATCCATGCCATAGTGCAGATACAATAATGATATGAACAAAAACATTCTTTCACATGCTTCATTCAAATAATTTGTTGGGTGAAAAACCTGGTGATTATTTTAAATTTAATGCTTTAAAATAAGTGTATTTATCTACTTACGAGTGGGTACATTGGTTTATTCAATGATTGACTCTGAACGTCAAATGAAAAAAGGTTTGCTCAATCAATCATACTCACCAATAAAACATGTTTTTTCAATGTTTTTCACTCAAAAGTTTTTCCATTTTCCATAAAAATTTGAAAGAACATTCTATTTCATCATTTGCGTCGAGTTTTGAACCTTTGTTGGACCTAAAGTCTATCTCAACTTATCGATCAGATTACTTTCTCTTTTCTTATTTCAATATCTTGGACATATGGACAACTCATTTATGTAAATTTAGCAACATCTAGATAAAACATTAACTTTCCTGTTTTTTACATAAAATGGATCAGATTTTGAAGTGAAAACTTATTGAGCACCGTTGTGATTTAAAACTCGATGAAATGAAAAATAACGACACTAAAAAGAAAAAAAACACATACATCTAATAGGACTTAGCCTGTGAAACAATAAGACAGTGTAATCGGTCTCCTCCTTTGGCAGTTTAGTTTTTTGAAGGTTTAACCTCTACCGCGAGTGAACTGCACACATGTTTTTTTTATTATTTGTACCCCATCTGTTGATGTCTACAAATAAAGCAATACTCATGCTTAAATTAGTTTTTATACAATCACTAGTCATAATATTGTAAATACATTTACGAGAAGCATCAGGAGAAAAAATAACAATGGATTCACTGCGACGGAAACAACACGTCAATTTGTTTTATTAACTGTTGTGTTACTTATATTACTCACACCCGCATAAGGTTTTGAAATTAAAAATAATGTTTCAAATGCATTTAATATTAAGGTTAACAAAAATAAAAAAAGTTTATTGGTCGATAGATTTTTACAAATTTAAATAACTTGTTTAATTAACATTGATTTTCTTGATAAATAGGTCACTGCCAGGCTATAAACATTAAGGATTTCTTCCAAGATGCAGCTGGTATTCAGCGGTGCCTCTAATACAGTAAAAAATGTAAAAAAAATTAATTCGGTAACTTTTTCGATGACTTTTTAAATTTTTTTTTTTAATTTCAAAATAAACAAAATAATAATTTATTTGCGTATCGTCACTAGTCGCTCAGCCGAGTAACCGCCAAACCTCTTACCCCATCCCCAACTATCTAACATCTATTATTTTTTGTGTTTGTAGAAAAAAAAATCATCAAAAATGTCACCTGAGACGAAAATTTCGTTTTTTAAAGTAAATCAAGTACGTCCCTTTACCATGTTTAATACACATGTTGTCGCAATAATAATAAACATATATGAATACACGTGATAAATACTTGAAAATACATGAGAATTATATCATGTAAATCAAAATACAAATTAAAGCAAATAGTTTTAAAATTCAAAATAAATAATATAGTCACTAACACAAATCGGCATTACTTTCTTTGTAAATTCTTTCAATTAAGACGATACTCGAGTAGACAATGGTATTGTGACGAATAGTCGAAACTGCACTCAAGTTTTATATCTGGGGAGAACGACTAAATGGTATCTTTAGCGTGTACTGTGTGCATAAGAGTCACGGGACCACTACAGTCTATCAAAAAAGGCAGAAACCTTCGAATTCATCAAATTGTTTATTTGATACATTTGATGCAACTTCCTTCTGTCCGACATATTTAAAATCTAATGACGAAAGAGGTAAGGCAAGATTTGCTCGCATTTCGGGACATTGTGACAATATTGGACGCATGCATTTTGGATACGATGCACTTGATTTTGTCTTTTTTAAATAAAAAGAAACCATACACTGTGTATCCATAGTCCAACACTGAGAAACAAGAATATTGGTAATAATCTTACATAATTTCACTGATATAAATCTCTTACAACCTACAAAGCCTCGATTAGCACCACTGATACCTCTTTTTTACGTGTTCCCCATACCTCAATCAACATCGAAAAAATGTCTCTGGCTAGATTACAAACAAACAACTTTTTTTTTCATTTCCATCGTCTAATGACGGCCAACGTGAGATTTTAATTAAACTGAAGCATCCTTCAACGGAAAAAAATCTTTCCAACAAGCCTTCCATTGACATTCTCAATGAGATCTTAAGTGACCGTCTCAGGCACGATGGCTCTAAAGAAGCAAGTACATGACCCGTGGCTTCTTCGTATTACCGTACTTAACTGTTGACCCTTTACAAGTCACAAGTGCACCCTACTGTTGAGCTTTGTAACTACTCCTTATCTGAAGCTCTCGTACACCTGAACTGTTTGTGGACTCGATTTACTAAACCGGACATTCAGTACAATAGATTCCTCCTACCGGAAAATGAATTGTTGTGTCAATTTACCGATGTTTCACTGGTAAATCTTGACAGGAATTCATTTCTAGAGACATAACGAACGCGTCTCCAGCATCCATGTGAAGTAAAAATCCCTTTTGAAGTGAAAAATAGCGACACTAAAAAGAGACAATACGTCTATAGGATTCAACCTGCGAGATAATGAGATCGTATAATCGGTCTCCTTCTTGTGCGGTGCTATGTAACCACCCGACTCTTGTCTACTTTAGTTTTCTGAAGGTTTCACTACTACCGCGTGTGAAATGCAAAATCTGCCTCTTGTTTGCTTTTCGACTGTGATTTTTCCGCTGTGATGACTGGTAGTATCTATTTCTTTTCTCTTCTAATACCAATCATTGGCTTCTTCCCCGAACACTCCCCGTCCAGCATTTTCAATAATATCATACATTTCAGTGTGATTTCAAATTTAAAATGTAAACACAATTTACGATTGAGAAGTTATTTTTTTTATAATGCAAGCGTCGTTGGAATTCAGTTGAAGTGAAGGAAAGTTGCAACATTTGAAAGCACTTTGCTCGAACTTGAAATATGGATATTTTATGTTAATATGTTTGAATTACACTGCAAAATCAGAATAGGCGTTCGAAATATTATATACGTACTTGGCGGATGATTCTAACGTAAAAACGAAAATACAGGAGTATTTAAATCGCAATGATTTGTTATTTAATTAAAAACACAAGCAAGGTTTTACTTTCTAAACGATTGAATTAAAATCTGAAACTATTCATATATGTCATAGATAACAGCGACATGTCATTGGTACCAATTAATGTATTAATTCTATAACTTTGTAACTATTTTCCATTATGTAATAATGTACTGTTTGTTTTTGCAAAATAAAAATAAAATAAAATAAAATATGGTAGGAATCATCATTTCTTCAATACGCACCTAAGTGACAACAGCGGTACAAAAATATATCTAGATTTGGGATGTATTTGATTTTTATTATTTTTAAAGGCTAATTGTAAACGTGCAAGTGATGAGCATTTAATGTGAAAAAAAATCACTAGAGCATCTTGTTTTTTTATTATATTTGAAAATTAGACGAATACAATATGCTATATTTTGAATAAGAATATTGCTCAACGAAATTATTATTTTATTTTATATATTTTTACAGTGTGAAAGGTATTTTTTCAAGATACTTCATTCATAATACAGATTTTCAATCAGAATTTTCGTAATTAATTCATTACATTAAAAAAAATACAACAAAATCGATTGTGAATATCCATGATTTCATTAATTTAGAATCAACGGCACAAATGCCAGTTACATTCAAGTTTTTTTAACAGTCATAGTACAATACAGAAAGAGGAAAGAAAATACAAATTGTAAGATTACACAAGTAAACAAAAACCAAAGAAAAATAGTATGCTTTAGTACAAAGTTAATGAAAGCAGTGAGAAGAAACAAAACAGAAAAGCTCACAAATAGTGACCTCGTTAATATAGGTACTGCAAAAGTGTTTAATTAGTACAGCTTTACGCTTCAGCGGAGGCATATTAAAAATATCAGCAGCGTCGCATAAATTTTACCAATGGTGTGTAATCCGTTTATTTTTTTAATTGCGCCAGAGATCGTACTATAATTGCTACAAAGAAAGAAACTAAAGAACATTGATATAATATTAGGAACATGAAAGTAAATCAAAATTTTATATATCGTGGCTATCCAACTGATAATGTAAAATTTTATAACGTATATGTGATCTATATTAATTTACAAGAAATCTTAAAGCGCCAATATCATTGTAATATTTTACTATTTGGTCCCTGACAGGCCTCTCAATATATCATTGATGAGATATTATCACCCAAAATCAAAATGTTGCATGGTTTTAACCATTTTTGATGTTCCTTCATAACCATTTTTGATGACAGTTCCTTCCGTTTCATATAGTAAGAACAATAGTGGCGCTTTTGGTGAAGTAGGTAGTTCAAGAAGGCAAAAAAAGACTGCCGATGTTTTTAAAAATTTGGTCTATTTCAAGTAAAGGAAATTCGACATAAGGCACAACTACCACACCCACAATATTCTAACAATAACATCGGTTTATCTCTGAAGTAATTGTAATACATAGCTGCCAATAAAGTATGTTCGAGGTTTCCATCTGAAACAACAAAAATAACTAAAGGATTTGGTGAGACTCGCTTAAAATGATCCAGCGGAGGACAAAGTTTTGATTGAGATTAATGCATATTATATGTACGTATGAAATGTTTGTATTTGTACACTTCGCTTTGATTCCATTACCGTTGCGCACTGCATCAAATGGAAGTTGGATTTATAAAAAAATATTATCTTGCTTCATTCCCCGGCGAGCTTTAAAAATAGCACCGAATTAAGTCACGGACAGTGTTAAATTAGAAAACTCGGTTGTTGAAATTGTTGTGTTTGTCAAAACTTTCTCTGTTGAATTCAAGATACTTAGGCACACTGTAATATTTACCAAAGTAAGTAACGTTGCCAGAATCTATTTATATGAACAGCGCTGTCAGAACCAAATAATTTCGTTTTCTTTCGCATTTTAAGTGTAGGAATCACACCAAAGGCGCTTTTCATTTTAATTTATCAAACATGTAACTTGTCACTAAGAGTTAACTTTGACTTGTGATTAAAACTAAGACTTTTTTAAGAAAGGCAAATATCTCGATTATGAATATTCAAGTCTATGGAATTATTTAGTGGGCGAATTGGTGTGCCCTGAGCAAGCATGTTTTTTCCTTACTACTGGTGAAGTCGATCAAATATTTTCAAATTTCGAAATTCTTTCTCGAACTAACAATATTTCCATACCTTCATTTCCATCATAAACTATGGAACTTTGAAAAATATCTTTAATGTTTTCCGTTTTACACTTTTCAAGTGATCAACAAGAAAATCGACACAACGTGAATTGTTAGATTTTATTTCTAATTTTCTCTGATCGATAAGGAATACACAAAAATATGAAATCATAATTTTAAAAATATACGTCGATTAGATGGTAAAATAATAAAAGGTGCCTGCTGTAATAAATGTATAACTGTGCCGGAAGAAAATTTATTTGAATGGAAATAAAGAATTCATGATGTCCACAAAATAAAACAATATGATAATGACAGCAATCCGAACACAACGCCATTGCAAAAGGATTTCACTTGGCGTTGCTGATTACGTAATGGTTATATTTGTCAAAAGTTGACGTTAAGACAAACATGCATGCAAATAAAGGTCAGAACGACCGTCCACACATGGAGACAAATAATAAAACACAAATATGTTTGCTATTCAGAGAGAAATTTGATTGCAAATGCATGATTTCCAAACGAATAATAATAATTTTCAATTAAGCCCAAATTAGTTATCTTTTATAGTCTTAAAAAGAGAGAATTTAATTGTAGAAAATGTTTCACCTCCAATCGATGTTTGAAGAAGAACTTATTTACGCATGCTTGACTTAGGGAGCAAGCTGGGAAATGCGTAACGATAGCGTTACGAAAAGTGTGATCGGGCGAGGCGAACGGAAGTTGCGAGGGAGATATAAGTTAGTGAAGTTTTACTGCAGTCGTGTGGTCTAAAGCACACTCGTTTTTTATGTGAATACCTTACAAGAGTCCCAACTGCACCCGTATGGTGAGACCATTGCATCCCCCTATTGGGGTATGTCATGAGGCTGAAGATAGTGCGGAGGGGAAGTAAACGGGGAAGTGGAAGGTGGGGAAATACTTGGCCATTCAAATATGGTCACCAAACATGTATTTCAAGCAACTTTTCAATTCTGAATAGTGGTCTTACACCTAGAGAGTATCTTTCACTCTGGAAAGTGCCGCAGATGTGATATTATTACGGCGATATATTATTCTAGTTGAAAAATAATTGTTGAATAGTACAAATTATTTAAATTTTTGCACGCCCGGATAGCTAGTGAAGAGGCTTGCCCCTCGACCTCGGAGGTACTTATTATTATACTTTTTTAAATTATTATTATTTTAATATTATTATTTTAATCATTTAATTATTTGTTTTAATCAAAATACCATTTGGGTTTTATAAGACTCTTTTGTCAGTCTATTTTGAATCCGTTGCCGAAAATCGCAAGTATTTTTCAATATGTTTTTGAATGTTTCAGAATAAAAATCGAAATCATTTATTTTTTTGGCCTTAGAGTTACGAAATTTTTGACTTATTAATGCGACACCACCGACTGCAAAATTAACCATGTCAAGCTGCGTGTATTCTCCATCCTGCGGCCAGCAAAGAAATTGAAAACGGATAAATTGACCCTCCTTTTAATATGGTTGATCGTCTCTGGTGTAGATGGTTTATTATTTTTTTCATAATCGACTCCTTTGTAGTATGTAGAAAACCTATCGCGGAAGGCGTGTTTGGAATTGGTCTTATTTGACGAACAGGCAAATATGAACAATACTTTATTAAATATACTGTCCGTACATGTCGATTGTTGCCAAATATGCCAAATTCCCGAAGTGTGAACTAATTGAAGTGCCACAATTGGCCAATATTTTGACAAACGTATTATCCACACGTTGCTATTGTTTGCCAACTAAGTCAAATACGCGAATACCAATAGCTAAGTGAAGTGTCACCATTGTCGTGTAGATTACTCTTACATGAATTAGATTTGATGTGAATACTGCTCATTGACTGAGCTCTGTTTTTTTTTTTACTTTTTCTGTTTTGATTAAACTGTTTGGGCCGAACATGTCTTAATTTTTTTTATGTGTTCCGCTTCCGGTTCAATATGGTGACGGTGTTGGACACCACATTTTTATCCCACCAGAGATTGAAAGATTGAATAATCGTGAATCCTACTACCAGCTGACAATGTACATTATGGTACCTACCGGCCTGAAGAAAGTTTGAAAAAATAATTGTCATTGATGTAGTGACGTTTTTTTGGACAAATTGTTTAATTCTTTATTTGAAACTTGAAAATTATTGTATAAAATATTTATAGTTTGTAATTAAGTAGGCAGGTACATAGTTATTTAAGTAACCACTTACAAATTTTACGATTTTAGAGGATATGTTGGTTTTCATTTATCAACGCTAGGTCTCCTGTTTGCAGGTATAATTGGTACAGTTTCAATGGAATTGATCAATGAGACTTCTCTATAATCAACCTAAAGGATTAAAGAGCATTAGATGGCTTTATGATGTGGAGGCAAACATCGAAGCATTATGCTGGTAACAGATCGATGCGTACGTCGCTTACGATAATATGTACGTAAATGAATGATGTTATAGTGCAACTTGACTCACTGAACGTGGCATAAATTGCAAGGACCATCGGTTCAGCTCGTCAGCGCTACGTCGTTATTCAACCTACAGTAAGCGTGGCACGTTTTCCACGATTTAGGCATGAGGAGACCGGCAAGAGGAAGGCTTTTCTTGACTTTTCATCGATTGTTACGCCGATGATTATGACATATATTTTTCATTATAACTCTTAATCAGGGGCTTAATTTTATGAAAGATGTTAATGTTACAAATAAATAAATAAATGGATTGAAGAAAGGAATATATTATATGTGCCTAAGAATAATTTACCAAAGTTTGGGGTTTTTAAAGGAACTGCGATGCGAAGTCAAAAACGAAGTACATAGGGACGCTTAGGGGAGATTTTTCGCAATCTTGTAAATCAAATTAATTTCACATTCACAATAAAAGATGATTTTGAGTAAGTGCTCCGGGAGAGATAGATATCTGTGGAGTTAATATTTTATAAATTTAGTTAACATAAAATAGTATACATAATTGCGTTAGTACAATATTTGTGTGTAATGTTCAAATATAAATATTAAGTATAACTACTATGTTTAACTAAATTAAATGAAAAATTGCAATTAAAAGTAATAAAAATAATTATAAAATCATTTATTCATCAATAGATTTTTACAATTTAATACATTTTGTTTATTTATCTTTGATTCTATTGACAAAAAATTCACTGCTCAGCTATCCATTCTCTAATGTAAAACAAATAATATGGATAATACAAACAACAAGATTTAAAAAAAAAAAATCGTGTTAATCAAATAAAACATGTAATATTAACTTTAAAATTCTAATTTAAAATATAATCAAAATAAATAATTATCAATAAGGCCACTTGCATCACGTTTTTTTTTTATTTCCCGTTTAGACAAGTATTCTTAGACATTCTGTATTTTTTTATCTTATTTTTGAAACCCTGGGGATTTTTTGAAAATTTCACCCGAAAAATCAGAGCATTTTTTATGAACCGGAAAGACGGGACATAATTTAATTGGTGCGAAAAACGATAATTACATAGCTGAAAATCATTTTAAAAAAAAAAACGTTTTCCACACGAATGGCACAGGAGAATAACGAGGTATACCAAAAATATTACATCTCATAAATATTTTTTTCCTTGATTCATCTTATTGATCATAAATCATTTACAACGTATATATTACTAAATCCAATGTAATATACTTGTACTTGTAAATTATAATAATAACAAGAATATTATAAAATTTGATTTTGTTAAAATCAGCACCATAACCATTATACATCTAATATACATACAGACTTCTAAAATGTACGGGGTTCTCTTCAGAACATCTGTCAAAAAGTCAAATAAATCTAGTGAACGAATTCATAAATTCGCCTGAAATCAAAGTTATGCTATATAAAAAAATAAATCAGTGCGGAATTTTACAAAATTAATAGGAAAATTTTCGGAGACGGGATATTTTCATGTAGTGACGTCACAAGCCCAAATAATGGATTTATTTATTTAAAAATAAAATAAAAACTGTATATTTCTAAAAAAATTTACTAACATTTTCGCAATCTTAATAAAAAGATCTTTCCACACGATTTTTTCCAAGTCGTTATGAATTCAATGCAAGTGGCTTATTGTAAATTATATCTTTTTGCAATTTTTGAAGATTTATAAACTGAGAACATTCTCCTCTTCCCAAGTTTTGTTTGTACAGTAAAAGTTTTGCAACAAACGCAGATATTACACTTTAATTTATATTATTATTCATGCAACAATAACAATAATAAAGCCATACAAAAAAATTATACTTCTTTTGGTCCAAGACTAGCAAAATTTGTTGTTTGCACTTCACTTATTTTATATTTAACCTTTCGCGGATCAAAAATAAAATATTTTTCAGGATTAAATAACATGTGTTTACAATAATGTCCTCTGCGTGCGAACTCTATCTAAATTTCTTTAAATGGACAATATACAGTGTTAATTTCAAGCGACCTCCCAGGTAAGTATGGTCCTGTTTTCATTAAATTTTAGGCAGCATCGCGTTCATTGGTCAAAATATCGTACACATATTTTCGTATCGGTGATCAATGAACCGATGTATGCAATTTTTAGCCATAAGTTGTTTATAATTGTTTGCCTGGCTTGTAGTTTTTTAGATTTTAGAAATATATTATAAGTTTGTACAGCGCCCTTGAGGTGATTTTTCACAAAAACGGCGCTATATAAATCATCCAAATATTATTATTATTATTATTATCCCCTAACGTTGTTCAGAGACCCCAACTCAATTTTAATATTCCACGGACCAAAGAGCAATGGACACAATTATTGTTGAACTTTTAAACTACAGTCAATACAACAGCTATTTTTTGGTTGTTTATGTGAAACATTTTATCCTCGCGACAGAAATTCATTGAAATCCAGCGAACATGAAACGTTTCAGCTGGCAATAAACTACACTGGATGACCAATTCATTTTAATAGGTATACATATTCGACAATGTCGCAGGACGGGAATTTGCTCCGCCGATTGGCGGGTAAATGACGCGTGGACACGCGACCGAGAATCTCCTTCCAGTAGGTGCGTGTCGGGCATCTACCACACTATCTGCCACAGCTCACACTGTCACGGTGTCCACTTATATTTGGAACTGGACGATAAAACCACAACCGCACTGCGTTTAAATGGTGTTTTCGGTCGAAATGTGGGTAAAGATACTCGTTCCATAGTATAATGCAGGTTATAGGTTTTTTGAATAGTGCTATTGGTTGTTAGGTTGAATAAGCCGAAATCAATCTCATTTACAGATTTTATTTAGCACGTAGAAAAAACCATCGAAATTAAAAGTTTTCGTAATTGAAAAAAATTTGTGAAAATAAAGTCGTCAAATGTCGTTTTCTTTTGCCTTTTATTTTAAAGTGGTTTGCAGATTGGATATTGATTTACAAATACAAAAATGTTTATTTTTTTGGATTTCGTAGAATTCGAACCTTCATCCGCTAGATTTCTCTGGCCGCTGAGATTTGCGATGCACTATACCACTGCGCTATGGGACCTGAATTTACGGCGAGGCGCGAATTTACGCATCATATTCCGACGACCCGTAAAAAACAAAGCGGCCAATGAGCGCAGACCTATCGTCGTTTCCTATTTACATCTCAACCAATAGAAGCCTTGAGTGCAGTTTGATGCTTCGCAGGAATTGCAGGTGGGGTAGTGCGTCATTTCCGTTTCATCCCAATTTCAAATCACTCTAACGGGGCTAAGGAAGTTTCACTTCAAAAACCCAGTGACAAAAAAAATCGAGTCCCTTTTACACGCGGTAGAAGTGAAACTTTACCAAAACAATCTCTATAGATCTAACTTTTCAAATAGTTGAAAAGTGAGATCATAATCAAAACAACCAATTTCCGTTTCATATCTCAACCAATAGGAGCCTTTAAAAGTGACATCATCATCAAAGCGGCCGAAATCCAAATCAAGCCGTGCTATAGAAGTTTCACTTTAAGAAGTAGTTAAAACAATTTATTTACTCTCACTTCATAAAAAGTATTCCGAAGTGTAAGGATCTTTATTTTAATTGATTTGTAGAAACGGAAAATTTTTCCTCTTTTTGTGGTGATGATGCTGTTAAGTTTGCCTATATGCCAGGAGTCAACCGTAAGCACCTACTTTATTTACTTTATTTACTTTAAGGCTCTGCAACCGGGCTCGAAAAGAAGAAGATGGAGAGATATGAAATAACGAATGTCAGAGGAGAGTGCTTACATTTACAGAGAGAAAATCGATGCGAAAATTGCGAAAATGTTTAATAAAACTCGACTCGATTAAAATAGAGCAAAAATCTCACGGGCATTGTCTTAAACAGCGTTTAAAGAAACATTGTGATTTTTTTCATACATATAACTTGTAAAATAACTGAAACAAACGTGTTTATAATAATTTTTGGAGCATACTTTGCAATTTTTTTTTATCGAAGGAATTTTATATTATTTGCGTTTCGGCGCGGGCAATGTCTAGATATTATCTTCAAAAATAACATATATTTTTAAGAGCTTTAAAACTTCACGTGTTTAAGGGAGATAGGTAAGAAATCAGTAGAAATTCGGGTTTCGGGTTTTTAATACATTTTTATTACAGTGACTTTTTTTGATTTTTTTTTTCATCTAAAAACATTAAAAAATCACAAAATTCTTGACAGTTAGGGGCGGGGTGAGGAGTTGAGCGGTTACTGGGCAGAGTGACCAGTGACACATGTGAAAGAATTTTTTTTTTAAAAGAAAATATTTTTACTCAAAATAATGTCAGTAATCACAGGTTTAATTAAGTAAGTCAAGAAAGTCACTTAACACCCTCTTTATTATTTGAGACTACTTATATTTGTATTTTTTTATATTTAAGTTTTATCAAGAGTTCCACTTTGTTAAATTTGGCCTCCGGATTCGTGGTCAATTCTCAATGATGGAGACCTTCGAATTCTAAATATTTTTTATTTTTTTAACTTTATGAGTAAAAACTCAAATTATTATATTTAATTAAATGAAGTCAATATTACAGCGCTTTTGCATGAAGTCAATATTTCAGCGCATTTTGTACAGCGCTCTTGAGGCGATTTTTCGCAAAAACAGCGCTATATAAGTTGTCCAATTTTATTATTATTAGTGAAACTCAATCGAAAATCTGGAGACAGAAAAATCAGAAAAAGACATTGGCTCCACTGGGACTCGAACCCAGGACCCTTTGCTTACATCGCAAGTGCTCTTGGTAGAGCATTTCATTTAATTAAATATCTAAATATTTTATTCTTGCATGCAGGTTTCACCATGAAAACTGCGATTTAGGGCCAAAATTAATTATAAATATTAAGTATTGAACCTTTTCAACCATCATCACAACCTCCTGACACCCATTTAAAATCTTACTCGAACCAAGTCCACCAAGTGTAACTAAAACAATGTATTCTAATCAGCATTATTTTTAGCAAAACGTGATGTCAGTTTTTTATTTGATTCATTTGAAAACCTACTGGTCTTAAATCATATATATGAACCATTGGGCCATTGACCCCACGTTATCATCAAACAACTGGGGGAAAAAAATAGAAAAATGCGCTACGCAGACAGTACAGAATAATTTTCATTACGCATATAATTTTCTCAAAATTAATTTACAAGCGCTCTTTGACTGGTACAAAATCTAACTTGACAAAAAAATTTCAAGAACCTTCTCGGGATATTAATCTGCAACTTACCTGAAAAATTAGTATAATTGATTCCCGCTACTATTCCACTAGAATTACTGGTTATCTAAAAACTAACTATTAATTTGAGAGGCTGGTATGGGAAACAACGTCCCGGGAACCATTTATGAGATAAACACGTCTGCCATAGGTCATCCGAAGTTTGGTGACTTTGCAGGGGGGCCGGGTTCATGGAGTGACGTTTGTCTGGGTCTTGGCGGTGAATGCATCTACCCGCCAGATGTGAGGCTTGGGGGATGGATTAATTCGTCGTTATTCCTGGAGACACTTACCCCCAGATTCCTACGCACCCTTCATACCCTTTCTTTTCCTCAAAATATTCTCCACACATCATCCCCGAAGATAACAGAGAAATATTTTCCTCAGGGCATCCCATGTGGAGCTAATTTAACTGACTTTAAAAATTATTTTGAGATTTACATTATCATTTTTTTTTATTTGCAACTAATAACAACATTAACGGTTTAGATAAATGCAACTATAAAATTAGGTTCAAACGCGAAGATTATGTCGTGTTTTATGTTTTACGCCAAGAACCAGGACTGGATATAAGGTATCAGAATCGTGACGTAAAATATTATATAAGTTAATTTTACACAGCCCAGGCAGCGGGTGCGTAGACCTCGCTGGGAATCTGAAATCGCTGCGTAGCTCGCTCCCTGTCGAGTCTCAGCAGCCGCCGCCCACCGCGACCGGCGGTTCGCACGCAGAATCGTGGCACGCCTGCGCGTAAAGGCGGCCTTGACAGTCATATGCTGCGAACCGCCAAACTCACAAAATATACACAGATTGAACCAACATTATCTGGGCCAGCCAGCCAGCCTACCAGCCTTGCTTTGCGCGTAGCTCTCCGGGCAAACCAACACCTCCGAATGCAAAATATTTGACATATTCTTGACACAAATTTCAAATTTTTAAGACATATGAATTATAAACTTAATAATCCTTTTTAGAATATTAGCTAGTACCCGGCATGTTTTGAAATGCCTATTAAACCCTGATGAAGTAAGCATTGCTTACGAAACAAATTAGTTTTTTAAACAATAAACCTGGTTAAAACTAAGTATTCTATTACTTTTGAATTAAATTGGTGCCACTAACTATGTTTGCAGTGTTTGAAGAAGTAGATAATAATAATTCAGCTCTTGTTCTGATGTTTTGAGAAATTAGCTTAAATTTAAGGAATATTATCGATATCCATTTTTATGTAAAGCAATTTAACCGGTCGGATTTACTCAAATATAAAAGTGGTTCAAACAAAGTTAAATTGTTTCATTTATCAATTTAGTTTCATTTTCATATACATAGCAGAATGGGTATCTGCTTGTGAGAGACCTCTCATTCATAACAAAATTTGCACTGATGTTAGTACACACAATGCATATATCTTAGGAGAACTGTATTCAGCTAGTGATGGAATTTCAAACCGTGACAAATGCATTTAAATGTATTAAATAACTGGCAGGTTTCTGGCATGCGTTGCAATGACATATTCAAAAAAATCATTGTTTCTCCCTTAATTACCTTTCCCGTGTGTCCCCGTTCCCCTCCCGCCTCCCCTTCCTAGCTAGCTTTATATATTAGAGCTTACATGTTATTCTAATGTATGAGCTATATTATTGTAAATTTTTATTAAAATCCATTCAGAAGTTTTTGCGTGAAAGAGTAATAAACACACATACATCCATGCAAACTTTCGCCTTTATAATATGAGTAGAATGGTAAGATAAGATATTACACGATTCCATGTCATATATTTCCTATTTTAATGAATTATCATGTCATATATTCCCTATTTAAAATCATTTAATTATAGAAAGTTTTCGTCGAAAAAAACGAGTGTGCTTTAGACCACACACCTGAACTAAACTTCAGCTCCATCTATATAATAGGAAGAGAGAAAAAAAGTGTGCGCGAGCTGTGATACAGACAATAGGCCTGCATTGTGTAACGTAACTGGCTATGAGAGAAAGAGAGAAAGAAAATGTGTGCTCGCACCCCTCTCTTGCCCCAACAGTACGAAGCGTTCGCCTCGCTTTTCCTAACGCTCTCGTCACGCATTCGCCAGCTTACTCCCCAAGTCGAGCGTGCGTAAAGAAGTTTTACTTCAAAAATTACAACTGTAAGTTTTCTTTAGATAATAATAATATTAATAACGTTTATTCATCGATAGATTTTTAAAGTATCATACATTTTTATCTTTTATCATTGAGTCTATTGATGAAAAGGTCACTGTCACTGCTCAGCTGGATTTACAATTCAGGATTTCTCCTGAAATGCAGCTGGTTTTTAGCAGTGCCTCCAACGATGGAAGCATTTTTAGTAATCGAGGTTTTGCGTTAAACATTTATGTTTCATCGCATGACAATAATTAAGTCGGAACCCTTTTCAGAAAAATAATAAACCAAATTCACTCGGAAAAGCTACTGTATCGGGAAAATAAGAAAATTATTTCGAGAAAATAACTGTTTTGGTCACAATCTGTATACAAAACGAGTTAACTGATTGGAATTATTATTATTATTATTATTATTACTGATTGAAAGACATTTCAACACTCAGCAATATTGATCGAACAATCACTTCGATTAACACAAACCCAACTGAGAATAGAGAAGGTGTTGAACCAGAATAATTGAGAGTGAATTAATATTCCAGCAAATTGAATTTCAACGACTTCCATTTTTCCATTGTGCATTCAGTTGGTTTGCTCTCCATTCTACTGAACGGAACTTTTCTATTCACAAAAGCTTTCAGTGCATTTATTTATTGAAATTGTAAGCTTTATTTTATGCCGAGTGCACCGAGTTAACTTATAGAACTTCTTATTTATTGAATAACGTAGCCTCAATGCCCTCAATTCCAGCTCGAGTAGGATGCCACCCTCTCATCTGGAAACACAGAGAAAGCCATTTTATCGGAGAACGAAATGGTTGTTTTTCATCCAGTGCGTTGAAGTGGCAAAGTCAACGATAAACGGGCGGTGTTTCTTCTGTTATAAAGAATAAAACCTGCTTTTCACAATCTTAAAGTAAACGAGGATAGCTTTGTTTATACGGCAGTCTTGAAAACCTGTCTATATTTCATTTGATTTTTTATGAATTTTAATATGCCACATTCATTCATCGAGTTTTAATTTGGTCGAAAATAGGTATTATTTATTTTTTTATAATATATAATTCATAACTTTTACGAGAGTTGAACTACTGATGTCTAAAGGGAAATAATAAAAACTAGCAGTTAAAAACCCGCTCCTAAGGTTTTTGCTGCAAGGCCCCGCGGGCGGCTTTTAGTTCGGCTTCGCCCAGTTTCAGTAGGAACTGGTTCCAAAAATAGCCAGTTCCTCGGTCCACTGTGATCCAGTAACAGCTAGTGACCTAAATAAAGTAACAGTGACAAAGTAACCAAAACACGCAATGACGCCATAATATGTAATATACTAGTATATTGCATATAGCCTATAACCGCCTATAAATCCTAGTATTTATACCTTGGTAATATAATATGTCGTCATCTTTTGGCAGATTCTAAACTAAAACCCGAATTACGACGGTAGCTTTGGTTGAAATTTCACGAACACAGATGTTATTTGTGGCGCGGCGTATAAGGCGTGACGTCGGATATGCAATGGAAGTCGGGTTCTTGAATTCAACCATACGAAGATCCTAGGCTATTTATACTGTTTGATTATAACTTAATTTACATGTATACGAAAAAAAATAGTATTTGAAGCAGGGTATTTTTATACATGTATTTTTTAGAGGTGGGGATTGAAAGTCTTGAAAAAGTTGAGAGGTTGAATAATCTGTTAGTTTTTTAGTTATGATATCAGTTTTTGAGTCATTTATAGCAGCAAAATTGAGGTTTTGTACGCTCCCCCTATACAACAATACCATACTTGCCAGTTCAATAGAACGGGTTAGAGCGTAGTATATATTAGTAAGAATTTTTAAGTAAAATTCTTATAAAAAAAAAATGTATATAAATTTTTATAAATCTATTTATATGTATATACTGTATTGAGCCGATATTATTTAATCAGCATTGAATGTAGCCTATCAGTTCGGTGAGTTGACATTTCGGGCTTACACCGATTAAGCCATCTCACGGAGCCAAGTTTGCTTAGATTTCTTCGTTTCACAGCGAAGCGGGGAATATATTGCGCGAGCGACTCTAAGTTGGTTGTGCGAAACTCTCAAGTAATTAATTAGTTGCGTAATGAGTGAGGGAGGGCGGATAGTGCTCTATCACCATTTCTCGGCGCTCACCCTCTCACGCAAGACAGGACCCACCGATGTATAATTTAATCAATGATTAAATACACCGCGGAGTGACTGACAGATTCGGGTTGAAAATGCCACTATTCAATGGGTCTAAATAATGATAATAATTGGATAATTTTTAGAGCGCCGTTTTTTGTGAAAAATCACCTCAAATAATTATTTTTCTCTTATACTTCTCTCGACTGGCCTCTCGTAATCATCTGACTTCTGACCCTTTTTTTATATTTGGACTCTGAGAGAGTTTTTAAAACACGCTAATTTTAGTGACAAAATAAAAATGATACCTAAAAACTATGCCTTTATGTTGTTTATAAAGTTAAAATGGAAACTACACTTTTTTAGCTAAGTATACTACAATGATGTGAGAAAAAATGATTTAATCGTACATCCATTCAAAAAAATATACATATTATTTTCAATCTATTTATTTATTGTTACACATTGATACAGAAAATTATAATTTACAGAACTGAGTCAAAAAATGTAAACATGGACATTGGAAACACATATGCCCCAATGGACGAATATATACAACACTGACCGGTCAGTGGCCGAGTTGGCATCGCGTTTGGGTCACACCTAGGAGTCATATGTTCAATTCCCCGGCTGACTAAGTTCTCCATTTCGACGCGAGCAACATTTTCCACCTACTATGGTGGTAGTAGGATATTTAATATATAATATTGTCAGGCTTTTCGTTACCCAGAAATTTTTGTCTTTCTTTAAATATAAAAAAAATCAGAGTATGCAATTCAGAAGTGAAATTTTCAGAAAACTCAAGTAAACAAGAGTGAGGAGGCTACAAAGCACCGCACAAAGAGGTGACCAATTATACCATCTCATGGCTAAATCCTACAGAAGTGTTTGTCTCTATTTAGTGTCGCTAATTTTTATTTCATTGAGTTTCAATTCACAACGGTGGTAAGGAAGTTTCACTTAAAAATATATATATATATATATATATATTTTTAAGTGAAACTTCCTTACCACCGTTGTGAATTGATATATATAATATATATATATTTATATATATATATATATATATATATATATATATATTAATACATAAAACAAAAAATAGATAATTAACAGTAAAAAAAGAAAATATCATATTTATATTATGTAGGTATATAAAACAAATAATAAATAAGAAAAATAACAGATTGAAGAGGAGGAGATAAAAAAATGATGAGAGAAAAATTATAACTAATATTATAATTGAGTTGTTATGTTGATAAGTTATATAAAAAGAATTTTTTATTGAATTTTTTAATTTTTTTGTAATTTCTTTCCAGTCTTAATTTCAAGGGTAGTTAGTTGAACCATTTAACTCCAATATATTTGTAGAATTGTTGGGCTGTGGTGGTGTAACAGCGCGGTATAGTCATAGAACCAATGATATTTGTTCTATTGCTGTTCGAAAAAAGACTTATTGAAACATTATTGAAACAATCTTTGTGTATTTGTAAATTTGCCCAGACAACATTAATTCCTAACTAGGCAGTACCTGTTCTTAGAAAATTATCATGATGTGCAAGGTTAGAGTTTACACGCATGTTGTTACAATTTTGTTGTTGTTCGGAACGCATATAACAATTTGTTACTATATTTAATTATATTATATTCATTTATTTGCATATTATAAAATAACCCGAAAGTGAATAGAAAAAATACAATAAAAACAAACAAACAAACAAAAAATTGAGAGAAAATAAATGAAAGCGTAGAGGCGCCCGGAATAAATTATCAGATGATATTTTTTAATCATATTTTCCAATCTGAAATTCCTTAAGCTATTAATAATTAGCTTTTTTTGGACTATCAAATTTTAATATTTTAAGGTTAAGATATCCAGAGATCGGGATTTCCTGCAGTTATTTTTATTGCATTCGTTCTATTCAGGAGGCCCTGAAGAAAACGAGGTCTATGTCGTCTTTGGGGATGCTCTGTGGAGAGTTCTTATAGGGAAAAGAAGTTCAGGGAAATAAAATAGTATGACGGACGTGTGAGTCCTGCTGTAGAGATCAAAAGGTCTCCCTCAACTAATCTCTCCCGATCCGGTCTTCCTCGTGGTAGGCAAACAATTCCAAGACCAAACAAACCTCGCCCAATGAACCCGGGCACCCCTGCTAAATCACCAAACGTAGACAACCACTTGGGTGACTAAAGTCTTGAATATTTTTTTTGTAATTATTTAATGAAGACAATATTAGTGACACTCATTCGAAAATCTGAAACAGAAAAATATGCGTTCACTAGATTTGACTGTATCTTTTTATGATTTTTCTGTTTCAGATTGTGGATTAAGTTTCGCTAATATTTCGATTTGAGGTTTTACTGGTTAAGTTAAAAATAAAAATAAAAATGATCCAATATCTTGGATTTGCCTGATAATGAAAGCGTGCAGCTATTTTTTAACGTACCAGATTTAAATGTACGGGTTAAATCTTCCCCACAGGAAAAACTAAACCCTTTCACAGACTTTTCCATAAATTATCATCTAGTCAATTCACGCTATGCAATTGCACTGTATAAGTATAATAAATACAAAATAATACAAGACCAACATGTCAACCTACCAGAGACCAGAGGGAAAATAATTCACTGACTCCAGATATTTTCATATCAGAGGGTTCGGCTCAGTGGAACTCCTAATTGGACCTATAAATCCTACTGATCCCTCAATATAAATATTTAATAAAAAATGTAATCCTACATGTAGGATTTAAAATGACTAATTTTTGCATTTTTATATATAAATTCTTTGAAAATGCCTAAATTTATGACCAATCTTATGCCTAAATTTTGAATGACAGAGCCGAAATAACAAATGGTTATATTTTTATAGTTTGAGAATGCCAAATTATTTTTATCTCATTTTCTTAATCTGTACATTTTCTAACTTTTTCAGAAACAGATATTTTTTTTTATATTAATAAAATTATTTTCCGTGGAATAAATATTTTTTGAAGGATAACGGTTTGTTCGTGCATCAAAAATGTTGGGTATTTCTTTTCCTTAAGTATTTTGCCATTTTTTTCGAAAGCTTTTTCCAAATATTCAATAGAAATCTCTCTTCTCCAATAAAAATCCATTTCAACCCGGAACTCGAAATATTCATAAGGCTCCCTTTAGGTCCATAAAATATTCTGTATTGCAAAATGTCTATAACACTATTATATTACTCCGCTACAAGCAATAAAGATACCTACCTACCGGCTGCAAGTCGTAGGATAGGTGCCGTTAGCTATTGCTGCATTTTTACTGTTACAACAAAGGTGCTTACTGCTACATTGAAACATGCGCATAAAAATATAATGGGGCAGCTAGAAGCCTCCTCATTGCAACATGACCGTATTCAACCATGTAATGATGAGATTATTCCCTTTAACATTACTGTAACTTGTCTACTGCAAGGGGTATTAATACTGTACCTCCATTTACAGTATTTACACAAATGGCAATTTCTTTTTGAAGTGAACACTACTTCTTTAGCACCGTTATGATTTGAAAGTCGATGAATCGAAAAATAGCGACGCTAAAAAGAAACAAACACATTTGGGAATGAGAATTTTGGAATGAGATAGGATAATCGGACTTCTCTTTGTGCGGTGCTTCGTAGCTTCCCCCTCTTGTCAAAGCGTGTTAATTGCATACTTGTATTTTTGAAGTAAAACTTCTTTACGAACGCTTGAAAAGGGGAGTAAGCTGGTGAATGCGTGATGAGAGCGTTACGAAAAGTGTGATCGAGCGAGGCGAACGGTCGGGCCTTTACGCACGCTTGACTTGGGAAGTAAGCTGGTGAGTGCGTGACGAGAGCGTTATGAAAAGTGTGATCGGGCGAGGCGAACGGTCGAGCTAAGCGGATGGAATTTGAGAGGAAGATATAAGTTAGAGAAGTTTTACTTCAGTCGTGTGGTCTAAAGTACACTCGTTTTTTTATCGTTACTTTAGTAGTTGAATCATAGACTATATAAATATGTTAGTAAAATCTAAATAAATAGAATATTTTCAAGAACTAAAAACTGTTTTTGAAAGGTGATGAAATAAACTTTCTAATTTTGAATTAGAAATAAAGATACACATAAAGAAATAAACATAGACTTCAAAAAGTTGTATAAATAATTCACCTTACGTTGTTCTAACAAAAATCACTAATAACGATAAAAATAATAACACTGACGAATTTTTTGCGCAAATATTATATAAACGTTATCCTCTTTTCACTTTTCGTGGTTCCATATAAAAATAATTAATATAAAATTCCCAAAGTTTAATGTTTTTTTTTCGAATTGCGGTCAGAAGCTTTGGTTTCATAAAGGTGAACATTTTAATTATTTTGTGGTTAACTTTTTGATTTGAATATAAAGCTAACATTTCTTTCTAACGTCGTTTAGATCATATTTCTAACCTTGTCGGTAAGGGGGATAACGATTTCCATTAGACCAATGTTAGTTGTTAAAATTAGCCCTAATATTTGCATCTATTTCTGAAAACCTCTCGAGAAATTGTAGTAATTGTTGTGTGAGGATTGAGCGTCAGTTAGATAAGTATCATATAATTATTACGTGCATAATCATTAGGTAATCACTTCTTCCGTAATTGCAAAATCACTTTGTGGCGTCGTCGTTGATTAAAACCAACAAACTTTGTTTACACCACTTTTTATTAAAAAAATATCGACGGGTTTTAAAAGCAATGGTCATTGCTTTTAAGCAATAGTCGCCGTTAAGCGTTTGTTCAAATATGAATTTATTTCTTCAAAAATGGCTAAAGAATAATGTTCATACTTGTATCGCTGTACATAGTAAATATACATCATCATTATCAAATTTTCTTACTTGCTTACTTAGTAGTCCTTTTATATATTTAAATTATATTCTTCCTATACTCTTTTTTGTAGGTACTATACTTCCTATATTCTATACTTTTATCTTTTATATTACTTTACAATCTCTTGCATTATTTTACATTCTTTTAAATTTCATAATATGTATATTCTTTTGAATTATTTTAAGGCTCTGTAAACAAAATCAACCACCACATGAATATGCCTGATATGATGGTCAAAAATTGTACTAATTAAAAAAGTACACAGTTAAAAAAATATTATTATTTTAAAAATGTTTGCAAAACCATTCGTTTTGAATTAAACATGTTTTTAATTTTCATTAAAGAGTGATAGGTATAAAGTTTTTTATTTTATTTTATTTGGTATTTATAAAATTGGGGAAAGAGATTTTATTCGTACATAAGTGCTTCACAGAATAAGAATTTTATTTCAGTATAGAGATTTTCTAATTTTTTAGACTTTAAAGTGCATACAAGTTTTTTTTTTCAGCTTTATAAAAAAATATTATTAGTAACCGAAAACTGGTGGGTAAACTCACTTCACGGCACAACTCAGTTTATCAACCTCCTGAATAAAGTAGATATTTTACTGATCTAACATACATCACAAATTACTAGAAAACTTGACAGGTCGTGAGCCGCTACCATGGCAACCTGTCAACATGGCAACTGAAACTGGCCAGCACTGCTGTCACAAATTGCCTGTGTGCGTACCATCAATAAAATTCACAAGTTCTTGTCCTGTGGATGTGTGGATAGCGATTGAGTCGCCAACTGGTTTTTTTTTGTAGTTTCTCCATGGCTCCATAAGTTTCAGAGAATTTGAACAATTCATCAAATTTCATTGTTATAAGATCAGTTGATTCACAAAACTGAAATAATAACAAAACTTAAATAAAACCTTCACCAAATTTGAAAATTAACTTTGAAATTTGATGAATAAGTTCAAATTATTCTTACTTCATTTTAATTTTACCTTTTACTCGTAAATCTGAAGCTGGACTTGATAGAATCTTTTGGAGTATGAATGGACATTCTACAACAAACGTAATATTTGTAGAAGTGTATGAAGTGGAGTGCCTAGTGCCACCCAACCCAGTACAGTGAATCTGATGCGGGACACATGCAGCCTCGCGCAAATGTTAATGTCCCGGCATTTTTTCAAACATCTGTCACATTTTCCACTCCAGCGGGCAGCGTTATCTGCGCTCGGTTCCGAGCGGGGAGAGTCCAGCTCGAGCCGGGCTTTATTGTCTAGAATTCTAAAGTTTCTGGAATCAGCCGGAGATATGAAAGGGCGACGCCGTGAAATATGACAGTATGTTAATTTTATCAACGCTGGTGCCGTCGAGAAGTGAGTGTACTAGGCGGACTAGCGCACTGGTAGCCCAGTCAATCTAGATAAAACAAATTAGGAGAAAGCTGAATGCTGGTGAGTAGTACTCCCCCTTCCCCCTATTCAAAAAAAAATTCCAGAGAGCTTTATATAATTCAATTTTTAGGTATTTTATAAGAAGTTCATTGGTAGAATTTATGTTTTAGATTAGTGCAACCCTACATTTTCAGTGTTTGAGTGGGCACAGGAGGAGGGAAGCGAGCGGAGAGGAGTGGGAACTTTTGTGAAAATGTTCCCTGTGGTAGGTTTCATTCACCTGAAAAAATTCAGCTTTCCCCTAATTTGTTCCAGTTAAATGCGTTCATTGACTGGGCTTTAGTATGAAAAGGCGAGGAGCTCGATAAAATAACAGTGTCACCACCGCACCGGGAGGAGTTACGTCTTGTGTGTTGATAACCCCTCTGAATGTAAGATATAACTTTTGCGATGTTTGTATGTGGGTTTTCTGGAAGTTTTTTTTTGTCATTTTTAATTTTACGAATATTTAACATTATATATCAAATCCTCCCATGGGATGCGCATGAAGTAAGTTGGCTGAGATAAAATTCTCAAATTAAGCATTTCTCAATATGGGTAACGGAGTGGTCAGAAGCAAGCTGGAGTACGCTAGTACTGTCTGGATACCATATCAACTTAAATACATAAATATGATTGAACAAATTCAAAAAAAATTCCTAAGGTATGTTTACATGCGATCTTACGGAACATCGCCTTGCACCGCAATGGGAGGGATAAATTCATGGAACCGTCGCTGTACGACACATTGACCTGAAGATTCCTAACCACCTCTTTTACTTTTTTCCTTCCCAGAAATTCTTCTTCCTTTCCTAAAAAGACCTTCCACACAGCATCCTCAAAGATGACATAGGACCTTAGGGGAATTATTTTCTTCAAAGACTCTTGTGTGGAGACAACTTTAAAAAAATAATTTTGATATTTAATTATTTCTAAGGTGGCCTTGAATTGCGCCAACCATCGTACTTGGAAAAAGTAATATTTTCTACACATGTTCATCTTAAAATGCCTCTTGGTGATTATATTTAATAATAATTTTTTTTAAATTCTTCTTTAAAAGTGAACATAATGATTATCAACCATCGAAAATTTGTAATACCTTCTTAGTGGTATCTATTTTATATGAAAACACTGAGAAAAGTCTTAAACATAGCTCATGTTAACAATACTTTTTTGACAATTTCTAAAAATCTCAACTCATTTAAAATGCGTTTAATTTATTGCCACTAAAATTTACATGAGATAACTGTGTCTATTAGAACAGAAAAAAGATTCAGACAAATTTTGCAATCACATTTTAAATAAGTTGTGTAGAAACCAAAAATCAAAAAAATAATCTTTTAAGAAACCTCGTTATATGGTCATTAAGGTATTTATTTATTGACTTAAAAGTTGGGTTGGTGAAAAAATTAAAAGTAAGTACCGATACACCTACAAAACGAGCACAATTTTGTCGAATTTGAGGGATTTATGTTCAATGTTGTTGGTAAGTTAAGTTACATGGACTTTACACAAATCTAATATTTATTTTATTTTGTCTAGTCTAATGTCTAGCCTATTATGATATTATCGCGTGCTCTTAAAATATTCAATGTCAAGATGATATTGGTTTCTCTAAACAAATGTTGTAATTTATTTGCTTATTTTATGACAAATAAATTTGTTATTACAGTGTAGATAGGTAATGTACGTAAAATATTATGAGTTATCAGGTAACCTAAGTAGGTACTTAGAGAGAAAAATAAAATTATCATTTTCTTCAAAAATTAGGCAGGATTCGCTTTGAAATGGCCAGAAGCGCTTTCATGAGGATTGAAAAACTCTGTTTTCTCCTTAAAGTAAAGCGAAATATGTGGAACAGATTGTTTTTCTACTTTTAACCACATAAATTTTCATTAAAATGGACTAGCTAGACTGCTTGCAATCTACAGTGGAGATTTGGTACCTATCCTGAAGATCGGCAGTGAGGAGTAGAACTGGCAAAAGATGGATGAAAATAGACTGAAATGAAATCCCCGAGACGTTTGTGTGGTAAAACCATGTACAACCGCGTGAGAAATGTGATTATGTAAGCGTAATGAGCAAATTTAAGAATAATTAGATGATTTGGCCATGTAAAGCTAGTAAGATATGTTGAATCAATTTGTTGAGTCCGGCCATGTCAAAGAGTATATACAAATGTAAATGAAGGCGTGTGTACCAAGACCGGGTTGTTTGGCGGTCCATCCTTTTTGCTTACCCTTGATGAGAAACGGAGAATGGTTAAGTTAATTTCAAATCATGGATATTAGAAATCACAAATTTCTTAAAACATCTTTCAAAAGGTTTATACCCATTTGAACTATCTGGCTTATCTGCTAATAAATAATGGCAATGATTAAATACGTTTATTGAGTGATCTTTCATAAAATTGTAAGAAAATAACACAACAAACTTGTACTTTCATTATTTTACTACAATTTAAATAGAACGCTATTCAAAATCTGTGCTAAAAAATGCACCCATAAAAAAATCCCAATAGCGGGTCCTAAATAATTCATGTATGTACGGCATACTGGTGGCTTTAGTGACAATATATACACAAACCTTGGGAATCTACTAGTTTATCTGTTGAACAGGTGTGTTAGGGTTAAATGTGTGATGACACCATATTTGTACGAAGTGGTATTATGCAGAAATCAACATTTTTTTCTTTTATCACTGTAGATCACTTTTTTGTTGTCGCATGTCTAGAATTTGCTATCATTGGCAAATATATTTGAAAAAATAATCACTTTCTTCCGAAAATCATTATTAAATCAAAATTTTATAACATAAAAATATGTTATTTCTTGGTGCACAAAGGTTCTAATTCATCGCCTTGTTTTATCTATCTTGTGAGGTCACTAATTGTAGGTGCAATGATGTGACAAAATTCCTATAGATTTAAGGGAAAAAATGTATGGAAAAGTTCAACATTTTTTTCATACATTTATGGAAAAAAGCATGCATTACTAAGCATACAGGACTAATTAGTAATATTATTTTCTGGTTCCGGTGACATTCTGGGAAAATTCCGGTTATTTTTTTAAATAACCGGAATGTTTTTCACTTGTTTGATCCCCAATTGAGAGAGGCTATGAACCCGCCACTGATAAGTGGGTATATTATATATGAATAAGTATAAAAACCATAATTTCCATAAATTATCCTAGTCCACACAAAGACTGCATGAATGCATTCCGTGTTGGCGTATCCGTTTCACGTGCCGTGCCTTTCGCAGTCGTGTGGTCGTTGTGGATCACAAATACGCATTACCCTCTAATCGCGTGACGACTGCATATACGGTAAGCTCATTCTATATTAATAAGGGGCGCAACCCGCGCAACACCGTGGAGGATATATTATTTGTCCTTATATTTCTTAATCACATGACTATTTATACTGAAAAGATAACCGAAGTGAGTTTTGGGATTGCACTACATCAGTGGACCCAGAGTACGCTCATTTTATCATAATTTCCGCTGCAATTAATCAACATAAATATTCAATTACCGAAATTCTTTATGAGTCTATCTCATTCGGGAATTAATTCACTTCAATGCAGCGACTGCGCTGTTTTTTATATAGGTAAAACAGCACGCTACTTAAACACCCGTGTCAAAGAACATGTTAGATGTTTACACAGCTCTGGATTTTCGGAATTTGCAAACCACTTTATCGAAAAAGACCATAAATTTGATAAAAACTTAGGCGCCACACTTATTCATAAAAACAATATCTGCATAAGGTTGGACAATTTAGAGGCACTTGAACTTAGGAAAGCCATAAATACTCATAATAAGGTAGTTAATAACCAACTAAATTTAAATAAAAGTCATATTGTTCCCTATTGATAAAGAACACGCCCGTTTCCTTCCCAATTCTCCATCTCTCATCTTCATTAGTAGTAAAAAGTTGACTGAATAATAACATCTTAACTTTGAATGCAACAAAAACTAAATATTTGGTTTTGAAGCGTTTTAATTTTAAATGTCCATTTATTACTTTAACTTAATTTTTTTGATACATCCGTGTCATTCACGAGCAAACTTAAAACTAAAATCGCAATCGCTCCGGTCGCAAAAAATTTAAAGTTAAAGTAACAAATGTACATTGAAAATTATCTTCAAAACGAATGTCTAGAAATTGTTACATAGTTAATGCCCAAGAAATACAACAAAAAAACTAAATATGTGACATTTTACTTATTTTATCATCAAAAAGTCAGCCTTCGGACACTACCTAATCATACTTCACTAACTTATATCTCCCCCTCAACTTCCGTTCGCCTCGCCCGACCGTTCGCCTCGCCCGATCACACTTTTCATAATGCTCTCGTCACGCATTCGCCAGCTTACTCCCCAAGTCAAGCGTGCGTCAATAAGTTTTACTTCGAAAATTCCGCAATCCATCGAACCTATTTTATAAGAAATGCAATGTTGTATGTATACATTTGATCATCACTCAAATATTTTGTAGATTTTTGAAGTGTTTCTTTTTAGTGTCGCCATTTTTCGTTTCATCGAGTTTCAAATCACAACCGTGCTAAAGAAATTTTCACTTCAAAAAATAGATACAACTTAAATTTATGTTTTAGAGGTAAAACAGAATGTGACAAATCAGAATATTATGATAAACGTCAGCCCCTCCGCAACGTAAGCAGATATATGCGTTAAAAATACAACAGCAGTCAAGTACAATAAGCGTGTTTACACGTCAGCGCGTGTGTCTCCATAGAAACCGTTATAATTCCGTTATTGTTTTAGTTACATCCGTAAAATAAAAAGTGAAAGGTCGATAGTGAATCATGTTGCACATCTCTATTCAAGTTGTCCATAGAAATACATAAAAAGAACATTCTGTCAGACGCGCAGTCTGACACATAATTTATGCCGCCAAATTTCCTACGGGCGGCCAACATTGTTAATTTCTATTAAATATTTTTATATGAATTGATAAAAAAGTGAGGTGACAAAAGTGTTTATTACACATTTATACAATAGAATAAGTATTGTTGTTAACATAATCTGTGATTTTAGTACCGTTTTCACATAAAAACATCACGTGAGTCATTTTCACATTTTTTTAATGTTTGCATTCTAAATTTTAATATTTACAAATGTTAATATTTATTTGTAATATAATAATTCGAAAGCTTATTTTGTAACCTGTCTAAAACAGTTTTTACTATCCGGCTACGTTCAGAAATGTTTCATTTATAGAGCTTTAATTGTAAAGCGGTAATAATACAAAGTTTTCGTAAAATGTCATTTCGTTTAAGACACCAAAAGCTAATATTCTCGAAAATTCGGAGGGGATTAGATTAAGATAGGTTACGTAATTTCAGAATAAGTTAAGTTTGGTTTATATTAATTTAGGTTAGGTAAGGTTACACTTTTTTAAACCATCATTTTGTCTCTTCTGCTCGGTTTTGTCATGAATCCCTTTGAAGGATATTCCCAAGGTTTTTGGATTTCCGTTTGCCCGCGCTCTCACGAAACTCGTTCCGCCGAACCTTGAAACGTTGCATGTTTTATTCTATCAATAATGCTACTGTGTTTAATACAAAATACGGTCGGATGTCTCCGGGCGGCGGCGGGCACACATGAATAAAATAAATCCAACCTACAACAGGAATCGTTTAAGAAATATACTGCAATAAATATATGTTATGCATTAGATACATATATTATCTTACGTGAAATAATCTACAATGAAAAGAATTAAAAATATTTAATTAAAGCACCCAAACTACTTATTTAAATTTAGAAAATAACTTTTGTTTTCTTAAGCTCAAATTGTCCAAAGTTAGTGTTGAATTCATGAAATTGCACATCGTTTTCCATAATATAAAGTATTTACATCATGACTCTTTGAGTTTTGAGTTCTAATTGCAAACAAAAAAATTCGAGTGCAGTTTACACGCAGTAGAAGCGAAACTTAACCAAAACAATCTCAACCAATACTTGAAAAGTGAGGTCATAATCAAAGCGACCAATGAGCGCAGACCAGCGTTATTTCCGTTTCATATCTCAACCAATATGAGCTTTAAATGTGGCATAATCAAAGCGGACAATGAGCGCAGTTGTGCGTCGCAGGTGTAGTAATCGTCATTTCCGTTTTATCCGAAATCCTATTCATAGCGGGGCTTTAAAAATTTCACTTCAAAAACTTGAAGGAAAAGTTAGTACCTATGTTAAAACCTGACAGCATGCAATTTGAATAGTTTTATCAATAATTTAATGGTCAACTCTTGTATGTTGAGTTTGTAATGTTATTTATATCATGAGCTGTAGAACTTTGAAGAATACTTATCTAACTTACTAAATACTTAAATGCTAAATACTTCACAATTTTTTATAAGAAAAACTCTCATTTATAACTTTTCAAGGTTATTCCCATCACTGTACATACACACTGTATTTATATCCCGGTTAGACGAGAGGTCTGGCTTCGTGTCCCAGTTGCGACCATTGTCTTTTTTCTGTTTTCTGTGTCTTGTTCTCTTTCATATTTTCGTTTAGATTATTATTGTTATCTCATCTTCAATGACATACTAAATACTATACTTAAGTAACTATCGAAAATCTGTAAAAAGACGCCATTTGATTGTTCGGTGAAAAGTTTTAGTATGTAAGATTGAACAGAAATTAGATCCATATATATATTTTTTTAAATTGGGTGCAGTTAACACGCGGTAGAAGCGAAACTTTCAGAAAACTAAAGTAGACAAGAGTAGGAAGGCTACGAGGCACCACACAAAGTGGAAACCGATTTAATTCATTCGCTAAATGTCTTTCTTTGTTTTTTTAGTGTCGCTTTTTCGTGTCATCGAGTTTCAAATCACAACGGTGCTAAAGAAGATATCATTCAAAAATGAGTGTCTGTATCGGCGGGCGGCTTGATTTTGAGTATTTTTTCACAAATTTACAGTTTTATTTTAAGCCAACCCGGGCAACGCCGGGGACATCAGTTAGTATTATCAAAATATATTTTTTTAAATAACCACTATAAGTACAACCTGCCGTCGTATCACTAGTTTCCATGAAATTTTTACCTGCATATTGTTTCGGTTAAACTTGTTTTAGCTTTTCGGATGTTGTTTTTTTTTTAAATACGACTGTTAGTTTATCTATGAAACATCTGTGTTATTCAATTAAATTGACTAATTGAATTTGGCGATAACGAAACAACCCGTCTGAAACACTCCTGAAACATTCCAGAAACGGATTTGGCGAAATGGCATCGCAATTTCAGCCGAGCCACAAGAGCGGATCCGCTGTTCGGGCCACCCCAGTAGGGGAGGGGTGAATACTAGTATTAGTTGAGCGAACTATGCAATACTAGGTAGTATGCACACCGTAGTCCGCCCGGCTACGCTCGGCGTAGCGAGCCCAGCGGAGCTCGCACACCTGCCCTAAAACCTCATCGGGCGAGCCTGATTAGTTTGCATTCAAACTGTAAATCTTGTTACAGAACTTTATGGAACTATGTTCTCTGGGCGGATGACTAAACATAATGAACAGAATTAAGAAAACTTTCTTGCATATTAAATGTTAGTCTGGAATTCTCATTCGACATTTTCTTTAAATCTTGGTAGATATTACATAAACACCTTGTAATTAATTTTTTAACTGAAAACTTGTTTAGCACCGATGTGATTTAAAACTCGATGAAACGAAAAAGCGACACTAAAAAGAGACAGACACATTCATCCATAGGATTTAGCCTGCGAGAGAATGAGAGCAACAAAATATTTATTAAATTCGCTGGTACTCGGTTCCAATATAATACGATAAATCCACAGACAAGTCTTCTTTGGCGTGGTGGTATAAAGTGCCCAACGAACATTTGCAGACATTTCGCCGACCAAGCATCGAATTCTACGAAATCCAAAAAAAAAGAAATATATATATATATATATTTAAATAAATGAAGACAATATAAGCGAAACTCGATCGAAAATCTGGAAACAGAAAAATCAGAAAAACATATTGACACCTCTGGGACTCGAACCCAGGACCTCTTGCTGGGTTCGAGTCCCAGAGGTGTCAATATGTTTTTCTGATTTTTCTGTTTCCAGATTTTCGATCGAGTTTCGCTTATATTGTCTTCATTTATTTAAATATTACAATTTGAGGTTTAACTCATAAAGTTAAAAATTAAAAATAAAATATATATATATATATATTTGTAAAATCAATTTCCAATCTTCAAACCACTACAAAATGAAAAGACAAAAAACACTAAAGAAAGCTAGATGTAGCGACTCAAAATAAAAAATATAGCTACTAATTAGATGGCCAAATGCATAGAAAAAGGTGCATTGGAATTTGACGACAAAAATGGAAATAATCATCCTAAACAATTGATAAAAATGTGCTTCGTAGTCTCCCTATTCTTGTTTACTTTAGTTTTCTGAAGGTTTCAATTCTATGGCGTGTGAATTGCAAAATCCTGTTTTTATATTTATGAATGCGGTAAAAATAATATAGTGTGAAAAACAACCGCGAAGATGGATGAAAAGAGAATGGCCCCGAAATAGGTTGTCGAGACACTCCAGGGTTGTTTTTCCGGTAACACAAAAGCCTTCGATTGTTGGTTCTCTGAAGATTTCACTTCTACCGCGTGTGAATTGCGTAATCTGTTTTTTTTACTTTGCATGGGTACAATGCACCTATAACTCATGAGAAATCTGTGATAAATTATTCGTCCATTTGTGAGTCCAGTTGAAATGGGAGCTAGATTCGTTTAACAATTAAAATTATATGGAGTTCTTCTATTCGACACGATAAAATACTATAATCCAGAAATCTATGAAAGTGTTTTCGCAGAATTTGAACATTTTATGAAATTTCTATGTTAGAATACAAGTTTTGTGAAAGTCCTATTCAATATTAATCAGCCCAAGACGAAATAATAACAGAACGTTTACAGATCTTAATTTATTTTTTGGAAATTGATGAATTGTTCAATTTTTAGTAGATGTTTAGTATTTTCCGTCTTTTTTTTCGACAAACAAAATTTGTGCATGACTCACAAGGACCCTTTGTTAGAGTCAACTAAAGGCAAATTTTGTTGCGGTATATACCTATTTAAATTTGAACATATTTCATCTTTTATAGCACTTTTATAATATTCATAATAATAATAATATTTGGATGACTTGTATGGCGCCGTTTTTGTAAAAAAATCACTTCAAGGGCTCTGTACAAATTCATAGTATATTTTTACAATCTTACTTCTAAATAAAAACTAGACAAACCATTATAACAACTTATGACTAAAAATTACATCCGCTGGTTCATCGATCACCGATACGAAACTGTATGTACAATGATTTGACCAATGAACGCGATGCTGGGTAACAATGTACATAGCTTTAGATTTTGATACTTCCTAGGCAGGACAATCTTTTTTTTTAATTCCAGGACGATATTCATCGTATCTTCTTCTATAATTCAGTATTCTGAGTAAGTGGGTGAAAGAAGACAAAAAAAATGTATTCATTAATGGTTCTTACGACTTTAATTTGAATTAAAATTAACAATTAAAATCAAAAATCGAATACCTACTTAAAAAAAGTTCGATGAATTTTAGGTTATGGAAGAAGATAAGTAGAAAGAATATGGAGGAGTACCTGGCTATCCATATCTTTTCTTCTTGAATAAATGGTGGTGAAGTAAAATTGGAAGTATCTACCAGTTTTGAGGGCGCCGAAAACATATGTAACGACGATAAATTATTTTTTATTCGTCCACAATCCACCAATAAGGGGTTTATAGTGATCCAATATCTTGGATTTGCCTGATAATGAAAGCGTGCAGCTATAATAATATTTTTTATTATTATGATTTATTGTCATCCTTTCTTAGTAACATGTAAAGATAATGATACTGGGATTTCCCTTGCTGAGGATTTCATTTACATATTATAATTTAATTATAAGAAATTAATATGAATTAGTTACAAACATATAACATGTAGTATTTTTTTTTAAATAATTATAAAGTAAATAAGATAGTGTTTTTTTATCATTCAGTTCAAAAGATTCAGTTTTTAAGGCTGTATTTGATATCAGTATATTTTCTATTTCTATTTATAATATTGAGGTTTTTAAGTGAGAGTGGTATTTTATTGTAGACTTTAATTCCATAATATAGGAAGCTTTTTTGCCCAAATGTTATGTAAGTAGTTACTTGTTGAATATGTTTTTGACCATGAGATCTAGTCTTTCTAATGTACATGTTAGTTGTTATTTCTTGGGTTTTGTACTTATGAATGTAAATGAGTATAGTTTTAGAATATAGTTGTTTAATTGATATGATGTTAAGATTGTTGAAGATTTCGTCAGTGCTAGTTCTTACAGGAACTTTCAGTATAATTTTCATTGTGACTTTTTGAGTTTTAATTAGTGGATTTAGTATGTTTTTATTTGCACTGCCCTATCCGATAATACCGTATTTTAACAGTGATTGGCAGAGAGCTATGTAAATCTTGATTGTCTTTTTTAATAAGAACATTCTTGATAATTTTGAAAAGATAACTTAGTTTTTTAATTTTATTATTTAAATAGGTAATGTGTTCGGTTCATTTTCAGTTACGGTCAATTTTTAGATCCAGATGCGTTATGTGGTCAAGGTTTTCTAATGAGGGATAATTAGAATGCTCATTTAAGTGATTCGGGCTATGAATTTTCAAGTTCAGGTTTTCTTCAGAGATTTTCTTATTTTTTTAATTTTGAAAGTGATCAATTTGGTTTTATTAGAATTAAGTGTAAGTTAATGGTAGACGAGCCATTTTTGAATCCTGTTAAGTGTGTATTCTGCTTTCTTAAATGTTTCTATCCAATTATACCCATTTATTAGGAGAACAGTATCATCCGCAAACTGATGATTTCTTCTTCACATTCTATGTGGCATAGGTCATTAATGTAAATAAGAAACAGAATCGGACCCAGAATACTTCCTTGAGGCACCCCGAATTTGACATCAATACACTCACTTATTATGTTGTTAAATAAGTTTCACAGTTTGCTTTCTATTTCCCATGTAACTTTAAAAAAATATCAGTTCATTATCAGTAATCTCTATGTTCTCTAATTTTTTAAAAGTATGTGAGTGATTTATTGTGTCAAAGGCTTTAGAAAGGTCGAGAAATATGCCAATGCATTTTTTATGTGAGTCTAGAGAATTTTTAATATATTCAATTGCTAAGGCTATGGCGTTGGATTTTCCTAGATTTTTTCTGAAACCAAACTAAAACGAGGTGGTGTTTTTAGTTCAATGTGGAAAAATGGGTCGCGCCCTTACAAAATTTGGACTAGATGTAGAGTATATTGATGGTTTCTCAGAGACGTAATCATATTTCCTTCGCTGTTCGACGGTGCAGAAATAGAAACTCGATTCAAGGAGTGCGGAAGGCAGGTAATATGATTGGTTTATTTTAAACCGGCTCGAAGCAGGATGCGGAGGAGTATTGCGATGCATTCTGCGAAATGTCAGAGCCATGGAAGAATCACTCGAAGATAATATTAGGCTAAGTGCACTGTGCCATGGATAATAAAATCAAATGCGCACCGTAAACTCCCGGAATTTTTCTAGCAATTTATTTATTTCTAGTATTGATGGAAATTCTATTGAAGGAAATTAAAATTAAACTATTGAAGGAAAATCTTGGAATGAGGTCGAAGTACTAGCTAATAATGCAATAAATATGTTAAAACTATGGTTTGCTAAAACTTATTGAAACTAAATGTCGAAAAAACCCATTTTATATCTTGTAGGGAATATCTCAAATATAAATGTAAACATAAAAATTCACGAAAGAAATTGCCTTCTTAGAGTCACACCCTGTAACTCAAATTGTATACACATTAAAAATAAAGAAAAAAATTAATATTTATATAACAATTACCGATAATAACATCAAATGGAAAAGTCAAATAAACTCCACAGTACACAGCCACAGTAGACAGCTTGAGAAAACTGATCTATATATTTTTTAGACTTAGAAATTCTGTTTCAATACCTTCAGTACCATAGAAGAATCATTTTAAAGATATCCTTTCGTGTATAATGGTGTACTATGAATAAAAATTAATTTTATTTAATAATTAAAAAAAAAATAAACATAAAAAAAACATCATTGAATTGAATGGCAAGTTATAAACGTCGTTTGAGGGGTAAGAGGGGACTGCTGGCAAATTTTCCGAACTAGTTCTAAAAACTTTTTTTAAATTTTTGAAGCTATCGGTGTACACAGATAAATTCAAATGTGTCCTCTTTAAAACGATTTGCCTGTACATTAAAATTTACGTTCTAGTTTTATTCATATGAAAAGAATCTATACTATGATTGCAAGTTGGTATAATATACCTACGCTATTATGGTAGTTTATTTAAAACTTTTATTATTTTACTTCCATTTGAATTAAAAATAAACCTTAATGATACATTTCAATAAAAAGTGTAATTACTTTGTTCGCCTGATTTTAGCAAAAGATTTTTTTAATTTCCACCTTCATTATGTGTTCTGGAAGGCAATCGCATAAACTACCCTCTAGTAGCTAATCGATTGCTTGCCTTAATGTTTTCGTATGATTTTGTTTTTATTTAACCTTTTATATTTCACAAAACATACACTATCTTAAATCTAAAATCACACTGAAAACAAAGATCCAACAACGTATGATAAAAGAGGAAAAAAAAGTAAAAATATTTGAACTATTGACACTTGACGTCCTATGACAGAGAGATTTTTTGCGCGAGCATTTACCAACACTGTAATTTCGTTAACACAATGAAAGTCGGTACGTGTGTAGTACAAGCTATGATCATCAAACTCTCTCAGTGAGTGTCGTATTTACCAAATACCCTTTCCACTATCTGACTATCGACTGCCATTTATGAAAAATAATTCAAAAGTTCAGTCAAACAAAGCGGCGATAAAATCCATCGATGACGTCGGCAATATTTGGCCATACAGTCTGAGAGGCTTTACTTGGCAGACGAGACGAGTACCTGTTGTCAGAGCCAATATTTAACGGAAAGCAGTTAGAGCGGTAGTAAAGTTATTCTGCCAATGCCCTCGGGCGGAGAGGGCGAACTGTCGCGGTGCTCTGCGGTACCATTCCGTGCCAAGACCTGGCGTCCACTAACGTCCCCAAACCCTGGAGTCGGCATGTATGTGTGTACTGAGTACAGAACCATTTTGGAAACATCAAACTGTTACCTGACAAAACAAAAAAAGTGACTAAAGAATATATTGACGGAAACCAAAACAAACTCAACCTTACCTAACCTAAACTAATGAAACCTTATCTCTGGGCTTAATGCTTGAAGCGCGTAGGTCAAATTTGTAAATCGTTCTGCAATGAAGATTGCTTTTCGATTTCTTGGCGTGAAAAGGCAGAAATAACACATTCACTTCTGCATTAGATAGGTCAAAATTTCATCAATCTGGAGGACCAGATAGAGGTATATATAGCATTCAAATAAGGGGCGTTTTAGAGTTCCTTCTGGTACCTAAATCAAATCACCAAATACTGACAGGCAATACCAGCATCAACCCCCAGACTTACCTAACCTGACCTTTTCTTAAAGCGTATTCTGTTTTTTAATTAATTAGTTATAGCTTATAACTTTCTTCCATTTTTTTTTTCACGTATTGACCGGCAGCTTCACATAGGAACCATCTTCATAGCAATCTAAAGATGCGCGTCAAAAAATGAAACAGGTCCTCTCATTAATAAAAAAGTACAACAAAGTTATATATGTGTATTAATTTGTAAAAAAATTATATTCCTTGGTGGAATTTTTATCACGAATTTACCACTGTTTTGTTTTATCCAAACAACACGGTTGTTTTTTTACTTCGACGCTTTGGAGCCTTGGAAAAAAAAAAAAAAAACAAATTAAAAATAACGATTTTGGTTGTGTATCTCTACATGTGTATAGCTCGGGTTCAATGAACTCTAGAACTGGGATTTGCATTGATTTTCAAAATCTTGTTGAATTGGTTGTGAGAACGATTCAGACTAGCGATAAAATAAGCATCAAATTATATTATTTTAATTAAATAATAACTCTATATTTGAAATGTGTACCTCTTTTGTTAAAATTTTTGAAAGGTGCCGTAATTTTTTGAAATTTACTAATGGTGTACATTTGAAATGTTAATTTCTGATCTTCTATTAAAATGTAATGATACTATCAGCTTCACAAATCAAACATCCGAAAATGAAATTTTTGAGCGGAAATCGCTTAAAGTTAACTTTTTCTCCGTTCTCACCAAAAACTTGTAGATCTTATAGAAATGGTTGTGTTTCTTTTACAATCATAGTGAGAAATATGACATGAACGGTATTGAATTTTTTTTTTGTTATTAGTTTAAATATTAATAAAGACGACCTGTAAATATCAATAGAGACGACGGAGCTAAACTCAACAGTTGTTGTTATCCGGTAGTTGACGGTTACATCAAGGCTAAACGCAAAAAAACATGTTGAAGTATATTGTAGCGCCAGCCGAGGAGTGGAGCTGGCGACACGGTATCGCTCCTAAGTAGATAAGTACTAACATCACCCCTAACTATTACACATCTACCCTGATGATGGACACTGCAACGCTGTCCGAAACGTTGGCTAAAGAAGGAGGTAGCGCAACACGGCATAATACCCCAAAAACTAATAAAAAAATAATTTTTGGCCGTGAAAATCTAAAATCGTATCGGTATTGAAATTTATTTATTGTATTGAAATCTAAAAGTTCAAATTTTCACCTTCATGAATCCAAGTTAAACGACAAAAAAGTGACTTGACGATAATGTTTATAATGCATTTGCCTAATAAAATATGTGGTGTGTTTTTATTTTTTTATCAAAAATTTTAGTTTAAAAAAACTTAAGGTGAGCCATTTTTAAAACTTGTTTGGTTTGTCATGCAAAATATGAACATTTTAACAATTACATGCTTATTTTGATTTATAAAATTTGAAAGCGTATTTTATCATCTTTCAAAAACAGTTTTTGGTTTTCTGAAGCATTCAGAAATATTCCATTTATATGGATTTTATTGCAAAGCAGTTATATTTTGACCCTCTGACAAAATATAGTCGAGGCCTGGTGGATTAAAACATGTTTATATCAATATAACCAGCGTGGTTGTCATAATTTTCTTCTCGAATAAAAATAACTATATCTTCAAAAAACGTCATCCCATCAAAAGCAACAACAGCACGCCACTCCCAGTACCCTAGTTTACTGTAGTGTACATATAATAAAGCTTTACTGAAGCACCTAACTGTGGGATAGCTCTGCGGTATACCACTGTGATGGGTGTTATGTACTGGGTGCTATGTGGATTGTACTATGTGGTAACATTCTCAGCGGGTGTGACCCGTTTGATGGCATCGTTTGAATATTCTCGAGTAGTCTGGAGCCGGTAGGTACTGAGGAAATACGGCGAAACATAACACATTGTCAAAACCAGCTTAGCAGTGTAAATTAATATATATACCTAATAAATACAGTGGTGTATAATATTGTGAGGGAATGGCAATTGGCAATACAAAAACTACGTAGTTATCTACACACTGATTAAAATTTCAATTATTATCTCCTCCTCTTCTGGTCATCATTCATTGACAAAGCGATAGATTTAATACAGCTATCCTAAAAAAAACGAGTGTGCTTTAGACCAAACAACTGAAGTAAAACTTCTGCTCCATCTATATGATAGGAAGAGAGAAAGAAAATGTGCACGAAAACTGCTCTCTTTTGCTCCTACAGTATGATACAGACAATAGGCCTGCACTGTGTAACGTAACTGGCTACAAGAGAAAGAGAGAAAGAAAATGTGTGATTTCACCTCTCTCTCTTGCCCCTACAGTAATAAACGAAGCGTTCGCCTCGCTTTTAGTAACGCTCTCGTGACGCATTCGCCAGCTTACTCTCCAAGTCAAGCGTGCTCCCAAAGAAGTTTTACTTCAAACAAAATCAGAGTGTGTAATTCACACGCGGTAGAAGTGAAACTGGAAAGTCGCTAGACGTCGCTTTCTTTTCGTTTTCTTGTTTTTTTAAATGGTTTGAAGATTGGATACTGATTTCACAAAATATTTTTTATTTTTATATTTCATAGGATTTGAACCTCCCTTCGCTTCAAGTTTGTATCTCTGGCCGCTGAGGCTTGTCAGTCACCTTGAAGGTGTCCTATCGAAGGCACGCGCTGAAGCGCAAATTTACCGCATTATATTAGAACCGAGTACTTGTGTAGAACTGAGTTGTGACGCATTTCCGTTTCATGAGAATTTCAAATCATCACTACAAAACATGCAAATACGCCGTTCACACGCAGTAGAAATAACACCTTCAGAAAACTAAAGTAGACAAGAGTGGGAAGGCTACGAAGCTCCGCACAAACAAGAGACCGATTACACGAACTCATTCTCTTGGGGGTTAAATCCTACATATGTATGTGTTTGTCTCTTTTTAGTGACGCTATTTTTCGTTATATCGACCTTCAAATCACAACGGTATTAAAGAAGTTTTCAGATCAAAAAATGAATTTTTGTCAAGGGGTTCCGGACACGAGGTGTGAATGTTTCATGTTTTCGCGATCTTCTTCTTATTTAAATACATAGGAACATATTTTCTTAGACATTATACATAATTATAATCTAGGTGTGATATTGTACGCAGGCAATAAGGATCTCTCAAGAAGTCTACAAAGTCTTCAAAGTTGTTTTTTTTATTTATTTTAGTATTCCTTTGTTCTCGATATCTTAAGGTCAAAACTATCTGTACATTTATGTTCGTCTTTATCCTCTTGCCTCGCCACCTTTGGGCACCAGCGTTATGTACACCGTGTTCCCTGTTCATAACACACCTAACCGCATTGCCGTGTCCACATCTGGAATAAAATAAAACAAACGTTGACAGTGACAGCGGAGGACGCTCTCAATTATTCACCGTTGACACACAGACCCCAGTTTTGAGCGTCGTGTTAGATTTTACTCACTTCGAGTTCCGTCCAGAAATTTTGCATTCTCATGTATTTCGCGTTTGGAAATTCAGTTGAACATTAGATTGGTATCAAATAAGAAAACGAGGATAAAGTCAGATGAGTTTTCAGCAGTTTGCAACAACGATATTCATTGGAAAAATAAAATCAGTGTATGCAATTCACTCGCAGTAGAAGTGAAACTAGAAAGTCGCTAGATGTCGCGTTTTTTTCTTTTGCCTGATTATTTTAACGTGGTTTGAAGATTGCATATTGATTTTACAAAAATAAAAATGTTTTATTTTTTATTTGGAAGGATTCAAACCTCCGTTCGCTGGATGTCTCTCTGGGCGCTGAGAGTCGGGCGCTTCATGCTGCGGCGCCATTGGAGGCCCCCTGCGTAGTCGTGAATTAACCGCATTATATTAGAACCGAGGACCGTCAAATAATAAATTTTCGTGACGCATTTCCGTTTTATCCGAAATTCAAATCGCTAACGGGGCTAAATAAGTTGCACTTCAAAAAAGACAGTTAACATTATCAATAATTATTTTATTTGTATTATACATTTTATTTGATTCATTTAAAATCTAATTAAATAATAAAAATATAATAATTTTGGTCTTTATTTCAAAGAAACTCACTTCTGCAGTATAAGATTAATATTATTTATAAAGTGGTTTTTACAAAATTATTTGTCTTCAATTTATAAAGAAACTCAGTTGGTGTTTACTTCTTCAAACTTCGCAAAATTACTTTGTGGCATCATTAATTATATTTATAATGAATAACAGATCACTTTGTATAAACCACTATATTATAAACAATATCTACATGTTTTGATAACAATGTTATCTTCATCAGGATATGTTAATATAAAGAAAAATAAATGACAAACAAGTATAAACAAATTAGAATAAACTATAACGTAGACAAAATATTAAAAAGTAGAGGTGATTAATTACTTACAAATCATAAAAATAGTTATTCAAAATTAGTTATAAAAATTATTTAAGGAAAAATAAAATTGCTTTTCATTTGGTGTTATTCATAAAGCGGAAAACACTCTGTGAACTCTGGAGTAATGATGTTTACAAGTCTCTTTTTCGTCTAGAATTAATGAGTTCAACGAGACGAGTTTCAGCTAGTAACGGCATAAGCTTTTGAATTTGAACTGTATAACATTACATTAACCGAGTTAGAACCAATACTCCTGTCATTATTCTTTTATTTCCCTCCAATTTCTTATACTAAAGGCTGCTAATGTTTGACTCCACACCATCCTGTTAAGCTTGCATTTTACTTCTTCAGAATACAGGTTTATTAAATAACAGCCTTTTCGTTGCTCAAAATTCCTTCACATGTGCATAAATCGCATCACTTCATTCTAAAAGGGTAATAAACACATTTTATCTTCATCCAATTCAACTGAATGCAAACCTGCAACTCTTGAAAACTATGAATTCCAGTAAATTCATGATGTTAGCGTGCCAAAAATTAATTAGTTACTCATGGCATGGCGCAGTGAATAAGGTGTCTCAGAGACTCGAGCCGTCTGCCAGGAGTTTGAAATTAAACGTCTGCCTGAAATGTATACCTCTACCGCGATGCATTCAACATTTCTACGGATCTCTGCGCAAGTGATGGCAGCTGTAAATGTATGTCTAATAATTGCAATGGATAACACCTAGTTCGTGAAATTGTCTAAAGTGCATTCGAAATATCAGAAATCAGGCCGTTTACAGTTACCAACTAGGGAACCACTTAGCGAACCATTTATTAGATAACCAACCCTTTTGTGGCAGAGGTGTTGGTTATATAATAAACAGTTCCTGGGGCAGCGGTACCCAATTCGTAGTGGTCTTGAAATTTGCCTGAAATTGTTTTACTAGATTTTTTAGGGGGCAAGGAAAATGAGTTTAATATGACCTATGGAATGGGATGTTGAAATATGCGTTAAAGTAATGGATAATGGGTACCGCCGCCCCGAGAACCTTTATTGGATAACCAACACCTCTGCCATAGGTCACCCCAAGTGATTCGCAACGTTTGGTGATTTAGCAGGGGTGCCCGGGTTCAAGGGGTGAGGTTTGTCTAGGTCTTTGAGGCGGATGACAGGACACACTGAACCCCAGATTCCTACCCACCCTTTAAATCCTTTTCCTTCACAGAACTCTCACCTCCGTCCTTTCCATAAAAAAAAACCTCTACACAGCATCCCCAAAGATGACATAGGCCCTGAGGGAAATTATTTTCATCACGGCCTGTGTGGTGCTCATGCAAAAAATAATGATATTGTTTCGTTTTGAAGTAAAAAGATGTATTAATTTATCATTTATTAGCCAGCTCGTGCAGAGCAAATCGACAGTTTTCCAATGTTTATATAAGGGGGCATACATTAATTACGTGAGCTCAAAATGGGGGGATCCAGCATAATCTCACGTTACTTGAAAAGAATATACGAAGTGGCCCAAATTTATCTCACCAAGGGGGGGAGGTGTCTGATTGAAAGAAAAATTCTCACGTAATTAATGTAGGCCCCCTAAAATGAAGGAATGTCCAGTACCTTGGTCATGATTCAAAATTATCCATCTGATAATTCAAGGAAAGGTTGCCAGAAGAATAAAAGAATGCGCCACATTTCACGGTTTCGAAACTTAAGACAATGTTACTGGAATGAGAACAGTTGTTCAAATAGCCCTACAGGATGGAGGTTTACTTAAAGATAGTTAACTTCCGATAGGAGTGGGTACCTTAAGAAATATATAATCTATATTATGCCTTCATAAATCAGCAGCATAGGCTCCCGGAATACCAGAGAAGGTTTCTTCCCCAGTAAAATATACATCTCGCCTCCTCTAATATGTATTACGTAGAATCTACGGGAGTACGGTCTGGCATAGGTTACCATTACCTTAGGAATACAGCGGTATCGTAACGTTATTCATGATTAATTCAACCCTTACACATGCGCATTATGAACAGTATTCATCATTGCAAATAACCTCGGATAATCACAAGCATCGTAACGCGTTACTTAATGAAGAAAGAAGATATTCAGCTTACTTACTTACTTACATTAAGTTGGAACCTCAACTATTTTTAGATTGAAGAGTTTAACTCTGGAAGATCATCCTCTGGAATGTAACCATCATTAAAACTATAAATGTAAATTTTAATCTGGATTAATTAATCAAAATTACGGACACACAGATTTTAATTAAATTTCACAATTTCGGAATATTAGACCTCTATTAATTGGGATATTAACTGTATATATATCAACTGTATGGTCTCCTTACTATGACGTGCATTCTCAAACAATAGAAAGAATACCAAAAAAATTCCTAAGCTTTTTAAATAATAAACTAAAAATACCAAAAGAACGATTGAACTACACTTATCTACTGCGATTATCTAATCTATTAAACTTGAGTGATAGAAGAAATGTTTTCGATCTAGTTTTTTTTTTTTAAATCTTGCATAATACAATTGACAGCCCTGAATTCTTGGCGCTCATAAATTTTAATGTGCTGGCGAGAAACACAAGGTCAGTACTACCATTTTACTATGGTAATACTACGACCAGGGCACAATTCAATATACCACTACACAGAATTCAACACTTGGGCAATATGTATTCGCCCATAGATGTTTGGAATACGTCGCTAACACAATTTAAATACGAAATAATTAAATCACTTATCTATGATACAAGTACTCACTAAGGAAATTCTTTGGTAAATTTATTAAACTACTTGTACAACGCCAAATTCATTAAACTATCTCTACCTATCTTATTAATGTAATTAAATGTAACGTCTTAGTAAATTAATTGAAATATTATAAACTGGTGTAACTCTAAGTGGCCAGCTCAGGTACGGGGGCTCCATCGAAACCAGAGTCAAGTTAACCTCTCATAAACTGGGCGTACTGTACAGGGCCCGCAGATACTTTAATAATAGTACACAACTGCTAACCCTATACAAATCGCAAGTGCGCCCCACGGTTGAATTTGGCAGCCACCTCTGATCTGGAGCTCCAAAATACCTAAAAACACCCTTGACTCTGTGCAGAAACGGGTGGTCCGTTTGATAGATTCTCCCATCTTAACAGACGGAATGCAATCTTTAGAGCACAGGCGTCAGGTGGGAATGCTGTCCTTGTTATACCGGTATTACAATGGAAGATGCTCCGAGGAACTAGCGTCATTGATCCCCTCGGCACCGGTGCATAGTCGGGAAACACGCCAAACACGTGCCCAACATTTGTACACGGTTGACATTAGTCACATGAGAACGGGACTATTTTTTATGACTCTATGACTCGTTCTTGAGTTCAACGGCTCGGCTGTGGAACGATTTGCCGGCCTCTGTGTTTCCTCCCTCCTGCAACATGGGTCTGTTCAAGACCCGTGTTCACTCCTTCCTTTCCTCAAAAAGACCCTCCATACAGCATCCTCAAAGATGACATAGGCCCTGAGGGAAGTTATTTTCCTCAGGGCCTCCTGTGTAGAGTTAATGTAAAGAAAACCGTCATAACTTGTGGTATTATTTAATGATTTTAAAAAAAAATATTTAAATTACTTACCTAAAATATTAAAATCCAAATTGGATAGTTTCAAACTCCTGTAACTTGCAGAGGCACTGGAGGTACCATCGATGTAGCGGTTTGCCACTTTGCGAAACTAATACTTAGATTTTTTAGACATGGTTAATGTTGTAATTTTGTAAACCTCTGATCACATTACTTAAAAAAAATTGTTGTTTGTATTTTCAAATAATGTATGTATTTTTTTATCGTAACTTATCGTTATTATATCTCACTTTATTTTGTTGCTTATATTTTTATTTAATTTATATGCTTTTTTATTTCGATTGTAAATTTATTTATATTATTTCCTTCTCATGTTAAGGATGTACTGCCTTTATTTATATAATATGTAAAAGCCCTCTGGGCGTATAATAAAACAAATAAATATATCCCAATAAAATCACCGGATAATTTTTTTGAAGTTAACACTTTTTTTTTCGGTGAGTGGTAATAGTTTTAGTTTGTTTTAAATACAGGTAGATACAGATACCTACAAATGTTTCGATTGTGTGTGTGGCAGTGATTTTCAATCAAAATTTATAAATACAATTAAACAAAAAATAAATAGTTTAATTAAATTAAACAATGGTTATGAATTTACAGAAGTATGTCTCTAACAAAAATAAAAATTGAACCCAAGTAATACAAATTAATTGACAAATAAATATTGGTTCCATTTTGGAGACACGGTATGAGATCATCTACCAATTTTTGGTTTGTTTCTATATTTACTTTTTATCGCATTGAAGGAGTAAAAGTGCACTGGTGCAAAGTAAGATATTTATGTGAAGTGCACAACATTTAATATCCAAGAACACACCCGCGGCCATCTAATTTTCACATTATAATATTAATTTCCATTTTCACGACAATATTAGGCTCATGCCCGTATTATGGCAGATATTTATAGACTATGTTACAATATAATAATAAGAATAACTCGACTCCACCATCTTTTCGACAGTGAAAACCATAGCACTAACTAAATATCGTTCACCGCTAGTACGATTTCGCCTTTTCGATATTTTCAATACATTTACAGATCTTTTCGACTTTTTTTCTGCATCAATGCCAAAATCACAGAACTCATTACACTGTATAGAGCGATGACAAACTCCCAATAAATACCGACCAATACTAGAATACAAAGGAATTGCGTGTAAGCGGATATTCATTGACTTTCCGACAAAATGGGTCAGTAGGGTTTAAAAGCAAGATTAAAAAACATGCAAAAATGTATTATAAGTCCTCTCTTTTAAATGAAGTCAAAATCACAGAACTCATTACACTGTATAGAGCGATGACAAACTCCCAAGAAATACCGACCAATACCAGAATACAAAGGAATTGCGTGTAAGCGGATATACATTGACTTTCCGACAAAATGGGCCAGTAGGGTTTAAAAGCAAGATTAAAAAACATGCAAAAACGTATTATAAGTCCTCCCTTTTGAATGAAGTCAAAATCACAGAACTCATTACACTGTATAGAGCGATGACAAACTCCCAAGAAATACCGACCAATACCAGAATACAAAGGAATTGCGTGTAAGGGGATATACATTGACTTTCCGACAAAATGGGCCAGTAGTGTTTAAAAGCAAGATTAAAAAACATGCAAAAACGTATTATAAGTCCTCCCTTTTTAATGAAGTCAAAATCACAGAACTCATTACAATACATAGAGTGGTGAAGAACTCCCAAGAAATATCGACCAACACAAAGGTAGGGTAAAACGTATTAAAAGTTACAAAAGGAAAAATAATATACGTGAATAATGTGAAACATAATACTGAGTGAATACCAAGCAAAATTTCTGACGTTACTCAAACAAAACAGCCAACTCCCTATCCGCCATGTTCTCAATTTATAACACCGCAGTGCACGGAGCTCTGAACCAGGTCTTGCACAAACAACTCATTACCGTGTGAAGCGATACAATATTATTAATATGTTTTGGAACGTGGAAAGCAAGCGCTGCTTTCCCTTTTTAATGCACTCTCATTAAAACTCTGGGTCAAGTTCATGTTCCAAGTTTGATGTGAAATATATTCTCGTTGGGAATGTGGGAAAATATCTCCGTGTGGGTGCAGTATTATTTGTGCCCGTGTATGGAAAAGAATTCGAAGAAACCCGCAGGAGATGAAATAATGTATTTTTCTAGATGGGATGTTTTCACAGCGACTCACGATGTAAGGGAACAGAATCGGATGAATAAATAGCGTTGAGTGAGTGCTACGCGTGCAAAGGTTTATTTCTGTGTTTATGTGTGTCCCGATAGTTGTTCCCGCGACATTTGGTTCACCAAAATTATAATTAAAGAAATTTTCATTTTTTGAAGTGAAACTTCTTTAGCCTTTAGCTTCTGATTTGAAATTCGGATGAAACAGAAATGATGCATTACGTCACCTGCGATGAATGAAACTGAGTTCAAGGCTCCTATTAGTTAAGATATTATTTTATAATACGGACACAGAATTATACAATGCAAAATTTTAGTGCTGCATATTTTGAAGAGAATATTTCTTTGACACCGTTTTGATTTGAAACTCGATTAAATGAAAAAGCGACATTAAAAAGAAACAAGCGCGTAGGTACATCTATTTGATTTAGTCTGTCAGAGAATGAGATAGTATAATCGGTCTCCTCTCAATCTCAATACGGTAAACAATAAATCCTGACAATGTTGCAATCATCTAGTACTTCTTCGACTTTAAATAGTATCTTTGGGACGTATGATAATAAATTACACGTGCAAAAATAATGGTATCTTTTTTTCGCATTAGTTTTTACTCTACTAAAATAGATATTATCGAGATAAATAAAAATGATACCAACTTAAAATGTCGTACAGTTGATTTTTGCATCATGAAACACTATTAAGGTATTTCTCGACAAAGAAAAGCAGTACCTAATACTTTATGGTCAGATTTTTAATAAGCAAAGTGTTGTTTGCTATTTCCACTGGAAAATTAAGAATCCCGGAAAATACAATATTGTCTAAGTGGTTACTTTTATGTGGAGGGAGGGGGAGAGCGGATTGTGTTTTCTTTCCCTTTCTCTGCGCCCCCTCTCAGCACCGCGGGGGACGGAAGCCTGCCTGTTTGTGATCATTGTAGTTCTTTGTACGTTATTTGTTTTTTTTTACAACCACAACAGTCCACTTAATTCTAATTTATTTTGGTTCAGTATATTACGTACCTTGCTGTTGCTGAGGCTACTACTTGTTAGAGCCAGAGATAAATACAGTTTAAGGGACCACAAAGAATGGAAGCATGTAGTTATATGTAGTTTTAAATGGAAAAAGTAAAAAATGGAAGTATTGGACGTCACACTACTGCTAACATCTGTAAAATAGATTACAAATAGATAGAATTACCAACTTGCGTATGTCCTTACCCATATTAAAGAAATTAAAATAGTAAAATCCTATATGTATAATATAACTCCCTAAATAGATTTGACAGGATTTACTACTTTATTCATCTCTTCCTTCATCTATATAATGCTCTCTTTATGGTATTTACCCACACTTTAAATCATCTTTCTATTTTAATTGTATAAATCAGTATGTATTTTACCTTAAATATTCTTATCTTATAATTAAATATTCTTATGTATGATATTCATTTATGTACCGCTGCACTGTCTCAACACAGGTATACCCTAGTGAGACAGGCATCGAATAATGTAATGTAAACATACCTTATATAGATAAATAAATACTAAAAATCATTATTTTATTATTATCATGTACTTGCTAATTTTTCTATTAAAATTATTAAAAGTATAAGAGTTTTATTAAATGACCTAATCTTCAACATTGCGATAAAACGCATCTCCTATAATTAAATCCAATTATAAATCATTTTACCTAAATTCACCAAACGTAAAATAATTATTGAAGAAGAAAATAATACTAATAAATCTAAATAAAAATAACAAGTGACTAAAAATTTTTTAAAAAAAACGAGTGTGCTTTAGACCTAATGACTGAAGTAAAACTTCACTAACTTATGTATATCTCCCTCTCAACTTCCGATCGCCTAGCCCGATCACACTTTTCATAACGCTCTAGTCACCGTCACGCATTCACCAGCTTACTCCCCAAGTCAAGCGTGCGCAAAGTAGTTTTACTTCAAAAATCAACAGTATGTTATCAACAGTTTAATCAATAGTGAGTACGACTATAAATGCAAAAATGTACACGATGTTAAATTTGCGCATATGAAAAAAATGACGTGTAATATGTTTGTCTACATATTCTTATGTATATATAAATGTCTCAGTTTTCAGTACTCTTTGCATCCTGATGAAGAACCCGTTGGTATCGGGAGATGTAGATAATTTTATTACAAATAGTGTTGTAAACAAAGTCGGTTATTGTCTTTTAATTTCAATGACTAGGTATAATAAAAAAGTTCTTGACTCCAATGTAATTTGATAAATCTGCCGTAGGCACTTATTTATCAATGTTATTCTGTATTATATCTTCTGTTAGGTAAGTATTCCACATGATGTTTTAATTTAAACAAACGGTTTCCCTTATTTTCATCTACTATTATATTCAAACCTACACGTCGATCCCTTTTATACCACATAAAATAAATAATAAATTGACGTGACCCGTTTTACTTTCACTCTGCGGCATTACACAGTCCGGCATCCTTTAAAAGGTTTCTTTGAGCTTTTCACAGCATCCTGAGCGGAAAATTTTTACTTGAATAAAATTCCCCACGGCTCTGATACTGTATTGAAATACAAAAATAATCCGGATTGGCAAGCGTTTGAGCGGCGCGAGGCGGTACGACACAACGTGTATAAACGGCCTGAGAACGATGGAAAGTTGTTTGCGGTTCAAAATAAATATGCCTTCGTCGCTGCTCCGGGTAGGTATATTCTGTGCTGTTCACTTTGCGGCGATATGACTGCGGTGGAGTGTGTCTAGAGGCGGGTCGCTCGAGCGCCTCACAGCCCCGTCAACCCGGTTACCTCTGCCGACTGTCGTGCACTGTGCAGTTCACGGGCTTAATATCAAACAGAAATAGTAGCCCCATTCAACGATAAAAATACTTTTCAGTCGATCTGATATAGACTTTGATGCAATCCTTTTATAGAAATACGTCGTTTAAAGTTCCAGGGCGGTGTTTTGGAATAAATAAAGTAATTTATTTGTAGATTTGTTTAAGTTCCTGGCGGTGCCCTGTTCTTTCGCAGAGTTTTTTTTTTTCAAAATTCCATGTGCACAGTGACTTTTCTTTTGTTTAAAAAGTCTCTTTGTTTAATAAGTGCCTCAGTAACTTGAGTCTATAAGTGAGAAGTGATAAGTAGTGACTTAAGTTCATAGGGGTATTTTGTCAGCGATTCCATCACATTTTCAGAGATGTGCGGTTTTTCCTCGGCCCAAGGTTTTATCGATCTTACGGGGAAAAAACCTTCCTTCCATTACCAGTGTTGACTTTGAACTACTTAAAAAACATGTTTTATAACCATTATACAATTTCTTCAACTACAAATAAGTTTGCTGTGTGATTTGTATTTTGTGTGGATGCGGATGTCGAAGGACCTTGTATGTGTTTTGAGGTGTATGATAGACCACTGTATAAGTAACAAGAATGCACATAAGGAAAGTAAAAAAGAAGGACTCACTGCGGAACCTTGTGGCACTCTGCTTTCTTGGATGGGTTTATTCTTCACTTAGTCACGATATGCGTGATTAATTGCGGATGCGGTATGTTAAAGATGTGCATGTGCTATAACTATTAAAGATGTTCATGTGCTGTAACTATAAAAAAGCCATTATAATCCCAGTATATAAATCAGGAGATTCAAAAGAAGTAAACAATTACCGCCCAATATCCTTATTATCCAACATTGCAAAATTACACGAAAAAGTAATAAAAAAACAAATTACAGATTATACAGATAACCAACAATGTATTAACCCTAGTCAATAAGGTTTCAGAGATAAACTTAGCACACAAGACGCAATTGCAGAATTAACTAAGCTTATTTAAAAAACATTAGATAGAGGTAAAAAATGCTTAAGTATTTTCATTGACCTCCGTAAAGCTTTTGATAATGTCTCACATTCAATATTAATTAATAAACTTAATAATATAAGAATAACTGGCTAAGCTCAAACATGGTTAAAAAGTTATCTCCATCAAAGAACTCAACAGGTAAAAGTAAACAACGAACTAAGTGAAATAGAAAATATAGATTTTGGAATTCCTCAAGGAACTGTATTGGGACCTTTAATATTCATATTGTATGTAAATGAACTTTTTGAACTCCCAATCATTGAAAACATTATATCTTACGCAGATGATACAGTGATTACTATTGAAGGAAATTCTTGGAATGAGGTCCAAGTATTAGCTAACAATGCAATTAATATCGTAACACTATGGTTCGGTGAAAACTTATTGACACTTAAATGTCGAAAAAACCCATTTTATACCTTACAGCCTCACAGGGAATATCTCAAATATAAAGGTAAGCATAAAAATTCACGAACAAAATTGTCTTAGGATCGCACCATGTAACTCAAACTATATACACATTAGTAGTAAAGAATAAATAAAATATCTTGAAATAATTATCGATAATAACATCAAATGGAAAAGTCAAATAAATTCCACAGAAGACAGAATGAGAAAACTGATCTATATATTTTTTAGACTTAGAAATACTGTAACATTAAAAAAACTAAAAGATATTTATTACGCACTTGCGCACTCTGTACTAAAATATGGAATCATAGCTTGGGGGGGTGCATATAAATCATCCCTACTTCCACTGGAAACAATTCAAAAAATATTAATAAAAATCATCTTAAAAAAGCCCTATTACTACCCAACAATAAATGTTTTCTAAGATTTCCCGGTTCACCCACTAACAAAAATTTATGACAAAATTGCACTCCTACAATTACATAAAGATTTCTTTAATAAAAATACTATACCACAATTAAACACTAGTAAAAGAATCATATCTGTTGGAGGATTAACCGTACCATTAGTACGAACTACAACAGCACAACATCACTATACATTCAAGGGTTTAAAATTATTCAACAAATTACCCCTAGATATACGATCGGATGAAAACTACGACATATATAAAAAAAAAAAAATTGAAATACTCCAGTACCACCTCATAACTTTAATTATTGTTTAGAAATATGTTTTGATTTATCAATCCTTTGAATCATTTATTAACTAACCAATAATTTTATTACATGCATCGTATTTTCTATAAAATTACTGTTAGTTTTTGTAATAATATTTTTAATTTATATACTTAGATGTAAAAATATTTAGTTGTCCTCTCCTAAACACAAGCAACTGCTTTATTAGGAGAGTGATTGAAATATTGTTGTTATATAATGTTGTAAAATTGTAATTTTAATAAACGTTTCAGGGAATAAAAAAAAAATAAATAAAAAAAAATGTGGCGATGGTCGATTAAAGACTGAATGTGGGTATGATAAATGACAGGTATACAGAAATGGGTAGGAAAGGAACGTGTGACAATACAAGCTACAAATACAGGGTCTATGATGTATGTTGGTAAGTCGCTATGTACCTTTGTATGTAGGTAAGTGTAGTATGTATTGTGTAAATGTCCAACCACTGTGTTTAGTGATAGTATATCTATTTTCAATTTTCGAGCCATATCTTGAGTCGCTAGTCACTTTCAAAAGCCCTATTTTGATTTTTTTACAGTAGTTGAAAGGTCCACGTTAAACGCAGATTCTAAGTCCGTTTCAGCTTTTAAACAAATTGTGAATTGAGAAGAGAATGGCTATTCATGACAATGTCACAAAATTACGATACTTTTTTCGATTAGTTACAATACTTAAATTCCGGCGTGCGAAAATTTTACATCTTTCACTATTTTTAATTAATAAATTGTAATGCCACAAATAAAAACGAAACGAAAATGGCTCAACCATTTTTTGTGACCAGATCTGGGTTTTTTTGTGAATAGTTGGGTCTCTTGTGTGGTCCTGACGTAAATAAAATGTTTTCTTAAATATCGTGAATTGCAAAACTTAAATTTAAAAAACAAAAACAAAACTTTAGCAATTACTAAAAAAAATTGTTTTGTTCACCAGAATTATCGCATACTTTAAAAAAAAAATCGCCAAGCTTTCAGCAGGTTGTGCATCACTGGCGTTAAGTGATTAAGTGGATCGAGAGTGAACTGATTTACACTCACGTCACCCGCCAGAGCGGAAGTGGGGATTCTGTTTGCTCGCTCCAATCAAGAGTCTTATTTCTTACAGTGACTCCACTCCTCTAATCCGACACCACCACTCCTAATTACACCCCTCCCCCCCCCTCACGCTCTTATTGTTGCGTTAACCACTTATCGAAGATGTGACTCGAAGTTAAACGGCGCTAAAGCAATGAGACTTCGATTTATTCATGAGAAAAAAGCGTTTGCGAATGTTAAACACGTTTCTCTAAATGGACGCAGACACTTTTCTGGTATTATACGTATTTTCCATACCTAACCTAATGTAATCACCAAAGAAACAAACGGTACGTTTGATTGATTAATTGATTCCCCTACCTGACAAATGGGTTGCAATCTTATAAGCACATGCATCAGGTAGGAATGCTGTCCTTGCTCTGCCGGTATTATAATGGGAGATGCTCTGAAGAACTAGCATCATTGATCTCTTTGGCACGGGTGCGTAGTCGGAACACGCCGACATGTGTCACATGACTATGAGTCATTTCTACGCTTCTTGAGTTCAACAACTTGCCCATGGAACGATTTTTCCTTTAATACGCACTATTTGATGTTGGTGTCTTTAGAAGTAATAAAGTTTTTTTATAATCGCTCCACACAGGAGGCTCTTAGGAAAATTCTTCTTTGGGGATGCTGTGTGGAGAATCTTTTAAGGGAAAGGAATAAGAGGAAGTAAAAAGGTAAGGTAGGAATCTCAGATTAAAGTGTCCAAGAGTGACGTACGAATCCATCCCTCCAACTGAGGTGTCAGGCGGTGGATCGGGAGAGTCCGGCTGGAGAGGTCTAGGTTAGGGAACGTACCCATACTACATGACCAACTTTTTGCCATTTTTAACCCCCATCCCCCGGTGACTAAAAACCTAAGCCCCCCGCCGCTCATTTGTACCAAGCGTGGTATTTTGAAGACCCCCGCCCCTGAACGGGTCATTGAAGTACCCACCACTGTCCCACCCCGGTATAGGCAACTTATTGTCGCCCCTTCGGAGTTCTCGCAAGAATCTAATTTTTGAATGAACGGTTCTACTATTTAATGTAACGAATCTAGACCTTCAATGTCCCCGCATACTGTGTTAGGTGGCGGTATGCAGGCGCGCCTATACAGGACTGTACTGTAATGGTCATTTCTACAATTCTAGGTATTCACTGCTAAAGCAGTGAGCCTCATGGACAGTCAAACAAGTGTTAGTAACATCGAAATAAATAAGTAAAATAAACAAAATAGACAGCAGCCGTCAAGCCGAAATTCGTCATTCCGACTGTGACTGCCGCCCGCGACAGTCGCACCTCTCTGGCTTGGCTTAAATGCCATTCTCCACCGCTGACGCCGTCGCTTATCGCTCCAGTTCGTGACAGTTCGTGAAAACCACACCCCAGTGAACCAGTCAAATACCCAAGTGTTTTTGTGCTTAGCAACAGACAATTAAGTGCATTTAAAATATTTCTTCACAGACAATTTAAGTGTATTCGTGCACTCAGTTATCCCCGTGTTTCCCCCCATTCCATACCATCATGTCCTCCCCCCTTCTCAATACCTCCGACGAATATCAACGCCTTACCCTCGAGATCCAGTCCTTCTTCGAAAACCACCCCGACCCCAACAACTTGTCCCCTGAAGAGATAGACCATGTCTGCTCCCTGGCCTTCCGCAGAGTTCATGGTTCCCCTCCCAATTCCCCCTGCAACTCACCCCAATCCCAACCCGACTCAGGATACCCCTCCGCAACAAACCCCCCCCCCTCCTCATCTCTAACCCCCGCCCAAACAACCCCCCCCAACCCCCCCCTTACTGCCCCCCAAACCAACCGCCCTACCGATGGCCCCCCTGTCACCCCGCAAACCGACCACCCCCTTACCACCCCTCAAGATATCCGCCCCACTACCAAACTCCCCCCCACCTCCCCCCAAACTGATCCCCCCCGTGCTACCCCCAGCACAAATCTCCCCCCCACCGCCCTCAACACCGATCGCGCTCCCAACGCACCCCCTACCGACAGCCCCCCCCTATCCGTCAGCGCCCCCTTCGCCCCCCAAACCGCTCGCCACCCCTCAGCCTCCCAAACCATCTACCCCATCACCTCTCGTCTGCCGACCACCCCCCAACCCTTCGGCTCCCCCAACCCCCCCCTAATCTCTTCTCTACTCCCCCCAATTCTTCAAAACACCCTCGTCCAAATCAAAGAAATCCCCACCCCACAACGTACCACCCACCGACCTGCCACTACCCCACTAAATTCCCCCTCCCCTCAAAGCCCCCTCACCCCCCTCCCCGTCCCTCAAATAGTGGTAACCACCCAGTTGTTCCCTCGTCCCGCAGTAAAAAAGAAAACCAACCTCAAACATCCCCTCCGTAATAATCCTCCCCCATCTTGCAGCCATGTCCTTTGCAACTAAAAACTAATTATCAAAAACAAATCTCACTTTCTACAACCTTAAATACCTCAGTTGAAGGAGAAAGGGGCCTAAATTGGCCCGGTGCTCCATAAGCCCGTTATACAAAAGACAAAAGACAAAAGACAGCAGCCGTCGTGAGTAATCAGCTCATGACGGCGAAACGCCATACACAATCCGGCGGGCGGCACCGAGCACTGTTCACAAAAAAAAGCAACAAAAGTCAAATAAAATATGTACAGAGTAGAACTGGTGTTACCGCAATCTGGCTACCGGCAGTCCCCGAGACAGTGAAGGAAGCTGATTGTCCCTGAACGGGTCACGTAGTATGGGTACGTTCCCTTAGGTCTCCCTCAATCTGTCTCTCCAGATCCGGCCAAACCCCATGAACCCGTGCACCCCTGCTAAGAGACCAAACATAGCGAACAGGGGTGATGGTTATCCAATAAACGGTTCCAGGGTGTCGGTATCCACACTGGCCTCCCAGTATTAATAGTGCAGTAGGAACAATGTTCAATCACTATCTCAAATTGTCAGTTGGAACCTTATTTTTCCGACGGTAGATAGGGAGCATTTTGTGAGAAGTGTGTCATATTAACATTTTTCTGCCTCTGAATTTCCTCCCTCGTACAATAAGGGTCTCGTGGAGTTAATTAAAAAAATCAAATAAGACTATTTAAAGTTATCTATTGTTTTGATGCAGGCTAGAAATTATTTAATAGGTCGAGTTTATTAGCGTTCAGGCTTAAATGTAAAGTATCGAACTAATAATATTCAATAAACGATTTTCATTTTAGGTGCGATTAAATTATTAACCGCTCTCATCCCAACCAAAGTCCTAAAGGCAATTTAATTATTTCCTACGAGCAGTAATTGGCAACTAATGAAATGATCATGTATCAAAGAGAGCTTATTATTTTGTACGTTGGCGATGAAAACAGAGTTGTAACATTAATTCAACATCCGTTACAGAATACACATCCAGACGGATTATGTCTGAGTTCATTAAAAATCACTTTAAATAGATGATTATGTGAAATTACACATAATTATTATATATTATCAAAATTACATAAGATTGTATTTAGCTGTTGGAAGTTACTTCCAACGCAATTTTCGGTCCACAAATGGCAAATGATTATTTGATTTAGGCAGGACAGATTCGGAAATATTATTAAAAATGTCATCTAATTATTTATATGATTGCCAGTTGGATATAAATGAATAGATTATTTGGTTTAGTAAAGGTATGCGTGTAATTTTCTATATCAAAAATGCAATAAATAAATCCACCGATCATCCAATAGTCAATGGGTTTTTTTTTACGGATAGTCAAAAGGCGTAAATCCAAAACTATGTTAAAGGTTAAACGTCGCACGCATAGGTATTAGAATAGACTAAAATATTAGAAGAAAGGTATGTAGCTGTCATATTTTCGTTGAAGAGTGCTAAAAAATACTTTGTCTTATATAACACAATATCAATTATTATCTTTACTACAATAAATAAAAACGAGTGTGCTTTAGACCACACGACTGAAGTAAAACTTCACTAACTTATATCTCCCTCTCAACTTCCGTTCGCCTCGCCCGACCGTTCGCCTTTCCCGATCACACTCTTCATAACGCTCTCGTCACGCATTCACCAGCTTACTCCCCAAGTCGAGCGTGCGTAAAGAAGTTTTACTTAAAAAAAATGAAACTTTGTGATTTTTTAATTAATTATTTTTACATGAAACGACAAAAAGTCGATTGCCGATAAAGTTTATAATATATTTGCCCAATCATGAATTTTATTAAAGTAAAACTTGGGGAGCAAGCTGGTGAATTCGTGACGAGAGGGTTATGAAAAGTGTGATCGGGCGAGGTGAACGGAAGTTGAGGAAGATATAAGTTAGTGAAGTTTTACTTTTCAGTCGTGTGGTCTAAAGCACACTCGTTTTTTTTTCGTTATCAGCAATTTGTGATCGAAAAAATGTGAAGTTTAAAAAATAATACGCTTATATTTAATACCTATTTTATCACCTTTCAGTTTTTAGTTTTCGGATGCTTTCAGAAATATTCCATTTATTTTTAATATTCCGTTTTATTACAAAGCGAAAATATTTTGACCTTCCGACAAAATACACCCGAGGCCTGAGAGATTATAAAACAACAGATGGATGGAAGAACTCTATAAAAACCCTTCTCATCTTTGCACTGGGAACTCGCAATTTTAAAACGTAATAACGAGCAAACATAATGCTGCGGAGCCCTACATTTGTTCGTAGTAAAGGGCTGCGCGGAATTGCGGTAACGATATTAGCGGTACAAGAGGGCGCACTCGGCCTCGATGGGCACTCGGACTCGTAACGGTCAACATCTCCAGGAACCCGGGAGCAGAGACAAGAATTCAGAGCGTCTCTGTACAGATAATCCCTAGAAGTAAGGTCTGATCTAAAACAAAACTAATATCAACAATTTACACTCCACTTTTCGAATCCAAGGCCTTAAGCTTAATAGCTTCGTCTAGCTCTACATAGATTACAAAAATCATCTAATAAATTTATTAATTTAATTGAGAAACAAAAAAAAATAAGTATGTGATATTCGCACGTAGTAGAAGTTTTTTTTCAAGAAACCTTCAGAAAACTAAAGTAGCCAAGAGTTGGGAGGCTACAAAGAGGATACCAATTATACCATCTCATTCTCCCGCAGGCTAAATCCTATAGAGCAGGGGGGGGGGGGGGGGGCGTAATATCGAAATCGCCTTGCCGTCCATAGCAATTTAATCATAGCTCTAGCAAAGACTGAACCCAGAAAGAATCGACCAACTGGTAGAGAGCATGAAGGCTCAAGTATCTCATCAGTACTTTAAAAGTTTTTATTTATTTGTTCTAAAATTACTTTGAAAGTTGTTAAGACATTATCTAATCATAAAAATATAATTTAAATAAATGCAAAATAATTATAATAGAATAATATGTATAATTAAAAGAAAACTAAGAAATTTTAAATGTAAAAGTAATTAATGATTAAAAGTAATTACTGTTTTACGTGTAAAAGTAATTACTGATTAACAGTAATTACTGTTTTAAATGTAAAAGTAATAACTGATTAAAAGTGTACCTACTCTTATATTAAAGATCCATAATAAATAAATATATTGTATCTGTATTTTACCTATTTTAAATTCAAATAAATACTTTAGTTAATAAAAAAAAAAATGTTTCTTATTTTTGTTGAAATTTAGTAAGGGGGGCATGAATTTTTTTTTGTTCGGTGGGGGCTCGGCGAAATAAAGGTTGGGAAACCCTGCTATAGAGTATAGAATATAAATGTATGTGTTTGTCTCTTTTTGGTGTTGCTACTTTTCGTTTCATCGAGTTTCAAATCATAGCGGTGCTAAAGAAGGTTTTACTTCAATATCGTTTAAAATCGTAAGATTTGTAAGGTGTTTAAATACCAAACTACTTAATTATTTAACCCTTTAAAAGTTTTTTTTTTATTTCAAATAAGGAATCAAAAGTAGCGAAGCACTTGGGGTGGGGGCGTTACTATGAATGTTTTTTTCTCTTTTCTATTTTCTTTATTTCTGTTATAATTTTTCCAATTTTCGGCATGTAATATATACGTTTACACTAGACTTCACACAAATTAATTATTATTTGGGGTATTTCCAGAAACAAGGGATTCTGTTAAAAATGTACGGAATATTTAAAGATAAATTTTCTGATTTTAATCATCCTACTAAAAATGTTGGTTTTTTATGTTTTCATTCATTATTGTTGATTTTAAAAACGGTCTAAAACTGACAAAATCAAAACGGCCCATGGTTTGAAAATTGGAATGTGACGTCACTAAGCTGGGCCAGCATAAATTTACTTTAATTATCAGTGATCGTACACGCTCCTGACGTCACCCAATAGCCCTCCCCAAAATATCGTTTTAGCGGTAATCAAAAAATGGGAAACTTTGACTCGCTGTAGAAAATTTATTCGTCAATATAAAAATAATATAAAAATGCTGTAATCATCGTAATTTTTTACTTAATTTTGAAAAACGTGGAAATACCCCAAGGTCGCCATGAAACAGGCAGCCGCCTAGTAGGGTGATTTAATGTACATATTTAAATGTGTTAATTAAATATTATATATTTTATAATTAAAAAAATAATTTTAATTTGTGAAAGAATATCATTAGAAGTGAGAAAAATTGAGATCTCTTCGGGCAAACGGAAACACCGACAAAACGCTTTTATCAGCTCATCTCTGCAGTGAGGGGCAGTAATTGTATTGTCGATTCACCCTGAGAGCGGTCACCATCGGGTTGTGCGCTGGGTGCGGGACAATGCGGCTGTGTTCCGCGATCTCATTGTGCGGGGCTTAGCGACCGACCAGCGGCCGGTAGTCGAGAGTCGGGCACAGGACAACGGCCAGTGTATGTAATACGGGATTATGGTTAAAGCGGGTGAAAGAGTTAATGAGACTTCGGAATGGCGTACATTCACGGTGCAGTAATAAGCTTTCCATGCTGGTTCTAATGTAGGTTATACTCTAATACCTTCATTAACTAATGAAAATACATAATTCTAGCCTCTAAATATACAGGGTGTTAAGGGACATGCTTGACTAACTTTATTCGGATTCCTGACATTATTTGGACTAAAAAAATTAAATGAATTATAGGTCTCCGATGACTTTTCCCACGTCTTTTTTTTCATTTTTGAAGTAAAATTTTTTTACGCACTTTTGACTTGGAGATTGGAGATTGGAGAGTAAGCTGGCGAATGCGTGACGAGAGCGTTATGAAAAGCATGGCAAACGGTAGTTGAGAGGGTGATATATAAGTTAGTGAAGATAGAAATAGAGAGAGGTGCGAGCACACATTTTCTTTCTCTCTTTCTCTCATAGCCAGTTACGTTACACAGTGCAGGCCAGTTGTCTGTATCACACTGTAGGAGCAAGAGAGAGCAATGCACGCGCACATTTTCTTTCTCTCTTCCTATCATATAGATGGAGCAGAAGTTTTACTTCAGTTGTGTGGTCTAAAGCACACTCGTTTTTTTATCTTCAAAATAAAATAAAAATTATTTCTTACACATATCGCCACAGATAACTCAACTGAATAACCCTCAGCCCGCCCCTAATTGTCCAGTAAATAGTGATTTTTTTATGTTTTCGGTTAAAAAATAATATATATACAAGTATGCAGTTCACCATGAGTGGGGAGGCTACATTGCACGGCACAAAAAGGAGACCGATAGATGTATGTGTTTGCCTCTTTTTGGTGTCGCTTTTTCATTTCATCGAGTTTCCTAAACTACAATTAGCCTTTTTTCACTTTAGGAGCAAAATTATCAATAAAATGCCCTTTGCACATTATTTTAGTTAGTTTCAGAGTATTTCCTACCTTTACCTCTAATGGTTTGAAGGTAATTGACCCAAACTTCTGGTTAATGAGGTGAACACGGCTCTGCAGTGTTTCTTCACCGTAATGGGAATCGGAAGGGTGAACGTGATCGTGTCTATGCGCTTAGTAGCCATTGTTTGTTTATTGCGATGAATTATGTCAAACAGCATTGAAAATTTTGAATGACGACTTAAAAAGCGAAGCGTAAAAAGTAGAACCATTAAGAGGGAATAACCAGAAAAAAACGGAAATATGTCATTTTTAAGTCAAATTTTAGATGTATTTCTTTTCCACAAAAAAATTATAAACTGATTTCGAAAGACTGTTCTTTTATCTAGTAAAGCCATGTTTTAAATTTTGAGAAAATATGTTTATTTTTAGTACAATAAGGTTTAATTTATACAGTTTATTTATGAGCAATATTACCATCACAACTTTTTATATGAATTCTCTCAGTAAAAGCAATTCTGTGGTATAAAATTATATCTCAGCATATAAATAGCCCTATATACATACATAAACTGAACCACACTTACAATACCCGTTTTAAGCTAAATGAAGGACTAATTGTACCTAAGCCCTTAAACAAATATGGACAAAGAACGCTGGACTACATGAGACCAAATTTATTAAATATGTTACCTGCTGAAATTAAAAAATGTACAAATGGTAAAACAAATATTATGTTGAAGAATTGGCTCGCCGAAAGAAAAAAAATTGTATTAGACACTAACACAACAATTGTAACTGCAAAATAAAGTAAAAGAAGTTTATTTATATCTTCAAAGTAAAAGCACCAATTGACAAACTACTAAAAAGTAGTTTATTGGGACTTTTCTTTATTCTGTAAAATATTTATATTTTTTTCCTGACATATTGTATTACCTTGTCATTATAATAAATAAAAAATTTAATACTTATAGATAAAAAGTCATCGATTCGTCACATACAGATAGATAGTAAATAAATTCAATTTAAAAATGTTTACCTGCTAATACACCGCAAAGGAAAACACACTGTGATTTTAACGGAAACGCGTGACATCGGAAATGAATGCCCTATATCCGTGGAAATTGATGATATTTGAAGTGCGCCTGGTTATTTAGCTGTCTTGTTTTAAGCCAAATTTATAGCATTGAAAGGTTTTAAATAATAGTTAAGTCAAAAATGCGCAACCGATTTGCAATATTTCTACAAATACCTATTATTCTTTTCATAAATTGTTTGCTTGCGTGGTTATTTGCTTGGTAGCTTACGTAAATATGAATAATTTTTTAATCAAACATGGTTATGTAAATCATATGCAAATTTTTACAAAGTAGTTAATGAAATGCATTTTCAAAAATGTCAAACCACTCAACCATTTCTGTTTTTTACATTAACCCCACACAGTGGTGTGTGATGAACGTAATTTTCCTCAGAGTCAATGTCATACTCGGAAAAGCTCTGTGAAGGATCTTTTAAAGGAAAGAAAGGAGATGAACTTCTAAGATGGGTAGGAAACTGGGGGTTAGTGTGTCCAAGAGTGACAGACGTATGAATTCATCTCTCCCGGTGCGGTGAAGACAATGAGTCGAGAGAGACCAGCTGGAGAGGTCAAACTGACCTCTCCCAATCCAGCCCGCTATGCGGGCACTGGAGGTTATCCACCTCTTACCCGTCCGTATAAGCAATAGATGGTTCTCTTTCAAGGTTCTCGCAACATTCTAATTTTTTTGTTACACGAAGCTACATTTATTTATTTTGAACGAATCTAGAACTCCAGTGTCCTTGCATACGTTGTTAGTAAGCAGTATGCAAGTGCTTAACAGGAAAAACAAAATGCAAAAAAATATGTTAGTAAGATAAAGATAAATTAAACAGGGGAAAAAAATCATTCATGAGACGGCATTGCATCTGTAAAAACCTGCAAGCAACTGCATAAAATAGAGAACATAAGTAATACAATAAATCTCAAATCAATTGGCAAATACCAACAAAAAATGTGAATGTCTTTCGGTCTGACCATAAACTACACTTAGCTTCCGTGTCCCTTAGCCAACCACTCAGTGAAGCCTCAAAGAATGTTAACTGAATATTTGGGGTAAAATACCCGAAGACTAAAAGAAAATTCCCGCCATGCGGGCAGATGCATCTGCCGCCAGCGCAACTGACTTCATCCGTAGAACCCGGGCACCCTGCTAAGTCAAAAAAAAACAAACGTAGTGAGCCACTTGACGTAATATATGGTAGAGTTGTAGGGTATCCAAAATCTCAAATTGGTAATTTTTGAAAGAAACTGTTCTAAAATATGAAACATAAAACTAATAATTCTCGAGGTCCACCCTTTTTCTTTACTAACTTGCAACACAAAGGTAAACTGCAGAGATGCGTCACTGAATGAAATGTATCATGCTCTTTGACCTTTTCTACGCTATTGAATTTACTCGGATGTTAACAGCGGTGTACATTGTATACTGTAGTGTATATTTCGTCCGGGTAAGCTTCCACCGAAGTAAATGTAATTTACTGCAATGACGTCCCGGCACCGGCAGAGAGGGAGCAGTATCTGCGGCGTATCTGTGGCCGTATATATCACGTACAGACATCAAATGAAATGGAAATTAAATTGGCTTCAGGGTGTCAGCCTTAGCGAACGCAATAAACGGATGAGGACTCTCTCAGGAAAAGTTATTCACTCAATTGCGAGCGTATTTCCGCATCATTTACGACGGAGAAATTTGCACTACATGCTGCATTGCATTTCTTTCATTGTTCAGTTATGTAATGATAATGGTTTTATTGCAGGATGTGAGTAGGACTGTGCAATCCCATATATTCTATGTAAATCCAATAAATATTAAGAAAAACAAGTTTAAAATAAAATCTTCTGTGCAGTCCCCACGCGGTAGCAGTGAAACCTTCAGAAAACTAAACTACAAGAGAAAGAGTGGAATGCAGAATATCAGGAGTAGGGTAATTGTAGGTTTTATTTATTACAATATTGTTACCAAGTTCAAACATTATTTTAAACAAATAGTAGGCTGGTAGGCCACGAAGCACCGAATAAAGAGGACACTGATTTTTTTGATTTTTTTTAATGAATAATGACCTTCTTACTTAAATATCTGTATATATATTTTTATTTTTAGAGTTAGTTTTAATAGTTAAAATAATTGTCAAAGTTTTAATTTTTCAAGACCCCCCGAAAACCACCGTGTGTATGGTGAATCGTGTGACGTCATCACTCCTGAAAATTAGTTTAGGATCGGGCAATCAGCTGATCTACTGCCGCCATTTTGAATTCCGTTGTTCGAAGTATTCTCTCTAGAAATAGCATTACTATTTTTTTTTTGTGCTGTAGCTTTTGAATATTTTCAATAATAGAAATAAACTAATTAGAGATATTTTTATTTTTGAAACATTATTTAGGCCTAAATAATGTTTCAATAAACACAACAACTAAATCTCTATAAACAGTATGTAAAAAAAAACAAATAAATTAATACGATGGCTTGTGTCATATCATACATTCTCATACAATGACTACGGCGTGTTTTTACTTGACGGCGTGTTTTTACGACCCGATTAAAAATGGATTTTTTAATATTTTTTTTAAAACTCTGCGTTTAATGTTATTAAATAAAACTTATATATTCAGAATCAGCGTTTATTGGTCTATATATTTTAGCGAATATTTTTCACTGGAGTACCTTATTGCACACCCTGATTTATTTTAGTACTTTATGGGAGAAACTTCAAATTGGAATATGTAATCTTTGTAGACAATATTAGCGCCTCTCACACGAAAATTTGAAACAGGAAAATCATAAAAAGATTTGGTGACATCTAGGAATTGAACCCAAGAATCGCCTGGTCGGTGCTTGCCCTCCGGTAAGATTAAGGTTCTGGGTTCAATTCCCACATGCAATTGAGTGATTAGATTTTTTTTTGGTCTTACCGATATTATGTTTAAGCCCCGACAGAAACGTGCGCAGTGATCTCAATTTATGAATGTAAAAATAATGATCCAAGGTAAATCCCGTTCCATTTAACGACTTTAAAATCCCACAAAAAAACGTTAAATCATCCCAAATTTTCCCGGAAATCCCCGCAGACCAGCGGCAGCGCGTAAGCCACAGTCATAATATTATTTTCGAATGAATAAACTACTATGAAATTGCACTTACAAAACCTCTCTAATCTCCTACGGATTTGCTTTTTGTTTAAAACCTAGTTCTGAAATGGAGGATCCAGTTCCCGTATTTCATGAAAATACATTTTTTAAATCTATTATCGGATGTCCATTCTGTTTAGACGAATAAAAACTATATTTTTGAATGTAGCTATTACTTTGTTGTTATCCATTATAAAAAAATGAAACAATACAACTTTGTATAAACCACTTATAAAATGTGCAAATCCGACCGGTTTCGGAACAAACGTTCCTTCGTCAGGGAAAGCTTATACTAATTTGACAGTTTAGAACAATGTTTTATTATGTTAGGGGTGGAGCCGTTGTTAGTTAATAATGTAGATTGGGTGGCTAGGTATTAGTGTAGAGTGGGTGGGTAGGGGAACAAATCCATGATTGGGCTATATGACAATATTTTTTGTTTGTTGATAATAGATTCATTATTTTTAAGGGATTTTTTAATTTCCAAAGCTTCTAAGTTATCTAAACGTTTTCCTTTATGATTAATATGAAGAATATTTATCCCTGTGTTTTTTTCAAAACTATGGTTATTTTCAATGATATGGTTAGCGAACTCAGAAAAATTATTATTATTAAGACACCTTAAATGTTCTTAGAACATTTGTAATTTTGTTATCATATTTATTACATGAATTTAACAATCAAGTCACACAAAAACAATTAATTTAATTTTATACTCTATAACTCTAGCATTTGTAACTACACGCGAAATTGAACAAATTTTGTTCCAAGTCTTTTTATTTCGACGAAAAAAAATCGTACTTCCATGTACTATACAACTCCAAACTCAGAAAGTATATTGAGAGGATGATTTTTTTTAACCTCAAAACATTTTGTTAACAAAGAGTTTCTCGTATATCAGTAGTTAAAATAAAAGCCTTATTTTTCGTTATACTCTGTATAATCAATTGTACAATGTTAACATATGTACAGTCATTGTGACTTGTGACCCTTGAGCTTGCTTTGTAGAACAAAGTTTTACAAAGTTTGGCTCAATTTCACACAGTTTCAGCTTTCCTAAAAATCACTGATGTAGAGGATCCATGTCCCATATTTCATTAAAATACACTTTTAAATCTATTAACGGGATTTCCATTTCATTTAGGCAGAGAAAATCTAGTTTTGATATGGTGGAACAATGCTTTGGTGGTCTCATGTTTTGGTTCTTTTGGTCCATTGTTTTATAAAAATACTCTTTTAAATCTATTAGCGGAATTTCCATTGCGTTTAGAGAGATAATCTAGTTCTGAAATAGAGAATCCAAGTCCCACGTTCCATGAAAAAATATGTTTTTATCCATCCAGGTCTAAAATACTAATGTATTAACAATGCTATTAATAAGTATTTTCTTTCTGATCAGACAGATAAAATGTAGTTTTAATGTAGAGGATCCTATGTTTTATAAAAATACACTTTTAAATCTATTCACGGGATTTCCATTCCGTTTAGAAAGATAATCTAGTTCTGAAATAGAGAATCCAAGTCCCACGTTCCATGAAAAAATATGTTTTTATCCATCGCATCGGAATTCAAAATTATTCCACAAGCGTAAAGCTTCTGATAAATATAAATATGGAAATTTCAATTTCATGAAATTGTCGGAAAATCTTTTTCATGCACGAATTTATGAATGTCAACCGAAAAATGTGCAACCTCAAACGTAAATTCAATATTGATTAGGCTAGTGATTGCCAAATTTGCATGAGTTGAATACTGTTGATAAAAAAATAAGTTAAGTAATGTAAAAATAAAATTAAATGAACAACAAACAAAATTACAAACAGCTTTCGTTTTTTAGGAAATTAACTTTAAATAAGTAATTATTTTTTATTTTTAACTTTATGAGCAAAATCTCAAATTATAATTAGTTAATTAATTGAAGACAATATTAGCGAAACTCAATCGAAAATGTGGAGACAGAAAAATCAGAAAAAGATATTTTAACCTCTGGGACTCGAATCCAGGACCCTTTGTTAACATGACAAGTGCTCTACCAAGTAAGCTAAGTCACTTTTACTGTACCATACTTCGACTAATAACTACCAACATTATCTTCATTTTCTTAACGCACATATTATTGGCTGCTATCTTTATATATGATTGCAAGATTCAATCCGAACTAAATGCTATCTAGATAGTGTCTGGATAAATTTTATCCATTTTATTTTTAATATGCGACGTCTGTTTATTTTTTTATTTTTAAGTTTATGAGTAAAATCTCAAATTATAATATTTAATTAAATGAAGACAATATTAGCGAAACTCAATCGAAAATGTGGAGACAGAAAAATCATTTTTTCGTTTGATTTCAAATTTTCTGTTGAGTTTCGCTAATATTTACTTCATTTAATAAATATTTTTCATTTGAAATTAACCCTCTTCCTGACATCCGATTGAACTGGAACCCGCCAATAGACTCGTTGTCGACGACAATGCATTCTATCAACGTTTAATGGCACTCACGCACAACATTTTCAAACGTACGTATTTTCCCGACTGTATGTAGCCAGGTTATTTGTTAGGTTTGTTTCTTGAATTAAAACTAACGATGTCTCTTTACGATTGGCTGAACATGAATTCTAACGATATTGCAGTTCTATTCATGAATTACTTTAATACCATAGTTCTGTGAAATCACCCCAGCAGTATTTGCCTCAATTTTGGACAACACGAAAAATAATTCAAATACAACACAGAAAAACACGAATTACATTAATTCATTCACTTATCAATTGAAGTCGTTTTGACGATATTTCTGCGTCATCAGTGACCAATTAAAAATAAAACTCAATAGGAATTTGCATTGCTAGATGTTATTTCTACCGCTCGTTCGAATTTTTATTTTTTAAATAAAATTCACAAGTACCGAGCAAGGTTTCTACGTTAATTAAAATTGTAAACACGGAGCTCGGAATTCATGCAATATTTTGTTCTGGAAATATTGCCACATTTCAACCGGTTTTATTTCAAAGGTGAATGTCAAGTGGGTTTTTTTTTAATTTTACATTTTAGACCTGTTTTTTCTAGAAAGGGTTTTGATATTAGAGATGCGGGTAATTAAAGCAAAACATGGAAACAACTGTGGTATTACGAAACCTTTACAAAAACATGAAGAGTGTCATCATGATATTAATCACCATCATGCATGATTTAATTCGCTGTTGGATGAAAATCTCCTACTATTTTCAATTTCATGGCATGTTTCTTGCTTATATCCTCGAATGACTGGACTGGGATTGGTTTAACGGTTATCAAACTTTTTTATGTATTAAAGCACGTCCTTCCCACTGCCACATGCGCTGAAAATTTATGGATTATTTTTGACAGTTTTGTATGGTTCATTTTCTGAGGATTTTTTATCGTAAACTTCAATGGTTCATTGATTTTAACGGAAACGAATTCTGGGCAACTAGAACAGGGTACCTTCTATTACCTGCTTATTTGGCTTGTAAAGTAGGTCCTTCATAAACAGTTGTGTTAGAAAAAAAAATCAGAGTTTGCAATTCACATGCAATAGAAGTGAAACCTAAAGTAGACAAGAGTGGGGAGGCTACGAAGCACCGCATTCACTACCAGAAAAAATCCTATAGATGTACGAGAATGTAATTGGGTTTGTCTCTTTTTATCTCGAGTTTCAAATCAATACGGTGCTAAAGAAGTTTTCACTTCAAAAACCTAAAGATGAATCCCACCTGAACTTCTTCTATGATCTGTTTCATGGAACGAACCGATTAAAAATGGAAAGGAACCATTGCGCGTTCACACTTGCAGCATTCAATTTCGTTCCTTGCTATTTTTTTTAACTTTTCTACACCCCATGTGAAAATAACCAATTTCCCGTTCAAAATTATTACGATACAGAAATTATTATCTTTAGTTCATTGATAGCTAGTTATTTTTCAAACAATAATAATAAGTTACAACTTATTTCATAAATAAGTTATTTCGTTTACTCAACGCTGCAAACAAATGTTTATCTTTAGTATTAGACGATTTAGTACCAACAGTATTTACACAATATACTCGTACTTTGATAACATGGTACCGCTTATTGGCTTTCATTCTAGATTTACGCTTTAATTTAATTATTAAAAAAAAAACACAATTCAAATTATAACATTTATTCATTATTTCGTGTCATTTCGGAGGTTTACTTAATAATACTAACATTCTTCAGGTTTTAAGATTATAATACTAACAACTAACATTGAACAATTGTTTTTAAACATTTGATTATAATATTTTCTTCTATTGGACGCTTGTGTTCAGAAGAGGAGTTGACGTCATAATAATAAGTACAGTTTGAAACTTAATTATGTTTTCAGAAAATATGAACATTTCAATGTTGTAGATAATTGAAATGTTTTGATACGAAAGTAATTTGTTTTGAATCAAATTTACTTTGAATTAGTCTTCGTATAATATTGTATTTATTATATACAATTATGTTGATACCACGGTTATTTATTTTTATGGTAGTTTGAATGAGAGTATCACATAATTTATAATGTGGTGAGTCAACATCTCTTAATTATATAAATAAAGATTTATAGCTCAATTGTAAAGCTTAAATATAAGTCGATGCTGTTAATTGGGACGTTATAATTGTAAATTGTGACGAATCAAAGACTTATTAGTATTATGTGTCATTGCTCCTTTTAACAAGATTGATTGCGGTGTGTGCTGTTATCCTGGCAGACACAATAAATTAATTAATTGAAAGGACAGACGGACATTCGAAATCAAAACATCTTTTTGGTTTGAAAGAAAATACTAACAAATTAAAACGAAATATGAAAAAAAAAAACAATTAACAGAAAAAAAACTAACGGTCTCAACTCGGACTAGAACTCAAACAATTCAAATTTAAGTCATTTTAATCTCGTAATTCAAATTTAGAATTAACAATATTATCTTCGACTAATTTTTGTCAAAATTTTTGGCAGCTACCTTTTTTAAAAAATTACTTAAAAATAAGAGATCTTAGTGGCCGAATTGGTTAAGGCGTTCGTCCCGGGAAAACGCGAGATCCTTCTCCTCAGTTACGACTGTTAGCTTTCTTTCTGTGTCTTGTTCTTTGTCATCGTTTAGTATTATCTTTAATTATCTTATTATTAGATTCGTTTGTATTATCTTCTCCTTTAATAATAATTACACATCTTGCCATCTTTTAACTGTCAACTAATAACTATACTTACACATATATTTACAAAATACTATTGACAATATTCGAGTAACTTGTGTATTGCTTGCTATAAAAAGATGTTGGAAAAATCTAATAAATTATAATTTCATTCCGTTATTGCTAAACCTTCCGTAAACTGAATAAGTCCAATATTACAACACTGAATACAATATTTTAAATGCCAATAATAATTGTTGGATGATTTTTATAGCGCCATTTTCGTGAGAAAATCGCCTCCAGGGCGCTTTACAATTCATTTACACATTTAATCTATACATGTATATTACAAGTTGCTTATTACTAAGATTGGTAACTAATGCAATGACTTACAACTAAGACCTATATGACTAGTGACTTAAAACTATACTTATTTTTATAATCGAGTACAAAACTGCTCTTATCGTATTATTATTTACGTATTTTATATGTCTTAAAAATAATTATTTATAACTATTATACATATTTGCATTTACAAACACATATTTACATTAACAAACATATATTGTTATGATTACTGCCAGTACTGTCAGTGTGAGTTATGAAAAATATGTTTAAAAAAATCTAAGTTAATTTATGGACTGTGTAATGACAAACTACTGAAGAAATGCAGTTATTTTTCTGGATATAACAATTTGAAAAGATGCGTTTTTAGCTTCGCTTTGAACTCAGACTTGCTGTCGATATTTCTCAAATATGAAGGGAGTTTGTTCCAAGCTGTTGGGCCTGCCACTGCGAAAGCCCGGTCTCCGAAATTGGTATTGGGATTGAGCGTAGATACTGAGAGTCTACCTATGGCTGTTGAAGATGCTGATCGAAGGGTTGCTTGCCTGGTATTGACATCATTTTGAATGCACAGTTCCGACAGGTAGGGCGGCGCCATGTTGTGTGTTGCTTTAAAAACCATCCAGCAGAGTTTGAATTGGATTCTCTCAGGACACTTAAGCCAATGAAGATTACGCAGATGTTGGGAAATGTGGGAATATTTGGAAACGCCGGTTATCGGTCTTGCTGCAGCATTGAAAACTGACTGAAGTCTGTCAGTGTAAATTTTAGGGAGATTTGCATATAGGCCATTGCAATAGTCCAGTCGTGATACGACGTAAGAGTTTACCAGCATCTTTGTGGCCTTGGTCGGAATATTTCTCCTTATAGATTTGATTTGGCGCAGGTGAAATAAACCTGCGCTTACTGTTTTATTAATTTGGGATTTAAGAAAAAGATCTTGGTCAAGATGTACACCTAGGAGTTTAACGCCATTTTAAGGTATAATTTTACACCCCAAGTAATAAGAGGAGATTTATCTAATATTGACTGACGCTTTTTTGTTGCTGTCCAAAGAAATTTTTTTTTGGTTGGATTTAGTTTTAATTTATTCGAAGACATCCAGTCTTTTATGGCAGTGATGCATTTAATAGTGATATCTTTTAATTTATCTCTCTCGTTCGGTGCACAGTAGAAATAGATTTGCTGATCGTCAGCGTAGCAATGAGAAAAAAGTCCGAATGATTCTATTATTTTGGCAACATCGTTGATGAACAAAATGAAAAGTAGGGGTCCCAGCACTGAACCCTGGGGTACTCCAGAAGTGAGGTTTACAAAAGGAGAGTTTTTACCACCAGCTAGTACAGATTGTGTTCGGCCACAAAGATAGGATTTTATCCATTGAATAGTTTCACCACCCAGTTCTGCACTACTGCATGAAATGCACTACTCAAATCTAATAATGATAGTAAGGCTAACTTACCTGACTCATTTGCAAGCATCAAATCTGACAACACGCGCAATAGTCCAGTCTCGGTTGAACGATACCTCCTATAAGCTGACTGGTACTTTGATAACAGTTCATTTTTGGCCAGATGGGCGGTTATCTGCCTGGTCACAATTTTTTCCAGGACTTTTGAGATGAATGGTAAATTTGACACTGGACGATAATTACTTAAATCTACAGAATCTAATTGGGATTTCTTTAAAATTGGGGAAACAAGGGTTTTTTTGAGCAGTTGGGGCACCTCGCCTAAATCGAAAGATTTATTTAAAGGAACACTATGAATGGCAATACATGTTTCAGACACTTTTTGAGTAGCCACGTTGGAATCGGGTCTAATGTTCAGAGAACTAGACACAATCTTGGTGACTTCCTCCAATGTAGTGGGTTTGAACTTCATCAAAGATTCGCCGTTGTAAGTGGTGAAGTTAGGTGGAGGTGCAAACGCCATCATTGCTCGGATATTTTGGATTTTTTCTTGGAAAATGTCGGAGAAGTCCTTTGGACTGAACGCGGCTGTAGTTGAGTTGAGTACGCCAATGCAAACTTATTTATTAATTTTATTTTAGTGATTTTTACATTAAAGTGTACAAATTGCTAATTAATTACAAGATTACATATTGCATTCTATATTTGTTCAAATACACCTTGAACCTTCCAATTTGTGTGGACTTTAAAGTTTCTGGTAGCGTGTTATAAAACTTCATCCCTTTGTACATTAAACCGTTCTACGTATTCGCTTTGTCCTTTTTTTGAAGCCTATTTCCTTGCACGTCCCCGTGTTATGTCTGTGAATGTCCTTGTTGTATATAATTTTATTTGATAAGTATTTTTATAAGTATTTTAACAGGTTTTTTACATAAAATAAATATCATCGTGTTCAAGGTCAGCATCTGTTTCACGTAACGTGTTTTTTACAGTAACTAAACTAGTAAATAAACTAATTTTACGTCTATTACCAATAGATATGTATTATGCCTGTATAGGGATTTTACTGATGAACGGGCAAAGGTCACGAACAAAGGCCACCTATCCGTTTAAGGTGCTTAATTAGGATAATAATATCTGATTAATGTTGGACTATTGACCTGTGATACGAGTATCAATAGGTGGCTACTCGACGATCAAATCCGCCAGTCGTTAATGAAGCTCGGCGCCGGACAAATTATGGGCGCCGGACAGGTATTGACTATGGATCATAACACCTTCTCGCCCCCATAACCCGTACCACCACCACAATCGGGTCTCATGTCCCTGATTCGCGTAATATAGTACTCACTTCATTGTTGCCCGTTCGTACTACTATTCGCCTCTAATTTACTGGAAAATTTATAAAGTGATCAAGTTAGAAATGATAAAACCGTTATCAATTTAACGCTATACACTGATTTTCTTATTTTATTTTTGCGACTTAGTTTTTGATATGTAATTTGGATAGATTTTTGCTTTTTGTTTAGAATATTCTGGTTGGTTTTTGAAGTAAAACTTCTTTACGCACGCTTAACTTGGGGAGTAAGCTGGTGAATGCATGATGAGAGCGTTACGAAAAGTGTGATCGGGTGAGGCGAACGGTCGGGCCTTTACGCACGCTTGACTTGGGGAGTAAGTTGGTGAATGCGTGACGAGAGCGTTATGAAAAGTGTGATCGGGTGAGGCGAACGGTCGGGCCTTTACGCACGCTTGACTTGGGGAGTAAGTTGGTGAATGCGTGACGAGAGCGTTATGAAAAGTGTGATCGGGTGAGGCGAACGGTCGGGCCTTTACGCACGCTTGACTTGGGGAGTAAGTTGGTGAATGCGTGACGAGAGCGTTATGAAAAGTGTGATCGGGTGAGGCGAAGAGGAAGTTTTAAGGGAGAAGTTAGTGAAGTTTTACTTCAGTCGGGTGGTCTAAAGCACACTCGTTTTTTTTTAGTTTTTGAATACGTCCAAAAAATTTCCATTGATTTGGATTTTATTGCAAAGGCGAAATATTTTGACCCCCTGGCAAAATATGGCCGAGGCCTGTGGAGTTAACTCCACCCAGTAGGCCCTTTGGAAAAATGTTTCCTTCAAGATTTATATGATCTTTGAAAATACTGTGTGGGAAATAAGTAGTAAATCTAGTTCTTGGAGAGCCCCATATCGTAGGATGGAGAAAATTCAGAGACTGAACACGAGAAAGAGTTGTATAAGCTACCCGCTCTCGATGTGGTGATAGTCAACCGAATATAAATGTTGGATGCATGTTTGGCTAGTTTCCCGGCAGTATCTAATCGAAATTTTACTTGTAGAAAATATAAATAGTACCTAATCAATAATGACGAGACACAATAATACTCGATTAATATTTGCTGAACTACTTATACGATATATAATAATAAAAAATATGTTCATGTAGACCAATAAACGCTGATTCTGAATAAACAAGTTTTATTTAATAATATTAAACGTAGAGTTTTTAAAAAATTATTAAAAAGTCAATTCTTAATCGGGTCGTAAAAATACGCCGTCAAGTTGGCATTATTGAAATTTTAGTGGTGACGTCACTGTTCGACGTGTCGGGACGTCACCGTAAAGTAATTGTATGGTAATGTATCATATGACACAAGCCATCGTATTAATTTATTCGTTTATTACATACTGTTTACAGAGATTTGGTTGTTTATCTCTTATTAGTTTATCTCTATTATTGAAAAATATTCAAAAACTACTGCACAAAAAAATAGTAATACTTCTTCTAGGGAGAATACTTCGAACAACGGAATTCAAAACGGCGGTAGTTGATCAGCTGATTGCCCTATCTTATAGTAATTTTTCTGGTTTGATGACGTCACACGATTCACCATATACGGTGGTTTTCTGGGGGTCTTGAAAAATTAAAACTTTGACAATTATTTTAACTATTAAAACTAACTCTAAAAATAAAAATAAAAATGCAGTTATAGTTAGAAGGTATTATTCATTAAAAAAAAAATAATTGGACTGGAGCTCTCTCTTGTTCGTGTAAACGGGATGCATCCTAATCGTGGATTAAAAAAATAACGAGAGCGGCGTGAAATTGAACGATTGATTGACCGGTTCGCAAGCCTCGATGCAACATTTTGTAGTTTTCCCTTTAAAATTGGTCCTAAATTGAATAAAATATTTCGATGAATCCATCACTCACGCGTATTTATTATGATTTACCCAACCATATTTTCATATCGTTGCTGTGGGCGATTACAGAAAATGATTTAAATTGTTTTCAGATTGTAAGTCCCTACATGAAATGGTGTTTAACGAAAAGCAATATTAAATTTACCGGTGACCGGATAAGTCAGAATGAAACCAACTCAGAAGCATCTCAGAAAGGTCATTAAGAGTGGTGATAAAAAACATTAAAACATTGGTTAAACAGGTTAAGTTAGATTAGAATTAAAATTATTTTTTCATAGCTTTTAATGACCTTTCTGGGGTGTCTGCACTTCCCTTCCTTAAAAAGACCCTTCACACAGCATCCCATAAGATGACAAAGTGATTGTGTGGAGCTAATGTAAAAAAAAATCGAGTGCAGCTCACACGCGGTAGAAGCGAAATTTTACCAAAACAATCTCAACCAATACTTGAAAAGTGAGGTCATAATGAAAGCGGCCAATGAGGGCGGACCTAGCGTCATTTCAAATCTCAACCAATAGGAGCCTTGAAAAGTGATATCATAATCAAAGAGGCCAATGAGCACAGTTGAAGTAATGCGTCATTTCCGTTTCATCCGAATTTCAAATCACAGCGGGGCTATAGAAGTTTCACTTCAAAAAGAAAAAAAAAAAGTTTCGTAGAAAATGAATATATTCTCTTCCTTTACATAATAATACTACATTTTTTGACGTTTTTTCCTTTGGGACGTTTACATAATAATACTACATTTTTCAGGTTTTTAATATTATAATACTAACATTATACAGTTTTTTTTACATTATAAATTAACAATTGTTTTTTAAATTTCTCAGCCTTTCTGTATTTAAGTACTATTTTGAGTGTTCTTGAAGTAGTAAAATTATTTGTTTTTAAAAAGTTATATTCTAGATAGTTCCAAGACGACCCTAAGTTTTAGCTTTTAAACATAATCTCTTCAAAATTTATTCGTAACTCTAAATTATAGTGAAACCCGCTATTCGTACATTTTTCTTCAGAATCTTCGTTGAAATATTTTATCCGCGTTTGTTTATTTTATTCTCCATTTGTTTATTTTATTTCTCCAAGAAGTTTACAACAATCTACTTGCCTTTTAAACATTCTGACTGCGCAGTATTCCGTGTTACACGAGCATGAAAATCTAAAGAAAAAACATCTAAAGTAATAAAAAAATGGTAAATAACTTTTTTTACAATATTGCCACACAAGAGGCCCTGAATAAAATAATTCTCTTCAGTGCCTATCTCATCTTTGGAGATGCTGTGTTTAGAAAAGGAAGAATTGGATGTTCTGTGGAGGAAAACAGTGGTTAGGAATCTAGGGGATAGTGTGTCCAGGGGTGACGGATGAATGATTCCATCCCTCCCACTGATGTTAGAGGGAGCCCTGCTAGAGAAATCAAAGATCTCTCTCAACCAGTCTCTCCCGATCTGGCATGCCACGCAATTGGTAGCAGATAAACCTCACTTCATGAACCCTGGCACTAAGTCACCAAATGTATCCAATAAATGGTTCCCGGGGCTGCGATTCCTCTTACCCACCTCCCAAATAAAAATGGCTTTTTAATAGTTCGAGAGTTTTAACTTAACGTAAATTTTTCAAAATTTAAAAAATCTTGAAATGGTTTGTAGTCCACCCAGCGGAGTCCCATCATGATCAAATGACAAAGACCATTATTAAGCCATTTTTTTCGATGATTATACTCCTTCCCACAACATTGTCGAATGTTACATAATACCCGGAGTAATTGTAGAATGTTTATTCTTTCTGAATTGAACGTATGTGCTTTTGTCATAAACTGACATATGACAGATCTCTCATGTGTTCTATTATAGATAAGTTATTCATGGTAAGAAGCAGACAAAAAGAAAACGAAATCCTAAATTTACATCCCCGTAAGTGTCATGATTCTTCACTTAGAGGAAATATTGTCACAGGTTGATGCCTGATATTGTGATATTGTCTCCTTCAGCGCGTACGAGAAATTCCCCAGCTGCACCGGCATAGTAATAAGCCACTCCAGATCTCCTCCGTCCCCACCCACCACCCCCGCCCAGCCCACCCCGCGCGGCCGCCGACAGAACTACTCAAACATTTACACCCCGCCAACTTGGCCTGATGGCGCTTGAATACATCAGCTTTAAGTTTAAAGACGCTCGTGAAGGATTAATGTGGGTGTAATGCCGCTCAATATTAGACATGTCTTCAGCGTATGAGATTTTAAGGCGAAATCAATTCACCTACCTATCGCAGAGAAAAGAAGAATTCGGAGAGGCCCGAGGAAAACGTAGCAAGATGGAATGAATTAAATATAAATCAGTATTAGACCTGCCCTCAGCGTATGAGATTTTAAGGAAAAATCAATTCACCTAATCCTATTGCAGAGAAAAACAGAATTCGAAGAGGCCCGAGGAAAACCTAGCATGATGGAATGAATTAAATATTAATTATAAATCAATATTAGACGTCTAGTCCTCAGCATACGAGATTTAAATAAATTGAAAGATTTTAAGAAATATTTAAAAAGATTTTAAAAAATTAATTCACCTAATCCTATCGTGGAGAAAAGAAAAACTCGGAGAAGCCCGAGGAAAACTTAGTAAGATGGAATGAATTAAATATTAAATATAAAGCATTATTAGACTTGTCCTCAGCGAATGAGATTTTAAGGCAAAATCAATTCACCTAATCCATGTTAGTTAGTTTAATTCAGCAGAACAGAGCAGTATGTATGTGCATTGTGCAATGCTCAGTAAGGCACATAAAGAGAAAGAATACAATAATAAAATGAGGGAACCTATAATATATCGTAATGTACATTTGTACCGACAGCAATGAATTAGCCGTTTTTCAGTGTTTTGTAATTTTGATGTCCAGGCAAACCAAGATAGTCCAAATTGACATTTCGTGATTCCAGAATGAATTAATCTTGGAAACTGAAAATAAATACGTGTTGAACAAGTAATTTTAGATGGAAAAGCTGTATATTTTCATCACACCTGATATATTTATGACCATATGAAAGTTTTTTCCGAGACACAAATTAATTATGGAAAAAGAATTGGTTGAAGATAGTATTGTTAATTCTAAAAATTTGAAATATGAGATTGACAAATATGACGGTTTTACAGAAGGTGGCAATACCGAAATTGGTTAACGCGCACATCCCGTTTGGACAAGAGGTCTGGGTTCGAGTCCCAGTTGCGACCATTGTCTTTTTCTATTTTTCTGTGTCTGGTTCTCTTTCATATTTTTCGTTTAGATTATTATTGGTGTCTTCTTCTTCAACAACAAATTAATTATTTGTATTTCACTTTAAAAACCCCTATTGTATGCCAGGATCTTTTGCCCATACATCGTATGAAATCTCGGAAAGAATGCTTTTGAAGTAATATTTTGCGCATTTATTTTAAACTGTCGTTTATTTTATTTACTGAAAAACATTATTTTTGAACAATAAACTATCGATAAAAACATTATTTGTGTTTATTTGATGAATTGATAGGTTTATCGAAGTTTTTGTGACTGACCATCAACTGACTTTGGCAGTTCATTTCGCGGTAAAATGCGACATTCATTTTCCACCGACAAATTATTTTAAAATATTCTGGTGTTACCAGGTGAATGAAACTTTTGGCGGTATCGCGAATACTGTTGGCGCAAGCGATTCTGACCTTATAATTTATCGCATTATTGTCAAAATCACATACAATTTATCTTTTTTAAGTCTACCGTGGCCACAAGGTGACAAACGGCTTACAAGCGGTGATATACACATTATTCCAAAACAGAAATGAGAGTAAATAAAGTGATAAAAACACATAAAATTATTTAATATTTAAACAAAAGGTATACTACGCCCAAAACTAAAATGCTGAACTGATCATGATACGTTTTATTCTCGCGCAGGTACATTCACTTTACTGACTTTACAATGGTCGTAAGCGAAAGAGAAAGACGGGCATAACTCGCGTATCGGGACGGTTTCTGTAAACGTCAGGTAGGCATTAAATTTTGGCGTTTACTATAAATGTCTAACACGAGTTACTTTACGAGAGGTAGAAGGCCAGCTAGCAATGAAGAAGATTTGGTAAAATAAAACTTAAGTTTCCAACAATAACTGTTAAGTGAGGCACTAACGCCACTAACCCTCCCACGTAAATGCTCAATAAAGGAGAATTGTATAAAACCATCAACGATCGTTTCCAATCAGTGGTGACACCTTCCGTGATACGGTGATAGCTATATCTTGCGGTAAATGTTCGGGTTAGTGATATTTGGCTTCGATAAATAATAGGCATTAGATGGCGTGCGTGACTTCGAGGTGGGTTCGCCCGGCAGCGCCATTACAGTGTGCTTTTAATTTATATTGTGTCCGTCGCTCCCTGGAACCAGCGACGGCCAACCGACCCTCCGTGCCGGTCATTCCCAAAGTAAGGACGGACGCGGCAATCGCAATAAGAAGTCCCATATAAATATCGTACGTAACGTCATCTTCCAGTATTTTATGTCTTTTTCGCTTTCATCCCTACCGTTTTTTCCATTAACCCTACACAGGAGACACTGAGAAAAATAATTTCTATGTCATCTTTGGGGATTGTGTGTGGTGGCTATTTTTAAAAAAAGGAAGGAGAGGAAGTTCTGGGAAGGAAAAAGGTGTTAGGGATGGGTAGGAATCTGGGATTCAGTGTGTTCAGCTCACCCCATGAACCCGGGCGCTCTTAAGAGACCCAGGCAATAAAAATATTTCCCGAGGCAGCGGGAGCCATTCCCGCCTCCCAAATTTGAAAGGCTTGCAAAAATTAAGAGGACGATCGTCTGTTTCGCTGGGACGTACGGTAGCGGTAGGTATTACGATCTTTTAACACGCTTTATTTTTTCGAGTATTCTAGGTACTCACAATAAAGATTATTTTTCTAGGTGATGGATAAGTGCGTAATTTATATTTGTACTAAAGACGAACGATATCGAATAAACGATAGATAACGTTAGATAAACGATAGATAAACGATAAGAAAACGTTTTTTTTTTAAATCCCACGTAAAAACCCACAATATCACAATAAACATAAATTAACCGAAAAATTATTTCTAAATATGCTTGCCTGCAGTCAATAATTCCGTGAAAACTTAAAAGTTGTTTATCTAAAAAAAAAACTATTTTGAAGTCTTACTATCTTATCCCTGTTAGCGATTCAGAATTCGGATGAAACTGAAATAACGCGTGGATGCTGTGGGTGTTTGTAGACCCCGTCCACGTATCACCTATTTGAAGTTTGTCTACTTTTAAGTTTTTAGATATTAAGCTTTGTTTTCATTCCTATTCGCTATCAATGCTAATGGATGCGCCGCAAATTCATCCATCATGCCCTACGCATGATGGGCGCGATTGAAGTTGTGGCGCAACATTTGCACATTATCTGTTTTCTTGTTTATTAATCTAGTTTATGGCTTTATACTTTGGTAGTTATCTTGAATGTTTTTGTGTTACACTTATCATATAATGTTTTTTCAGTACCCCATCAGACCAAGTTAGTTAGTATATAGTGTAGGGTTCTCCTGTTAATTTTTGGGTTTTTGTTTTTTTGTTTTTTTTTTGTGTTTGAGGGCAAACACGTTCGGAGCAAGCGGGGTATTGTTATGAAAATATTTACTATTTTATAACAATCGCGGTCAAGTACTGTGCTTTCTGAAATTTTCCTTGTCTATTGTTTTTTTGACAGCCAAATATTCTCCGTTTTTACGAACCACTTTTCGTTGTGGCCCGCCTGGGCACGGACCGGAACGAGACGTCGGTGCCATTTTGGTGGATTAAAATGTGAATGATTGAGTTTACGGGAAGGTGCGTGACGCAGAATCCTGGCCGGTACCGTAAATACGCTGATGGAAGCTCCCGGTGCAATGAGGGGGTCAATTTGGTAATCGGATCTGAATAATGCCAACCTTGCTCGCCTCGTACGTGTTAGCCGATGGAAAGAAGTAACTTTAAAGGCCTAGCCGGTCGGTTAACGTATTTGGGGTAATGGATCGAGCGGACGACAATCAGACGACACCAGCGGAGTCCTCGAGACCGATCGGAGGACGTCGAAGGGCACACGCTTTTGCTGGATTGAGGGCCAGCACGCCTTCGCCGGGTGCAGCCGTGGATCCCGGGGAGAAGGCATCTCCGTTCAACAACAGCTCAACTACGCGTTAGTTAGGTTAGCTTAGTTATCAAACGGTCTGGGGGTAAGTCGATTCCATATTACCATCTGTATGCTTGTCTTATTTAAATAGAACTTCAATCGTATCTGCAAACTATGTTTAATTTCACATATCTCCTCATTCTCACGTAATTGCGGTGGTAACACCATATGCCCACCCTTGGGAAAGGTTTCTCATGCCTATCGCAGTGACAGCATACCTCGTCATGGACAAGGTTTGGCGTCCCAGTTTCCGATAGGAAACAAAGCTGTTCACTGTAATGTTTTCCTATTTAATACACCCACTTCATAAGCGGTGTAATCTACACATAGTATAACCTGTACACATAGTATAGTACATCACGGTAATGATTACCTATTTAATACACCCACTTCATAAGCGGTGTAACAGTTACTAACCACACAGCATGCCCAAGAACGGCATAGCAACCTGCGAAGCATTATACTCCTATCAAAGCTCCTATTGGTTGAGATATAAAACGGAAACGACGCGAGGTCTGCGCTCATTAGCCTGCTCACTGCGTTTTGATTATGACCTCACTTTTCAAGGCTCCTTGTTCTTCGTAGTTTGAGATTGTTTTGGTAAGATTTCGTTTCTACCGCGTGTTAACTGCATTCGATTTTATTTTAGATCTCACTTAATTTAACTGTGGTCATGAGATCGCTTTTAAGCGATAACATTTAGTTTTATGTAAATAGTTATAAAAAATTGTAGTTATCGTGCTTGTGATTGACTTCTTGTGAAGATTTGTAATCTTAGGGAAGCTTAAAGCTGAAGTTATAATCGAAAAATATCTACAATAGTCTTAGACGACTGACCTATATTGCAGTTAGATTGCCAATGCTAATTTTGCTGCATTACGAAATTAATTGGGAAAGAGGCTTAAAAGGAGCTTAGGTGAACTGAGTAAGTTTGGGAAACTCTGTTTTGTACCTTATTTTCAGCTCTTTATGTGTACATGCTATTCGTAAACGCGGGACTTCCATTCTCTTTCACTTAGGCGACATGGGTAGGGTCCCATTGAAACAGTGTCCGAAAAATTCTTATGGTTGATGATATTACAGTCATGGGAAAAGAGAAGGGGGTGGTTTTACTGAACGCGGCTGGGATTACCTGGATATTTGTGTAGATCACCAGGGTGGGTCACTGGAAATAGGTTAATCCGTTATAAGCGACGTTTCAATATTGTATGAGGGGTTTTTCATAGCGGTACATAAGTTTACTTTTGGTGTAGTTTCTTTTTAGTGTTCTTTATAATTTTGAATTATTAGAAAGGACGTTGATCATTCTGTATTATGAAAATCAAATCCTTTACTTTCGGAAAACTTGTGCAATAAATGAACTGAAATTACAATTGCTCATATAATATTGGGTGTTAACTAGAGTTATTTTTAAAAATAAATTATGTTAATATTTTTTCAACATTTCGTAACCGAGTAACCACTTGTACCCCGACCCTAACTGTGCAATATCCATCTATTTTAAAAAAATACATTAAAAATGTCAGCAAACGAAACCAAAATTTCATTTACTTTATTTTCCTCAAGATAATTAACACAAGTCAAGTATAATGTACTGATTAAAATAAGTCAATTGCATCTCTTAAAACCCTTAAAGAGTACGTATACGTTCATATATATACTTATATACACGTAAATATTAGCGCATATCGTGTTTTACAGCTTTATATCACAAATGAAAGCATTTACTATAAATTTCGACAAAATATCTGACAATTGAAACTATCCAGGAGAAGAAATGAGAAGAATATGTTAAAGAAAATAGATACAAATAATAATACTTTTTCTTCGGGTAACCTTTTTTATCGGAGGTTGGTTATCATCAGGAGAATCTTCTCCCGACAAAACGCAGACAGTAACAACTCAGCGGAACTGCATCCGTTTCAGTCACGTGCGTTTAATATGGAACAAAGGTCTCCGCCCATAATTGATTAAAAACAACCAACGGAAATTTTAGTATTATTAGAAATAAAAATACTTTTTAAAGTTAAGTCCGGCGTCCTGTTTGAATATACACCTGCCTCATTTTTTGCTCATTTACCGATTACCATCGGTTCTAACCCATTGTAAACCTGCATTTCTCTTCAAATCGTTAGCCCATCTCTTCTAAAGGTAATCTGATATATCTTATAAAATAGTTATTAGGTCGTTTCCGTTTCATCAAGTTTCAAATTACAACGGTGCTAAAGAAGTTTCACCTCAAAAATCTTCAGAAAACTAAACTTCGAGAGAATGACGAATGCAAAGTATCAGGAGTGGGATTTATTTATTATAATATTGTTATCAAATTTAAAAATTATTTTACATTTTATTCTACGAAGCACCGCACAAAGAGGACACTGATTAGTCTATCTCATTATCTCGCAGGCGAAATTCTATAGATGTATATGTTTGTCTCTTTTTAGTGTCGCTTTTCGTTTCGTCGAGTTTCACTTTTCACTCCAAAAACAAACATTCGAGGTTCCGAAAATCTCCTACAACCAATGATAAATGATCACAGCCTAAAATGTTGCCCATTCATTGATGAAGGACTAAGCTAAGTATCGAAGCATCAATGCGTTAGGTGGAACGGTATTTTAATAGTTCTTCAAATGATCCATAGTGCGAATAGATTGCTTTAAGTCGGTCGTAAAAAGGTTGAAGACCCCTCCCGTAAGTAAGGCCAGGGTGGGGTGACCGCGACCACTCCCGGTGCATGCAACCTCGGTGCACGGGGAAACGACGGGTTATTTACAGGCTAGAATTACTTTACTGCAGCGGTTAATGAATTCCCGCTAATCGCAGTTTAAGCGGCTAAACGCGCCATTCACTAGAAACTAGCTTACTTACTTTAATTAGTCAGAGCGTTCCATCATTACTCGGGCTACGCCTTTAAATTCTTGTTCATATTGTATTGCTATAAGTAGTTACAGCCAGAGTTGACATGACATAGTTGTTTTTGTAATAATTATAAAAATAATAAATTATTACACTTACCAAGAAAGAATTTTTTTTCAATCGACTACCGGAAGAAATTAGAAACATTAACCTCTCATCTTTGGATCAGCATTAACCTCAATCTTTGTTTTATTTAAATGCGACTTTAAACCTTGTGTACAAAAAAACTCTATGAAGGACAAGGTCAGAATCGCTCGCGCTAATATCAATCTAGGACATAGGTACTATTTGATTAGTTTGGCTACTCTGAATTATTTTGATAGAATTTTCTATCAAATTTGCGGGTGGCTTTTAGTAGCTATCGAAATCACGTTAACGTTTTCAAATGAATAAAAAGGTCAAAAATTATTTCTTTGAAAATTCCTTTAAATTGTGTTTTTTTTCATGTTGGGTATGTATTAAGGTTTGTGTAAACATAATAATAAATCAGTTTATATTTGTATGAAAATATTTTTTGACCATTATTTCCAAAATGGGAGATTTTTAAATCTTTTTTTAGTTAGCTTTTCTGGGAAAAGTTCTTACGATATTGACATGTAATATTCATGAATAATAAGATATATTATATATATTATCCGTTAAACAGAAAACAATCGGAAAAATGCAAATTTATCGCTTTTCATTTATAACGAAATTCGACAAGAACTGACCGAGGTAAATTTAACGAAAATTTAACGTAAACTGAACGAGGTAAATTTTCGCACGGTTTTTGAAATGTCTTCCCACGAAATAATATACTCCGTAAATAAATAATGTTTTCCTTTTGAATTAATCTTAAGAATAACTCTTAACTCAATTAGTTTCCTTACGTGACGTTCCCTTCTTCAGATGGTTATTTTTTATTATTATTAATTACTAATTACAGCATTTTAGACACGTTATGTATGATATTAGTATTATAGTTTGCTAGTAGTATAATACTTACAATTATATGACACCTAACAACTTACAATATATTATTTTCTACTTTTTCTATTTTACTTAAACAACATATAAACGTGTGTAACCACGGAATTATAAATTTATTTTAAATATCTATAATAAAAACACAGCTTACTCCCCTTCAAGCCACAAGCTAATGCTTCCATGGAAGGGTAGTATTAAAATAATTGAAACTAGAAAGTCGCTAGATGTCGCTTTCTTTTGTCTCTTTATTTTAAAGTGGTTTGAAGATTGGATATTGATTTACAAAAAATTTTTTTTTCTTATTTCGTGGGAATCGAACCTTCGTCTACTGGATTTCTATGGCCGCTGAAATTTGCGACGCACTACACCGCTGCGCTACGGGACGCGCTCTGCGAGGCGTGAATTTACGCATTATATTCCGACGACGACCTTTCCGTTTTATTAACTCAACAGTTTGATGCTTCTCAGGTGCCGTAGTGCGTCATTTCCGTTTTATCCGAATTTCAAATCACTAAAGGGACTAAGAAAATTTCACTTCAAAAATTAAAAAAAAAACACAGGGTCAAACTTTTTGACTGTAATTATTAATTCTTACAACACGTATCAGTATTTACTCTCTTTATCGCTAAAAATAATAATTAGGCGAGCAAGACAAAAGATTTTTTTGTGTGCCGTTTTGCATGGTCGTAATTGTACCAAAACGGGTTCTGGCTTAACTCTGATAGCTCTGAATGCAGGTAGATAGAGGTAGATCATTTTAACCCTTCAAATTTTAATTACATTGTGGTTTTGATTGTGATTATCTTTTAGTACAAAGAGTGTTGTTTTCTCTTTAGATAATACTTCTTACTATGATAGTAAGCGAGACACAACGGTTTCTTTGAGACCTACGTGAGCTGGGACAAATATGGTCTCCTGTGATTAAACTGGTTTAAGAAACTCTTGCTTGTACTGGATGGATCAAAAAATAATTAAATTTATTAATAATTTTCTTTTATTGAAATACGAGCCTAAATTTAAATTGAATTGATAAATGTGGTTACTATATTTGGTCATACTCGGGGTAAATGGGAATAATATCGGTGTATCGCAATTACATTCAAAGCGTCCTCTTCAAAATGATTTGGTGTACTTCAGCATTTTATATTAGGTACAACAGTTGTTGTAGTTAGCTACTGACATTGAAGATTGATATGGATTTTCCATTTCTAACACGAATTTTTGTCATTAAGGATCGTGAAAATAATTTACTTTTCCTCGATATTAAAAGCAATTTTTAACATTTTTGTTGTAGTTAGGAACCATGCACGTTATAATTGTTTCCTGTATTAAAATATGAATTTTCAATGCGGATATTGTGGCTATTGAGCACGCACCAATATATACAGATTCCTAAGAGACGTACTTGCTAACTTTAACCGGTAATTCTTGACATTATTTGGAGTAAAATATGTGTGTGACATTTTGTACCCCGGTGACATTTGGGATGTTTTTTTTCCAAAATAAAACATACAACATCAGTAGGTTTTGGAAAGCTAGGAACAAGTGGAGCGGTAGAGCGGTTAATCGGATGAAAGAAAGGTGACGACATGTGTAAGAAATTTTTGTTTGTTTGATTTTAAATAAAAGTTTTAAAAACAAATTTAAAAAGTCATCGGAAACGAAAATTTCAATTACACTTCTTACTTACTCCAAATAATGTCAGGAATCAGGCCCTGAGGAAAACAATTTTTCTCCGGGCCTGTCATGTTTGGGGTGCTATGTGGAGGGTCGTTTTATGAAAAGAAAGGAGAGAAAGATTTTAAAAAGGAAAACGGTATGAGGGATGGGTAGAAATCTGGGAATCAGTGTGACCAGGAGTGACGGACGTATGAATCCTTTCCTACTACTGTAGTGCAAGGCCATGGGTCGAGGGAGTCCTGTTGGCGAGATCAAAAGACTCTCTCAATCAGTCTATTCTGAAAGTGGAAAGTGGAAAGATGCATCCGCCAGAAAAACGTAGAAAACCTCACCCATGAACCCGGGCACCTTTAATTCACCAAACTTAGCAAACAACTTGGGTGAACTATGGCAGAGATGTTGGTTATCCAATAAATGGTACCCATACCCGCCTCCAAATGAACTGAATTTTCAACACGTTTTACTTTAATTGCCGAAATTAAACACGTTATTATTTTACTTAATTACCAGTATTTACTCCACACGAACGTAGATATTTATTTCAATGCACTAAAATACGTTGATATTATTTATAAATTATTCATAGTAGTAAAAATGTTTGCTAATCGTCTTTTAATTTTCCAACCGCCGCGTCATGCCAGCAAGAAATCAACTAATAATAATAAGTTCAAAATAGCAACTCCTTTCATCATATTTTGGTCTGTTAATAATTTCACTTCAAACTGTTATTAAAGTATCCACGTAAAAGTTTACCGCCAGTATAAAAATAAGGTTTAAACCGCTGGCCGTGAATATTCCACAATTTGTACTATTTTTACACGCTGATTACTGTAAAAGTCGGTTCATCAACTCCGACGAAACAATGCCGCATTCGTTTCCACGGTCTATTATTCATGTTATGTGAATTGTCATCACATCCCATCAGGTTAAGTAAAAAATAATTATTCTCGAGGACGGAGTAGTGCTAGACCGCCCACCCGGGCGCGTATTTCCAAAGCCTATACCGGTTCGGTCGCGGTAGCGAAAATTTACATTTTCAATATCAAAATTTAAATATTTTAGAAATGAAATTATTAATTTCTATACAAATTGGAAAGATTATTTTATCTGGATTTGAGAACAGTTTTTGTTTTTGCAAAGTGATAAAAAATAACCAATATAAAGGTGTTTTCGTTATTTGTTTTTGGGGTATTATGCCGTGTTGCACTACCTCCTTCTTTAGCCAACGTTTCGGACATCGTTGCAGTGTTCATCATCAGGGCAGATCTGGCAGATGTGTAATTTGATATTATATTTGTATATTTCATAAATTACACATCTACCGGATCTGCCGGATCTGCCTGATGATGGACACTGCAACGATGTCCGAAACGTTGGCTAAAGAAGAAGGTAGTGCAACACGGCATAACACCTCAAAAAATAATAACGAAAATACTTTTGGCCGTGAAAATCGTAAAACGTATCAATATAAAGGTGTATTAACAATATATGGGGGAATAATATCAAAATTTAAATATTTAAAAAAAAAAATTATTTCTAATTATTATAATAATATAAGATTATTTTGTCTAGATTTAAGAATAGTTTTTGTTTTTGCAAAGTGATAAATAACCAATATAAAGGTGTATTAACAATATAAGGGGGAATAATATCAAAATTTTAATATTTAGAAAAAAATGGAAAGTTTATTTTATCTAGATTTTAGAACAATTTTTGTTTTTGCAAAGTTTTACAAAATAGCCAATATAGAGGTGTATTTAAAATGTTAATTGTCGCTGCCGCGACTGAACCGGTATAGGTTATGGAAATACGCCACCCAGGCACATTAGTCGCTCTACAGTTCTACAGTCTACACGCCATTGTTTTATACGACTCTTTTCATAGCAATCCATGGAAGTATTATTATTACTTGTGAAAATAATTGAAATCCTGAAAGTGTGCATTTTGCTCGTTGGGAAAAGCAGAAAGATGGTGGATGACAATTGTTTAACCCGTCAGGTCTATTCTGTCAGAAGGTCAGAAAATTTTGCAATAAAAATTAAAAATTAAAAAATTTTGCTTTGCAATAAAAATTAAAAAAAAAAACAGAGTGCGCAATTTACACGCGGTGGAAGTTAATCCTTCAGAAAACTAAAGTAGACAAGAGTGGGAAGGTTACGAAGCACCGCACAAAGAGGAGACCGATAATACTAGTTCTTTCTCTCGCAGGCTAAATCTACAGATGTATGTGTTTTTTTGTCTTTTTTTTCATTTCAACGAGTTTCATATCACAACGATGCTAAAAAAGTTTTCACTTTGATCTAAATGGTGATTGAAAGAGAAAACCACGTTTTATCTTCAAATCTAGAATTTTCTGTCTCTTTTTAGTGTCTTTCGCTTCCATTTCATCGAGTTTCATATCACAATACTGTTAAAGAAGTTTTCAATTCAAAACCCGGTTTTATATACCAAAAAATGGGGTATCTTAGAAAACTTTCTTAGAAGGCGGGAAAAAGGAAACGTAAAAAAACTCACTGTAGGTGATTTGGCAGGCTAGATCATTGGTGTCCATATATGAAATTCACACTCCACATAAACTTTTAAAAAAACTGTGTACACACTGTTCGGCACCAAGAATTAGAGTTTTAAGACCCTTAATCAGTTTGCAATTCAGCATTCAAAATTCAAATAATACACTTACACACTCAGTCATGGCTTGCTCGTTTGAAAATTGTCACAGCATTTCAAATCATTTAATGAAGGTGAAAAATGTGCCAGTATATTTATTGATTTCAGAAAAGCCTTCAATAGTATATCTCATGAGATTCTACTAAAGAAACTGAACAATATAGGTATAAAAGACAATGCCATTAAATGGATTTCGAACTACCTAAAAAAACGACCGCAAGTCGTAAAAATAAATCAGATAAATAGCGATAAAGAAATATCAGACTTTCGAATCCCGCAAGGTACAGTAATCGGACCAATCCTTTTCACCATATATGTTAATGACTTTTTTTTTCAACCACTACCTGGCCAAATTACTTCATATGCCGATGATACGGTACTAATAATTAGCGATAAAACTTGGGAAAAAGTAACTATACCGCACGGGCCGTCGTCGGTATACAGACTGTAATAGGGGGTTGGTAAAAACACGACAAACGTACACGCCAAGCCAAATATAAAAGGCACAGAAATCGGCAGAGAGAGGCGGCAAGCAGGCGGCAGGCAGACCCGGGCAGGGTCCGTCGCCTAGGCAGATCCGATGAGAAAGAGAGCTTGGACGGTGAAAGCTTGCCTTTTTGTTAATTTAGGTACTTGACCGTGGCCAAGGGAAGTACTGTTCGACCTCTAGCCCGAGCCTCTGATTGGTCAAGCCGCTTTCACCGTCGGTAGGTACGGATATGCCCGGGTTCTAAGTTCCTACTACCTGCTAGTGCCCATTTTTTATTTTAAAAAGGTTTACATTACATACAGAATACAAATGACATAAGAAATACAAACAAATATTGCATATTAAAATAATTTAAAACATGTAAACTTATTCTGGCATAAGCACGTCTGATACACTTCCCCCGGCGAAGAATTCGCCTAGCTATTTGGGAAGACGTGCATCGTGTCGGCGACTCCGATGGCCGCTGACGGTGTTCCTGGAACGCAGGGCGACAGGCCGCGTTGTCGATGGCGCTGGCGTGTAGCGGATGTCTGCTCGGTCGTCGGGTAAGCAGGTAGTCTTGTGAACCGTGCTTTATCACGAGGCGCACAAACTCTTCCCCCATCTACACTGTCGGCTGGAGTAGAGATGGGTGGAAGCTTCATCCCTGCATCAGTAGAAGTCACCGTCACAATGCGCGTTTCGTTGTCGGAGAAAGCGCCTACAATATGGCCGGGATCTCTGGGGCCAGGCGATGCGGCACCGCGGTCTTCGGGACAGCGGCATGTGTTTTCTCGGGGCCCGCCAAAAGCACGGTGGCGGCCGGCGTAGATTGAGCCGGGGGTCGCTGGTACAGCAATGCCAGACACTTTGGGGCCAGGCGCTGCGGGGCCGCGTACTTCGGGGTAGCGGTCGGCGTTTACCGTCGGATCGGGGTGCACATTATACCTGAGTTGAGTAGGTATAACTTCCCGGGGTTGTCGGGCGGGCTGTCCACTGCAGATGTTGACAGGCCGCGACTTGTCGTACAGGGCGGCTAGGCATTCCATTTCTGGGTCGGGGCGTGCATTATACCTCTGCTTGGTAGGTATATCCCCACATGGTTCTGAGTCGGCGGGCTGTCCGCTGTAGACAGGACACGGCTCGTACGGGGCGGCAAAGCCGGTCGCTTGATCGGGGCGCCCATTATTCCTCGGTTTCGTAGGTATTTCTCCTTGTGATTGACTGGCGGGCTGTATGGGCGCGTGTTGAGTTTTCCTATTATATGTGAGGGACACAGGGGCCGGGAAGTTCACCGGCGTAGTTGATGTGTGAGTCTCTGCGGCCGAGATGTTCATCGGCGTGGTCAAAGCGTGGGTCCCCGCGGCCGAGATGTTCATCGGTGTATTTACAGCGCGGGTGCCCGCGGCCGAGATGTTCATCGGCGTGGTCAAAGTGTGGGTCCCCGCGGCCGAGATGTTCATCGGCGTGGTCACAGCATGGGCCGAGATGTTCATCGGCGTGGTCACAGTATGGGCCGAGATGTTCATCGGCGTGGTTACAGCGTGGGTGTCCGCGGCCGAGATGTTCATCGGCGAGGTTACAGCGCGGGCCGAGATGTTCACCGGAATGGCTGGAGCTTTTGGCAGCGCATCCGGAAAGGTCCCTGGCGAGGTTAGAATGTGGGCCGAGATGGTCACCGGCATGGCTGGAGCTTTTGGCAGCGCATCCGGGAACACCGGCGTGGGTGCAGTAACCGGGAAAGTAATCGGGGTGGCTGGAACTTTTGGCAGCGCATCCGGAAATTTCACCGGCGTGACTGGTGCTTGGAGTACTACATCCGGGAAGATCACCGGCGTGGTTAGAGTATGGGCCGAGATGGTCACCGGCATAGCTGGAGCTTTTGGCAGCGCATTTGGGAACACCGGCGTGGGTGCAGTAACCGGGAAAGTCACCGGGGTGGCTGGAACTTTTGGCAGCGCATCCGGAAATTTCACCAGCGTGACTGGTTGGGCAGGGCTCAGGGCTGCCAATATGTATGCAATCTGCTGGGCGTGCTGAATCTGCCTGGCACGCATCTCCCGACGTAATATCCGGATGGTGTCATCAGTTGACGATCCGGACGTGACGTCATCATCGGAGCAGAGAGGTGCGGGACCCGGGGCGAAGGAGCCCGGAGTAGGGAGGCCCATAGTAGGGAAGCCCGGAGCTGGGGGTCCGAGGCGAGAGCGCGGAGCTCGAGTGAATGAAGCCACATCTGGTGCTGCGGGAACTGCGGGCGCGGGCTGTGACGTCTCTGCGGAACTCAAAGCGCCGCGACAGCTGCGAAGAGCATCCTTCAAGAAGGCGAGATGGCGAGAAGACCAGGATGCATGGAGAAGTGAAGGCGTGGAGACGTGAAGGCGTGTTGTTATCCGGCTCGAAGGACCACTATATACCGCACGGGCCGTCGTCGGTATACAGACTGTAATAGGGGGTTGGTAAAAACACGACAAACGTACACGCCAAGCCAAATATAAAAGGCACAGAAATCGGCAGAGAGAGGCGGCAAGCAGGCGGCAGGCAGACCCGGGCAGGGTCCGTCGCCTAGGCAGATCCGATGAGAAAGAGAGCTTGGACGGTGAAAGCTTGCCTTTTTGTTAATTTAGGTACTTGACCGTGGCCAAGGGAAGTACTGTTCGACCTCTAGCCCGAGCCTCTGATTGGTCAAGCCGCTTTCACCGTCGGTAGGTACGGATATGCCCGGGTTCTAAGTTCCTACTACCTGCTAGTGCCCATTTTTTATTTTAAAAAGGTTTACATTACATACAGAATACAAATGACATAAGAAATACAAACAAATATTGCATATTAAAATAATTTAAAACATGTAAACTTATTCTGGCATAAGCACGTCTGATACAGTAACATTTAAAGCCACCGAAGACATAAATATTTTAAAGAATTTCTTCGACGTAAATTTATTATCACTAAATGGTGATAAAACATTTGTAATTCCATTTGCAATACACAAAAATGATACCCCTAAAAACATTGATATCATCATCCATGATAATTCCAAAACACATAGTTAAAATTATTGAATCCAAAACTGCGCAATATTAAAAACAACAAACACAATCAAATATTTAGGAGTTATTATCGATAAAAATTTTAAATGGAAGGAACAAATTTGTCAAGTTGTAAAAAAATTAGAAAAATTGATTTATATATTTTTAAGAATCAGAATTTTTTTATTTGTAAAAAACTTATATCTAATATATTACGCTTTGGTTCAATCAACTTTACAATATGCTATCATTAGCTGGGGATCCGCATACAAAACTAATCTTTCGCCAATTGAAGTTGTGCAGAGGCTAATAATTAAAATCATATTAAAAAAACCTTCTGACTACCCAACGGATCAATTATTTAAGAAATTCCAAGTACCTGCTTTCAAAGATCTGTACAATAGAAATGCATTGATTCAAATTATAAAAAAAAGAAAAAGTATCAATTTATAACTGAAAACCGTACTAGACATAAATATATTTTTTCATGCTCAAAATTAAACACTTCCTTCGCACAAAATTATTATACTTATCAATGAAGACTTATTTTCAACCGATTACCGGATGAAATTAGAAAAATTAATGATAAAATCCAATTAATAAACACTGTTAAAAAATATTTTAAAGATAATCTCAAAAAAAAAAAAAGTTTCCGACTAATCTAATCTCAAGAATAACTTATAACTCAGTTTCCAAGTGATACTCCGTTCTTCAAATAAGTTAAATTTTGTTTTGTTTTTACAACTAATTACAATAATTCTAGATACATTATCCTAATAGTAAAATTGTTTATTAGTAGATAAATACTGATTACATATCACCGAACTCACAACTTATTGTTTTTTACATTCACATTATAATTTAAGAACTTATAACATAATATAGCATTAAAAAATGTACACTACTCTTCCAGACACAAGCTAATGCTTCTATGGAAGAGTGGTATTAACATTGAACATGAACATGTACGCAAATTATTACATCATCTAAATGTACATTATATTTTATATGCTAAAATAAAAATTAAAAAATTAAAAAATATGTTTTTTTCCCTACATTCATACAAATTTGATCTTAAAAATATTTTGCAACCCAAAAAAAAATTCTTAGTGAATATAAACCACACTTCTAATAAAAAAATGTAGGAATAATAGAATTTTGGTCCCTTTTCCATAACAGCTATTAAAATTGCAATCGTACATAAAGATAGCAGCCAATAAATGAAAATTAAGAGATGGTGTTGGTGGTGACCCGACAATTCGTCCTGCGACAATTCATCCGGCGACAGTTCATCCTGCGACAGTTCATCCGGCCGACAGTTCATCCTGCCGACAGTTCATCCTGCCGACAGTTCATCCCGCCGACAATTCATCCGGCGACAATTCATCCTGCCTGATCATTTAGAAGATTTTTATTAAGTAAGTATGCAAAGAGGATATACGGCCGTACAACCAAAATCGAAATACTTATATCTGAAGGCATCTTGAGTGGAAATCCACTGTAAAAATAATTTTACTAACAATAATTTCGACTCTCCGAAGAAGCAAGCGGGAATAACAAAATACGACATACTTATACTTATAGGTTAGGTTAGGTTAGGTTAGGTTAGGTTAGGTTAGGTTGAATTGTCAGGATGAATTGTCGCCGGAAGAATTGTCGGCGGGATGAACTGTCGGCAGGATGAACTGTCGGCAGGATGAACTGTTGGCCGGATGAACTGTCGCAGGATGAACTGTCGCCGGATGAATTGTCGTAGGATGAACTGTCATGGAACCGGTGTTGTTAGTTCTTCAACGAAGTATGATACAGTTATATATGACCGAAGGGAATATGGCCGAATTATGAGAGTTCAGCAGTAGAGCAAAGCTCCAGCAAGGCTAAGATCCTGGGTTCAATTCCTAGATGCAACCGAATCTTTTTCTCATTTTTCGTTTGAAAGTCGTTTGTACTGTCTTCAACGATTAAATATTATAATTTGGATTGATGCATAAAGTGATTTCAAAAATAAAAATAAAAATATGTTTTTAGGCCGACAATAATTGAAAAAAAACGCAACTTTAAAGCTAATCTGAAAATAGGATGTATGGTGAGTTTAGAACAGCAGAAAATGAGGTTTTGTGGTTACTAGTAGTAAAAAACTACTTTTGTTTGTAAATTAGATGACGCCAAAGGGTGTGGAGATAATTAAAGAATCTCAAAAGATCAATTGTGAAGAAAAGTTTAAAATCATATCCAATTGTGAAGAACTTACGCGAGTGCCTAAACTTTCGAGAAAAGTTATTTTTAGGCTGCCCGGTTCCTTAAGGAGGGTAAAATTATTATTTTACCCCGTCACTATTGACCGGCCGCAAAATAATTACATTTATAATGTGATTATTCCGCAAATTCATCCATCAATCTCCACTTTAGAATACTTGGAAACTTCCTTTCTGCAATTTGGTAATAGCGAGCAAAATAAAATAAAAAAAGAATAATGGAGCAATTATAGAACAAACAATGCTTTAGAAAAGATTCCTCTATTGGAGAGACATTGAGTCGGGTTTAAATATTTGAGCATTGGGTTTGTGGAAGCGAGGGCACGTGGGTGGGGGGCGGGGGGTCCTAACCAGTATTAAAAATAAATTCCCGCCATAAGTGAAAAGGATTCCCAAGCAGCGTGTTTGTTTTTATCTTTCTGCCTCCCTTACATAACCCCAAACGACACACGTTTCATTTTCAGATGAAATTATATTTGCGCAGTTTCACGCGAGGTAATGACATTCGCTCCCCAAATACGCTCGCAGGAGCCATTAAGAAAATCACGACCTTGGTATTTGGAAATCGTTCTGAAGGTGATTTATTTTAATGATCTGAAAATTCAGCTTTGACATTGAGAAGAATTTGTCGAGTCGCGAAATAATTTTAGACATTTTATTCACATTTTTGCGATCGCACATACTGATGAAAGGAACTTTTTGGGAAGGCGTTGTAGGTTTTCATCGTTATGAATGGAGCTCAATAAAAACATTGTACTTGTGAAATGTTTGTTTTTAATGATCACCGATCTGTTTTATTCAGTTTGTCGGTCCTTTTAGGCAAAAACATTTCTTTTTATCGCACACCTACCTACCGGAAAAGTCAATGTATTTCCAACATTGTTTCTATCTAGACTTCTAGATAACCCGTTAAAATAACAATGATACACTCGACGGAAAAATAGAACAACGTGGAAAAATAATTTGTTTTTTGTTATGAAAAAAACGTTGCCAAATTAAAACACGAGTTTAAATTTAAATGGAATCGAACGCCCTCAGTATCTTTGGGTATTTTGAGGGTAAAAAGGGACTGAGGGCAGATGTTTCAAACTAGTTCGACCACAAACGTCTTTCAATCATCTTTAAAATTATTTGCATTTACCTACATTGATCGGATTCCGTAATCTCATCATGCTACAGTGGATATTATTTATTTAATGGAGTTTACACTACCGCGAAATTCATAATATAAAGTTAAAGAGGCACGAGCGTGGTCAATACTTGAAATAAACTCCGTTCTAAATGTGAACGCTTTATTCAAATACCCCTATTCATTACTTCACCAGAAATATGCTCGAATACTAGAGCAGTACTCGGAAAGTAATATTACGTACAAGAAGCAATACAAAATATGAAATTCACCTTCAACAAAGTAGAATTTCCTGTCTGCACACGAGCATGAGATCTTGAGCTGTAACAATTCACATGATGAAATTCCTCCTCCCTTAGAACCCGTAGTAAACATCCTCGACGTATCCGATTCATGAAGTATCAAGACATTCTTCAAGCAGTGGGGAAAAGTATTTTAGGGAGTGTACAAGCAACTGCTTATTGCCTGTAGCCATTATTGACATTCTAGTTCCCAAGCGAAGCTTTTCGATGTCGCTTAGCCGAGACGCCCACCAAATGGATGTTTGAAGTACGATTCTTCTCCGTGACGTGTATTATTATACAGCTTAATGGATGCTACAGTGTTCGTTAGATACATACATATCGTATTAATACATATGAATTAGAGGGATATGTGTAAACTAGGTCAGCTCTGCTTGTGGTGTTCGAGCACGTTGCTGCAGCGAGTTAACACAATTCTCAGCGTAAAATAACAATTCATTAATAAGTGCATGGATTTCAATGCTTAATAAACCGATTGAGCTTGTTCTGTTATAACTAATAAAAATTAGCATTACTATTTACTGGAATCATGAATTGCAGTCAACATTGGCATGGAATGGTACCATAAACCAATGTTAGGTCCCGTTAGTATCGCGTCTTCAAATCAATATTAGCATGGTCTAGTTTCGCTACTTAAAATTAACCTTATCGAGGGATGCTATCGCGTCTTCTAATCAAATCAACATTAGCATGGGTAGATTGCATAGGTTGTATTACCGGATCTTGAAGTGATATCATGGAATAGTGCCGCGTCTCGTAATCAACAAGCATCGGTTAATAGAGAGGCTTACAATCAACATTAGCACGAACGAGTCAGCAATCAACATTAGTATGGGTCAGAATAGCATTATGGCATCATAATTAGCGTTGTGTCTTCCAATCAACATAACCACGGGTAGGTATCGCGTTTCACAATCATCTCACGACAGATAAGTATCGCATTTTACAATCAACATGACAACCGATGTGCAATCAGCATTATCACGAGCAAGCACCACATCTTACAATCAATATTAGTAGGGTTAAAATCGTGCCTTAGCATGGGTATAAAATGTTTCTTTCAGTTAACATTAAGTAGCGCATCTGACAATCAACGTTAGCAGGTACAAGTACAACATTTCATCAATAGTAGTTAACATTACCACAGGCAATTATGTAATGGCACGGGTTAGGTTACGGTAAGCCAAAACTCAATAATCACTAAAATTAAACACTGTTCAGGCCAAGACCAAATGAAAGAAACCAACCTAACAATATCATCAAATCGTAGCTGAAACAAAATATCCGACTTAAACAACGCCTAACAACCGAAAAACCATCCAAGCAATATGAATCTATCTATTTAACACTCTCAATTGTGTTTAAAATACTAAAAATGTTGATATAATATTTATTCGGTTTCCAGCAAGCATTCAATTATCACTACGGTACGAACACAAACAAATTGCGTAGCCTGCCACGGCTACGTGATGTTCTTCCGGTTCTATTCTCGTCCACGACCACTTTCCCCGACTTCCTGCCGTAGCTTCAGAATTCACTCTCAATATCCTGAAATAGATTCTGCCGGCTGCAGTTCGCGGGAAGGTTGGCGTAGCCATTTATTCCATCACAGAGGTGGTCGAACTCGATGGTGGATTACAGAGGCTGGACGGCACGTGACCTAATGAGTGGGACATTATTTGCCAGCGCTTAACTTTCACTTAATCTGTATTCAATGGCGTTTGAGTTTATCCAGTGCTTTATTAATAAGCTATTTGTAGAGCGACTGCAAAATTTTATATTTTTCTTTTTTTTAATAAAAATGGTCAAGTGGGTAGTGAATAAATATAATATCAACATTTTTAGGATTTTAAACACAGTTGAAAGTGTTAAAAAGATAGATTCAGATTGCTTTGATGGTTTTTCAGAAGTCACAACCGTATTTAGACAGATTAACCTGAAATTGATATTGTTGGGGTGGTTTACAAGTTCCCTCTTATAAAATTACATATTATATACTTCTTCTTCTTTGTGTGCCGTATCAGGTCCCCCCGACGTTGGCGATCACTCTTGAGAATGTCTCTCTGTCTTGCGCTGATTATATACACCGATATCAATATAAGTTTCTTGCATTTTACTTTCTCTTTCTGATTTATAAGTTAAAAAAAATGCTATCTCAATTTTTATAGTATTTCTTGAATATCTTTTTTAAGTCGTCTTTTTCAGGTACATCTGGAATTATTTCCAAATTATTGATTACTATTTCTAGTTCAATATGAATTTGTGTTCATTCGTATTAATTTATTAAACGCCCGTAGGGTTTTGGAGACATGATATGACTATTGTGTCTAACATTTACCAACATTATTATTCACAAACATAACAATATATATTTATCATTTTACAAACATAATACACAAACGTTATTCACATTTAATTATGTTTGCTTTAATGCAGGACGGAGAGGTTTTGAAAATATTTAAAAGTTCTGTATATGGTAGTTTGGTGAAATCACACTAACGGTGAAAGATATGAATAGTTAGTGCTGTCGTTGACACGGTGAAAAAGATGGTAGAATGGAGTGGATTTAACAGGAACACGGATATTTATAAAACTTTGCATTTGAGGGCAGTCTATGAGGTTATTCAATAATTTAAAAAGTATTAGATATTATTAATAATTTTCCAGGTAAAAAGTAGGGGTCTAGGGTAAATTGACTGAATTGCAAATTTTCGATATAAATTTTTCGAATTCAATTGTTCGAACTGCAATTTTTTGAACTTCAATTTTTCGAACATCAATTGACCGAAACACTGGTTTTTCGAATTGATGTATGTAAACAGTACGTACAAGAGTATTTTATTATAGGATGGACAATATCAACTAACCTAACCTAATTTATCCTAACCTAACCTAACCTAACCTAACGTAACCTAACCTAACCTAACCTAACAGTATCTCGTTCGTCATAAGCAAGTGAAATATATATTTTAAAAGTTGATTACCAAATTCTACGTGTCTTTCGGCCAATTACTGTTCGAAAAATTTGTCTTTCGAAAAACTGAAATTCGAACAATTGATTTCGAAAAATTGAATTTGAAAAACATGTCTGCTCCCAGTAACTAGTGGTAGTTTTGGATTAGATATTAAAGTATTGTAACAGATATTAATTACTGGTTGTCTCAATTTGTATTGAACATATCTTAGAAAATGCCTTTGTACTTTCTCGCAAGTTACATGTATAAATAATATAATATTTTGACACCTACATTTCCCAGTTTTTACAAAATGATCAATTAAAAGTTGAAAATTTCAGAAAATCTTATTACAATTTTTGTGTTTGCTTATTTAGCACACAAAATACGAGGTGCGATTGTAAGTTAATCAGTTTATATTGTATTAACGTTAGGTTTAAGTTATTGTCTTAAAAGTGGTAAGTAGGGAATTTCATTAAGGACTCAGCGGGCGACACCACGCTACCTGCGATACTTCAATCTGTAACGTGGTCCCCGCGTGTCCGTCTTGTCCCTAACGATGCTCGCAGGCCTGGGGTTGGGCGCGGGGGTGAGATAGGGGAAGGAAGCTGTAGACTTAGCGGAGGGCGCTGCGTAATTGCGGAAGCCGTTACTCGTTTTCTTAAACGGAGGCGAACATTCGCGGGGAAATAAGAATGCGACTAGAAAATCTGGAAAACAGGAAAAATTTTTTTTTTCAATGTTCCCTCGATTTAGTTTGATCAGAGATGTTTGATTGGAGGGTCTAGAGTCGTTCAAATAAATGTAGCTTCGTTCAAAAAAAAGTAGAGTCTTGACGTGTGCGGTGAAGGAGGAAACCATATGTTTCCTTATAACGCCGTTGGGAAAGTGGTGGGTCCCCTCCAATGATCAGAGATGTATTTATAACGTGAGTTTTTTTTTTAAGTTAAACTTCTTTACGCACGCTTGACTTGGATGTAAGCTGGTGAATGAGTGACGAGAGCGTTACGAAAACTGTGATCGAACGGAAATTAAGGGGGAGATATAAGATAGTGAAGTTTTACTTCAGTCGTGTGGTTTAAAGCACAGTCGTTTTTTTTACATTTGCTCCACACTGGAGGCCCTGATGAAAATAATTTCCCTCAGGGCGTATGTCATCTTAGGAGATGCTGTGAGGAGGGTTTTTTTAAGGAAAGGATGGAGAGAAAGTTCTGTAAAGGAAATCGGTATGAGGAGTGGGTGGGATTTTGGAGGTCAGTGTGTCCAGGAGGTGGTGGTCAAGGTGGCTCGAGAGATTCTGGCTGGAGAGGAAAAAAGATCTCCCTCAACTAGTCTCTCTCTGCCCACCAGACGTGGGCAGACGCATCAGCCGCCAAAAACTGGACAAACCTCACCCCGTCAACCCGGGCATCCCTGCTAAGTCACCAAACGTAGCCAACCACTTGGGGTGACCTATGGCAGAGGTGTTGGTTATCCAATAAATTGTTCCCTGGGCGGCGGAACTCATATCCGCCTCCCTAATTTATACTGTGATTACGCTTTACATTTTATCACTGAACCTCTGCTTTTAGCCTGCAATAGTCACCCTACAGCTTGATGACGGTATTTGCCTCCACAGCATTTCGACAATATTTCGACAATATTTCGTAAATAACCTTTAATCACTATTAATTATATGATGTAATTTTTTTTTCAAATTATATTTTTTAAACGAGGAAGTGCATTTATCGAAAATCGCATTTATTTAACCACGCATTTTATTTTCCTTCGTTTTTTTGTAGTAAATATAAAAATTCAATGAAATGTGATAAAATGTCGATAACGTCAATTAACTTCAATCTCTGGTATTGAAAACCATTTTACGTTAAATCCACCCAATCATCATGGGAAGTGACATTTATTGTTGGCATTTTCATTGCCTTCATAAACAGGACTGAATAAATATATTCGTTCAGCTAGAATCAATTTGCTGAATAGGGGGAACTACATAAATGTTAAACGTGAAATGACTACCCATACCTGTACTACATAAAACCGTGACCTTTAAAACTCTTCATCCTTATAACAAGTGAAGAAGAGTTAATTCACATACAAAAAAATTTAAACATATTTCAAAATTAGTGTAAACTAACTTCATCTTAACAAGGGTAAATGCAACATAAAAAATGTCTTTTTCTGAATAAAACAGCCTTTCAACGACATAATATTAACTGTATTTCCTCCTGTCAATGAAATTTATCTTTTCCTTATTTAATTTAATTTTCTTTCATACATCAACACAATAACAAATAAAGAATTATCCTTTTATGTGGACTCTAACTTGACCTTGTTGGTGATTATTTATGGTAACCATGCTAACAATATTCTAACAATAATCTTCTCTCCGTTACAATGCAAAGCGTGCATACCTCTTACAATTTTTATTATTGAAAATTTTTGACACAATACATATAAAAGATATATAAAAAAATGAAAATACGAAAAAAGCTTTATACAATAAATGTATGAACAAAAAATCCCACAAAGGTAATGCCGGTGCGTGGGTATGATATTGATTTTTATTTTTATTTCTATGATTAAAGTGAAGATTTTAAATATACATAAATTAATAAATTTATGAATTTATAAATTAATTCTTATTTTTAATTATTAAACTAACGTTTAAGACAAGATTTTTATGCATAGCACAAAGGGTAACAATTATTATAAGCAATAATTATCAGCCTGAAACACTCATCCACATTGAAAAAATCTTCCGAGAAAAGATACATGACGATACAGGAAGATTTTTTCAATGTGGATGAGTGTTTCAGGCTGATAATTATTGCTTATAATAATTGTTACCCTTTGTGCTATGCATAAAAATCCTTCTTAAACGTTAGTTTAACAATTAAAAAAATAATAATTAATATTTGACAAGTTTAAGTATTTCCCCAATAAATGAAGACATAATTTGTCTCGACGCCACCTAGCGACGGATTTAACACAAACAGTGTCTCTCTCGCAAAAATAAAGTTGGTTGTTTTCAGGTGGAAAAAATATAATAAGCAGTAATTGTTGAATGAAACACTAGTATATATTGAATCATTTGGCGGGTATACGGATTAAAAACTACAACATAATAACAGTCTGCACTGTTATTATCGTATTTCTGAAAGTTTTATAAGAATTAATGTTATAAGTGCAATTAAACAACAAAAAAAACAAACAATATAATATATGTACTTTAAAAGCGTCTAATGATAGATATAATTAATGGTTTTTTAAAACTTATAAGAAAAAAATATCTTAAAAGAAATAATAATATAACTTAGAAGCCTTGGAAATAAAAAAATCCCTTAAAAATAATAAATTTATTATCAACAAACAAAAAATATTGTCTTATAGTCCAATCATGGATATGTTCTCTTCATTAATACCTTGCAACATCTCCACCCCTACCATAATAATACATTGTTCCCATCCATATTTTAAAACTGTCAAATCAGTATATATTTGCCCTGAAAAAGGAACGTTCGTTCTGAAACCGGTCGGATTTACTCAAATATAAAAGTGGTTCAAACAAAGTTAAATTGTTTTGGTATATTTTTTATAAGACTGAAGCTTTTGACATGTGTTCTCTTATTAAAACCAATTATATGTAAAACCAACTACATAAAAAAAGAGTTTATTACCATTAAAAATGTTAGGCATCCAAAATGACAATCCCATATTATTAGTTAGTTCGAAGTCAAATTGAAAATAATTCTTCTATGTGATCCCCTGTGAACAAAAATCCACTCAGGTTACATTAAAAATTTCCTTGTTTTCCGACGTGCCTTTTATTTATTTTTTGAATAGATTATGAAATTATGAACAGCCTTGATTTACTTAGCCTACTTGCTTTATACCAACGACAACTATTCAATCGAAAATTCGATTTATTTATTATGACAATAATATCAAGACTGAGTCATTTACCTTATCAAGTACCTAGATTGCATGGAGTCGGTAATACTAAATGCATTTATTCAGCTGTACGGAATTTAGTTACTAGAAGGCTATAAAAGGGCACCTCTTATATCATGATAATGCAAACTATTATTTTACTGAATCACTCATTGGGTTCATTAGTGTAAGCAAATCATTTAGCCCTTGATAATGCCAATACCACTATAACATTAAACGACAATCTAATTTCGGTTTTGATAACGTAACATCAATATTAGGGTTGTGTTTATAAATTGACGTATTTCTGCACTGTTTGTAGTCCAGTAGAACCCGCACCCGCATAATAGATAAAACCGAGATCAGAATCCCAACAACTAACTGCGGTTTTGTCTTACCATTGCCTCACACTTAAACTCTTTTTTCGAGATAACTCTATTTCTCTTTGCATCACATCTTATTTGAAAAATATGTTAGTTCCAATTAACGCAGTAAAATTTTGTTGTATTTTTCATGCAGAAATTTAGTACTTCAATTTTAAAATAATATTTATTGTGTGTCGCTAATTTTGCGCGGTCATTCGAAACAGTCGACCAGAAGGTAAATTATGAGGCAAGATGATGGTCACATATATGGTTTTTTTTTTTTTTTTTATTATTTAAAAAATATGTACATATACATATTTAAAGTAAAACATATGGTTCTTAAAACTAATAACAATATATAAATTTCTTTTTAACGAAACTACCCAATAAAAACATTTCTCGTATTTGAATTTTGGAGTAGTGCCATTGTAAAATGCGAGTAGGTACAGAGAGTCAACATAATAAACTTGAATTAAATAAGAGTAAAATTGGAATATACAATATAAGATAATACAGGCATAGATATATCAGTAATAAAAATAATATAATTGTATTTACTCAATAGGTAGATAGTAAGTAGTTAATAGTAGTTATATAGTTAGATAATAGTAGTTATAAATTGAATCCATCTGTGTCCACGACACGCGTTGAAGTGTTTGTCTCGGTATTATTGTCTGATGCTATCGATACGTTGGTAGATTCTTTGATAACACAGTTAAATTCTTTGTCTGTATTATCTTAAAACGTTAAATAACTTCGAGAACCATGTAAAAATAAAAACAACGTAGGAACGTTATTAGGTAATAAACATTTGTTTAGATAAAACGTATTTTGACGAATAACTACATAATATTAAACAAATGTTTTATAATTTCAAATTATTAAATTGATGACTATAATTTTTCAATTTTTTTTTTGCTAATGCTTCAATAATTATGTAGGAACTTCCACTGTTTGTGAATATTCACTAGTACTATAAATGAATACGTGAGAATGAAATATATCAGGAAAACTGCCAATCCTTATCCTATGATCATCTTCCTCACTCCTTTATCTAAAATTAGTTTTAGGACACAATGAAACACCTATCTCCAGGCATCATTAGCAAACACTTTTTGACTTCATGTCTATATTCTATCTACGCGTTATCTAAGTTGCAACCTTAGATTTTTGAAAGATATAATAATTATAAATAATACAATAAATGACTTACCCTCTTGCCCACCGTTTTAAAGAAAGCATGTGGGAAGGAATCGTCAATGGGCTTGATTTTATAAAATAATTCAAAGTTGCATGGCTGAAAACTTTTCCCATTTGTCTTGAAGCACTCTCTTTTAGTCGGACATTTTACGATTGCATTTTGAAGATACTCCCGCCATTAATAATAATAATAATTGGATAATTTGCAGAGCGCCGTTTTTATGAAAAATCACCTCATTATGCATATTTAAATTATTAAAAAAAAAACAATACTTTATACGACAGCAAGAAATGCTGTTCAAATTAGTAGGTACCTGACTAACCAATGACATTAACCAGTTTTTATCTAGGTGTTATAATTGATGCAGTGGTTTCTAGAAGTGGCACTTTTATTTATGTAGGTATTATTTGCCTGCGTATTTCTGTGTCAAATATTTGTTTTTTGGGAACAAATCTAGCCTGTGCAAGTAGCAACACTCTTACACATCTGCCCTGATGATGGACGCTGTAACGCTGTCCGAAACGTTGGCTAAAGAGGGAGGTAGCGCAACACGGCATAACACCCCAAAAACAAATAACAAAAATACTTTTGGCCGTGAAAATCTAAACAATATATCTCACTCTTTTACCAGATCATGTGGACCATAATGACAACCCTTTTCGGGTGTCACTATCTGTGTGTCAAAGTCGAAACGAATCTCAAGATACACGAAATTTAGAATGATAGTTTTTTTAAATCAAGTTCCTGATGATAAAGTGTTTAGGGCCGCACACAAAAGCTTGGCGGGCCGCATTTGAGCCGCGGTTGAGTATGGTTGGTCTAAAGCCTACTAAAGAAACATACGTTGTGTAATGTTTCAACCTATGACATAGTATGAAAACATACAATTCTGAAGAATTTGACTCTTTACCTGTTGAGAGGAGAAGTGAGGAATACAAGTGCTGCGATTTGTGATTGCCAGAAAGTATTGGGTGTCGCGTCGGCTGGCGCCAGAGGGCCCTCTACTCCCGGTGTGTGGGTGGAGGGGTGGCGGAGTGCGCTCTCGTCCTGCGAGGGCCCTCGCCTCGAGCTCTGATCCTATCACCCGTCACCCCGGCACCCAACCACAACAGCCCCCAACCTTCAGCCGACTGTCTCCCCCGTTTCCCTGCTCTAATTGGGGATCCCCAGACGGCGTTCAGACGTCGCTCCGAACAATGGACAAGAAGTCATTAGCTTGTTCACTTTTTTTAATTTTGGTTGGTTTAAGTTATTGACACTCTTAACTTTTACCCTTTTGCATAAAGATCTTGCCACTCCGGATCAGATCAGACACTTTGAAGTTTTTGAAGTGAAACTTCTATAGCCCCGCTGTGATTTGGATTTCGGATGCAACGGAAATGCCGATTACTGCACCTGCGAGGCATCAACAGCGCTCATTGGCCGCTTTGATTATGATGTCACTTTTAAAGGCTTGTATTGGTTGAGATATGAAACGGAAATTACGCTAGGTCTGCGCTCAATCGCCGCTTTGATTATGACCTCACTTTTCAAGTATTGGTTGTGATTATTTTGGTAAAGTTTCGCTTCTATGCGTGTAAACTGCACTCAATTTTTTCCACTCTTTTTCTTCACAGGTTTCCTAACCTAACATTTTGAATATTATTCATCATTGTTTTTCAAGCATTCATTTAATATTACTATTTTGTAGTCGCTTAGTTGTCGTTTACAGCAAATAAACTTTTATTCGAAAGATAAACAGAAGTTCTTTGGTTGTGAAATTAGATCGGTTAGTACCGTAATAGTTCGAAGCATCGGGTTACCACAAGGGTATCGTGGAATAAACCCTCTGCTATCTAAGTCCTCCCTTATCTTACGAGCAACATTTACCTCTCGTAAGTAGTAGGAGTAAATCGATTGTTGATGTCGGGGATGTCTATAAGGTCGTTTCTTTTACTAAAGTAAAATAGTCGCTGACAACATTAAAATCGATAGCCAAAGCACATTTACAGTGTTGTCTGGATATTTTATAAATTTTTTTCGTACCGTCAATCATTTCTTTACAAAGTAGCATTATTTGAAATATTTAAATGTTCCCAACATGAATCGCCCTTATTGTACATTTGTGTTTGGCTTAGATTGAAGTTTATTTGCGTAACTTTATAAAAATGGCTTGTTTTCATGGTTAAGTCATAGAGCATAGTTTTTTTTATATTTAATGGTAGTATATTACAAAATCAAAACATAATATTTATAATACATTAGCTGGGGTACCCGACTTCGCTCATGGACTTGATAAGAGATGAACTTACGTTCGAACCCACATAGGATCTTGCTTTATACACCCCTACCACCCATACAAAAAAGGCTTCGAATGGTCCACAATGTTCCAGCACATTCCACAATATTCGAGAGTGTTCTGGAATGTTCCACAACGATCTGGGATGTTCCGGGATATTCCCGAACGTTCCTGGATGTTCTGGAATGTTGTGGAATGCTCTCAATTGTTCTGGTCAGTTCTGCAGTATTTCGTGAAAGTCAAATTTTTTTAGTAATTAAAAATTGAATTGCAAATTAAATTACAAAAATTAAATTGCAAATTAAATTACAAATTAAATTAAAAATTAATTACAAATTTAACTAAAAATTAATGGACACTTTAAATAATAAAGTGGTTAAAACTTAGTAATGATTAATTTTCAATTAATATGGTGCCACAAAATAAATTAATAAATTTCTTGAAAATAGTGGTTTAAAATAAAAATTTCATTTAAAAAAAATACATCGCCACATATAAAAATAATACATCGTTAGAAATAATGATTTAAATGTTGTTTGGCGTATTTTTAAGTGTTTTGGGAACAGGATATAAATTAATTATTTATTTAAGACTAATTGAGCTTACTTCTTACTTCTAATTTCTGACTTCTTACAGAAACTCCCACTACTAATATATGGGTTTTCTCTTCACAATAATTATAATAACATTGCTAGCACTACACCTAATTTCTGTGTTCTCCTGAACAAAATTGCACGTTTTTCTTTAAAAACGTATATTGCTGGAGACATTCAAAATGCAGTACCTAAAAATTCCATTCAGAGATTGATTGGTTTAAAAAATAAACCCACTAAACTAGGCAAAAGCCATATTATGGTGGTGGAACATTTGGCAATGTTATAAAAATACGAATAATTTAATTATAGCGTGTAATAAAAAAAACAGTAACTAAAACAACAACAAAAATTTATTTAACATTTCAGTTCCATTATAAGCTGTTCAGATATTGGTGGCTAGCATATTTAGATGCCTGGGTGTTGGTGGGCAATACCAGAGATGTCTTGTCTCTCCAAGTTCAATCTTGTTCCCAAATTCTAAAAATATTATTGAAAATAAGTGAAACTGAGCTGGTTAAATTTATTTCCAAATTAGGAAGACTTTCATTACAGGTATGTTATTACAAAATTTAATTAGCATTTCATCATTGAGTGAATAAATTCTTCTCATGATTACAAATAAGATAGAATCTATTTTTTATTATTTTACTTCGTTGTTGGTTTCTGCATTGATTTAATAAAGTCTAGAAATAATTGAAAAGTACATAGGTACCATCTCAGGTAGATTTAACTATTTACATGCTTGAAAACCTGTATTGTATGTTTAAGCCGCGGCATCCCGAATGTCTACCAATTTATGACATACTTCCTTGAACCCTTTAAGTTTTTAAGCACTTCACACGCGGTAGAATTGAAACTTTCGCTCACTCAATCTCAACTAATTTTTTAGCCTTGAAAAATTAGCTCATAATCAAAGTGTCCAATGCTATAAGGTTTCATTCTACCTCATTCTCTAGCAGGCTAAATCCTGTAGATTCATGTGTTTGTTCCTTTTTAGTTCGTTTCCGTTTCATCCATGTCTCAAATCACAACGGTGCTAAAAAAGTTTCACTTCAAAAATATATATTATTCTTGAAGATAATTTCTATACATTTGCCACGCCGAAACGGTAATTATATGAAATTCCCTCGATAGAAAAAAATCGCAAAGTATGCCCCCAAAATTATTATGAACACGTTTTTTTCTGTTATTTTACATGTTACATGTGCGAAAAAATTCACAGTGTTTCTTTAAAGGCTACTAAAAACATTTCCCATGAGATATTAACTCTATTTTAAGGGTCATGTTTTATTAAACATTTTAACTTAATTATTATCGTTTTTAATAATAACGCGCTCCCTCCCTCTAACATTCGTATTTACATATCTTTCCTTCTTCATCTTTTTGAATGCTACTACCGGAGCTTAATTCGGTGAAATTATGTTTTTCTGGTTGTACAAGTAAGATTAATTTACAATTTCCTTGTCATAATGGGAAGTGAAAATAAACACCCATTTTCCTTATTCAAAAAAGTACTTCCTCAAAATGTTTCGACACGCTAAAAGTGTTTATAAAAAGATACACACATGTTTCGTTTACAAAGCTGAGTAATGTAAAACAGAGAGGTAACTTTTCGTCCATTAGAGCTATAGAGCTGGGGCAAATCAAAGTGTTTTACTGTCGTGTTTCAGTATTGGTATTTAGCTGAAAACATGTTTGATTTTTTCAGCTTCATCACACCTTTAGAGTCAACAGTACCACAGGTAACAGTCCCACACAATGTCGTCAGTAAGTTTTTTTCGCAAAGATAAGGATTCGGGATTCAGTTATCGTTGTGAATTATGTTACAATTAATACCACTATTGAACATATACATCCTACGTACATACAACAGATACATCAGACACCAATCGATTGACAAACGTGTGAAGTATCGTAAGCAACAAAAGTGAAAAAAGGTTCCTCTGAAAAGTGATTGAGAGTAAATGGATATCATAATGCAAAGCAAAAATTGATCCATAGCAACTGAACACCGCACAACGCGAGTAGATGACACCATTAATGGAAAATAATAAAATTGGTTTACTAGAACATATACAGCCTAGAAATAATTAAAAAGTACTTAGGTACCATCTTAGGTAAATTTAACTATTTACATGCTTGAAAACCTGTATTGTATGTTTAAGCTGCGGCATCCAGTTTGATTCTTTGATACTTTGAAAAATAGCGTCAAGAACACGCAGACGAGAGGATGGAATTTATGGGTATGGTTACCTAACTTCGACGATGAAATCAAACTGATTAATTTCAAAACAAGTTTTTGAACTCCTCATTAGTGCATAGTTTTCCAAGGCCATAAACAACGCTGCCTGCTTCAGACTCACCGCAAAACTTGTGAATTTGTATAATGTTGTTTGTATGTTATATTGTATACAAAATTGTAGATTTGAATTTCAGATGTAAAGGTATAATAGGTATAAGATATAAGATCTAGATTCGTTCAAAATAAACGGTAATGTAGCTTCAATTAACAAAAAAGTTTGAATCTTGCGAGAGCCTTGAAGGAGTAACCATCTGTTACTTATACCAATTATCCCTCCAATGCACTAAGTGAAATTGTGAACCATCTAAGCCCCGCGCTGTTGAGGAGTTCCCCAAAGAAGCTCGTGTAAGATACTGAACTGAGAGAAAATTTTATTATGACCAGTGAGTTTTTTAGTGGTATAGTTTAACCATACCTTACGTGTTCAATAATAAAAACACTATTTATTTATTTACCACTGGTTTATTTATTTAAACAAATATTAGCGATGTAAACAATAGTGAGTACAATACATCGAACGTAACGAAATGAATGAAAGCGACAAGCGACACGGCGACATGCACTGACTATGTACGTTTGCAGGTAAATTAATTACTGGCCTTCTCGCTTAAATAGTCGACCTCTCAGGTAGCAGCCAAAACACTGATAGGTAGGCAAAACGTGCCACTCGATGGTTCACGAACCTTCGGCGCTATACAGTGAGCTACGGGTTCTAGCGCTGGAACTTTCCAGTAAGTGGCAATATAGTAGGCGGCCAAATGGACTATGTACTATAAATAATAAATAAATCTCGATAAATCTCGCGAGTTCTTTCAGTAGCAAAAAAATAATGACGTGTCGCTACAGTTTTTTAGAATTTCAACAAATACAGCCGACAAATGTCATTATCTCTACTACTTGGTAATCAAAATCATTCAATCTTGATTGAGCAATTTAAATAGAGGTCGCCCTTTAGGTAAACCTAACCTATTTCTAAGGCTGAACAGTAGAAGACAGATGAAGAAGATTCATTTTTCCTAACTTTATTGTTTTGGGCGATGTACCGGTCTTCTCAAATGATCGCCAAATAAATGTTTTGTGTTAATTATATTACCATATCGTAAGAATCTTGTAGAATTGCCCCTATCTGTTCATTACAATCATCAACAACATTGGCACATAAATGAACAAAACATCAATCACCGTTATTATCCGCCAGCAGTCACTAAAGAGTTAAGTGTTTATTCAATGCCGAAAGATGATTTCACTGCATCTATAATGTTATGAATCCCGACTTAGATCATAAATGGTATTCTCCAAGGAAAACTTTATTACAGAACATAACAATATATTACTGTGCTCGCTCGCGTTCATAAACGTAAGCCTTTCACCGGCTTTCGCACCAAGAGGCGATATACCAAATATGCATAAATAATAATGTTATATTCGCAAACGAAATACAGTTCACTGAGGGATAATATCTTTATTATTTCTCAGGACTTGTACTTCATTTTTAATTCTTTTTTTATTCGTTCCACAAAAAAGCTCTAAAAAAATTTCATTGACACATTTCTAGAACATTACTACTATACTACTCTCAAGTGGAAATGTCATATGAGTCATTTCCATTCGAAATTTATGATGTATTGACATTTCCTTTCAAAGGGTTGCCACCTCTGATCTGGAGTCCAAAATTCTCATCATAAAAACTACGTATTAAGTTCTATTTGTATTGTTCGGTTTTCTAAAAACTCACTTTTTCCTTGATGCAAAAAACGACCACTCTGCCCTTAACGTTTCAACCACCTTAAGGTTCGCTTTCGCTTGAGGTAACTTTCAGCCTCGGAACTCTGAAATTAAGACTCGGAAATGTGGAGGTTTTTTTTGCGCACTTGAAGTGAAATGACACAAAACTGCGCTATATAAATATGACGTTATTCTGTTATTGTATCATTATAGATCAGTTGCTTCATAAAACTGAAATAATCACGGAACTTGAATGGAACATTCTTATTAAAATTTGATAAATAGTTCAAATTTCTTTTAAGCAACTCGTCCTTAGTGTGCAAGTCTTGTCCCTATGCATATCTGTTTGATAGATTCCCTTATCTTAACAAGGGATTGCAATATTTAGAGCACGGGCGGTAGAAGGTATACTGTTCTGGTTCTCTATCTCTTCAAAACCCGTCTTCACTCCTTCCTCTCCTCCTTCCAAAGATGACATAGGCCTTGATGAAAATTATTTTCTTAAACACCTCCCGTGTGGAGTTAATGTAAAAAAAATACTGCGTGTTTCAAATGCAGCTCTTTTAAAGAATGAATATGTTATACGCTAGGTAACTAATCAAAATCGTGGAAAAATCAGATTACAGCATGCGTTGATAGATGCAATGTATTTGGAAACAAAAAATAGGCGAACTTGGGCGCGAAAGCCAGCAGTAATAAAATGACAATCGTAGGATAAGTTGTATCATAAGACTTCGAATAATTCATAACATTTTGAGATCTTTTCAATTTGTGTTATCATATCGTTACGGGCAAGATGTTTAACATCACTGAAATAATAGCAGAACTTGAAAATTGTCAAACTCTCTGAAAAAACTGGCCCTTCGTGTTTTTTTACTTCGTGTCTGTATTTTGAGGGGTATAGTGAGGGGCTTTGTTGTCATACGAACAGTCCTTCTCTTTCCTTCCCCAAGCTTCCTTGGAAGCACCCGCTCCCTCGCCGAACAAAATATCGGAATAAATCCACTCTCAGCAAAATTACGAAGCTTGAGGAGAAAGAGTAAATATGGAACTTGACTGGTTATTCTTTGACAAAAATGCTTTTCACCATTTTTAAATTGGCAATATTTCACATTACAATAGCGTATGAAGAATTAAGAGCAAAATAAGCGTTATATAATTTTTAATTCTTTATTTACGCCTAGTATGAAATGTATATTGAATGGGGTATTTCCACAAACGAGGAATTCTGTTGAAAATGTATATTTAAAGATTATTTTTCTGATTTTAATAATCCTACTAAAATTGTTTGATTTTTATGTTTTCATTCAATATTATTGATTTTAAAAACGATCTAAAACTGATCAAATCAAAACGGCCCATGGTTGGGAAATGGGTTTGTGACGTCACAAGTGTCGCTCAGCTGAACTAGCATAAATAAACACTGTCAGTGAGCGTCCTCACTCATGACGTCACACGATAGCCACGCCCCAAAATATCATTTTAGCGGTAATTCCAAAATGGGAAACTTTAACTCGCTGTAGAAAATTTATTCGTCAACATAAAAATAAAATAAAAATGCTAATCGTAATTTTTTGCTTAATTTTTTTAAGCAATAAAAAAAACACGTGGAAATACCCCATTGTACAAAAAACTACAATGAGAAAATGATAATTTTCTTTTTATTACTACGAGGTATATAAAGATGGCCTCCGTGGTCGAGGGGCAAGGCTCTCGATTAGCGATCCGGAGTCCACAGTTTCAAATTTTTTTTTGATTGATTTATGTTTTCACAATTTAATCATTTAAACTCACATAAGGAGTATTTGCAGCACGTTCCAGAGTGTAAGATACTCTCAGTATCGCCCTGGTTTAATACCACTATTTAGAATGTGAACGTTGCTTGAAATGTCTTTAGACGTGTTTGGTGACTCGACCTGAATAGACGGGTACTTCCCCACCTACCTCTTTCCCAACTCCTTTGCATCCGCACTAACCTTCAGCTTCACAACATACCCCAATTGGAGATGTTATAGTATCACTGACTCCAGGAGGCACATTAAAAAATTTACTTAATAAATTATTTTAGTAAGCAGGAAACTTTTTATGTGAATACATCACAAGAGACTATATATATGGGTATCCCAATTGTGGTAGCTAGTAAATAAATTGTAACAAAGATGTAAAAAATTAAGTGTCCCATAAATTTAATAATAACTCTAATAAATACTATTTTATATGAATTCAAATTGAAAAATAAAATACACTTAACACTGGAAAAAAAATTATTGCTTTTGCATTGACTTAAGTATTTAATAAATTTTATTTTAATTTCAAATACCTTTAAGTATTTTATATCAAGAGTCAGAATAATACAAAAGTATGTATGAATGTGAATCAGGCAAAGAGTGTGTGCCAAGACCGAGTTGTTTGGCGGTCCGTCCTCTCTGCCTACTCCTGCGGGAAACGGCGTGATGGTTAGTTAGTTAGTTTTCCTTTAAGCGTAAACGAAGAAAGGGATATAAGCTGAATTATATGATGAAGATGAAAGGGTTGTGTCACAAAATTTGAACTATTCGTCAAATTTCTCATCATCAAAGCTCTGTGTAAGTTCTATTCAAGTTCTGTTATTGTATCATAGAAATAATCACAGAACTTGAATAGAACATTCTTATTAAAATTTGATGAATAGTTAAATTTTTTTAAACAACCCGTCCGTTGTGTGCAAGGGAAGATGAATTTCTTTTAACTAAACATATATTGGAAGTACGTAGATACACTTTTATCTACGTACTTCCAATATACCGCCTACCCCAACAGTGAAGCGGGATAGCGGTTGGTTGCTAAATTAGTTAGTTACGTTTCCACACTCAATAGTAATATTAGTTTTGATTAATTGATTACGAACACTCTGGTTGCTAATCGATTTAGTATTTAGATTAATTTAGTTAAGTTGGACGAAATGGCAAGAAACGCCACAAGAACACCCTGGGTATGATTTATAGAATTTACACCCTACAAACAATCCGTTGGGGGACCTGCATCATTGCCAGGCCTTAGGTAAACCTGCAAGTGACCAATACAAGACACCAAAACTATCCACACAAACTTTCAACTGCACTTATCTTATCTCAACTTAGAAAGCATAAAAACGATTTATTTGTCTCGCCCAAATCTCGAAAGGTCGTAATCAAATTTACTGTGTGTTTTGTATCTAACAACCCTTTATTTAACTCGTAAAATCATTTCCGTCGCAGGCTTTGACATATTCATTTAACTGACATAAAAGAAGATGCCTTTTAGGTTCCATGATTTTAGATTTTCAAAGAAAATAAAATTTCTTTGAAAATCTTGGGGGATCATTAAAAATGTCTATTTGAAAACATGTTCGCTTTTTTGCCGTCCGTAAATAAGTTTTAACCGGGATTTTTTTCGATTAAAAGAAAAACTAGAAAAAAAATAATAAAAAGTTAAAAAAATCAAAGATGCTGAGTGAAATGTTTAATTGCCATAAAATTAATAAGACAACGCTATTTTTTGCTTTTTCACAAAGTGCAAGTGTTCAATTAAAAGACGGATCTAGAAAATATCTTCAGCGTTTAACAGCAGCAGTACCTTTAATTATCTCACAAAGATGTAAATTTGTCATTCTTTTTCAAAAAATACAATTTCAGTGAAATTTTAAAAAGTTTATTTGTGATAATATGAACATTTGCTTATACCTTCATGAAAACATTGGCAATTGGGACGTGGCCTTACTGCAGACGCTATAAAAATGTGCAAGGCTACGCCCCCATTGCAAATGTTTACAGTAATGTTCAAGCAAATGTTAGTATTCACGGTCGGAGAAGATCCCGACTATAAAACTTTTCGAATTTTATGTACTTGTTTTTCTTTTCGCTAAAAACAATGACAAGGAGTAAGCAAGATAAAAGGCTGTTTCTCAGTGACATTTAGCAAAGATGTGACTGTCGGAAGTGAATGCAATATACCTAAGCACCAAAACACACAATCCTTATTTCACATGTGTTGTTTGGGATATTCCTAATAATTTTTGTGCAAAAGTGATAATAAAGTAATTGTGTGATAAAGTGATAATAAAGTAATTGTAATTTGGTACACCTACTTACAAAAAAGAAAATAAAAGATTTATATGAATTAGATCTAAAATTATTATTTGGGTGCAAATTAGTAAGAGTTGGTATCTAATCATGAACGATGGTCCTAAGTCCTTGGTGCAAATTAAGGCCCATTTGTCTGAAGAACGCCGGCCGTGATTTAAGGACGTGATTATGAAAGCATTTTTCACCCAAGGCCTCAATATTTTTCAAATTAGAGAGCGAAGGTTGCCATGTATTTTTAGCAGAGCGTGGGATATTAATATTTCCAAATAACGCCCGGGATGTTTTTTTCATTACGGTGTGAAGTAACGGTATAACATAAATAAAGGCGGGAAGAAAGATGCGTAATTTCTTAATTAATTATATTAATATTATTTTTATTTTTATTAAATTACAGAATTAATAAAATGTATTAAACAGATTTGTTTACTATCTGAGATTACATTTAAATTTCTTATTGTTGCAGTAGGTAGTAGAATAATATTATTACTTGTAAAAGTTAATCCAACATTAATTTTTATTATCTTTACATCCACATTTATCCTAAATAGAATGACTGAATTATTTTTAATTATTATTAATTGTGTTTCTATTTTAGTTTCTCTCTTTCGCCGTTGAGGCTATTTTTGGAAAATAAAAAATATTAATAAACTTTTTTTATTATTCTGTGAAAAGTCAAGTTATCTGCAAGCATAACGCTTTGAGGTTGCTGAACAAAATGCGTAAAAAGTATATTACTCGTACCTATAACTAATAATATTTCCTTTATATCCACTGTTCATGAAATGTAATTTTACTACTTCAAAATTTTTTTGTTATTTAAATTTGGTAGGCGAGTATGGGTACCACCGCCCCGGGATCCATTTATTGGATAACCAACACCCCTGCCAAAGATGTTTGCTACGTTTGTTAGTTTTCCTTCACAGAACTTCCTCTTCTTCCTTTCCCTAAAAACACATAATCCTTCCGTCCACACAGCATCCCCAAAGATGACACAGGCCCTCAGAGAATTATTCATTCTCAGGGCCTCCTGTGTGGAGCTAATATAAAAAAAGAAGAAAAAAGAGAAAATATAATTGCATTTTTTATGTTGTTTGAATGGTATTGTTATTTTGACTGACATATATTTTCTTTGGTTCTGCAGGTCAGGCGGAGGCGGGATGTTTGGTGATGTCAACATTTCCGCTATACTGGATTCTTTTAGCGTCAGTTATGACAAAAGAGTAAGACCAAACTATGGAGGTGAGTTTTCAACATTTTAATATATTTATCGATGTCCTTTATCCATTAAGTCACCAATCTCTTAATTCGATCAAACCTTTAAAGTAAAAATAGACCGCTCAAATGGAACGATCATTTGAACGAAAATCTTTCTTCCCAATGTCAGCGCAAAATGTATTTTATCCGATGAAATTGAATTTGTTTATAAAATGTTTCTTATGCTTGTGGGAGTAAAAGCATTTACCCCGACTAAGTTTCCTTCGTCCATAAATGTTCCCCGTCATGTGCGCCAATTAACGGCGAGCGAACACATACTCGTATACAGTATAATACATATTACGAGGTAGATCCGGTGGTTTCTGGGCTCAGGGAAGCACACAGAAGAAGCCTGCTTCTTGCTCCATGCTCCAGGCCAGAGAGCCGTGCGGATAGCGGGCTGGAGGGCTAGCCGCGCAGGGTGCCGCAACTTGCGGAGCGAGAACCGATCCGAAAAGGTTTGGCAAAACCAAATTTCCCGGCTGCGTTAGGCGGGCTGCGCTCTTCCCCGGATCGATTGTTTGACGTCGGGTTGCTAAGCGACCGCCCAGCCTCCGGGTCAGACACTCTCTCTTTTATCCGTGAGTCATTTAGGCCTATACATGCGCGCGGCGTCAAGAAACGAGCCGAGCAACCTGAATCCCGTAGCGGTGGTACCATTCTATCGCAACTTTCAGCGGTACTTTATTCGTTCACTTTGCCCCTTTCTTCTCGGGAGCTCGGTTTGCTTTCCCCAACACGTGTCACCGTGTAGATTAGGTCTACTTCTCACGCAAAAAGAGACGGAGCAGTATCTCTTACTCTCAAACTTTGCAGTTATCCTGTTCCCGCTTGCTCCGTCTCGCTCTCTCTTGCCAGAATGTTTTCGTTTATCGGGAATTATCTTTCGTGCGGGGATAGGAGGCTCCGGGAAAATACCTCGCAGACCCGGGTCAGTAATATGACGGGAGGGAACTCATTCCCACCTGCTGACGTGGGGAGAGATTAATGGCCAGATTCTTCGCGAACTTCGCCAATACTGCGAAATCACGGCCGCGGGGAAAATGTACACAAATATTATTTACAGCTTTGCTTAGCTTTTAATTGTTTTATTTGTATCAATCAATACCTACAAGATAAATAAATATATCACTAAACAAAAACAATACAAAATGTACCTTGTTCTAATTCACATCAATCCGCACATTTCTACAACATTAAACAGTATTTCACAGAGCTACAAAAATCAACAACTCGAGCAACTAATCGGAATCCAAGTTGTGCAATCAGTCACTTCACTACTCGATATTGCCCTCAACTCGATAGATTTTACTTGTCACCTAAAGCGATCGCTAAAAATAGTAGTTGACGCCTTCACCTACATTTTCCTGCGCGGCCACCCCATCACCCGAGTACCCGACCCGACCCCTCGTGGTACATCCTGGAAGCACCTGCAAGCCCAAGTGCACTAGGCCAGTAGGGGAGAGAAATCAAATAATAACAACTCGACCAAGCTCGAGAGCTGCGTGGGGGAGAATCAAAGCATTATTTCATGATGTGGTTACTTTATTCTGACGTGAGTTAGGGGATGCTAAGTTCCAAGGGGTTGTTGGGGCCGACTCGACGTTGGTGGCAACAACAGCTTACTGTTGACTGTGGGCGGGATTAGCACCTGCAGGCTGGGTTTCCCATCTGCGTCTCGAAGAGCTCAGGGTCAGACTTGAGGTGTGGTCTTTGTTGATTTGCAGGTCCACCGGTGGAGGTCGGGGTCACGATGTACGTGCTATCGATCAGCTCGCTGTCAGAAGTCAAAATGGTACAGCCACTACACAATCTGTGCATCACCATTCAATAATAGACCCAAAAAGTTTATAAAATATATACCATCCGCTTCTTACTTACCCGTATTTTGTATTTGAGTTTTGTAAATGTTCGAGTAAGTTAATTTGTTTAACAACATATACAACACACCTACATACATAGACACACATGTTCATTTCACTCATTTACCCGTTGACCACGTGAGATAATTGTTGTGTAAATCAATCGTTTCTTATAGTGGAAACCCAATTATTTCTAACTGGCTTAATATTTGAATGAAGGACAGAGAAATTGTCAGAATATACTGATTCAAACTATAATATCAACTTCCATTAAAATCTTTCATTTTGTTACCTCACCACTCACCATGCTATCTTATACTTATACATCTACACTCAACTATATAATGTTCAAAAAAAATAGTTCATTAATTCAAAAAATATGTATACCTCTGAAAACAATACACTAGCTGTAAATAGAAGCATGAAACGACGCGTCATTAACAAGGATACGGTGTTTTCTTGGTGAATTTCTTTTGTGTCCCTTTAGAAAAGTCCTCTTAATATACCACAATTCTCACTTTCTCAAAGAAATGAACTGAAGTTTTATAACGGAAAGGGAAAGCAGGACAGTGCCATCCATGTCTGTTTAGTAAAGTTGAGCAGAACAGAGCAGAGCAGTAGTGTTGCACAACCTGCCAAGCGCGCAGCCACCTTTCCCTTTCCGCGCGTGTGACACACAGCCTCCCACTGTAGAGCAGTAGTGTTGCATGCGCCTGCTGACATGACACGGTAGCGGCGAGCTCCGACGTGAGCGTCTCCACGCCGCTCCACCTCACACCATACACCCCTCCCGACCTCGTCCGAACACTGCCTTATGTTCGTCCTGGTTCTGTGCGTCTCGTCTTGTCGGTCTCCTTCTGACGGTGCCTCACTTTTCAGGATCGTCAGAGCAGGCGATGGGCAACGTCACTGTCACTACTTTGATTTGGTTTTCATTCGTCGGAACAATGTCGGGTAGCCCTAAGCGCGGCCCTGTGTAGCTGGTCACCCATGATATGTACACGAAGACGATTATGCTTTGCAGGTCCTCCGGTGGAAGTGGGTGTCACCATGTATGTGCTCTCTATCAGCTCGGTGTCCGAAGTGCTTATGGTACTCACTCTCAATACTCATCTTCAATTTAACTAAGTTCTTCATCCGCCGATTATCGTAGAGTGCAAGTTGTGGCATGGTTGTCATATTATGTTGCCATGTCGTCCTTGGAGGAGCCCTCCGCTGCATCAGTGTTCTATACATGCAACAGGTTGCACACTGCTTTATGTTTTTACTTCATTTTATTTATTATTTTACTCATTGTCGTTCTCGGCATCGTGTGGTTGTTGGCTGTCAAATGGATTTTATTCCAAATCCCTTTTATGTTTCACAAATTCTATTAATACTAAATATTCTCTTGTGTGACAAAATTTCAGAAACGAAATCACATTTTCCTGGAGAACTATTTAGCATTATTAGACGCTTTGTCGAGAAACCTCTCTTAGTTTCGTGTTGAAGGGCTTTTCAGGAATGCTGTCGCAGTGGAGGAAGGGAACCATGTATCGTTCCTCATCGCAGTCCTGAATACCAGACTGTGTGCATGGCCAGTCCTTCTTGGCCCAAAATATACTAAATGCTTTGACATTGCATTCATACCGTACCTACTAAACTACTACTGTCTTCCTGCTAAATGGTAAACTAACTTCACATTGCCAAATCAGATTTCTACATCGAAATCTTTCCGGTCAAATGCAATGCCAAAGCTGGCCATCAAATATTATGTGTTCATAACTGTTTTTTTTCTCACCGGAATAATTACAAAAATATATCTGTTCACATTTGTCACCGAATGTTGAATTTTGGTTTATTTAAAAAAACCTTTCTTTTCTTTAATATAAAAAACAATACATACAGTCTATCGCGAACCCTTCCTCCAATTATCTCTTTGTATAAGGGTAACTCTCCCCAAACTGTACAAACTGCGAAGTTCAACATTCTTCCGGCAAACGAACCAGCTATTTTTGTTTGTAGTTTTGCTGTGGTTGTATAATTATTGTTTTGTATTTGCTGTACGTTCAGTTCCAAATTGACTTGGAACACTGAATCGGTCTTGAAATAAATGTTGTCATGTTGTGTTGGACATGTCGATGTTATGGACCAAGTGACCCTTGGTTACTGGTTGTACACTCGCGGTCTTTCACGCCATCTGAAGACTACTTCCTAGTACTCAGTCGTCTGCCAGACGATATAAAAGTATCGCGATAGAGATCACCGGAGCCTAGCTCCCCGGTGTTCCAAGTGTTTGAGACTGTATGTGCCGCTTAGGGGAACCGGTGAAGGACCCCGAGTGGAAACCAAATCAAGGTCAAACGAAGGTCACAGCAGGACGTGACCCATTGCCCGCCTGCCATCATGTAAAGTGAATTGCCCTTTGTTACTGACTGACCCTGCATACTAGCGTGACTAGAGCCAACCACATAGTCCTCGCTGCGAGCACTTGTGCTGCTAGCTCGTGTCACCTATCGTTGTTCTCCACCCACCTAACCAACCAAACAACCCACCTATCTCTGTCCAAGATGACGGTTGGAAGCCAACAGAGTGTCTCGAACCGAGCGCAGTCCTCCCTGCGAGGGCTTGGCCGAGTCACCTGCCGTCACCCTCAGTCACCCTCAGTCACCGTCAGTTACCCGACGACTGGAGCAGACCGGGTGACAGGGCCGGGCACCGTCCTCGCCGCGAGCGCTAGTTCTGTAGCTCGTGTCACCTGTCGTTGTCTCGCTGTCCCCACCCACCCACCAATATCACCAGACCTTATTACTTCTGTGCTGTGGAGTTGGTCTAGTGTCACGGTTGACACTATTGCCGGACGGATGGAAGGACGCTCACACCGACCAAGGCGATAGTGCATGAATGTTTCTACCTCGCTTTCTTTTGTTGCTTCATGTAGTTCCTTTTTTCATCCCAAATGCATATCCTTATAATATACATAGTTCAATTTTCATACCTTTTTATTTTTCTATCTAGAATTTTGTATACCGTGAAATTATAATGATATTTGAATCATTCACGCAATTTAAAAAGGTCAACAATATAAATATTCAAAGTACTTACACACAACATTCGATGCGTCTAGGTAGGTACATCTTTAGCGCATTGAAAAATGGTAACACTATTTATTTTTAGAACGTCGCAAATGCTTTATAATATTGCATCATCTTTTCAGCATCCATTTTGCTTATATTTTGATTAAAAGTACTGTATAACGTTTACCTATTTGTTAATTTTTGACAAAAACGGTTTCACTACTGTCACTATGGATATCTTCCAAATATACCAGTCTAAAGACAGACGACAGTCCATAGCAGAGAGAAACCAGACCAGCTAACTTATGTTTAAAATGTTCAAACAATTCTAGTATATTTTTAAGAATAATGAATGATCTAGGTTTAAAATGCACAAAGCTTTTTTTTTAAATAAAAAGAAATATGTTTCTGTAGTCTCCATCATAATGAATTTCATTCTTCTTAGATTTGAAATATTCCATCCCAACTGTTTAAGTTCAACCTTGTATATTAATGCCTGGTTAATCCTGTCTGATTACTTAATTCGGAAAGGTAAATACGTTTCTTAATTCGTGGCTCTATCTGCGATAAAGAAATCTTAAGTGTGTTATAAATGGTTACCATTATTAAAAACGAACAAAAGTGTACTTATTCGAAGGTATATCTATTCATAAAGAAATTCTTTTTTACAACTATGAACATTTTTTTAATAGATTTTGAAAACTTTCAGAGCCACTTGAATACGAGGACGAAGTTTGCTTCAAGCGTTTTCATATTTGTGGGCAAACTATAGCGAACAACTTAGTTGTGCGCTTAACTTCGGAAAGTTGTGCTGCACCGCGCTGTGCCATAATCCATCATATCTACTTGCTGCCCGGAATAAACTATCCACTATCAACCGTTCAGACCTTATTTTAAAGTTTTTTTGTATGCGCCCAAATGTGCTTTTATGTGTACTTATTAAAAATCATATTATAGCGAAACAGATGTAAATAATTTGCTCAAAATTAACAGAAAGTTTTATTTCGAAGTAGTACATAAACATGAATATTTCATTAACAGCCTTACTAATAGATTAACAAAACTCCCCAGCCATTAAACGGTGTTTTAGTAATACATTCAATAAAGACTACAATTTTCTTATTCAAACTTTGCAAATATACCTTGTGGTGTCATAATTCACGTATAATAAAAAAACAAATAGCTTAGTTTACGCGTACAATTTAACAATTTATTCCGATGAAGGAAATTTTGTTATTGAAACTTTTCAATAAAGTGGTGTCAACAAAGTTATTTCTTTTCATTGTAACTACAAAATCCGTTTCGAATTCTTACTAATAAAAATGTCTTTAACTGTCTGCGAACGAACTGGCGACGTTGCATTTTGGTAAACTGTCACACAAGGTTCCCGTTTGAAACATTTATTTCCAACATATTATTATTTCATGTGTTTTGTGTTATTGTGTGTTTTGAAAACCTCATATTCACTACAATTTTTCGACGTTTGTAGTAAAAATATAACATATTGTGTGTTTTTTTTTCAACGTTAATAATAACGTGATAATAAAATATTCCAATTTATAAATTTTAAAGTATGTTTCAAGTACAAAAATTTAAAATGTAATTTCATCTAGTTTATAAAAATTGTATTTGTTTTCAGGATAACTTCAAAAAGATGAAATTTTAAAATACCTTGGAAATATTTCTGAATTCATTAATTACCCTCTTCCGTCGTATAAAAACAACGAGTACAACTTTTTACGAATGTTAAATATGAGTTTAATAATTTTTTTAAACAGCCATCAATGTAAAAAGGTTTTAGATACACGGTTGTTATTTCAATTGTATAAAATTTATAACACGTTTATTAGTAAGACCGTGTATGTTTAGATTACATTAGAATATTGATTGAAGAGATATAAAATTACACTCACATTTTATCAACTTATAAATATATTATATGCCTTAAAAATATTATTGAAGAGTCACTTGCCTAAATTCTGATATGGTAACTAAATTGTACTGTAATTGGAATTATTCTGTTGTACAATAATAGTAAAAAATAAAAAATAGAATAAAACATTCCGAAAACATCAGTCACTTTTACCAATCCAATGTCTTAATTCCACAATTCAGTCCAGATATAATTGTCATATTTAAACAGATTTTTTAATGGAGAAGTTTTCATTAGTATACACAAGGCAATAATGAGTAAATCAGGGCTGTCTCTAATACAAATATTATTTTTTAAATATTCCAACGCTTTACTAAAAAAGCACTTGTGATTTCATTGTCAATTTCTGCATATTTTGTGCGTTGAAAGTTTATTTCAAACAATAATGTAAACAGCTGAACCTCGAAATACCGATAAAACTGAATGTTTCGTTTGAACACTTTTGCGTTTCATTCATGTGGAAATTTAATTCATGAAACAATGAAAATGTTATTGAATTATTGTTATTCTGTTTGTTTGCTGATGTATAAAGTCACTGTTATTATTATTTTTTGCTGTTTACTTGTTGAACTATAAATTCAATGAGTCATAAATCGACCTCCGTAGTCTCTTGACTCGCAATCCGATGATCGCGGAATCGAATTCCGGCGTGCGCAAATAAATTTATTTTGATTAATTTGTGTTATTTCGCAATTAATTCATTTAAAAATAATATATTTTTTAATGTAGCTATCACTTTGTGGTTATCCATTATTGAAAAATGAAAAATTGTATAAACTATATAAAATCAACTTTGTATAAACCACTTATATAAAGCGTAAATCCTACCGGTTTCGGAACAAACGTTCCTTCTTCAGGGAAAGCTTATACTAATTTGACAGTTTCGAACAATGTTTTATTATGGTAGGGGTGGAGCTGTTGCTAGTTATTAATGTAGATTGGGTGGGTAGGTATTAATGTAGAGTGGGTGGGTAGGGGAACAAATCCATGATTGGGCTATAAGATAATATTTTTTGTTTATTGATAATAGATTCATTATTTTTAGGGGTTTTTTTTAATTTCCAAGGCTTCTAAGTTATCCAAACGTTTTCCTTTATGATTAATATGAAGAATATTTATCCCTGTATTTTTTTCAAAACTATGGTTATTTTCAATGATATGGTTAGCGAACTCAGAAAAATTATTATTTTTAAGACACCTTAAATGTTCTTTGATTCTGATTTCAAAATTACGAGTTGATTTTCCAATATAAAATGAGGGACAATCATGGCATTCGAGTTTATATATTCCGGAATTAGTCAATTTATGGTCTTTATCTTAAGTATTTCTCAAAAAATTACCGATATTATTTCTTGTATAAAAAGCTGGTTAAATATTAGAAGGGAGATTTTTGCAACATTGAACTGAAAAATTATTAATATACAAAATTTTACGCCATTCTTTATCATTAATATTATTAGAATTGTATAGATAATTATTTTGTGAAATTTTGTTAAGTTTTTTTTTTATTTAGGATGTTATCAATGAATTTTGGTTCGTAACCGTTATTTATAGCAATTTGTTTTATTATAGAAAGTTCAGAAAGAAAATTATTATTGGACATTGGGACATTTACTAAGCGGTGTATCATGGGATGGAAGGTGGAGTGTTTTTGTGAGACAGGGTGGTTGGAGGTCTTATGAATTACTATGTCAGTATAAGTGATTATTATTATTATTATATTATTATAAGTGGTTTTTACAAAGTTGTATTGTTTCATTTTTCTAATATGTAATATATTTGCGGAACGTTCCAGGGTGGAAAATACTCTCAGTATCACTATTGTATAAGTCACCTTTTAGAATCGAAACCGTTTGGTGACCAAATCTGAATAACCAGGTATTTCCCCACCTTTATCTTCCTCATCTCCTTCCTCTCCCCACTACCTTCAGTCTCACGACCTACCTCAACTGGGGATGGCATAGTCTCAGTGGCTCCAGACGGAAGTAGCCGAGAATTAAGATTTTTTTTTAAATAATAATTTTTTTAATGTGGAAGATTAATGATTAATTATTTTTTATTTAAATATTCAGCCTAGACTTGTAAAAAAGTCAATATATGTCGCTTATTAAAAATTAATTTCGATAAAAATATATCCAAAACACTATCAAGATAGCATTTAGTTCGGGTGATCTTACCGGGGAATCTTGCAATCATACATAATGATACCAGCCAATAAAAAATATACGTTAAAAAAATGAATATAATGTTGGTAGTTCTTAGTCGAAGTATGATACAGTTAAATATGACCGAATCGGATTGGGACACATTAGCTCAGTTGTTAGACTTGCGCCCTGCCAAGGCGAAGGTCCTGGGTTAGTGTCCCAGATGGGACCGTAACTTTTTCTATTTTCAGATGTTCAATTGAGTTTCGCTGATATTATCTTCATTTAATTAAAAATTGATAAATTTATCCAAACACTATCTAGATAGCATTTAGTTCGGGTTTGAATCTTGCAATCATATTTAAAGATAGCAGCCAATAATATGTGCGTTAAGAAAATGAAGATAATATTGGTAGTTCTTAGTCGAAATATGATACATTTAAAAGTGGCCGAATTGGATATAGACACCTTAGCTCAGTTGGTAGGGCTGTTTCCATGTAACAGATGATCATGCGTTCGAATCCCAGAGGTGACAATATATTTTTCTAATTTTACTATCTTCAGATTTTCGATTGAGTTTCGCTAATACTATCTTCATTTAATTAAATATAAATAAATTGTTTTACAAAAAAAGGCGCCTTAAGGCGCCTGAATCGGCAGTTTTCGAATTCTGGTTAACTCACCTTATACTTATCTCAGGTCTTGGTAATGTTAGTTTTGCCGCTTTGGTGTTTTTATTGAAACTGTATGGTTCGCCATTGTATCCTTTATCGTGAATGCATTCCCTTTGAGTTATAAAAGCTCGCAGTTATGGCTACGGCTACGGTGGCTATCGATCGCTTCCAAAGCCAGTGTTTTTGCGCTGCTCCACGCGGTAGCTAAACTTCTCGGGGCTTATCGGATCTTATATATTTTATCCCGACATACAATATGAATTGTGGACTTTGAGATAAACTGTTTCGCTTACCGACGGCGGTTCTCTCTGGGAAATTTTGAATTTTTCAATACAATCTCAAAATGGATTTTGCACATTCATTTCAATTTGTTTTTTAATACCGTTGCAATTTGAAACTCGATGAAACGAAAAATAGCGACACTAAAAAGAGATAAACACATACATCTATAGGATTTAGCCTGCGAAAAAAGGTGATAGTATACACGGTCTCCCCTTATGCGGTGCTTCGCAGCCTATCGGTATGCTGTGCTTTGCAGCCTCTCCACTCTTGTCTACTTTAGTTTTCTGAAGGTTTCACTTCTATCGCGTGTGAATTGCACACTCTGATTTTTACTTCGTATTCTTTTTTTTTAATTGTGATACACATGAAATAATTTTATCCTTTACCTAAATACTAGCTTTTATCATACATAAATTTGTCAGGTCGGTTATAATCCTAGTATATTATTAACTATTACACGATTACACATTTCTTTTGAATTTCTTTTCAACTTTATATCATTGTATTTCCAATAACAACTGTATCACTTCAGCGTTATTATTTTTGTGTACTCATACATTCTTATTTTGTTCTTAATATAATACTGATACCCTCCTATTTACCACTGCATTATTATAATCTCATGTACCACTTGCATGTAAAAACCATTTTATGGCGTTTAAATAAATAAATAATTCCATCTTATTTAAATTGTGACAGTTATTAGATAGTTCCCATTAGTTAGAAATGGCAATCGGTCCGTTAAAAACGGATTGACAATCAGACCGCCATCCTTTGCAGAGAATCAATTAGGTTTATGAAGTATGTTAGTGCTCCAGCCCAGAGAGTGCTCCTAAATTCAATTATTGTACGTTTACTTTGTGCAGTGATTCATAACGGGGGCGCCAGCGCCCCCTTCTGGAAGTTTATATTTTTTTAGCATTTAGGGGGCGCTGAAGAAGTTCGAGAGGGCATTGTGTCAAAATAGAAAATAAGCTCATTCACGAGCATACTGATACATTGGCACACTTTCTTCAGGAGCAACAATTGGACAAGCTCTGTTAAATAAACTACGAGTACATTTTCACGCACAAAAATTTAAACTGAAGCGTGATGTTCAATGCCAATGCAATAATGTGTTTTATTTATAGTTCTCGTCATTTTTTATTTAAGTGTACATCGTAAAATTCGTTTCGGGGGGGGGGGGGGTGGACAATTTTACTGTGGTAAAGGGGCGTTTCTTTCTATACGATTAAGAAACACTGCCCTAGAGGTTGCGGAGAGAAACACTGTGCAGATTTATTGACACCAGAGATTTTAGAAGGATTCACAATTAACATCGTCTGTTTTTTATTTACTAAAGACAAAATATACTATTGCTTGAGTTATTTTGTGGCCGGACGTCGGACAGGACTATTTTGGGGAGATTTTTGGTAAATTTAATAATTAATAAACTTCCATTCAACGGAAACTATTAGATTGCCTGCTTTTTATATGTTTATATGTGAATGACGTAACTGCGTAAAAAAGGATTTGTTTTCCCCGTCAAATACATAAAAACCTTCCCGTCCCAGGTACGGGCACGGACTGTATAACAGATGTGTGTAAAAAGTCTGTCCGTGCCTCCAAAAACAAACCCTCAAAGGCGATAAACAAAAACACCATTCCTCAAAGTCAAAGCGCGAAAAAATATCTTATCAAGTTAATAAATTATATCCGAAGATAACAATTCCCTCTGGTGTGCTGTGTGTGGAATAAAGCTATCAAACATATTTATTTTACCATTTAACATTTAGGTTAACTAAGTATATTAATACGTTATTTTTTTATATTTTAATTTACTAATTTATTGATCCCTTTACAAACGTTTGTACGCTGTAAGACCGAAGGTAAAAAATAATGAATAATGAAAAAATAATGAAATGGACACAATGTATCAAGCATGTACATTGTACAGTGTATGTGAGTATAAATATCGGGTCATGTCAATACATAAGATTTCAATTTGGTATGGGTACCGCCGCCCCGAAATTCATTTATTGGATAACTATCACCACAGGTCAGCCTAAGTCGTTCGCTACGTTTGATGACTGGGAGAGACAGGCTGAGGGAAACCTTTTGATCTATCCAGCAGGACCCTCTTGGAACACAGCCTTGTGGGCTGTGTTCCAAGAGGGTCCTGCTGGCAGCCCAGTGGGAGGTTGGATTCATATGTCCGTCGTTTCCCACTTTCCTAAACACCACTCATACCTTTTCGTTCCCAGAAATTCCTCTCTTACCTTTTCTAAAAAACCCTCAACACAGCATCCCCAAACATGACATAGGCCCTGATGAGAATTATTTTTCTCAAGGCCTCCTGTGTGGAGCTATTTATAAAAAAAACTGAAGATATTGAAATGTCCCAATGTGAATGAAGCAAGTGTGGGTGCAAAGACTAAGATCTGAGAGTGGCATTCGATCATATCTGCTTGCACCTACAGGGAGATGACTTGTTGGAAAATTATTGATGTAAATACCCAAGTGATAATGGAATTTCGTTGTTCAAAATCTGCTGCTATTTTTATAAATAAATGTTTCGAAAGCTATCTTTGCAGGGAGACATAAAAACGTCAGAACGTAAATGATATTAGCCAAGGTGATGGTATGACCCCTTTTTAAAAGTCAATTTATGTTATATGTGCACATTAGTGGGAAAAAATCTGGCAACACCTCGTTCCAGGTTCAAATTCGTGCACGCTTCTAATAAAGTGCCATCTGTCTTCCATATGACATAAATGGATTTTTCATAAGAACTTCCGATTCATTTTATTGAATTAATACGGTAAAACAGATTTCTTACCTAGACTGTCATGTTGACTTGACAGCTGTATGTTGTTTGTTTAAATTAGTGTGAGTTTACTTATAAAAACAATGAGGAGTTTCAACTCTTTCTCCTTACCCTAATTCAGCCAGCGAACTAATAAGTATTTTAGAATAGCACAGGTTCGAGCCGTGTGGATTAATTTCAGTAGAGCGTTAACACGAGAAAGATAATCATATTTTGATGTACGGTAAAGACAATCACGCGTAAAATTGACGCACGAGTTTTAAGTAGCTGTAATATTTTATTTTGTTAATTGATTTGAATAAACCAATCGGTATTATATTTTACAAACAAATGACACAGGGAATAAAATAATTATTGAATATAAAATAAATATCTATACAATTCTAATAATATTAATGATAAAGAATGGCGTAAAATTTTGTATATTAATAATTTTTCAGTTCAATGTTGCAAAAATCTCCCTTCTAATATTAAACCAGCGTTTTATACAAGAAATAATATCGGTAATTTTTTGAGAAATACTAAAGATAAAGACCATAAATTGACTAATTCCGGAATATATAAACTCAAATGCAATGATTGTCCCTCATTTTATATTGGAAAATCAACTCGTAATTTTGAAATCAGAATCAAAGAACATTTAAGGTGTCTTAATAATAATAATTTTTCTGAGTTCGCTAACCATATCATTGAAAATAACCATAGTTTTGAAAAAAATACAGGGATAAATATTCTTCATATTAATCATAAAGGAAAACGTTTAGATAACTTAGAAGCTTTCGAAATTAAAAAATCCCTTAAAAATAATGAATCTATTATCAACAAACCAAAAATTTTGTCATATAGCCCAATCATGGATGTGTTCCCCTACCCACCCACTCTACACTAATACCTACCTGCCCAATCTACATTATTAACTAACAACGGCTCCACCCCCTACCATAATAAAACATTGTTCGAAACTGTCAAATTAGTATAAGCTTTCCCTGACGAAGGAACGTTTGTTCCGAAACCGGTCGGATTTGCACACTATATAAGTGGTTTTTACATAGTTATATTGTTGCATTTTTTTATATATATATATATATGTATTTGTTATATGAATTTATTTGTAATGTGAAACTTCTTCAATAAATAATCAACAAAATTTAGGAATACATTTTTTTCTCAATCACTTATTTCTTACTTATAAACAGCCATTTTGTCTAACTCACTAATTAATTAAGATATATTATATTTAATAATAACATATAGTTATATAAGAATAAATCAGATAGAGCTTTGGAATGTATCAATATTATGATTTTTGACTCGTGTGGTCGTTATATGTCAAAACTGGGGACACGTACCTCAGCGACGCGTGCGCTCCACAGAAGAAAGCGAATGAGATGTGTGAAAAGCACAGCGACGGATTCGCACTAATTAGAACGAGAGAGAAATGATTTTAACACGCATGCCTAAATTTTACGTAGACTTATCTTTCCAGGGTTAAAAAATGCAAGTCGTGTTAAAAGAAACTTTTAATACTTATTTTGAACCGGAATGTTTTTTCATTAAATATGTGCTTTAATTATTACCGTGACTATTCACGTTTACGGTACCATGACGGAAAAAAGGGAAAGGTGATGAGACAAAAGATGAGACACACAAAATACGTGTGACTATTTCCTCCAAAGTACTACTTTTTTCCTTTGGAGTAAACAGATCTATCTTATTTCGGGGACGGGGATTGCGTTTCATTTTATTTATACATTTGTGAGGGAGATGTATGATAATGATTGTATGTTTCCTTTGAGGGGGTTCAGACATACGTTCACCGTTTGTCTCATTTTCGACTATTGTTATTTAGTATCTAAGAAAGATCTGCAGCATTATATGTTACTTATCGTATTTATAATATTTAACAAAATATAAAGCAATATAAGCAAGTGTATTTATTGTATAACGCAATAATAAAAATTTTAAATTTCCGAGTAAGTAAGCTTATCGGGAAACGTCACGCTGATAAGCGATGTAAACTTGGGCTGCGTTTGAACTCAGTTCAGTTCATAACAAAATAAAGGGCGTGCCAAACGCATGGCCCAATACGAGGAATTGGTGAAACGTACGTGTTAGTAACAGTTAACCCTTCGAATAATAAGAAAATAATTTTCTGTCAAATTTTGCCTATCAAGGTTTGCGCGCAAAATTCCTGGTTCTTCCAATGCATTTTAAATGTTCCTATTTATTGTTTTTTTTAACGCTTTTGCAAAAACAAAAATTGTTCTAAAATTTAGATAAAATAATCTTTCTGGTGTGTTTATTAGAAATCAACATTTTTGTTTCTAAATATTAAAATTTTAATATTGGAAATTTAAATTGGCTAAAAAATGCATACCTGCGAATATTCGAATTAAAGTAATTAAAATAGAATAAACTTAAAATTTAAAATACAGACTCCTTTTTTAAATAAAATTTGTAATAAAACTGTCACCTCACTTTTTATCACTTTCATACAATTTTATTTTAAAATTAAATGTATGATACGTCACAAATTGGCGAAAAATTAAACCGTCACTTTTGATCGGGTTTGTAAAATATCTGAAAAACCTAGCTCATATAATTCTAAGACAATGAGAAGCATTATTTCATTCCGTTTCTAACATAAAAGAAATCACAAATATTCGCATGACAGGAAGAGAGATATCTAACTTTTAATAATGCACTATCGCTCTGGGACAATCTGGGTCTCCTGTTATTATAACGGCATATGATGTTTTGGGACAACTTGGGTCTCCTGTGATTAGACGGGTTAAGATCAAATAAGTGATAACCATCGATGTAAGGTGTGGAATTATAAAGGCAATCGTGTTTTATCAGTGTTTTAAAGTTAAAGCAAAATGAAGTAAAATTTGATGTCATTTACTTTCATTTGATCGATTCTGATGAATTGTGTAAATTAAAAACATTTAATATTATATTATATAGATTAACAGGTGACCGGACAACTCAGAATAAAACCAACTCAAAATCTCTTCAGAAAAGTCATTAAAAGTGACGATAAAAAAATATTTTAAAAAATGATTAAATAGGTTAAGTTAGAATTAGTGGCTATTTTAAAATTATTTTTTCATAGCTTTTAATGACTTTTCAAAGAGGTGTTGAGTTGACTTGATTCTGATTTGGCGTGGAACCAGATTAACAACATCGTTTTTTTTACATTACCTCCACACAGGAGGCTTTGAGAAAAATCAATTCTATCATGGCCCATGTCATCTAAGGCGATGCCACGTAGAGGGCCTTTTCAAGGAAAGGAAGGAAAAAATCTGGGAAGTAAAAAAAGTATGAGTGGGTAGGAATCTAGGGGTCAGTGTGTCCAGGAATGACGGACATATGAATTGATCCCTCCAACTGCGGTGCAAGGCGATGGGTCGTAATATTCCGGCTGGAGAAAAGGACCCTCACTTCAGACAAACCTCATCCCATGAACCTGAGCACCCGTGCTAAGCCACCAAACTTAGCGAACCACTTAGGGGAACCTATTGCAGAGGTGTTGGTTATCTAATAAATGATTCCCGGAGCTGTGGTACCCATTCCCGCCCCCAAATTGAAAACAAAAATGTGACCTAAAAAACGTACAAAAAAAGTCGAATTTAAAATGTATCTACTCTCTCACCCTCAAAAAAAACTAAGAAAAAATATAGTGATGTTTGCAATTAGTTAAACCGTAGTGCAAGAGGTGTGCTACATATTAACATATTATATAACGTGGGACTAACTACACATTATGAGATTTAGGAAGAGAAAATTTAAAAACATAACGTAAACAAATATATTTTGATTTGTGGATAACTGGACATGATAACTATTAATATCTAAAAATAAACGTACTTATCCAGCATTCAAAATAATTGTGGTGTTTGAGTTAAAAGATTGATTGATATATAGAAAATCTGTATCAGATTTCTTTTATGTAGGTACTATTCAGAATACGTCGTGTGAAGTCATCTCGTTAAACTGTTGCAACATTTTCCGCAGCTTTCCGGGCTCGCCGGAGCGTCGAAGCGGCTCCCGCGAGCAGAATCAGGACGCGCGCACCCAGAATCTGTTTGAGTATTGAGCACAGCTTTGGGTCAAATCGTGGTGTCCTTTTTCGGGGTGAGCCGGTGAGCGCTTTGGCCAGATTAATACACACACATTGAGTGGGTACCCAGTACAGTACAACCTAGCATCGAGGGAAGGCCGCTGCGAACCGGGTTCATACCGATTCGGAAGGTCGCAGACTTACATTTCATGCATCGTTTGATAAAATGGGCGTATTTCTTCATATGAAATCAGTATTAATTAGCATCGGTAATAGTATCGGGTTCATAACGATTCGGAAGGTCGCAGACTCACATTTCATGCGTCATTTGATAAAATGAGTGTATTTATGAAGTGGAAACTTCTTTAGCATCGTTGTGATTTGAAACTCGATGAAACGAAAAATAGTGATACTAAAAATAGACAAATACATGCATCTAAAGTATTTAGCCTGCGAGAGAATGAGATAGAATAATCGGTATCCTCTTCGTGCGGTGCTTCGTAAATAATCGGTCTCCTCTTTGTGCGTAGACTCCCCACTCTTGTCTACTTTAGTTTTCTCAAGGTTTCACTTCTACCTCATGTGAACTGCACACTTACATTTTTTTGAAGTGTAAACTTCTTTAGCACCGTTGTGATATGAAACTCGATGGATGAGATAGCAATAAAATATTTATTTTATTCACGGGTATTCTATTCCAAAATAATACAATAAATCCACGGTTCCACGCAGGACCCCTTTAGTGTAGTGATATAAAGCGCCTGACGAATCTTTGCGGACATTCAGTCGAACAGTGGTCGAATCCTACGAAATCCAAAAAAAAGTTTATTTTTATTTTTGTAAAATCAATATCCAATCTTCAAACCACTCCAAAATGAACAGACTAATTAAAACGACGTCTAGCGACACCGAAGATGAAACTACAAATACGAATAAGATAACCAAATTAATGTAAAGGAAACGGTGCACTGGTATTCGACGGTAAAAATATGGAAAAAATCATTCTTTACATTGATAAAAAAGAAGTGCTTCGTAGTCTCCTCACTCTTACGAGAGTTTTCTGAAGGTTTCACTTCTACCGCGTGCGTATTGCACACTTCGATTTTTTTAAATGAAATCGGTAGTAGTATCGGGGTGAAGCCGGTTCGAACCGGGTTCATACCGATTCGGAAGGTTGCAGATTCATATTTCATGCATGTTGGGCCTATTTTATCAAATTCATGTCGGCTCCACGACAAATTATATGCATATTTTTCTTGATATTTTATAACACATTATTGATACTTGTAAAAAAAAGTACTTCCTTGAAATACTGCTAATATTTTCTTGTACATAACTACGTTTGTAACTAATTGCATATTAGAGGTTAGCTGTGAAAATATAGGTACCTAGGTAAAGTAATTTCTGCGGAGCATAACCCCAGATATTTCATCTAGGAAAGCTACGAGGCGATATTCGCGTACATTCAATTGCCAATATATTATTATACCTCTGGGTATGTTGTGGGGAGCTTTGGTATCTACAACCTCTGGTGGCGGTACTGCTCTGAAATCAGTCGCAGTCCGTAGTAGTCGGACTAAAAGTCTGCGAAAGTGGCGGGAGGGGCAGGGGAGAGGAGGGGCTGACAGTTGGCGTGAACAGCTGTGCCAGTGTAGGTGGTGTGTGTATAAGAGGGAGTTGGCCGTGGGGAAGTGTTAGTATCTGAAAGATGTAACCGGCAATTCTGTAAAAGATTGCGGCAGGAGCTGAAATATGGGGCCGCCTGAAATATGCTCAAAACAATATCTGAGATAGCGCGGATGCTTTACGATAGAAGAATAGTTTCTATGTTATTTATTTGTTATTGGGGTTTGATTAAGTTTTATCAGATGAGAATGAATATTGGATTTATTTTTTCTACGTGAATCGATGGTAGATCATTACATTTTTAAAGTTTATGTTGGTTTTTCAGATGAAAATATCATAAAGTAAATTAATAGATATGTTTTCGACATATTACTGAGGACATGATTTTTTATGGTAGAATAATTGTAGGATGCTATTCCTGAAAGAAATGAGTGCTTTAGGAGTGTATGATGTGCACATGTGCCTGTCCAGAATGCGCACGCCCCCAGCATGCACCGCGCGCTTCACAACAAACGTCATCTGGTCGGAGGACCGCAGTAGCCGGATCGATGACAGTAGTTACCAAGTTCCAAGTCGACTTCCACTCCCAGGGAATCGGAACTTCGGACGTGCGTCCTTTTCTTTGAAAGTTTGAATTCGGCCGGTTTGTTGACTGAGCGACGCATGCGCAGCGCGGCGGGCTGGCCGCGAGCCAGAGACGCATTGCGACGCGGGAGGCGAACATTTTCGGAGGGTGGCCCTCCCTACGGGAGCCTGCCGGGAGCTGGCGAGGGGTGAGGGAGGGGCGAACCACGCGACACTCCGCGCCAGGAGCGCCGAGCCGAGCACTGAGCACCGAACAACTCTCTCAGAGTCCCGCCGCTACCAGTCGCCCGGCGCGGCGTGCGGTGGCCTGTGTCATTTGCCCCGGTCTGGCAGTGGAAGGTCTTACTTCCTCGCCCTGTGGCCTTTTTGCTGTCTTCTTATTTATTTACTCCGCTGGTGGATGATGAACGTCTTCCGTTCGGGGCGTCCCAAAAAAAACGTGGACTGATCAAGTGAACTGTATACTTGAATCAGGTCCTGTCAACTGTCTTTAGTCTGTTTATTTTTTTATGTATTTTATAAGGCAAAGCCTTAAAATTATAAGAATTATTATCAAAAAGGTGATGAAATCGTAAAAAAATATTTAAGAATTTATATGTATTATCATCACTTCGAGTTCCGGTCGCTGATACTAAAAAGTCTTTCAAAAACACATAATTTCAGCGCCCTTGAAAAAATTATCAAAATATTATTTTTGTTTTTGTGGAAAAAAAGAACTTACTTTATAAGTTATATCTCATTCGCTTTTATTAATAAGGTAGACATTCAAAACTTACAAAGATAAAAATAAAATTTCTGTTCAATAATGCTGTGGAAGGGATTAGAGGAAAAGGATAAAAAAAGCACATTCAGTGACATCAAAATAATTAGTTTGTTACATTTACTTACCACGAATATAGTAATTAATTAATAATACATCTGTCACTAATCATCGTGCAACTAACTTTTTTTCATCAAACAGTCGATATAACTTTTTTAAACAATTGTTTACCTTAAAAATATATTCAAAACAAATTTTAGATTTATACGATATCTACTTATTTTAATACAAATCAAACGATTAAAAATCTCTAATTATCCAAGAGTCGTCATATTTTAAAAATACAAATGTTTCGCCCTTCGTAGCGTAGTTGTCTACGCCGTAGACATCTTTAACGTGAGATCTGAGGGTTCTTTTTCCACGTATTATGGCACGATTTTTTGAAGTAATTTATTATTACGGGTATTATAGTCTTGATGGGACTTTGATGAAAATAGTGCCAAAATTTATACTCCATTTTAGAATGAAAAATATCTGGTACAAATAAAAAAAATCGAGTGCAGTTTACACGCGGTAGAAATGAAACTCTACCAAAACAATCTCAACCAATACGTGGAGAGTGAGGTCATAATCAAAGCGACCAATGAGCGCAGACCTGCAAAATTTCCGCTTCATATCTCAACCAATAGGAGCATTTAAAAGTGATATCATAATCAAAGCGGTCAATAAGCGCAGTTGACGCGTCGCAGGTGCAGTAATCGTCATTTCCGTTTCATCCGAAATCCAAATCATAGCGGGGATATAGAAGTTAGAAATTTAGTAAGAAAGTTAGTTCTGGAATATAGAAATTTCACTTCAAAAATTGTATAAATAAAAAAATCGATCAACCCTGAAATGTTACTTAGCTCATTTGGGAAGCTGGGTACGGGTACCTCCAATCGGGAAACATTTATTGGATAACCATTACCTCCGCCATAGGTCACACCAAGTGGTTCGCTACGTTTTGTGACTTAGTAAGGGTGTCCGGGTTAATGTGGTGTAAGGTTTGTCCGTATCTTCGCGGCAGATGCGTCTGCCTACCAAGTGCATGGCAGGCCAGACCAGGAGAGATTTTTTGGAAGAGGAGGACTTTTTGACCTCTCCAACAGGACTCTCTCGGAACATCGTTTTACACCGCTGTAGGAGCCCCAGATTTCTACCCACCCCTCATACCTTTTTCCTTCCCAACACTTCCTCTCCTTCCTTTCCCAAAAATACCCTTTACATAGCATTCCCAAAGATGACATCGGCCCTGATGGGAATTATTTTCCCCAAGGCCTCCTGTGTGGAGCTAACGTAAAAAAATCTAGTGTAGTTCACACGCGGTAGAAGTGAAACATTCCACCCACACAATTTCAACCAATAGGAGCCTTAAAAAGTTAGCTCATAATCAAAGTGGGCAATGCGGTAAGGTTTCATTCTATCTCATTTTCCCGCAGGCTAATAGATGCATGTGTTTGTCTCTTTTTAGAGTAGTTTTCGTTTCATTAAGTTTGAAATCGCAACGGTGCTAAATAAGTTATCACTTAAAAAAAAAAAGCTCAAAACTAGATCTGGGGTCCTAGCATGGTCGATCTATATAGGTTTTATCGAAAATGTCGGTAACTTGCCATCGCTCCCGAGCACGACTGCAGGCCGCTAACGAACAAAAAATAGTTCACGATCACTAGGGGTTCCTAATTTATTTCACGTAAACTGTTGTTTATTCATTAGCGGCCTGCAGTCGTGCTCGGGAGCGATGACAAGTTACCCACATTTTCGATAAAAATTATATCGATCGACCATGCTAGGGGGCCTGGACTTAATTTATTTCACTTCACAAAATTCTACAACTACTGGAGGCGTCGTTATCTGAAGGGGTTTACAAATAAAATTATAATATTATTGATTTGGTTTCCTAGAAGTTGTTATTTTAATTGTATATCAACATTATTAAAAATATCGTAAGGAATCGCTTTCTAAATTGGGAAAATGAAATGTTCAACTTTGGCAATATTATTTCATTTTTACTACTCTAGGAGTAGTAGTAATATCATAGTCTGATATGATAATGACACGAGTTTTGTAATAGTTGATCGGGAAGTTCTTTTGACAGGGAGGGTATCATTTCCACTCGGTGCTTTCCCTGTCAATAAAGTGAAATGAAAACACAGATATTATCGGCGTTAAATACGTGCCTCATCGTGACATGGCGGCATCAATGGTTTCTTGGGGAATTATTAACTGATATAAAATAAAAGCTACATGGGAAAAGAGCATATTGTCAATCATTGGCCACATGAAATGCGTCACGGCACGGAACGTATAGGTGTAATACATAATACATGTCCTGAATAAAACATGCTTGTCCTGTATATATTATCGACTAACATGACAATCTGTCTATCTATAATCTATATAGATCGAGTAATGTGTCTCATTGACGGTGTTGGTTCGGGATTCAATTTCAGTCACAATAATAAACAAGCAATTGGTTTTATTGGGCAAACAAAGGCGAACAAAAACGCAAAATAAAAACATGTTTCGTTTTGTGACAGCTCAGTTTTTACGTAAAAACAAATTGAAAACTGGTACTAAAGCTTCTTTTTCGTATAAATAAACCATGTTTTCAGTGAGAAATTAAAAACTTTGTATTTTAAAAAAAACGTTTATTTTAATACGCTCTGGCGATTTCTTTCGATAAGAATATTTAAATTTAATTAATATAATTTTTTTGTGTATCTTCCACATTGCATACGTAATAATATCTAGACATTTTGTTTATGAAGAGTTTTAATTGTGTTAAAATGCAATGATAGTAAATAATTATAAAAACGTTTTGATTCGTTGAGCAACATAAAGTTTCGAAGTGAAAACTTATTTAGCACCGTTTTAATTTGAAAGTCAGACTTTGACACTTAAAAAATACAAACACATACATCCATAGGATTTAGCCTGCGAGATAATGAGATAGACTAATCCTTCTCTTTTTGCGGTGCTTCGTAGCCTCCCCACTCTTGTTCACTTTAGTTTTCAGAAGGTTTCACTCCTACCGCGTGTGAACTGCACACTTGTATTTTTTTAGGTTTCTAAATAATACTTTTTACCTGTACTTGTAGCACTGCACTGACGATGCAATTTTTTACACAATATGAATATTTCTTAAGACGTTTTGTATGTTACAAATAAGCGGTTTATAAAGAAAAGACCGAAAGTGTAATAGAATCTAATTTAATACTACGAGTCTTTAAATTATTGTTGAGTTTGCAAAGAAATTTAACACCTACATAAGTTTTATTTTAATTGTTCATTGTAACATCAGTAAAAATCATGTAATCTTCTTAGGTGCTTCTTTTGAGAGCAAAATGATGTTCTTAGAACAAGGAATTTAATAAAAAGGGAGATTGTTATCAATACATTATTCCACACACACTCTGCTCCGTAATTTCACGTCACCATAAATCTTTGCTTGTCTGCTTTTCTTCGCGTCTTTGTTAATTAAACCATGTCTTATTTCCTTCGAGTCTTAAAGGTTGTTTTAAGGTTTAAAATAAATTACTCAAAAGGCGGGCTCATTTTATACACAACTGCGTAGGAAAATATGTTTTTAAGTGTTTATGTTTGTTATTTACATTGTGAAAATAACTTTGACAACTTATGTTTAGCAATATTCGTATTATAAACAGCTGATAAAAATTAATAATTTTAATCTTGATAATTTTAATAAAAATATGTTTTAAGGCAAGATCGTAGTTTTTATTTAATTGAAATAGTGAATTTACAATTATTATTGAAAAGGTATTTTGAGGAACCTATTGTTCGATTTTCGTCTAGTTTAGATTTCCTAACAATACTCAGAGCCATAAATCCGGAAGCAATAAATTTTGTAGGTTATGGTCTGATAACTATTTTTAAAATCGTTAAAATGTTGAATAAAATTCAAAAAATAAATAAAAAATGCCCTGTAGCCTGATTACAGACTTCGACTAGGTTAGGTTAGCGCGTATCTCCGCCTCTATTTTTCGGGTTTCATTTAAATGTTAGGTTTTCAAAAAACTTTAAAAATCCTTTTTTATATTACCTCCACACAGGAGGCCCTCACGAAATAATTCCTTTCAGGTCCAATGAAATCTTTGGAAATGCTCTGGGGGATCTTTTTAAGGATGGAAGGAGAAGAAGTTCTGGGAAGGAAAATAGTATGAGGGCTAAGTAGGAATCTGGTGTTAGTGTGTCCATGAGTGACGGACGTATGAATATATCTCTCCCACTGCGCTGCAAGGCAATGTTCCGACTGCTAGATAGGTCAAAAGATCTCCCTCAACCAGTCTTTCCCTATCCTGCCTGCTACGCAGTTGGTGAACAGACCCATCTGCCGTCAAGATCCGGACAAATTTGACCCCAAGAACCCGGGCACCCATGCTAAGTCACCAAACGAAACGAATTATTTGGGGTGACCGTACATACCCGCCTCCCGAATGTCGACCAAATGAAGATTTGGGCTAGGTTGGCTTATCTTAATATCAAGCAATATAATTCCAAGTTCAATTGGACACTGACTGAGGTTTAATTGTTTCACAGAATTTGAATAATTCATCAAATTTCAAATTTTATTTTTGAGTTCTCTGAAAGTTCTAATTTCACCATCGTTGCTTCACAGTACTTGAGTAATAATGGAACTTGAGAATAACTTTCATACAACTTGAAAATTAACTTCAAACTTTAATAAAACCATCCTTACATTTTTTTTATGTTTTGTTTGAATTGTATCTTATGACTTTTGTATTTAGTGTGTTCCAAAATAAACCTAAGGCGTGTTGCAATAAATCTTTAGTAATTGAAGCCTGTTCAGTATAAAACGAATCCATCATACAAAATCTTTACTTAAAATCTGAAGAAAATTGATTGTGTAAATAATTTATCAAAATACCATTAGGGTTGGTCCAAGACTAGGTGAGTTAAGTTGATAGCAAAATGTTATTTACTCAAAAGGTTTTCAACATAACAGACAAGCACTTTTGACTATTATTATACGCGACTTGTTAAAACACGAATATTTATGTATTCGGCTATCAATGCATAGACATATTATTATCCATGCACAGAAATATATTTTTATATACATACTCGTATATGGATGAAAAATATATATATTTTTTTTAATGATTTTTCATTTTTACTTTTTTTAAATGAAATTTCTATAGCCCCACTATGATTTGGATTTCGGATGAAACGGAAATGACGATTACTGCACCTTCGACGCATCAACTGCGCTCAATAGCCGCTTTGAATATGATGTCTCTTTTAAAGGCTCCTATTGGTTGAGATATGAAATGGAAATTACACTGGATCTGCGTTCGTTGGTCGCTATGATTATGACCTCACTTTTCAAGTATTGGTTGAGATTGTTTTGGTAAAATTTCGTTTTTACCGCTTGTAAACTGCACTTGATTTTTTCAAGAAAATGAAGATATGGTTGGTAGTTCTCAGTCAAAGTGTGATAAGGTTAAATATGACCTAAATACAACTCACACGATGAACCCTGGCACCCCTGAATCACTTAGGATAACCTGTGGCAGAGGTGTTGGTTATCAAATAAATGGTTCCCGGGTAGCGGTACCCATACTGAATGTTTCATAACAATACAAAATATATTTATTTTATTTCCACAATATCAACGATGCCCCCAGCAATGGTTCACGTGGAACAAACGCGGCCCGAAGCGCCACAAAGCGACTCTTGTTTAATTAAGGTTCCTTTCAGGTCGGCTGAATAATGAATGAGTCACGGTCAGAGGCTGGCATTAACTATTTAAAAGGCATCGAATGGTATTTCAGGCACTTTCAGTAATTAAACAATTCGTTTAGCCCTAATTGGTGCACTTTAAAAAGTTCAAGTTTACAACACGTTGGATTGAACTGACATTGGATCGATAATGGAAAATATTTGTTTATACGGCATCAAGGTTTTTCTAACGGGTATGTGTAATATATCTAAAGAGCCCTTCGAAAGTTAGCTGTACATAATAATCCATATGATGATGACACGCAGCTTCCGCAGCTTGAACCTCAACCCAGCACCAGTAGTACCGGAAATAATTTGAATTAGGTACTTTCGTTATAATAATATTATCGTCTAAATATTGTTTCTAGCCATTGGTTACGTGGATGTTTTTGTATTTTAAGGTTGGCAATGCCTATTTGCGAATTGCGTCGCTGTCGCACAGATATGGCATATCTTTCGCGCTTACGAAATCGAACACTTTAAATGATTAATATGCATTATTTACCATTTTCTAAAATAGCAATACGCACTTCTTATTATTATCTAACTGACACAAAGTGATTTTTCATTTTAAAAGTGTGTATTTACCGTATCAATCAACAACATGGCGGACCTCGAAAAATGAAAACTCGCGATTTTAAAGCTAACAAAATAACCATTAAAATGCGTTATTTTTCAATTCCTGTAACTGAATTACTTACTACTAACTTTTATCTTACCTCTACATTTTTTTAAGTGAAACTTCTTTAGCCTCGTTGTGATTTGAAATTCGGATGAAACGGAAGTAGTAAAAGGTATAAAGCGGTAAATTTACGACTACGCGCGAGCCTCCGATAGCGCCGCGCTATAAAACGCCTAACTCTCAGCGCCCAGAGCCAGCGAACTGAGGTTCGAAACCTACCAAATCCAAAAAAATAAACGTTTTTATTTTTGTAAAATCAATATCCAATCTTCAAACCACTTTAAAATAATCACGCAAATGAAAAGAAAGCGACATCTAGCGACTTTCTAGTTTCACTTATACCGCGTGTAAATTGCACACACAAATTTTTTTTTGAGTGTATATTAAGGGAGTCCCTTTTTTGTAAATATTTGCTTAATAATAATAGTCATTATTTGCCATAACAATAGCCTTTTGAAGTATGCAACTAACTGACATTGATTTGTTTGATAATCATAAATATTATGATGGATGTCTCGAATCAATAGTATTACTATCGATATGAATAACTTGCAGTTGGGGTCTCACGTCTCACTATTATGGATATAGTGGATACAAAAATAAATTTATGAGAAAAGGTAGTTTATTTGTTAGCTAACGTTATGACTGCCTGTAATATCTGTACAGGCAGTCAAACCATTTCGTAACCTTTCGAATAGATTCCTTTAAACTTAGTTAGCGAACACCAAACAAGCGAGGAGTTGTTTTTAATTTATTTGTTTATTAACTTCTATTCTCATACGTGCATTTCACAGATGTTTATAGATTATATATACTAGCTGACCTGACGAAATTTGTTCTGCCATATAAATTATTTCTAGTGAATATTTTGGTTGCTAAATAAAAAATAACGAATGTATTGTAAGTGTATGGGGGGGGATCTATGACAGAAAGAGAAATTAAGCGCTGTAGACGATGACCGCCGATAATAACAAAAAACACCAACTAAAGTAGGAAAATGAAATAAAGAAAATCAATTTTAATTTCGAAGAGCAATTTAGTGTTGTTTTTTGTCAGTCCGTCTTTAGCCAACACAAATAAGCTCGATGGTTTGCCCACGCGGGAACATGATGCCGAATGAAATATCAAAATGACACGACGCTTCTCGTGAATGTCTTGCGTATGTGTGAATGAAAGTTCGATGAGGTGGATGTAGCGCCATCTGTCATTCAACAACATAAATAATTTCGTTCTGTTTGAAACACGATAGACGGTTAAATTTTTTCATACAAAAAATACTAAAATCACGATTAAAAAATGGGAGGGAGGGGGTAGGAGGGTTAAAATTTAAGGTTATAGTTATTTTTTATGCCAAATTTAAAAAAAATACAAAATAAAAATTTTGTCAAAAAAAAAATTATTACTGGATAGGGACACCTTAATCACCTGAAATATACTTTAAAACCTATTCTCATACCAACCAAATATCCATAAAGAATTTCAAACAAATCGGTCGAGCCGTTTCGGAGGAGTGCGATCACAAACACCGTGACACGAGATTTTTATATATAAGATATTTATAAGAGTCACTTTATTTAAATGAGTTAGTAGAAGTACTTTGTGAACACCTCACTAGGAGAACCTGTGATGAGGTGTTGAAAATTTTTGTATAAGTACCATCGTGTTTGTGGAAATACGCCTACTACGTAATAAGGAATTTCAGTCTCTTTTTCTAATCAATATTGAAATTCTTACTGAAATACCGGTGCATTTTTTATTATTATAATTTGTTTTTATAGTTAAAATGATTTTCAAAGTTTTCATTTTTCGTGTCTCCTAAGATCGCACAAATCTGTGGTTGTCTGTGTGTATGTATATATGTGGATTTAATGTTAAAAAATAGTAATGCTTGCGGTAAAAGACTTCCCTGTCGGTGCCAGAACTTAGACAGATGTTGTATTTCGGATGATACAGGAACTGCCATAGTTGCTGCTTCCCCTATTACAAGATGTTGATATAATTTCACAGAGTGATACATCTCTCGTTGGGGACAGGAATAAAATTCGACGTGCTCGAGTAAAGAAAAGAACCACTCTTTCTTGTTTGCGGTAAATAATCGATTCAAACCAATTTCTCTACATATTATAAATTAAAGTCCCCCGCGTCGTCTGTCTGTCTGTCTGTTCGCGATAAACTCGAAAACTACTGAACGGATTTTCATGCGGTTTTCACCAATAGATAGAATGTTTTGTGAAGAAGGTTCAGGTATGTAATTTGTCAAGGATTTGTGTAAATTGGTTGAAACATAACAATAATTGTTAGAAGTGTCGGAAAAATCAAGCCGCCTGGTAACTTCCATCGAAGCTGCCTAATCCTCTTGGAATATAACAAAACAATGCATGGTGGGATATTCCTCTTTTATAGATCTATAAAAAAGTCCGCGAAGGCATATATCTATCTTTTACGGATTGCTTACCATACCCATTACCCATTCTATCTTCTAAAAAAATTGTCACGTACATTGCGGTAATTGAAAAGTTATTTAAACGGATACAGTATTAATCATTATTAACTTAAATACGTTAGTTACACCAAGCAGTTCATGCACATTATTATAATCTTTCACACCATCTCTACGTATTATAAATTAAAGTCCTCCGCGGCATCTGTCTGTCTCTTTGCGATAAACTCAAAGACGGCGGTGGTTATAAAGGTTGGATAACCATCCAGTAGATGACGTTGTATTTTATTATAATTATTTTTACCCAGCAACGCGTGGCTGGGTCAGCTAGTAGTATATAAATCGACGAATGTAATGATAGAATTTTAAACCTTGCGATTAGCACGCGAAAAATACGAATAATGCTAACAAGAAGAATGTGTGTACGCAAAACAGGATCTCCTCCGACCGATAACATGAACATTTGCTAACTCATTACTATAAACATTGGCAATGGGGGCGTGGAAATGTGCACGGCCACGCCCTCTTTGGCAATGTTTAAAAAATAATCTGTAAGCAAATGTTCGTTTTTTCGGTCGAAAGAAACGCTGCTTAAAATAAAACATTATGATTGATGAAAATCAAAAATATAACATATTTTTAGGTTTTAATGAAGAAGTTCATTTTTAAGAACAACTCTGTTTTACAACTTTAGCTTATTCCCATCAAAGAATATAACGCTAATAATCTGAAAGAAAATATGAAAGAGAACAAGACATAGAAAAATAGAAAAAGATAATGGGACACGAACCCTGACCTCTCGTCTAACCGGGCCGGGATAACGGTCCCAGTTGCGACCATTATCTTTTTCTATTTTTCTCTGACTTGTTCTCTTTCCTATTTTCGTTCAGATTATTAGTGTTATCTTCAGTATTTAATGAAATGGTTCAATATTCAATTTACCTAATTGACTTTTTATCATATCTACGATTACGTATTATGTTATTTATAAAAAACAAAACTTTGTAAAGTAGGTACTTGCTTTCCATAATATTGTAACTAAATAGAAATAAAGCCATTAAAATGTCCGAGTGAAAAAATTGATTAAATAATTTTTTTATTATTAAAAAAAAAAACATTTTTATTTCCATACAAAACTGGTATTTGGGGTGGAATACAACTCCAAATCATTTTTAGAATAATGTACTGAAAATATAAAATTATTGAAGATATTGAAGTTCCTTAATCATTTTAATTTAATGGAAATAAATCACTATATGCACTAATGTATCGTTACTTTTTTAGGATAAACTTTTAGGATTACTTTGATTGATTTGTAGTGTATACAAAGTGATTTATTTTCGTAAAATATAATTGTAAGTCTGGTTACTTTTAGTTAATAAAAGTTTCCCGTTGTTCTTCACCAGTTCAAGCTAACCAATAACAAACGGGTTGCATTAATCAATTTGAAAAAAAGACCTTCGTCTGAACCGGAAAATTTAACTACTATCTCATTTTGAATAATGCATTTTAAATAAAAATCAACTCGCTCCTGGAGGCAATAAGAGCGCTCGGTGATCGATTTAGTTCATCGGGGCAAAGTTGTTTGCGTTCACCCTTCCAGTTCTTTTGAAATTGCTTATTGTGTGAATATGTCATTGCTTCTTCCGACATTCAGACTGGATATCTCGGAAATCAACTCAATTTATTAGCTTTTCACTGAAATGTGTTTTCGCAATTCTGAATAATAATTTGAAATGGTTTCTTCTTATTATTATATTCATGGCCATTCTTGATATTGTTAGGCATTCGGTTTATTCTCTATCTCAAATATTTTATGTTTGTAATTCATACTGTATTTATGTATTTATTTTTTTAAATCGGCTGCGGAACAGCATATTTAATTAGTTTTGGTATTAGAAAAGGAAAGCGGATTTAATTTAATGTCCACAGTAGTAGAGTTCAACCCAGTGTTTGAAACATTAAACATATTCACATCATTGCAAAAATAATTATACTCTGATGAGATCACGCCTCATAAAGTCATATTTCGAAATAACTTAAGTCTACCAATGAATTTGGTGGTATTTGTACTGTTAGTGGTAGGTTTACAAATCTTATTAATACAAGTACAAGGTACATCTTGAATTAATGTCACAACATGAGGAACCATAAATTGGACAATCTCCTTGTTACGGACCTCACAGAGCAAATGTCATTTACGTTTTAAACTTAAGTTAATAACATCGGAGGCAAAACAATCAAGCCCTATGCTGGATTATTCTGTAAGAATAAATACGGTTTCCCATTAGTTTCTTCTGCTATTTATAAAAACCTACCCGCTGATGTTTGCAATTAAGATACGACTATATCAAAAATGGTGCAAGAATGTTACTGAATGGTATCCCAGAAATGGCAAGAGAGGTAGAGAACGTCAACGAATAAGATGGGAAGATAACCTAAAACTCACGGCTGGACATCATTGGAGAAGAGTAGCGCGTGACAGGTCCAAGTGGAAAATGTTATATGGAGAGGCAAATGCCAAGAGGCAAACTGAGCTGTGGGATATATTATAACAAACAAGAACATGCATAGTATTCATACCTAGAAGTCAAGAATAAAAAGGCTTTTTTATATTACATTTATATATGTATCGTATTATCGTGAAAGACTTTTAACTTAATTACATTAACAGTGAAAATATTTCTTTTAGTAAATTAATATTAACATGTTATCTAAAGTAGCTGGCTGGATCTTACGTGTTTGCCATGAGTCACTCGCTGCTAATATCCGCGTAAACTTTAATTTCGTCATGCATTAAAGTATAATTCTTTCAGATTACACGTTTTAATGTTATTTACGATGTCAGACTTGGCCGTATGTGCGGCGCAAAAGTATACGTTGCGAAGTTTTATAGTCTTTAAATTACAGCGTAGGTTTACCTAACTTTTAAAACGCGGTTTTGCATGTAAAATTAGTCACAATATTAACGAGTTACTTTCGAGTTGGGATATTTTTCGGTCATTTTTCATTTTGGGTTCTTTCCCCAATAGCCCCGTCAGTTTTTTTTATTTAAATTCTCGCGAACTTACGCTTATTTAATCCAAGTAGATGTTTATATGGCCGATTCGGACCCTTGTTTAATGACACATTGTTTTTTCCAACACGCGTTTTGCTTAGGGTGTGTGTAATTAGGCCCGCAACCACTACACTTAAATATTGGTAATTTATTTATATACATGGGAGCATTAAAGACAAAAATAAGAGATAATTAAATTTCATGGTCCTTACCACACCCCTACAATAAAGCTCTTATATTGAGTTATTTTTGAAGTGAAAACTTCTTTTACACCGTTGGGATTTAAAACTCAATGAAACGAAAAAGCTACACTAAAAATAAAGAAACACATATGTAAATCTATACGATTTAGCCTGCGAGAGAATAAGATAGAATAATCGGTCTCCTCTTTGTGGGGTGCTTCGTAGCCTCCCCACTCTTGTCTACTTATTTTTCTGACGGTTTCCCCTTTACCGCGTGTGAACTACACACTTGCATTTTTTTTAAGAAACAAAATTCTTTAGCACCGTTGTGATTTGAAACTCGATGAAACGAAAAATAGCGACACTAAAAAGAGACAACCACATACATCTTAGGATTTAGCCTGCCAGAGAATGAGATAGTATAATCGGTCTCGTCTTTGTGCGGTGCTTCGTAACCTCCCCACTCTTGTATACTTTAGTTTTCAGAAGGTTTCACTTCTACCACTTATGAATTGCACACTCTAATTTTTTTATTCGTGTACGATAGGCGTACAAGTGAATAACGTAGTGCTAAAAAATTAAAATAGTTCAAACAATGTGGTGTATTTTGGTGTGAAGTGCATGTTAAGCGGCTAGAAGTCGTCTGCAAAAAGCTATCGTAAGTCTTAATGTTGGAGGGTATGTATTTTTCTCTTAACAGGAACGGACTATTTCATTTAAAACTTAAGTTTGAATTGGATGACCAAACATTTATCCAAATCAAAAGTTTTTTTTATTAAAATGTATAGCGAATATCTAGTACGGATGTATGCTACTTTATTTATTTGTATTTTAAATTTTAGTACATAGTGCATTACAAAATGATTTGTCATAACTTTATGGGCAATTTTGGTATTTAATGTGAGTTAATGATAATAGATACTTTTTAAATTTGCTCTCCCTTGTATACCTACATAATAAAGTGAAGTACAACATAAAATAAAAACTTTTTTGGGTGGAGATTTTAATTTTTATACGACAAATTTGTGTTGTAAATCGGTCGTTTATAATTTAAGAATAAATGTTATCGTATAAATTTTATATTTCATTATATTTGTACAGTAAGTAGATCAAAATTATTGCTTAAAATGATTATCATTGACTCACAAATAATTTGCAAACTTGCCTCTAATATCATGCAAAATATTTTTTTCTGGCCTTACATCAATATTTAAAATAAACAAACAAAATAGCACATTTGTTATGGCTTTTGATTTTTTTTTATCGAGTGCAGTTTATACGCGGTAGAAGCGAAACTTTACCAAAACAATCCCAACCAATAGGAGCCTTGAAAAGTGAGATCATAATAATCAAAGCGGCCAATGAGCGCAGACCTAGCGTCATATCAGTTTCATATCTCAACCAATAGGAGTCTTGAAAAGTGTCATCATAATCAAAGCGGCCACTGAGTTTGATGCTTCGCAGGAGCTGTAAAAATCAAAAAGGGGCTAAAGAAGTTTCACTTCAAAAAATCCAGTTTGGTTGGGTATTTTGATCTGAAATCTAATTTAATTTTTGTATGAAAAAGGCAGCGCAGCCGTTCCCATTAAATCACATGGGTAAATCTTAAGTCGTGAATATTTTATCGATGTAATGTACCGAAAATTAACAATGTTGTTATTTTTAATATTATGCAGATTTTTTATGTGAATGCTTCACAAGAGTCTCAGCTGCTCCCGTCCAGATACTTCCTAGAACCTTAGCTTTGTATGTGAATAGGCCACTTGCATGGATTTCATAACGACTTGGAAAAAATCGTGTGGATAGATTTTTTTTACTAAGATTACGAAAATGTTAGTAAAAATTTTTAGAAATATACAGTTTTTTTTTTTTAAATAAATAAATCTATTATTTGGGCCCGTGACGTCACTACATGAAAATGTCCAGTCTCCGAAAATGATCCTATTAATTTTGTAAAATTCCTCACTGATTTTTTTTTATTGCAACACTTTGATTTCAGGCGAAATTTTGAATTTGACATTTAACGTTTACAAGATTTATTGTTTGTTCTCTGCGAACTTATCATTTGGTTTGACTTTTTGACAGATGTTATGAAGAAAACCCCGTACATTTTACGCTGTCGGTACGTGTTTTAGGAGTATAAAGGTAGTGGTGCTGATTAACAAAATCAAATTTTATAATATTCTTATTATTATTATAATTTACAAATACAAGTATATTACATTGGATTAGTAATACAGACGTTGAAAATTATAATAATTTATGATCAATAATATGGATCAAGGAAAAAAATATTTATGAGATGTAATATTTTTGGTATGCCTCGTTATTGTCCTGTGCCCTTTCTTGTGGAAAATGTTATTTTTTTTAAATGATTTTCTGCTATGTAATTATCATTTTTTCGCTTTATAAAAAATGGTCTGATTTTCAAAAAATCGCCAGGGTTTCAAAAATATGATAAAATTTATTTTTTTAAATACAGAATATTTTAGAATATTTGCCTAAACCGGAATTTATTTTTTTAAATGTGATGCAAGTGGCCTATTCCGCACAAGACTTCCGCTAACCGGAGTCAATACGAAATCAGTCCAGAGTCAGTCGAAGTTCAAAGTCGAAGTGTTCGAAGTTAGTCCGGAGTAAGTGGAACTAAAGCAATGACTAAATAAAATACCCCACAGGAATGGATCACCCATTCTAATATGTTGTGAGGTTGAAGAGAAAGTGGAAGGGACGAAGACGGAATAGAAAGCTACTTAAATCTGGATGGTTGAACGAGAGCCACTTAGATTTGATCACCAAACAAGTCTAAAAAAATTTCAAGCTTCGAACGTTTCGATTCTGAATGTTGATACGTTGTCAGGGCGATACTCGTGATCGTTTATTAAGTACTAGCTGACCCGTAGAACTTCGTACCGCCTCACAATCAATGACTGTTGTGTTAACTTAATAGCTGAATTAAATCCAGTTTTTTATAAACTTACACAATGAAGCAATTATCGATGCGCAACTGTCCGTGTTTTGTTTTTGTCAGTATCAAAATGGCGTCGTGTACGGATTTATAACTTTCCGCTTACTAACGGGAATTGTCGTTTCATATTCTTTATACGTGTGAGGCAGATTTATTATAATTAATGTATTTTTCGTTTGGAGGGGTGCAGACATACGTTCACCGTTTGTCCCATTTTCGACTGATGACATTTAGTGTGTAAGAAAGAGGGGCAGCATTATAAGTTTAAGAACAAAAGCAACTCAATCAGCGCGTTGACAATTGACGTTTTTGAATTTTTGGAATTCACGCACTACTCAATATTATACTTATCACAATATTCCTGCAGCTCTTCCAAAAGATATGAATTCGTTCCATACAAAGTATGAGAAAAAAAAATTTCTTCGTAATTTATTTTTTCGTGATTTTTTTCGATGTTTTAACAGCTATTCTGCTATTCGGGGCGGAGACAAATTCAATAAATCAAAGAACATTAAAATTGGTCTAGCCGTTCTCGAGTTATAAATGGTGTAATTAACCCGACTTTGTTTTATATATTACTAGCTGACCCGGCCACGCGTTGCTGTGGCTAATAAAACACAACGTCATCTACTGGATGGTTATCCAACCTTTATAACCACCGGCGTCTTTGAGTTTATCGCGAAGAGACACACAGATGCCGCGGAGGACTTTAATTTATAATACGTAGAGATGGTGTGAGAGATTATAATAATGTGCATGAAATGCTTGGGGTAACTAACGTATTTAAGTTAATAAGGATTAATACTGTATCCGTCTAAATAACTTTTCAATTACCGCAATGTACGTGACCATTTTTTTAGAAGATAGAATGGGTATAGTAAGCTATCCGTAAAAGATAGATAGGACTTATAAAAGAGGAATATCCCACCATGCATAGTTTTGTTATATCCCAAAAGGATTAGGCAGCGTTTTCGATGAAAGTTACAAGGCGGCTTGACTTTTTCCGATACTTCTAACAATTATCGTTATGTTTCAACCAATTTACACAAATCCTTGACAAATTACATACCTAAACCTTCCTCGCAAAACACTCTATCTATTGGTGACTACCGCATGAAAATCCATTCAGTAGTTTTCGAGTTTATCGCGAACAGACAGACAGACGACGCGGGGGACTTTAATTTATAATATGTAGAGAAGAGAAGAGATGAGATATAAGAAGAGAACGATTAAATTTTAAAAATATCGTGTGTAATAAATATCAATGCTATATTTTGTTTCTATCGGAACCTCTAATAACAGAGATGTTTATTGACTTATTAAATTATTAACATTTATTGGGCTAGCTCGTGGTATATTGGTTGGATGATTTCCTGTTTAACATTGTAATTAATTCTAGCCAATAATTTAAATCGGTTTAAAAAAACCTAAATCAACAGTTTATTTCCGAATTGCGCGGCATAATTTAATAATATTTGAATAAGTTATTTCAACAAACGTTACACGTGAGCATTTTAAAAACCAGCTTTATTGGTTTAAAGGAGCCAATCTGGAGCTTATCAGGAGTTTATCTGGAGCCAATTTAACGAGCTATTGATCAAATAAACCTTTTCATTCCTGAATTTAATAAGCAGTCCGCCTTTTCTCCCGAGGACTCTCGTAAAGCACGTTCCACATTTTTTTATTCTTTTTCCTTTTAGTTAAATTAATAAATTTCTTATAATCATAATTTAAATAATTGCAAAATTGAATTGGAAAATTTGACCATGAAAAATTATAGTCGGTAATACCAATGGTGGATTCTGTGTAAAACTTCTCACTCTGAAGTAATAAAAGCAAATAATATGTTATTTTCAAATTATAATTTTTTTTAAGTGAAATCTTCTTTAGCATCGTTGTGATTTGAAACTAGACGAAACGAAAAACGACACTAAAAAACGACAAACGCATACATCTATAGGATTTAGCCTGCGAGAGAATAAGATAGAATATTCAGTCTCCTCTTTGTGCGGTGCTTCGTAGCCTATCGGTTTCCTCTTTGTGTGATGCTTCGTAGCCTCACCACTCTTGTCTACTTTAGTTTTCTAAAAGTTCCCTTCTACCGCGTGTGAACTGCACACATTTTTTCTTTTTGACATCCACGTGTATAAAATGTTATGTACGTGAGGTGTTTAGTGCAAAAGTGATGTAACTCACAAAAATATTTTAATAAAATATGCAATTGTGTATATAGGTACCGCCACCCCAGGAACCATTTATTCCCCTAATTTTTACCCACCCCTTATACCTATATCCTTTCCAGAACTTTATCGCTTTCCTTTCCCTTAAAAAGTCCTCCACACAGCATCATCAAGATGACATAGGACTTGAGCGATTTTTTTTTTCCTCCGGGACTCCTGTGTGGAGCTAATGTAAAAAAAAAATTTAAAAAATTGAACACGCTTCATAATGTTTCATAAAATTATAAGTGATTTAAACCACTACGCTTGTCTTATATTACATGAGACAAATAAAAAAATCAACACGAGTCCCAAATTAAATCTTCCATATTCCCAAGTAGACTACAAATTATTAGAAAAATCTTTAATTACTGAAAAAAAGGAAGAATTTTTAAAAAATAAATGCGCCAACCAAAGTGCCTTACTGTTTGAAAACATTTTAACTAAACACGTTTTAGAAGCAACAAAAACAACACAGATCGTCCCCAATTCAAAAACAAGGAAAATTAAACCCTGGATTACTCTAGGATGAATAGAAGCCATTAGAAAAAAAAATAAACTTTATAAAAAAACACAAAGGCTACTAGTTAACAATAAAATTGTACTATATTATAAAAAGTATAAAAATATATTAACTACTCTAATTAGAAAAACGAAAAACGACTATTACTCAAAAATTATTTCAGAAGCTAAAGACAATAATAAAAAAATATGGTCAACAATAAATGAAATAATAAATAAATAAATAAATATATAAGCACATATCAGAAATATCAGATGGGAAATTAATATATAACGCACAGAATGACACAAAAAAATGTTGTAATATTTTAAATAACTATTTTAATAACGTTGGAAAAAACCTAGCAAAATCCATAAATACAACCAATATATCAAATCCACAACAAATAACAAAATGTAAAATAAATAAATTTCATCCAGTCACAGAAGCCGATATTGACAAAACTATCTCGGAACTAAAAGGAGGTTCCGCCCCCGGCTTTGATAACATAGATGCAAAGACAATAAAAGCGATGAAAACATATTTAGTTCTCCCCATAACACATATAATAAACCTAAGCCTAGCAAGCGGCGAATTTCCCAATAATTATAAAAGAGCAATTATAACTCCCATTTATAAAACAGACTGTCGTAAAGATCCACAAAATTACCGCCCGATTTCCCTTCTATCAAACATATCAAAAATATATGAGAAAATTGTAAAAAAACAAATTTGGACATTCTTAGAAGAAAATAAAATAATTAATGTTAACCAATTCGGCTTAAAAAAAATACAAGTACTCATGACGCGATAGCAAAAATAACTAACTATTTATATACGGCCCTAGATTCCGATAAAAAATGTATCGGAATATTTATAGACCTGAAAAAAGCTTTCGACAGCATATGACATAAAAAATTTATAAATAAATTAAAATCGATAAGAATTAATGGGAAAGTCTTAGCATGGATAACTAGTTATTTACATAAAAGACCTCAACAAGTAAAATTACTCAATCAAGTCAGCTATTCAAAATATATCGACTTTTCAATACCCCAAGGTACAGTTTTAGGACCACTGTTATTTATTATATATGTCAATGATATATTCCATATTTCCAAATATGGAGACATTGTCTCCTACCCTGACGATACAGTCCTACTACTAAAAGCAAACACATGGTCTGAATTAAATAAAATGGCAAACACAGATATCAATGCACTAAAATTATGAAAACCTGTTGACTTTACCTGGGCATAATAATAGACCAGCGTTTAAAATGGTCCCCACACATAAATATTCTGAACAACAGAATAAGGTATATATTTAGATACTTAAGAGATATTTTAAACGAAAAATTACCTAGAACCACATACTTCGCTTACTGTCAATCAATTATGCAATACGGCATTATAGGATGGGGCGGTACCAAAGATATTGAAATATACTTTGTAGATGTGCTATCTGCTATTTTTACTATGTGGGTCTGCGCTTCCGGATGTCGCCGATATTGTTTACCAATTAACAAATAAACTAAAAGAACAAATAATTAACGAATAAACCAAACGAACATTAAACTAAATGAACGAATTCTTTCCTTATTCAAAATATATTGTTAACCAATATTAATGCACATTTTCAAAAAATCAACGAAATGAACAATTTCTTTTTGTATGAAAACTACGCTAATTAGCGCGTAGTCCGGCGACAGTTGCGTGGACACCATAGCATATCTCTTCTGTATTTGAATATCTTTGGGCGTTACATATACAAATCAAACACAAACAATTTACATATCACAAAAACTAATAATAAAAATAATTTAAAAAAAACCCTACTCATATTCGTCAGAACTGTTATTCAAACAATTTAAGGTCAGAAAATTAAGTGCGTTATACTTTTATCACGCAACATTACAAATTTATAAAGATAATATTCAAAATAAAGTTGCACCCTTCAAAAATAACAGAAATCTTAGACAAATATCAATACTTCTTATCCCAAAATGTAAAAAAAACAATAGGACGGTTAAATCATAAATATCTCGGAGTTAATTTTTTAATTCACTACCAGAAAAAATCAGAAATATGAACACTAACATAAAAAAATTTAAAACTCAGCTTTAAACTTATACTGAAAATTTGAACTGAATAAAAAATAATAAATTGAACCAATATAATAACACCCCCCATACACACAAGCCCTGCTTATTTATGGGGGTACATCAAATACAAGTATTATGTAATTAATTATTGTAAAAAATATATTATAATTTATGTATCTTTTTGTAAATAAAAAAAATAAAAATAACCAAAATAAAACCTTCGTACATTAATATGTAATAATATTTACTTAAATCAATTTAATTTTTAAAACTAAACGCTTCGGTCTCATATTATTACATTATACCAAAGACATTATTTACACTTGTTATGTTATAAATAAGTAAGTAATATATTATTATTTCAGACCTGAATGTCCGAATTCTCAACAAATCAGTTCCAATTTTTAAAATGATAATTAAAATCATTTTCTAATAAAAATATTACACATTTTACAGATAGGAAACTATTTAAATAATTAATTTAATTCAATTGCCGGCAACCCGGGCGTCTATTGAGATGAAATAATAAAAAAGCAAGTAAGTTACCCGCCTCACTATACGATGTCTGCTCTGAGACGGGTAATAAAATACTATGGATGATGTGCCTAACGCCATTGAAAAGGTTTTACTGAATAATCACTTATTAATTTAAGAAAGGACCGGATTTACTTCAGGCTGAATAGAAATTATCTAAAGCCAGAATGAAAGCGTGTTGCGGGATGTATGGAAAGTAATGTTTTTAAACCTAACATTTAATTGGTAACCGAATTAATCATAATACGGTTAGGTTAGGGGTTTTGTTTGCTTGCTATTTTTCTTCAGTTATCTTCATAATCTTCATTAAATTTTGTCAAGGAACCCCACATCAACATAATATTTAGATTTTGTCACGAAATATTATCAAAAATCGAAATATTAAGACTCGGCATCCCGAATTTCCACCAATTTACACCATAATTTCCTTGAACACTTAAAAATTATGTGTTATTTTTTAAGACAATATTTCTACATTTGCCACCCCGAAACGGTAATTATATGAAATTCCCTCGAAAAAAAAATCGCATAACGAAAATTATTTTAAACACATTTTTTCTGTGATTTTAGAAGTTGTATCTATGAAAAACCTCAAAGCGATTATTTAAATGCTACGTAAGACATTTCCCATGAAATGCTTGCTTTATTTTAAACGAGTGGTGTTTTATTAAACATTTTCACAATTCTCACTTAATTATTATCGTTTTTAATATTAGCGCGCTCCCTCTAACATTCGTATTTACATATTTCCCCTTCTTCCGTTTGAACGGTTACTACCCGGCCTTAAAGGATTGGGATTCCAATAATAACAAAAAATATAGCAGTTCTTTGTGCTTGCGCTTGCAGTGTTCCACTTATAAGTTGACGGTAGAATAAACATGAACTAACGCTACCTTAATATTTTTATCTGGGAACCACACTTCTATCGTTGTCATATATGACACCGCCCTCTTTCTTCGCCAACTTATATGTGCAGCCCTGTAAGGTAGCAGCACATCGAGAACTACCACGGTAAATGCACATTTCCACCAACAAGTAACGCTCTCTCGATAAGAAAAGACGTGACTCCGAGTGGCACACCATTCCTGCTTATCTTAAGCGTAAAACTTGTACATTTCAATAAAAACAAGTTGCATTTTAGCTAGTTTACTACTGTCATTTCAAGGAAATAAATATTTATTTGTAAACTGTAAACAATTACACAATACCATGATCTTACTCTTCATCGAATATAGGAACTATAGCCGTACAAAAATATGTTGATGCTCTTATCAAAAAAGACGAAATGGCCAAGACCTCGCAAAATCATTAAAAACCAGGGCAGAGCTCATTGAATACACAAGTAAATAAACAAAAATTTCAACAAAACAAAAAAACGCACTATAAAGTAAAAAAATAATTTCGTATTCTTCTACAACTTAACAATCATCTTACTTTTTCTACTCATCCATATGTATGTACGATTGTTATATTTGAAGTCGGTGTCAGCCAAGGTAGGTTTGTAACTACATATATAGTTGTAGGTGAGATGTGCTTGTGTCGCACGCGCGACTTACAAGACGAGAGGTGAGAGCGGGGCTGCGGCGCGAGGGGAGCTGTCCAGCGAACACGCCGGGCCAGGTACCTTGGCTGACACCGACTCCAAAAATTACACATCGTTTCTAAGAAAAAGAAAGAAGTTATAAATTCAACTCTCAACCTTATTTTGTCAGTGGGTGAAAATATTTCCGCTTTACAATAAAAACAAAAACTGTTTTTGAAAGACGCTAAAATACGCTCTCAAAGTTTATAATTCGAAACAAACATATGCTTTTTGAAATATAAAAATTTTGCTTGCTGAAGGGAATTTTATTTAAAAATAGGTTAACTTACATTTTTTTTTAAATAGATTTACTGATAACATGAAAAATAACACAAAAACATTTTACTAGAATAGTTATTGTCACCCCACTTTGGTTTTCGTTCAATGTAAAAATAATTTATAAAAAATTCGAAAGTTTCATCATTTTTTTTTCAAATTCCGATCCGAAACTTAGGATTCATAAAAGTGGGCATTTTACTTCTTTTGTGGACATTTTAAAAATTTTAATACAAAGCGTGATGTTTTCTCTTTCTTACACCATTCAAACAACGAACAAATTAGCCTGAGGGGTTATGTTAGATTCTTCCAAGATTGCAATGTTCACCGATCTAATAATTTTCAAATTATCTAAGTCTTATCGATCTCTGTGACCTATTTGTCCAATCTTTCTGACATGAACGTATATTTAAAATGCATTGTCTATGTAAATAATAGCGTGCCAATCGCTTCCCTTCCGTGTGCAAGCGCGATGCAATGTGTCAGTCGGCCATGCACCACCCAGTACACTAATTATACTACTAAGCACGGTACACGGTATGCCAGTATACCAACATACATCATTGCACGGTACAATACGGTACACTCATGTATGCATACGTAGTACCATACTTACATGTATGTACAAATGTACATACTATATATATATACAATGTTCGTAGGTTTAGTACATGCTAGGGCAGGGTACATAACATGTGACCTTACAGCATGCAATGCTAAATCATTAGGGGTTGACTTTTTTATTATAATTTACTTTTGTACATTAAAACGCAAAAATTATGTCAAATTGGTATCAAACGATTGAATCAAAGCACATTATTTATAACAAGGATAAAATTCACACGTTTTTATGAACTATTAAAAAGTAATTATAAATTTGAGCCAAAAAGCTGTTAATAATTGTAATTATTTCAATAAAACCAATTTCATGTAACCAGCATTGTTAATTTCTTTAAGTCCGTAGGAATATCGCGTAGGTCAATTGGTGGAAGAGAATTTTACGAGCTAACAAAAAGTTGAGGATTAATGAGTCAACTCCGCCATGTTTTGTTCTAGGGATGTTTGTGAATTTAGACTCTACACTAGACAAGGGGTGCCCAACCTAACAAATTTTTTAGATCAGGTGGCCACTGGGAGGAGGGGCGAACTTAACATGGTGACGAAAACTGCCATTATCGTGAAACCGCGGCCTTCAAGGCTAGAAGGTATAAACTGAATATTTACTTATTAAAATCAGATCAATTTCATTCGATCTTTCGAAAATGTGCGGAAAAAATATACTGATTGGATTGGATTGCTAAAATAAATTTCTTGTGCTGCCACGCGCCTGGTACTTTTCAAGAAATAAATTAAAACCTCCCATCGATAGTCCGAGGTCTAATAACAAGAAAGTTCTAATTTCACAAAATATAATATTATATGAATGTGACAAATTTACAAGAACGATTTTTTCTTTTTGAATGAATACCAAAATCCAAAACGTAGGAAGCTGAAAACTTCATTTTTGGCTGCAAAAAATCTTCAATTTGGCCTTAAGCGGCCCGTAGGCCGCATATTGGGCATGCCTGCTCTAGACGAAATTTATGAACGTCTTAATATTTTATCCCCTGAAGTTTATTTTACTTGTTTTCACAGTTATTCCATAAAACATTATTTACACCGCCAGGTTACAAAGTAGGAAATATTTTCTTATTTACCCGTGAAAAATTACGGTTTGTCTGAATTCTCGACAAATCAGTTCCAATTTTGAAAGTGATAATTAAAATCAATTTTTGTTAATAATATTATCCTTTTGTACTTAGGAAACTATTTGACCGCTTGTCTGAATTTGTTCAAAACAAAAGTTGAAATTTTGAAAATGACACTTAAATTCATAGCAAATCCGAGTCGTTCTAGATAATATTTATTATAATGTTCATTACAATATTCGAAAGAAGTCAATAGTTTCACATTAAATCAACTTATACACATATAATTAAACAGTGTGCTAAGGGACGTACTCGACTTACATTTAACCAGTGATATCTGACATTATTTGGAATACCTAAATATGTAAATGAAACTTTGGTCTCCGGTGACTTTTAAAAGAATTTTTTTTGTCAAAATCGAACGAAAAATATTCTTCCTCATGTTGTCACTAGTCAATCACCCGAGTAATCGCCCAACCCCTCATCCTGACCCTTAACTGTTCGATACAAACTGGTTTTTTATGATTTCATCTGAAAAAAAAACATAAAAAAATCACCCGAGATCAAAATTTCATTTACATTATTTTATATTCAAAATACGTTCATGAGTCACTGATTATAACAGTAAGTCAAGTACGTCTCTTAACACCCTTCATATACAATGTACTATAGAGGTATTGTACATCAATGCTTTATACTTAATTATTATTTAGTACACACATTTGCTCATACTTACACCCGTACATTCATATTGATTTGTTTATTCAATGCTACGCAAGTATTCTTTTAGTTTTTCAAATTTGTAAAAATTACCTCATCCCTACCACTGAACATATTCGCGCAAAAGGTTAGATTTTACTTGTGTCAAGCTATTCTTATTCTGCTGTATGAGGATGTAAGCCCTCATCGCTTGTACCCTTGAGGATTCTTTGTATTATCCACCAAAATACACACAAATTGCTTTTTCATTTTTCTTTATCCCTTCGGCGCAACATTTCAACAGCGCTTCTGTGAATGTTTTCTTTGGCTCTGCTCCCAGTGTAATTATTGTGCCCTATGTACGTGTATCCCCTGGTTTGTGCATGACGACCTATTTACTGTGTGCTTGTGGCATGAGCGCACGCCATTGGTCATATCCGCTTACAGCATTTGCATACCGTTATTAATAAAACACGAATGGCAGATGTAAAAATATATTTAAAGTATTAAACTATTTGCTTGATAAGAGAAGTACGTCTAACTGACCATAAGAATATTTAAACTGGAACGTGCACAAATTCTGTGGTCCTGCAACTGAAAGATCGTTTGTTAGGTACCCCTCTTTCATGTAACAAAATGTTCATGGATAAAGGGGGAAAGCATATACCTAACTGAGTTATCGGCAGTTTTCCACTACACCTGCTTTTCTCGTGCGAAGAGTGACAATATATCAATATTTTGAATTAATTTTACGAATACTTTTTTTATGATAGAAAGTAGATAGATACTGAAACAAAATTTATGTTTACAAAGTTATTGTGTTATAAAACACTGCAATGTCGAAGGATGTAAGGTATGTCATCAGGGTAGTATTCTTTAGATTTTTAGAGGAAGTCACAAACCATAAATGTATGTATTCTAAGTGTGCCTTATATCGCCACGAATGTAGGTAATAGTAGTCAAAAGGTCATAATCTCAAGCGCAAAGGTGTTTTTTCAAATTTATTTCGTGAATAATTTTATAAGAAAATAAACAAACTTATAAATGAAACTGTCACAGATAGTTTAGCCATAAAATTATATTTAATTAAATTAAGTCAATACTAGCGAAACTCAATCGAAAATATGGAAACAGAAAAATCAGAAAAATATATGTACACTTCTGGAACTCGAACCCGGGATCTTTCGCTTTCCGGGCAAATGCGCTTTCTTTTTCTGAGTTTTCTATTTCCAGATTTTCGATTGAGTTTCGCTAGTATTGTCTTCATTTAATTAAATATTACAATTTTAGGTTTTATAAAAAAAACTTTAAAAACAAATATGTATTTTTAAAGGTTATGCTTAATAATAATAATAACAATGAAATTTTGATGATTTGTATAGTGCTGTTTTTGTGTAAAATCACCTCAAGGGCTCTTATATGCATTCTCACATTTCTAATGCAAAAACCATTTTTTTGTATGTTTTCGCTTATATTTTTTATAAATTAATTAACAATTTTATTCTAATTCTATACAATGGAAACGGTAGAAAAAGCTTCATCATATCTCGAAGTATTTTTTTGTTTTTATAATGTAAACCGATTCGTTGTAAAGATTAATCAAAAATAGTGATTTAGCATTATCTTCGCCTTAGTATGAACTAAATTTCTTTAACAACAAATTTGTATTTATTCCGGAATTTAAGGAGGTTAGTGTATTCCCACATATTATATACATATTTGTGTGTTCCCACATATAATACACATATACATAAACATGCATATGAAAATACAAGTATAAAAATTATTTTCTCTTAATTTGTTGTACCCGCAAGCAGTTTCAGCAGGTACAATTACTTAAAGTAATATGAATTATTTACAATCTTTTGTTGTCGTGTTTTGCTTTACAACATGTGATCAAATCACTGTACTCACTTAACATGCTGAAACCGCCTAGGTAACAACTAAATGAAGTGGAAATTAGTTTTATATTTATTATAAGCAATAATTATCAGCCTGAAACACTCATCCACATTGAAAAATCTTCCGAGAAAAAATACATGACGCCAACGGGACTTGAACCCGTGCCCTTCTGATTGCCGGTCAGCTGCTCTCCCAATTGAGCTATGGTGGCTTATCTTATACTCGCCAAATGATTCAATATATACTAGTGTTTCATTCAACAATTACTGCTTATTATATTTTTTCCACCTGAAAACAACCAACTTTATTTTTGCAAGAGAGACACTGTTAGTGTTAAATCCCTCGCTAGGTGGCGTCGAGACAAATTATGTCTTCATTTATTGGGGAAATACATAAACTTGTCAAAAATTAATTATTATTTTTTAATTGTTAAACTAACGTTTAAGACAAGATTTTTATAATTATGATAATTATTGCTTATAATAATTGTTACCCTTTGTGCTATGCATAAAAATCTTGTCTTAAACGTTAGTTTAACAATTAAAAAAATAATAATTAGTTTTATATTTGTTTTAAAATTTTATTACAGTGAAATTCCACCATGAATTTTCAGTATCAAAAATATATTAAAATGTATATAAATAGTAATGTGTAATAAACGATATTAATTATAAACTTATGAAACTAAACAGTGGGTAATTAATTCAATCAATTCAAGAATCTAATAACTATTTCAAATGAGTATAAATCATGATGATTGAGCAAGTAATTTCTATACTCGAACCTCCCTTATGTTTGAACGTTCTTTGAGCGCCAATCAGCGTGAATAACTCTGCTGAATTATTGAAGGCCGATTTGATCAGATACAAATAACACTAACTGGGTACACGGTACACAGTACATCCGCCGGAGCTTTCCATCAAAATTACACTCACCGCTGAACGACTGAAACCGCCACTGAAGAACAAACCGATAGAATTGTTTTAATAAGCTAAATTGTTCATTACTTCTGTTCAAATTGATTAAAAAATTTAAAATACCGAATTTCTTCATGGATAAATAATTAATTTCAATCACATGTCTTTTGCCTAGTAGTCGAAAGGTCTTCATACTAGATCATTCTTGGGATTATTATATGTAGAGATAAACTGATAAAAGTTCGATAAATTCCAACTTTCGTTACTTCAACCAATTTTATTGGCCTCTCTGGGACGTCGGAAGGACTAGTGAAAACTGGCGACAAGTTTTCATTTAGATCACATTTTTTGTGATTATTAATTCAATGTTTTTTATAACGTCTCTCAATTTTTTTTAAATAATAATTTTAATTTAATTTAATTTAAATAAACTTTTTTTTAATTAATGGAGTTCTACGAATTAAACAAAAAAAAAGCAATTAATATCTGTCGAAATTGATCAAACTTTTCAATAATGAAATTTCTTTCTTATATAAATGAAAAATTTCAATGTTTATCTTATTCTGACGAAGAAACCTTTGGTTTTGAAATGTGTAGATAATTTTGATTAAATAGTGGTGTTTCACAAAGTGTTTTGTCTTCATTTAATTTGATTTGATTAATACCAATTTCATCGGCCTGTCTATTGCCTAAGGGTAGAAGGTTCTTATGCAAACTGACAACATTACTTTTATCTACATACCGACATTTTTCAGAGGTCAGTCAAACATTTTTAAAAACCGAATTTCTTGCTCCTATTTGCCAATAGGTGACCGAAGAGTCTATTTATCTAATGTAAAAAGACAATATCAATTTTTTATACACTTCTTTGTGTTGTCTATTCAGTGGAAACAGCTGAAAATGAATTCTGATTCGGCCTAAATTGCGCAATCGATCATGTTCGTGTTAAATTTTGATTCGGAATCAGCGCCATTGTGGAGTGATGTATGTTGGGCTGATTGCGAGTCAATACGCACGCACGGTTGATGGTGCGAAAGCGGATGTGCCTGTCCACGAAACGGTACTACACTTAGGGCCATTGTTTCAGATTTGCCACTCATTGGTTCGATTAGTTTTGTCACCACACCTGCAAACTATTTTTGTGGCAGGTTTATCTCTTTCCGATGAAAGGACTTTAAATAATGCATAGTTTATAACAAAAGCAAATTTAAGAATCATGTATAATATTATCAATCAAGAAGGAGATTAGGTTGTATTGTACGATACATGTCACCACCTTTATTAATAAATTACCAAGGTACATTTAGCAACTTTAAAAGAGAAATAAAAATGTGTTAATTTTTTAAACTAGTAAGAAATATCAAATATTTGAGAAACTCATTTAATATACTTTACATATACAGGGTCTTAAGGGATGTACTTGACCATTTCTTGACTTACTTAAATCAGAGATTCCAAACATTAATGAAATTTTTGTCTCCGGTAACATTTTTGATGAAATTTTTTAATACTAAAAATATTAAAAACAGTAGGTATTATACAGTTAGTATACTCGCCTAAGTGATCAGTGACGACAAGTGGAAGAAAAAAATGTTTTGAATAAGAAGAAAAAAAAACACTTTAAAAAAATCACCAGAGACCCAAATTTCGTTTCCATTTTTTACTCCAAATAATGTCAGGAATCACTGTTTAAAGAATTCAAGAACGTCCCTTAATACCCATATTTAATTTATTTTTCGTTTCCTTAAAACGGAAAAGTTTTTTCTACATTTTGTTAACAATTCATAAAAGTCGAAGATCTACGTTACCTATACGTAACACGTTTTTTTTAAATATGAGGTTTTCGTAGTAATTGTATGCCTTGAAAACGCTAAAAGACGTCGTTTTATTATATCACAATTTTTCGAAGAATGTACTTACGGACTTTAATAAGGTGATGGATGATGTGTTAAAAAATAATTATAGCATACAATCCATCACTAATTAAATTTAAAATAAATGTAATATTTTAAAAAACTATCGACTCCTAGGCTATGGCCTATGACCTATGGGTTAATGAAATTGTTAATCCGCCTACGAAAGAATATGGTTAATTGAAAATATTTATTTCACCAAAGTCAAAAAAAGCTCACTTCGATCAAAAGGATATATTTCCAAAAAAAAACTTCTGTCTACTTACCGGTTGTGCTTGTAAATTAGATCGTCCTCCGAATTTTTTGAAAAGCGGAATAAAGCTTTAAACAACCATCTTAGATTAACCTTTTAACTAAGCAGAATCTGCATTACCTAGTAGTAGGAGAAAAGTAAAAGTATACTGATTATTAATAAAACTTTGCAAAATTTCGTAATAATTCAAAATAAGTATGTAATGTCATAAAGTATGATTACATAATAATTTTTTTCAAATTTTTATTTTATTTCATTGTCTTTGCTGATCCTTTGTAGTTCTCTAATCAAATATTTGAGTTGGCCTGTGTAGATAGTCGATGTTTCCATCTTTTACGGATATGTCCCAGTGACCTGGGCTGAAGGATACAGTGATCCTCAGTTGGTGTTTAGTACTTCACAATGTGTAGTTGGTACTTACGTAACTAGTTACAATTTACCTCACTTAGCGTAGAATTATGTATAGTTACCTCAGTTGATACTATAAACACTCTTAACCAACGCTCAGGTCTTATCACTTCAATTTATAATCACCCATCCTCAGTAATTTAATGCAAATTAGACATTTATACTAAACATGATTTTTACGTTTTTATTTCGGATATTGGATACTTTGGTTATCAAACCTTTTTTAATTAATTTTCATGTAGACATGTTATAATAATTTCCAATTTTATTTCCATGTTTCTCTTTTATGTGATTTCATGACACATAACAAAATAGCATTGTAAACTTTCCGTTTCCGAAACCGTTTCCAAAAACTTTAATGGAAATTCATAAATTATCATTGAATGTGCTTTGTACAATAATCACCCATTTTCAAAGCATGATTATATCATTTGCATGGTCTATTTAATTATTAATTCATTGCCACATTTCGTCTTAAAGAAAAAAATTATATATTTTGCTTTAGTTTCATCGTATTTGAATATCATAAAATAATGATAATTTCACTTATAAGCATTCGTTAATTGATCATTTTTGCCTTTTTGATAAATGCATCTGCTTTCACATAACTTACCTATGATCCATCTCTAGTATATCTTACATAAAAATGCTTGGTAGATGAAAAGAATCGCAATTAACTCGTGTAAATACTCCCCAATGTATGGTAAATTCATCACTAGCAACGCAATTCGTCATTATATTAAAATTATGAAATGGCTAATCAATCAACTTGCGACACAATTAATATTTCATAGAAAATACCTACCACTCGTTTTGTGAGATATTATTATAATTTGAATTTTTTCTTTATCACTTTATTGGATATGTAAACCGAGCGGTTTAAGTTCCTCCTAACCTTCTTCAGGATTGTGTAGTGTATTGATCAGTACCTATGTATTCATGCAACCCTGATGAAGGTTTAGGCTGAATTGAAACTAATTGGTTTATATATTCAGTTTAAAACAAAAAAATATTCAAATTATTATATTGATTGGTTTCATCACTAGGAATAGCAATGCAAAACATATTCATTAAGAACGATAAATAAACTAATGCAATGCTTTATAATATCATGTTAGTTTCATTACTTAGCAATGAAAAAATAATTCAAATTAAATTCCTTCAGCTAAAATGAAAACGCTTATCAATCGTATTATGCAAATGCCTCACTTTTGAGTGTTGTTTCATCATTAAAGCACATAGCATCGCAATTCAATTTAATTTCCTTCATCTGAGATGGAAAGTTTTATCAATAAACTTCAATGACGATAATAGAGTCCTCATTAGCAAAAGCAATGCATTTTTATTCCTTCACCTGAGATGAAAAAGCTTATCAATCAACCTAAGCAAATTATTTGTTCGTTTCATCATTAGAATTAGCAACACAATTAATTTAATTTTAATTGTGTTTAAATTTAAATTCTTTCGCCCGAGATTAAAAGGCTTATCGATCAACTAATGTCAATGCATCACTATTTGTTTATCAATAACCTAACGTCAATGACGTTAATAGAGTCCTTATTAGCAATAGCAATGCATTTTTTCCCTTCACCTGAGATTAAAACGCTTATCAATCAACTTAAGCAAATTATGTGTTAGTTTTATCATTAGAAATAGCAACACAATTAAATTTAAATTCCTTCACCTGAGATGAAAAGGCTTATCAATCAACTAATGTCAAAGCTTAACTATTTGTTAGTTTCATATATTCATTTTCATAGATTCATAATTTTATGAACAAATTGTACTGCAAGCATACTAACCGTCTGTTACCCCGTGTAGGACTTCACCCTGGACTTTTACTTCCGTCAGTTCTGGACGGACCCGCGTCTCGCCTACAAGAAGAGACCGGGTGTGGAGACCCTGTCCGTGGGCTCGGAGTTCATCAAGAACATCTGGGTGCCGGACACGTTCTTCGTGAACGAGAAGCAGTCCTACTTCCACATAGCCACCACGAGCAACGAATTCATCCGGATCCATCATTCGGGCTCCATCACGAGAAGTATTCGGTGAGTGCTTTACCTTTATACTATCACACTTGCTACTTTGCTAGTGATACTTGATGCTGTTGGAGATGTACCTTGATAGTCTCGTAATTGATAAACTCACTTATTTTTTATCTAAGTTCTTACCATTATTCACAAGGCTCCAGAATGACCTATTTATTTTATTTCAGTTACCTGTACATTTAAGTTTTCATATGACTAATTTATTATAACTGTAATATAATATCAGAATATCTATTATGATCAGTTATATCATTGTTCTGTTGTTTATGCTACGCTCGGGTCACATGGTGTCGGTTACGACGTGTGCCGATCAAAACCGATCAGAGAGAGGAAGTCATTCCTTTTGCGAGAGCTCGCCAGACAAAATCTGAAAAACAAAGTTAAAAGGACGCGTGTCCTCTATTGTGATTTCAAAGAACTAAAGTATTTTAATCAAACAACATGTACTAAGATACGGTCCAGTACTATTGCGACAGATATCCCTGTAAAGGATGACACAGAAAGAGACATAACCATAACTTACACATTTTTTTATTCGTTCTTGTTAAATGTGCTTCCTACAATCCTGCTTGAATTTTCCAATTGGTGTGACTATATATTTTCCTACAGCGCATTATAAAATTTCATCCCTCTGTTGAGTAAACTGTTTTACGTATTGACTTTGTTATTTTTGTCTGATTTCTTTGTGTTCCTTGCGCAATGAAATATAATACGTAAAGTAAAGTAATAGTCCACCCAAGTTATTTTATTGCGGTGTTTACGAAATATTTTTCAAAATTTTTAGTACCTATTTCAACAGTTATTAAATTACAGTAAGTACATTCGACAATAGCTTCAATCATTATAACAAAAAGAAAACAAGTCTTGATGATAAAGTATAACGTTTGGCAGTGAACAGATATCCACTTAGCGCTGGGAGAATTCCCTTTGTTCGGCGTAAGAAGCCCATGCGGAGTAGAAATACTATCCCACTATAATGGTCCGGTAACATAATTATGTAACCTACATTATATCAAGTATTCTCCTCATGTATTCTCCTCGTGTAGATCCGTAAATGCACGTAAGAAAACGTATATTTTTCTAGATTCTCGCTAGGATGTACTTGTACCTAATGTAGATATCTATTTGGAAATTAAACAGATGTCTGTCAGCATGCTGTCACGTGTTTTTTGTCATATGACACAATGGTTTTGTGAAGATGATGAAAATCAGTAACTACTAGTGAATAGTAGACTTCGCACAATGTTGATTACTCCGACTTGACAGTTCGCAACAGTCGCAACGCTCACGCACTCTGGTGGAATAAAAAGGTACTACCTAAAACGGCTACCATCTTGGCAGAATTTTCCGGACACAGAACCATTTAACAGACAGATGAAATGCAAGGTTGTCTAGTCAAAACAGGGGGTCATATTATCAAGTACAAAAATTTTCGCGTTGCCACACGAATTGATACAAAACTTGACTTTCCTGTCGTTGCATCGTTGCATCCCATCTCTAACTAAAAGATGTTTGTAAATTTGTACTTTGTATCATACTACATCTCCTCTAGACGGACGTTTATCTAACTTTTATTAGATGTGTGAGAAAGAGCGGCAGCTTAATTGTGACGAGGAAGGTTGACTGAATAAAACCTGATGTCCTTTTTTACCAATTTTACGAAATAAAAGGACAATTGAGAAAAATTACTTCGGGCAAGTGGATAGGCCCAAAACAAACTTTCATGTTATGAAATGCTTAGGTATTGATGACTCGAAACAACCTAAGCATTCATAGGTTCAATTAATATATCGAAACCGACATCATTGACTTGTTTTTATTACCTTGACCCGTAAAAAATATAAATTGCCTTAGCAGTCTTGGAAAATCATCCCTCAACAACTGAGTAAATTTTACTCAAACAAATGTGAGGCGACCGAGCCTACATAATGTGATTTCTTATTCAGTGATTGCTCTATATCTAATTATGTAGATATTGTTTCAACATTGACAACAACCCAACTTTATACTCAATATGCATTAATACTACTTATACCAGCTTTATTAAGTTTTTATCATTCAGTCCTACTCCAGTCTGATTCGGTCCTACTCATTCAGTCCTACTTCAGGCCAATGAACACAAGTATAACTACTAATAAATGTTACAACTGTTTTAATGTATTTAAGTATTCACTGATCGTAGAAGCAGTCATAACAAAATTATTTTAACAATATCAGTACCTATTCTTTAATTGTGTTGATGTCAATATATAAATTGAATCTCAAACGTGAGGTTTATAAGATATAAAAGCTTTCCAAGGAGCACTCAACCGGCGCACTCGTAAAAGGATATTTTACTCGATTCCTTGTGATTGAGGATGAAGAACTTTTTTGTTGCTCGCCTAAATCGCCACCCGCCGCACTTCTTCAGGTGCGCGAGAGATCATTTATCATTCAGCAACATTACACAAATCTCCTTAAAGATCAAACGCTGTGATTATGGTTTCCCTTGAATGTTTGCTTGTATCGTCTCTGTTGATATTTTAAAAGGGTAAATCATTCATTTGACCTTTTATCGCGAAGGGTAAAAGCGTCGGAAAAAGTTTGCTGAACCAAATAATATACATGCGGCGTTTCTTAACATTTTGAGGGGTACCTAGCAGGCGTGGTCCATCCATATATATACTGTGAATGCTGCGCTTCCCTTCTTTTCCAGGCTTAAAATAAGTATAATAATAATAATTATGTATTTATTCCGAATTAAAAAGCCTTGTATTTATTTTTTTCTAGCCGTAAACCGCACTAAATATTGCAATAACGACACCGCCACCGTCTCTATCTCAGAGACCAACATCAACACGGCACACGGAGCAGGTCAAAATACATATGTAATATGTATACATTCTCAATGCTCGAACGTCTCGTAAACTCACCAACACCAGCAAAATAGTGGATGCTCCGTTCATTCCGCGTCCACGACGCAGGAATGAGTGTGATATTTTTGATATTCGCGCAATCGCGTCTAGTCAAGCCTGCCATGATTGAAGTAAGGCCGAATACGGATTCCATAGGAGCATCCAACGTACAAAAAACGACTTTAATGCTTTTAGGCATAGTGCACAGAATAGCTGATCCGAAGCGAACGGACTTAGTACCATTATTAGAGATGTGTTTATCTTACCACATTTCGACAGTTATTTATTGTCTTGAATAGCCGAATCCGATTGATACATTGAAAATCTTTCGGAATATCTGTTTAATTAAGAGAACTGTAATATTTAATGAGAAGCACAAAGGTTGTATAGAGCTAATTTGACAAACTATTTTTGTCGATAATTGCATCTTGTTCGTGGACTAGACCATAGACTTTTACATTTGATATTAGGTATATACTTCAGCAACCCGTATACAAAAAATCACCGACCGCCACTGGTACCTAGGTCCCACCATTGCGCGGTAATAATGCGATCAGCTGTTGGATGCAGCCGGGCGCGGCTTTGCAAGCTCTCCGCGACATCCCATCTGATATGCACCAGACAATAGGTGTGCTGATCAATACTCGGCCCTCATCAAGATGTCGCACATGATACAAGCAAGACAAAAGGGAAAAAATAACACTGATCGTGTTACAGACAGATTTCGTTATAAAATTAAATAAATTTTACTCTGGTTTTCTGCAAGGGGCGGGCATTTCCAAGTAAAATAGAGCAAAATTGTGGATGAATGCACTCTTTTTTAATGGCATTTCATTCCAAACGAGTTGTAGTCAGTATCAAGTAGAGGTGATTGAGTTTTTAAGTGTTATCTTGGGGAAATATACTGAAATTTAATAATAATACCAAGAACTTATTAAACATTATAAAATAATGATAAAAATATTTATTCATCAAAAGAGTTTTACAATTTTATACATTCTGTTTATTTATCTTCGATTCTATTTACAAAAAGGCCACTGCTTAACTATACATTCAGGATTTCTCCTGGAATGTGTGGCTGGTTTTCAGCATTGCCTCTATTATAATACACAAATAAAAAATTAAATAATAATAAAATAAACACAATTAAATTCAATTACTTAAAAGATAAATAATAAATAATTCACACCTCTAATTTCATACACATAATACAAATAATATATTTTTTAAATAGATTGTAAATCAGAATTCAAATTAAAGCAAATAATCTTCATATTAAAATTCAAATATAATCAATTCAAACTTAATATAGTATAAAATACGCCAATCACTCACAATACAAGATGTCAACGTACAAGTTAAAACAAAATTCCACTAAATTTACAATACTTTTATTAAAGCTACTATATATTTAAAATCATTAATTTTGTAAAGAGTAGTGAAATGACACTTGCATAGTTAGACGATATCCTTTGCTTTTTCGTGGACGTAAAAATAATTTTCAATTAAAAATTGTTGTCTGCTAGATTAATTTGGAATGAACCCAAGCATGTTTCGATGGCTACTTTTGTAAGTCATGATTATATTATCATTTTGTCATGATCCCAAAACATTTTGAGCCTACGTTAAATCATTACGCAAGGATGGTGGTATAACCAATGCATTTGCAACTCTTTTGCAAGGAGCGGATATAGCCTATGCATTTGCAATTCATTTCCAATCAGTGTATATTAATGAGCCTCCATTACTAAATCCCACTACTGCTCCCAAGATGAATGTGAAGGGAGCCCAAAACATTGATATAAGTCATAAAGATGAATCAGATGTTAAATCTTTGATTAAAAAAATGAAATATACACAATCGCTTGGGCCAGATTTTCTACTAGTCTTTTTTTTAAAGGATGTGTTAAATTTTTAAAACTGCCTTTGAGCGTTATTTTCAACCTCTCTTTAGAAACTGGCATGTATCCTGATTCTCAGTCTCAAAAATCTGGAAAGTAACAAAAATTTGTCCTACGAGTATTTTCAAAAATGGATCAAGGACATCTGTGGAAAACTGCAGACCGGTGGCAATACTTTTTGCCCCGGCTAAGTTATTCGAATCGATACTTCATAAACACTTGCAGTTTCAAGTAGAGCCGTTCTTAATATCGGAAAGCATGGGTTTAGAAAAGGCCGATCAACAGACACGAATCTATTGGTATTCACAGATTATGTTTCCAAATCTTTAGATAAAGACTACCAAGTAGATTGCTCATACAATGATTTCTCAAAGGCCTTTGACACCGTAAACCATGACATCTTATTAAATAAATTGTCAGCGATAGGTTTTTCTTTCCGGTTTCTTATTTATATATGCCAGCTATTTTACTGAAAGAAAACAATTTGTAACACATGTAATATTCTTATCAACAGTGTTTCTTATTTTCTCAGGAGAACCTCAGGGCTCTAATTTAGGACCACTCCTCTTTTCGGTTTTTATTAATGATATAACGGAAATTTTTCTACATTCCAGGTCACTTCTTTTCACTGATGATCTAAAACTTTTCTTAGAAATACAAACTTTAGAGGACTGCATTCGACTCCAATCGGACATTGATATATGCAATTGTTGACTGAAGTAAACGGAATCAGATTGATTTCAATATCTCTAAATATTTCATCCTTTCTTTCACTAGAGCGTGTCATACCTGGTTTTACCGGTATACTATGAGAGCTCTAAATTTAAAACGTGTATCCACTATGAAAGATCTTAGTATTTTGTTTGATAACTTTTCATGCTCATATCGTAATGACGTGAAGTACTTGACTGAGAATGTTGGGTTTTGTCCTACGCACTGCGAGAAACTTCAGAAACACCCGGGTTCTCACAGTACTATATAACGCTTTGATTAGGAGTTGGCTTGAGAGTGGGTCGGTGGTTTGGAGCCCACACCAAGTGAAGTATTCCCTCATGTTGGAGAAGGTTGCGAAGAAATTTCTGAGATTTCTTTACCTGAGGGAGTATGGCTACTACCCGTGGCTCTACCCTACCCACTTTCTCTTGGGCATGCTTGGTGTGAACTATCTATGGGTCAGAAGGGATGTGCTCATTGTAACACATTTCTTCAGACTGATTTGTGAAGGTTCGATAACTCGGCTATCATGGAGAGCATTAGTTTCTATGTTCCCAATGGTTATCTCCGTCACCGACAGTTTTATCTCCCGGCTTGTAGAACTAACTTGCCAATGGTTATGATTCTATTTAATAATAAGGCTATCTTATTATTAAATAGAATCACTTCGAATATCGACATGTTTAACATCAATGAAGTACAATTCAAACTACAAGCTTTGTTCAGTGTCCTTTTTGTGCGGTGCTTTGTAGCCTATCAGCCTTCTCTTTGTGCTGTGCTTCGTAGAATAATTTTTAAACTTGATAACAATACTATTGGTAATAGTACTATTGGTATTGTGATTGGTATCAATACTCTGCATTCGTCTCATTCTCTCGATGTTTAGTTTTCTAAAGGTTTTACTTCTACCGCGTGTGAACTGCACACACATTTTTTTAAATCATCTTCTGCTTGTTGAAACATTAATCTTATTAAAAAAAAAAAAATCATTTTTTTTAAGTTTCGAAAGTTTGAACGTTCTGTGTAAGCAAGGAATCCTGTTTATATCGGATATTTTGGGCAGAATTCATCGAGATGTCTTCCAGTTTTGGCTTGGATTTGCTGCGTTTGTTAGTTCGCCTTTTTTAACAATTCCAACCCGATTTTAAATATATTTACATTAGTACTCGTAATTATATCTGTGAATATTTGTGTACATCCCGCTGTCATTACGGCGTCTTCTATTAGGCCACTTTCACTTACCAGTATACGGACGCAGGATTGAACACATGTAATTTCCCACTTCTGAACTCCCACGCATTTAAACCGAAAATACGCCAGACGCAGTTTTGTTACCAAAATTAAACAAAATATATCTATGTATTGTATTATTTATTCTACCTTTCAAATCATAAATGTGGCAGAATTAGATATTTTTTATCATAAAATCAACGTTTTTTTTTATTATTATCAGCTTCATTTACTTTCACTGCGGACCGGTTTCACAAGAAACCTTCCTTGGGTAATGTAAAGTTATATTCAGAAGTCATTTATTTTTATTTGATTAGTCTTTGATCTTTGTGATATATTTTAATTTTTCAGTGGTTCAAACGTTTTCAGTGGTATTTATGCTTTCTCTCATTAGATCATCGATCAAATTAAACAAACTAGGAAAATATAAGTTTAGAGGTGCTGCACAATTAATGAAATAACCTGTCCTAGAGGGATTACGTGATTACGCAGCAATTCTGTCTACATTTCATTACGCCACCGAGCACACGTCACCATAATCCTTCACTAATCTGACAGTTTGGCCAACGTCGATTGACAGATTATCAATATTAGCCAGTACGTTTAATACAGCAGATAAGTGCCGCCGGCTGAAGCTGATCTAGCCTCCCACTAACAGTGTAGCGGATTGGCTTATCGCTAAGTCACTGCCCAGTCCAAACTTCTAACTCAGTTCTAACAGTGCACACGGATGTGCAAGCTCAGTGCAAAAGTTACTTCGGGATAGTTAGTCTGTTCTACGCTGCAGACCACTCAAATACATTACTGACATTTCAATAATTTTGAATGTTTTTGACTCTCGCAATCCATTTGATAGCTAAATACTCATGATATTTGGAAATACCTTGAAAATATATAATTTCTATACTTTTCAGGCTTCAAGGGCATGGTTTGCTCATTTGCAACTTTGTTTTTTTTTTTTAAATAAATTTCTAACTCAACCACTTTTTTTTTTTAATTTTGTGAGGCGGGGATAATTGGATACCTACTGCAGCCCCGGAAAACATTTATTTTATTACCAATACCCCTACTATAGGTCACCCCAAGTGGTTTGCTAACGGGTTTGGTGACTTCGCAGGGGGTGAGGTTTTTCTATTGATTGGCTGAGTCTGATTGAGAGAGAACTTTGATTTCTCCATACGGACTCTCTCGTCCCATCGCCTTAAACCTAGGAATGGATTATATCCCCAAATTCCTACCCACCCCACATACCTTTTTCCTTCCAAGAACTTCCTCTCCTTCCTTTTCCAAAAAGACCATCCACACAGAATCCCCAAAGATGACTAGGCCCAGTGGGAAATACTTTTCATCGGGGCTTCCTGCGTGGAGTTACTGTAAAAAAATTACACCATTTCTCTACAAAATTCGGTAGATAAGGATTTAATGCCATATAACTCCTAAACCTCAGCCCATGTCGGCCTCCGTGGTCTAAGAGTAAGGCTCTCGACTGTCGATCCATGGAGGTCGTGAGTTCAAACCCTGGCGTGCGCAAAGTAATTTTCTTTGATTAATATGTGTTATTTCACAATATATTAATTAAAAATAGTACGGATCATGTATGTGGCACATTCCAGACGGTTGGGAGCAGTTGAGACTCTTCAACACAGATGTTATTTGTAGCGCGGCGCATATGACGTGGCGTTGGACATGCAATGGAAGTCGGGTTCTGGAATTCAACCACGCAGGTGCAAGCGTATTAATACTGTGACGCAAAATGCAGAAACAAAATTTTAAACAGCTCTATCGCAAAACTATAAAATTGCACATCCGAAATTGTTCTTCGGGACCGTCGAAGTATTCACCTCTCATTCGACTCACTCAAGGAAGATTATGTTTTGATTGTAAAAGTATTTATTTAAGAATAAGAAAATTTTAGAAATTTATTTAAGAGTTTAAAAAATGACAAATCAATTGAACAATTGTACGTCTGTCTAAAACTTCACCAATTTACTTGAGAATCTAACCTATAAGTATCTAAATAATTATGGTTTGTTCAAGTGTTCTTCAAGATTGTGTAACACGTATCTTGTATTGTTATAAACTAATATATAACTCCTCGTAAAACTGTTAAAGTGGAATTATTATCAAACATGCACTGTAAGCCATCGCAGAAACTTGTGCACTTTCAGTTACAATTGCAATATATAGCTCAGCCAACGGCGCACTGCAGTATGTTGTGTCACTGACAATTTTGTTGTATAAACTACAAATAACTCCGAAACAAAAAAAGTTCCTACTTATCTTTATTTATTCTTCTCGAAAATTCTAAATTTATTATATGTTTTTATACCAATATTTCAGATATAATTCAGACATTTAAACCTGAAACAATGAATTTCTTTACATTTACCTGTTAAAATTTGATTTCTTACCTCCTGAAAGCGATTTATTACAAAGCTGAAGTGGCAAGAACAGCATCATATTGTATTTCTGTTGCAAGTGTTTCCTGAAAGTATTTTCTCTTAAAAGCTGATATTACATCTGTTTCCATTGTTGTTCTTCTTATACAATATCATTTTCCAGATAATCTTCATCGTCAGCTCTTAAACTTACACAAAAACATCATATTTTCATAGGTTTGCTCTTACTTTGTCATTGTTCAGTAGGTATAATACTTCTACTGAAGAGACGGTGAGATAATTAAGCATCAAAAATAATATTGTTTGAACTAATGTAGCGATGCAGTAATTTTCAATGTTTTTCTAGTTAATTGAATAAATGCAATTTCTCTAAAACAGTGCAATTTAAATGCAAATTGAAGACATCGGAAATAACGAGCAGCGCAAATCTTTTTTAATTAATTATCAGCAGTTTTATTGTTAAACTTCGTGAGATAGTTTTATGTTCGAGCTCACAGAAAATAGGTGCTCTTCAGAAGTTTGAATATGCTTTATTTCGAAGAGGCACTTGCACTTAATTAAAAAATCAAGGATCCTCGACTGAAGTTTCAAGCTCTGGTAGATTTTATAAGCTGCAGACGGCCAGCGGGGACTGTAAGCTGCGGGAAACTAGCATAATGTCGATATTGACCTCAAAGTTAAGTGAGAAAACTTTATAAGTACCACAGCCGGAGTTTTGTCAAATGACAATAAAAAGAACAAATTCTTAACTATCTGCTGAACTCACAGCGGATTAAATTAAACAAATCGGAAGACACGACAACAAACAAAATAAAATGAAACTTCCTACAGACTTTTATAAATCTGTATTTTTACTTATTTACTACAATTTGTTGACGATAACTTTCAAGCTTGTAAACTGTCGTATTGTTTAATCATTGAATTGTGTTTTTTTTCTGTTTTATGTTTCAATGAGATTTGTTTAAATTATCTTCTGCTTCGATAATTACTTATTTCCTCATTAAGCAATTACTTATTTCCTTATTAAACGGTAACATCTTCATGATTGTTAAAACGATATTTGTCTAATCCCAATGCCGTTGAGCCCACTGCCCAGCACAGGACTTGACGGACTGCCAATATTCCCGGATAACAACAGTTAAATGTTTAGGACGAATTGACACCAAACCGCGGTCGGGTAGCGATATGTCACCGGCTAAACAATAAGCCAGGCTAATCCAATGGGGCCCATTTCACGCGCCTGGAAAGTAAATGGATTAGTTGGATATTAAACTTCTTTATTTATATTTTACTCTCCGCAATGCGCACTTAAAACATTATCGCACTGTTTAATGCTCATGGCAGAACATCACGGGCACGTGTTTTCTAACTAGAGGAAGTATTGAGCAAGTGTTTTTGAAGTAAAACTTCTTTACGCACGCTTGACTTGGGGAGTAAGACGGCGAATGCGTGACGAGAGCGTTACGAAAAGCGGGGAGAACAGTAGTTGATAGCGAGATATAAGTTAGTGAAGATAGAAAGAGAGAGAATTACGCTTTGCGAGCACACAATTTCTTTCTCTCTTTCTCCCATAGCCAGTTACGTTACACAGTGCAGGCCTATTGTCTGTATCACACTGTAGGAGCAAGAGAGAGCAGTGTACCCGCATATTTTCTTTCTCTCTTCCTGTCATGTAGATGGAGCAGAAGTTTTACTTCAGTTGTGTGGTCTAAAGCACACTCGTTTTTTTTAGTATTTACGATAAGCTAAAATTAAGAATGTTTGAAGTCAAGTAACCTTTGCCAATGATTCCATTCATATGAACAACGCACAACGCGCTGGGTTGCTCCCGACTAGCAAAATAGCAATGTACCTAAAGTGTACGGGACGATTGTATTTCGATGGCAAAAAATTATTAACAGGCCTGTAATAAAACGTAAAAACTGTGAGGAGAAATTTTGCAGATGTTTTTTTAAGCTTCCTTCAAAGTTGCAAGTTGTAATGCATTAATCAGGCGTGAAATTTAGGTGACAACTTTGAGGAAATCGTTTAGACCAACCAAAGAAAGCAATGACATAATTCAAAAATACATACCTACTTGGGCCAGTATATTCTATTTTGGTTTGATGGTAATGGCGCGGTATTTTTGTGTAAACGATACGTCAATGATAAAATTCAACTGATAATGTGATCAGCGCATCGCTGTTGGTAATCCTTAAGTTGAGAGCGCTTAATCAACCAATGGCAGTCAAGAAATAATGACTAACTAGCAGTTAAAAGCCCGCTCCGCAGGTTTTTGCTGCTAGGCCCTGCGGGCGCCTGCTTCGCCCTGACACATATTATAACTGTTGTTTTTTTTTTACAAACGGTACCTCCAACACTTCTTGGAAGGAGAGGATTTCAGTTATGAAAGAATAGAGTTCTTTGGACAATCTGTGATTTATTAATACTACGCGGTTTACAAAGTAACGACTACGGTTAGTCAACCTAACTAGGAGCTGGCTGTAATTGATCTGGTGGCCACTGTCTTTTGTGGGAACAGCTGGCCCCGGCCCTCTGGTGATGGGAAACTAATCCTGCCGACATATAACATGCAACAATAAGGAATTTAACAACTCTACAAATTTTCACAAAAGATTGTAGATGTTCGGCCAGTCCTGAGCTTCCTCCACAAACGATTTCCACTGGCTGCGTTCCTTTGCTGTTCGTCTCCGGTACTCGTCTCAAATGTTCCCGTTCTGCTCTAGTCATCTTCCGCGCAATCTATCTGTCTGTACCTCAGGGCTTTTTATTTATTTTTATTGGGAAAACCAACAATTAAACTATTTTATTGGGTATGAATCTTCGATCACATAATAGGTTTTCACTGATTTTTCTTAATTATGGGGATATATATTTTTTTTACATCAATACCGCACAAGAGTCCCAACTGCTCACGTCTGGAGCCAGTGAGACTTTGGCATCCCCAATTGAGGTATGTTGTGAGGCTGAAGGTAGTAGGGAGGGGAAGGAGATGGGAAGAGGAAGGTAGTACCTTGCTATTCAGATCTGGTCACCAAACACGGCTAAAGCCATTTCAGACAACTTTTCAATTCTGAATGGTGGTCTTACACCAGGGCGATACTGAGAGTATCTTCCACTCTGGAACGTGCCGCATATATACTATACATTATTTTACGTGAATAAATTGTGAAATACACAAATTAATCAAATAAAATTTATTTGCCACGCCGGGATTCGATCCCGTGACCTTCGGAATGCGAGTCAAGAGCCTTACCGCTGACTACGCCGGCCGTCAAATAAAAGATAAAAGAGTTACAATAGTCTTGTGGGATAGGATTGTGGGAGCTAGGGGATGGGGTGGATCTATTCTGTGTAATTAATATGTACTGTGTGAATTTTATTTTTTGATTTTAGGTTTGAAAATGTGAGATGCTGCGTTAAATATATTGAATTCACTGTAAAAATGTGTGAAACGCTATTTAATGTGAATTTTTGTCTGCTTTTCCTGGTGGGCACTCTTTTTCTGCGGCTATATCCTGGAAAACTCGGCTGTCTCCACATGACTGGAGACGATAGCTTCGAAAATCATGGTATCGTAGAAAAACATTTTGCACATGTTTTCCACGTGCAATATGTACCTGGGTTGTAATATGTTATATTTTTTGCCTCTAGGTCACTTTCACTGAAGCACCCACGCAGTCGTATGGCATTCATTCAATGTATCCAGTCATTCGCAGACCAACAGAAAAGTGCATTGGTGTCATGCTCATGTTGTAGAAATAATTATTTTTTTTTCGAAACTTCAATAGTTTTTTCGAAGCTTTAATTCTAGTTAACTTTTAGTAGAATAATATTTCAAAGTTTCAAAGAAGATTATAAGCAAAATGATCACGTGATACAAATGTTTCCACCACTATCGATATTTTGCAGAGGGGTGTAGGTTTGAACATGGGGTGAGTTTCAGGTGGGCTGTATAATACAGCCCACCGAGCACGGTCCTGTCGGCAGCAGTTACCAGCAAGTTGGTTAGGTACCGACGCCATCTCATAATACCCTGAACTTTCTTAATATCCGGCTTCTGTAACGCAACGTTCATTGCGGCCTGCATTATGATTCTCCAGTGGAGAAGGCGGGGTACGGGGTATGCAGCAAGACGGCGGTTAGTCACCTTCTTCCACCTTCAAAAGTAGACCTTTGCCACGAGTGTCATTAAAAACTTCACCGGCAGAACGTTAAAAACTTAATATACACTAAACTTGCTCTAGTTAGGAAACAATCTTCTGCAAATTGTTCAACTTGGATTTATTGGACCAATTTTATTGTAAAGCACAAAATCATACGGTGCTTAGGTTTGTTCGGATTGGACGTTTTTAAAGAAATATTCGAGGCATACTAAAATATTTCATTTTTTATGAGTCATTTAGTCAATCGCGTGACTGACTTGTTAAAACTTTGAAACTCTATCCAAATCACATTGTGAAATGTAACGAATTGTCAGTGTGACACATTCATAATACACAAGGGCAAGATGGGTAAGAAATTCTTGACAGAGAAGCAACATATTTAGTTCAATGCACAAATATTTATGGGTGAAACAAACGATACCTTAATAGAAATGCAAAATGGATAGATAATAGACTACCCAGAATAAAAACATAACTTGTGCGTAAATCTTCGTTTTTTTATTTGGAGTATTTTCCAATGATAATAACACAATGTTACATCACTGTTATGATGTCTTTCCCATCACTAGTTGTTATCTACGAACTCTGTCTAACATGTCTAATGTCAAAGTCTTGATTAATAAAGTCATTATTATAAATCAGTAAACAGTGTTTCCAATAAGTCATTCACGTTAAATAGTAAACTAAACAGACCCATAACACGAAATAAGAAATAGATGAAATTATGAAAAGTGCAGATGAATAAAGCACTGACAAATTGGACAAAGTATGCATTAGGAAGATGATGTCAAGTTAAAGCCTGAACCAGATTTCTAGATCGAGTTCCTAAAATTATAATTTAATTTTCCCTGCAACTAAAAAACAACCTTGTACATTTAAAAACGAAATGAACTTGTGTTATTATGTGCTAATGTTGATTTATAATATTTTAACAATAGAGATAACTATAATTAAAATATTTTTATATGATAAGTTATACTAGAGTAGGGAGTGTGGCGAACCCATCGCTCAGGAAGTAGAAACACAAACCTGCAATAGCCTTCCCAAGCCAAGGTGTGAGCTACCTGAGCAGGCTAAATGTCCAGGGGAACAGCGTAACGAACGGTGCCTCCGAGAAACAAGATCGCATCTCGGAGTGTTAAGACCTCACTCCAGCACTCAGGGCTCTGCTGGAGTGGACCTTCTATTTCCCAGGTAATTCGTGGGACAAAAAAATTGGAACATTCGAAAACTAGGGGCCTTTTGGGAACCTAGGAGTGCTGAGGATTTCCTTCCTGAGGATTTGAGATTTGAGATATTTTTATATATACTAGAGCCTCAATAACTACAAAAAGTTAACACGTTTAGTTTTAACACCAAATTTTTCCAAAAAATGTTCGCATCTCGTTATTTTTCATTTTTGGTGGTATTTAAATACAGGTGATATTGTTTAGAGATGTTGTAAAGAACAATTTACATCCCCAGACCAGATTATCCCTAAAAGTGTGATCTATAATGATGTTTGCTTACGATTTTTCGACTTGTAGGCCCCAGACACGCCAACAAAATTGTTGTATATGTTAAATTTGAAATTTTTTTTAATCAATTTCTCTGGAGGTAGTTGAGATTACTTGGGGCATACGGACCCTCCCACAAAACCCTTCCATCCGCAAATTTTTCAGTGATTGTGTTTAGGTACTCATAGGGTACTTAGGTTCGATGAATTTCTTATGGATATCGGAATTGAAGTACATTTCAAACAATCCATTATATTATATTGTCCGGCCACACTGCTCACGCCCGCGACACATTGATGGCAGTCGGCCCTAGTCCACAGCACGTGCCTTTCTCACGTTCTCATATCGAGCTAGATCTTTTTGAATACTGCTACCAATCAACCGCCATTGTTCGCGGCCATATTTCAAACGGACAATGAATATTTTATTGGATAGCTACAATCAAAATCAAATAATTTCACAAGTTGATTGTCCACTTGTGTCAAACAAACAATTGAGCTGAAAACACGAAATATTTTTGAAATATTGCTAGAATATTCGAGAGCACTTTCTGTTTTATATTGTTCCTGTTTTGTAAATAGTAGTTTTGTAAATAATAGTTTTGAATTCTTCATTGTTAAGTGAATTGGTTGAGCTAATGATGTAAGCAGTGTTGCCAGGTGTTCGGTATGGGCGGTTCGGTATTTTTTTCTGATCAAATTTTCTCCCTAATAAACGATTCAACTGTTAGAATTGATGCAATCGGCAATCGATGTTGCGTAGCATCCCTACTTAGTTTGTGCGATGTTGCCGCTTCGTAATTGTTTCGTAATAATTTGACTGCTTACCGAAGTCCGACAAATTTTTTTTGCTCACTTTTCGGTATGTATTTGGAAAAGACCTGGCAACGTTGGTCATCATGTAAGAGAATGAAAGTTACATCATGTAAGTGAAGATGAGAATGTAAGAGAATGAAAGTTACATCATGTAAGTGGAAATTCCAGACGAAAACGTGGCGACGATTTCATGCATTTCTTATAGTTTATTTATATTAAAAATTCACGTTAAATTAAAAACTTCATCAATTTTATTGCTTTCCTTAACTAAACACAAACTAATAAACACCAGAAACGTTGGTTACAGAGTAAAGGTTGAAGGTTATGCAATGGGGTAATCTAAACCAATAAAGTTCAGTCGCGCTACATGAATATGAAAATATACATTCAAAAATAAGTCCTTCGGTTTTACTAATAAAAATATTTCTGTTTCTTTTATTTACTAAAGTACCTTTATCAAATTACATCAAAATACGGTCCACTTACACAAACTTGATTGAATTGAAAACATTTGATTTAGGTTAATGAGAAAACAAAATATTTCATGGAAATAGTTCCGATAATAAAGGAAAATAATAATATTGAAATTCATGAGTTTGTTATTACGAAACCCCCTCCGCGCGTATCTATCGACTTTATTGTAAAGCATAAAAATGGAGATTTTTGGGAGAACGTTCGAGGCAGGAGGCTATCTGGATCGTTCCCGAAATGACGATATCTTTCTTCAGGGCAATGGGGCTTCTTCTCTTCAGATAACTAGCCGGGTCTTGGATATCATCCAACTTTTCTATTACGAGTCTCTGCTCCACCCCTCCTTGCCTTCCCCTCTACCGTATAACTTACCCAAACACTTGCGCTCCTAGCTGACATTCCGCTGAGAGTGTTTGTACGGGCGAGGGGATGTTGGGTGGCTGCTTCGATGCTTGCATTACCTCTCCACCATCTACACTCCTACCTCCTACCCTGACTCCCCGTCAGTGTGAGGGCTACTTTCCTTTTCAAATTGAGAACCATAAAAGAGATCATAAAACTACCAACTACTTACTCTTCAAATTTAATAGATATTTCTTTTGCGTTTTAGTAAATGCATCCATTATTATTAAAAAAGCTAAGTGCACACTCCGCAAGGGGGAATAAATCTACTTACCTTTGTATAAGTGTACTACGGTTCCTACCTTACGGATTACGTGTCTTATAAATCATAAAGGTGGGGCCGAAATCCTTACGTATACATTTGTATATTTTCTTTAATATATTATTAAATAATATTTTCATTTAGAAGAAACTCTTAGAACAAGCCTAGCCTTCTTTCGCATTCTACATTCATCAGAGACATGCGTTCTGGTTCAACGCACAATTTCCGACCTATGTTAATTACAAGTATGTAAGTAATAATAAAAAATTAAGGTTAAATAGCGTCAGAAAAGCCACCGTTGAAAAACATAGAAAAGAAGAATTAGTGTTATTACAGTATCTACTTAAATATGTATTAGATATTAGCAAATTTACAGCATGGAATTTAAAGCAGGAGTAACGCAGGATTTGTATCAATTTTGAAACGTTTAAAATCATGTTTTTGAACTAAAACTTCTTTACGCATGATTGACTTGGGGAGTAAGCTGGTGAATGCGTGACGAGAGCGTTACGATAAGTGTGATCGGGCGAGGCGAACGGTCGGGCCTTTACGGGCTTGACTTGCGGTGCAAGCTGATGAATGCGTGACGAGAGCGTTATGAAAAGTGTGATCGGATGAGGCGAACGGTCGGGCGAGGCTAACGGAAGTTGAGAGGGAGATATAAGTTAGTGAAGTTATACTTCAGTCGTGTGGTCTAAAGCACGCTCGTTTTTTTATTAATACCGCCAGATTCTAAAGTGCTCTTCACCGTCTGGAACCAGTAAAACTATGGAATTCCCATTTATAGTATGTCGTTATGCCGAAGGCCGGAGGAAAGGAGTTGGAGAAAAAGAAGGTGGGAAGGACCTGGTTATTCAGATTTGGTCATCAAACACGTCAAAGCCATTTCAAGCAACATTTCAATTCTAAATGCTGATGTACTGAGAGTATCTTGCACTCTGGAGCTCTCATCGCAAAGATAGAACGCATTATTTTTAACTAAATAATTTTGAAACATCATAATTCACAAGATCTACATTACAACATACATTCTACCAACCTACAACTAAAACGACTTTTGGACAAAGAAATATGGAATACTTCTCTGTAAAATTATTTAAATTACTCCCTCTTGCAATGAAAACCACAAAAAAAATAACCGCCTTCAAAAGAAGCATAAAAATATGGATTATGGACATGGGAAGGAAGAAAATAGATTCAATTTTGCAACCCAACAAAGAATAATGCTTTGTTTTGTACTTTCTTTTAGATATAACTTAATAATTTCCCTTGGCAATATTCTAACATAGATTAGGTATTTACTTATAATTAAAATAATAAAACTTGTACAATGTGTCCTTAGAACGGGGTACCCCAGCTAGGACACATTTTCTCTAAAAAACTGTAAAAAAAATATATATATATAAATATAAATAAATAAATAAATAAATAAATTAATTCTATTATTTACCAAGATTTATCCCGCGGTTTGAAGGTTACCCCTCGACCCGGAGGCTGTCATAATAAACAATTTTTGATGATCAGCCGAGAATCTAACCCGTACTACTGGCAATAAATGGTCGAAGCCATTTTTTATAAACTTGTTTTTTGGAGTGAAAACTTCTTCAGCACCGTTGTGATTTGAAAATCGACATAACGAAAAACAGCGACACAAAAAAGAGACAAAACACATACATCTTTAAGATTTAACCTGCTAAAAAATGGGATAGTATAATTGGTCTCATCTCTGTGTGGTGCTTAGTAGCTTATAGTCTCCTCTTTGTGCGGTCCTTCATAGTCTCCCCACTCTTGGCTACTTTAGTTTTCTGAAGGTTTCACTCCTACCGCGTGTGAATTGCACACTCTGATTTTGAATTGAAAACTTGTTTAGCACCGTTGTGGCATGAAACTCGATGAAACGGAAACGAGTGACACTAAAAAGAGACAAACACATATATCTATGGAATTTAGCTCTTCTATCCTCTTTGTGCGGTGCTTCGTAGCCTATCGGCCTCCTCTCTGTGCGGTGATTCGTGGAATAAAATGTAAAATAATTTTTTAATTTGGTAATAATTTTATAATAAATAAACCCTACAATTAACCTATTCCTGATACCTTCATTCGTCTTATTCTCTCGAAATTTAGTTTCCTGCAAGTTTCACTTCTGTCGCGTGTAAACTGCACACAAATTTTTTTTAAGCGTTTATGTTGAATTTTAAAAAGGTTGAAACCGAAGCCTTGTACATATTTGCCTTATATATATATACGTATAATACGTTCTTACAACATACAATGGTATATGAATATCAATCTTAATTTAAACGAAGCCAAGGAAATACGGAATTTAGAAAAGTAGTTATTAGAAAATGTAGCTCGAAGGTTGCAATTTATTTATTTATGTTTGTTTTGGTTGTTTCTTCGCTTGATCCGATAAGCTCTGGTACGGTGAGATTGTGTGACGGTTCCAGCACAGTCTACGAGCGGTCTATTTACCTACATAGCAGTGGCGGTCCGTGAGTTTTCAGTGAACTAGAACGCTAAGATTGAAAAATACGACTTTACTGATGTTTTTGTACCTGAAAATGATTTTTTTTTCAAAATTTCTACTAATCTTGAAAATCTTCGTAAAAAAAATTGAAATTTTGAAAAAAAATAATATTCATTTTCAGCTACAACAACGTAAATAACGTCAAATTATTCAATCTTTGGCAATTACCAATTTGTTTCTTCATACTTACCCATTACCAATGGGATAGTCAAGGTGTGTCAGCGAAAATGCAATACACAGGTTGGGGTTCACAGAATCTATGTTTATTGAATATTATTTGTACATCGGATACAAAGCATGACGCGACAGAATTGTTTCAGAAGGATTTTTAGAAAATGGCGAGAATGCCAGCGAGCGACTCAAGAGAGCGCAAGTAAGGGAATGAAATTACCCGCCGGTTTTATTTCGGCCCGCACTCGCTGTCAGATATCAGGGATACCCTTATACAAAAATAATTTATATGGCTGTAAAATGGATTTGCTGTCATTCTCTACAAATCTTAGCTTTCTAGCTCACTGAAAACTCACGGACCACCACTGCCACATAGCTCCATTTCTAGCTTCGTTTCTAGCTCCGCTCTCCGTGCGGTCATATTTTATGTAAAGCAAAATCTGATTTTCATGCAAAGCTCGCCATTGCGTTAGGAAATCAGTTATTTATATTCCTTTGCCGTTACATTATTTGACCAGCTTTTCATTTTTCTGACTCACTTGTGAGTCGCCCATCTTTATTCCGAGCGCGGAGGGCGTAACTCCCTGATTTGCATATTCGTTCCCGCTCCCCTCGCCCCACCCAACCGCTCTTCTCTGTCCTCTCTCCTCAGCCATTCTCGAGCGCCATAAACTCACTTAAAACATCATTTCGTAACATCATATAATTATGGTTGAATTTGCGTCTCCTTTCTTTTAAATATTTTGCTTCCACAGTTGCTAACATACTTCTACGTGGGAACCAGTTACCTCTGGCGTACCACAGGGGTCAATCCTGGGTCCACTGTTATTTATACTTTTTATTAACACTGTTACTAAATGTTTCATGCATTGTTTATTTCTTTTGTACGCCGATGATATAAAAATATTTGCCATTGTTAGGAATTTAAACGATTGTCTGCTCATCCAAAGCGACTTGGTAAGGTTCGAAGCATTTTGCAATGAAAACAAAATTTACCTAAGTTACAACAAATGTAAACAAATAAGCTTCACTAAAAATCACAACGCTATTATACACAATTATTGTATTGGTAACTATTTACTCGAGCGCGTTTACTGTATAAAAGATCTAGGCGTACTTTTTGATTCTAAACTCCATTTCGATGCGCACATTGAGAACATTGTGAATAAAGCTTACCGCATGCTAGGATTTGTCATCAGAAACAGCCGCGAATTTCGAAAACCTGAAACTTATCTTCTACTTTACTACACGCTGGTCCGTTCTCAACTTGAATACTGCACCTCCATATGGACACCACTTTACGGTGTCTATAAAGTCAACATTGAAAGTATTCAAAAGAAATTTCTGCAATACCTCAATTACAGAATGAGCGCACCTAAACGGGGGTACATAAATATGCTCTCGAATTATAACGTCACCACTCTAACTAACCGGCGAACATACCTTGACCTCATGACGCTTTATAAAATCTGCAATAACTTTATCGACTGTCCTGACCTACTGAAACTAATAAACTTCAAAATACCACCCAGAGTAACAAGGCTTAACGACTTATTCCACATTAGCCGGACGCGTACAAATGCTGGTGTCAGGGATCCAATCAGAAGAATGTGCGAATCGTTTAATCAAAATCAAAACATCAAGGATTCCGACTTATTTTTTGATACACGCAGTACTTTTAGTAGAAAATTGAAGGCCGTTTTCCTACAAAGTACAATACCTTAGACATTGCTTGGTTTATAATTTTAACTACCTTTCTTTTTTTAAATTTCTGTATGACATTATTTTTTATCTATATATATATTTGGTCCTACCATCAAAATTTTTCCAAAAACAATTTGTAAACTTTTATAAGGATATTGCGCATTTTTTTTTTCATCTCTCTGTAAAATAATATTTACTTATGTATATATACATACGTCTTTTCCGTATTTAACGGTAAAAATATTTGTATATGTTTTTATCTGCTGTCAATGTTAATCCGTGAGAAATAGTTTGGATGCAGGCGAATTCTCTATTAATTGTTTTGTATATTCTTGTCAATTGACGTCTGTATCTGTATTTTCTCCTTAATAAAAAAAAAAAAAAAAAAAAAAAAAACAGTTTTTTTCTCATGAGATGGAATAAACCCAACGTCTAGGTTTTAGGCGGATTTTGGTCAGCGCCGAACTTCATTGCCGACCTGACATTGAAACAGAAATTGTCGAAAGAGGCGAGTTTAAGGTCCAGCTTTCCTCCGGGGGCCCACGCCTTTCTCTGTCGCGCGTATGTTTTACGCATATTTCTCTTTCGCTTATGGTCATTGTAAACTCAGTAAAGTGACTATACCTGCGTGAGAATGAATGTTTTACGCATATTTCTCTTTCGCTGATGGTCATTCTAAACTCAGTAAAGCGACTGTACCTGCGTGAGAATGAATGTTTTACGCATATTTCTCTTTCGCTGATGGTCATTCTAAACTCAGTAAAGCGACTGTACCTGCGTGAGAATGAATGTTTTACGCATATTTCTCTTTCGCTGATGGTCATTCTAAACTCAGTAAAGCGACTGTACCTGCGTGAGAATGAATGTTTTACGCATATTTCTCTTTCGCTGATGGTCATTCTAAACTCAGTAAAGTGACTGTACCTGCGTGAGAATGAATGTTTTACGCATATTTCTCTTTCGCTGATGGTCATTCTAAACTCAGTAAAGTGACTGTACTTGCGTGAGAATGGATCATATTAACAAATGTTCCTAACTAAAAATCCATGCAAGTTTGACGAAAGTCATATTTTCCATCGATATCTATTATTTTCACGTTACCGGAACAAGTATTACTAACACGAGCATAACCTTTATATATATTACTTTTATATTATTATATTTCAATTACATAAATATTACTTACATAACAAGTATTATTAACACGAGCATTACCTTAAAAAAATAAAGAAATTAGAGTGTGTAATTCACACGCGATAGAAGTCAAACTAGAAAGTAGCTAGTTGTCGCTTTCTTTTGACTTGCCGCTGAGATTTGCGACGCACAATACCGCTGCACTATGGGACGCGCTCGGCGAATCACGAATTTACGCATTATATTCCGACGACCCGTAAAAAAAAGCGGCCAATGAGCGCAGACATATCGTTATTTCCGTTTTATACCTCAACCAATAATAGGAGCCTTGACCGCAGTTTGATGCTTCGCAGGTGCCATAGTGCGTCATTTCCGTTTCATCCGAATTTCAAATCACTCAAAGTTTCACTTCAAAACAACAACAAAAAACAGGGAAACACAATTTATGATATACGTGAAAAAACTTTATGTAATTCATATATGTAATTGTATCACTAGATTAATAAGAATAAAAGTACTAAATTTTCTCTGAGTTTTTCGGAGCTACAACCATCAGAGTGAAGATTTCCCTGGTATTTCGCCGACCGCACCAGAACTTGGCAAATTGCAGAAAGCATTCGACATTAATTAATTATTTAATCTTACTACTCCATCACAGAGATTGACCAATAACGTTCAATTATTGTAATAAATTGTCTCAGTGCAAGAAAATATAATTATTAATCTATAAAGAACCTATACACAAATTCTTTTTGAATGTCAGTAAGTAGGTAAGTAGGTTTTATCCAATAATTCAGCACATTCAAGCATCACTACCCCTCATTTTCTCTAATCTCAGAGCGGATTATAATTTGTAAAAAGCTTTCCCGTAAAAGGTTTGTCTGCCGCTGTAACTAGACCAATGCAGCATTTCCATTCCTCTGCACACCGATCAGAGATCAAGCCAAGCCTTCTTTTACATTCTTCAAACAGGCAACGCGCCTCATTTCAAATTCCTTTGATCATTATTCTTCCATTTTAATTTTGAGATTTGAATGCAACCATCTGACTTGGCACCGTGAATTGTGACCCGTCTGTGCAGTGTGAAGTTCCCGCGTGTGTGTGGCGCATCTCTACTCTCTACACCACCCGAGATGTGTATTGTGTATGTCGAGGGGTTGAATAACAGACACGAGGCACATCGTCAGCTTCACATATGTGTTCGCAAGAGACGTCTTTGTCTGGGTAAATTTTATAACTGCTTGAGTTGTCTATCACAACTACATATGTTTGAATATGTTACATGTGTTTTATGCTATGTACTTTATACCGTATGCATGAAAGTTTGTGAAACATTATAACATAAGAAGTTTCGTTACCTGAACAACTTTCTACGTTACTGATACCAAGCGTTTTTGTAGGTACGTATTGTATGTTATTTTTTTTATGTGAAAACTTCGTGATTTGAAACTCGAGAAACGAAAAATCTAAACTAAAAAGAGGCAAATACATACATCTACTAGATTTAGCCTGCGAGAGAATGAGATAGAATAATCTGTCTCCTCTTTTGCGGTGCTTCGTAGCCTCCCCACTCTTGTCTACTATAGCACTAACTAACTGCACACTTGTAACTTATTTACTTGTAATTTATAACCTCACAAGAGTCCCAGTTACCGAAAACCGTCTGAAGCCAGTGAGATTATGGCATCCCCAATTAGGGTAAGTTGTAAGGCGTAAGTAGTGGGGAGGGGAAGGAGGTGGAGTAGGTGAACATGGGAAAGTACCTAAATATTCAGATCTGGTCCCCAAACACGGCTAAAGCCACTTCAAACAAAGTTTCAATTCTGAATGGTGGTCCAACATTAGGACGATACTAAGAGTGTCTTCCACTATGGAACGTGCCAGAAATATACTATATTTTAATTTTAATGTACTATATTAATTTAAAATATTCTATATTAATTTAATTTAAATTTTAACACTAATTAATCTAATGAAATTTATTTGGGCACGCCGTGATTCGATCCGAAGAGCCTTACCCCTTCACCACGGAGACCGTCACCAGCAAATTTCTCATGACTAGAAGCTATGACAATAAAGCAATCACACAAAGAACCATGGAAAGATTCATGCCAAACTCTTTCGTGCGAGATAGTAAGACTAATGAGCGGATTAGAAGCTGGACAAAGGTAGCGGACATTACCTACTGTCACTATATCTGCACTCAGATAGTTAGTTTTAGACGGATAAGCAAAGAAGAGCTCTGGAAGCCTCGTGTCACGATTTGGTACTGGGAATGTTATTAGTTTTGTTAAGTCAGGTGCGTCAAGTGATCCTTGTAAAGGATCATTAACTAATTTGAATAAAAGTTCCAGATCGCTCTTTGTTGTTCTACACGATGAGTCAGTTAAATTAAGTATTTTCATTAAGTTAACATAATTAATTTGTTCAATGGGTATGGAGAGTTTGGAATTAATGAACCTTAAAAATGTATGTTGAACTTTCTCAATTTTTATTTGATGTGGTTTATAATATGGGGACCAAATAGTGGAATTGTATTCTAAATTACTTCTTACTAAAGAAATGAAGAGAATTTTAAATGAATGAAGTGACGTAAAATCTTTTACTATTCTTAAAATAAATCCCAAACATTTCATAGCCTTATTAGTAATTTTACTAATGTGTGGAACAAATGTAAATTTTTCATTAAATACGATACCCAGATCCTTTATATGAGACATATTTTTAAGAGAAATATTTTTGATACTATAATGAGACATAATAGGAATTTGGTTTCCACAGGAAGATATAAATTGACATTTACCAATATTTAAAAATAGTTAATTATACTTACACCAATCCTGTAAGTTGTAAGCGATCAAGATTAGCTTGAAGGATATTAAAATCATGGATGGAGGGAATAAAATAATAATGATAATGAATTATACATCTTAAGATGAACCTGTGTGCACTGTGAAACAGCTATAATTAATGATATGATATTTGATGAAATTATAAAAGATGTATGGCACAGCAAGTTATGGGGAGGAAAAAGAATAACCAATCACTTACCTCTGTATCATCTTTCCGAAGTAAAGGTCAGTTGGAGTAAGGTCTTATTTCAAAAGCACACAAAACACAACCACTTTCTTGTATTTGTTTATTGATTTTCAACTTTCTTGCATTTGTTTATTATTTAAAAGCAACATAAATTCGCACCGTGATACCTCGGGCCCTCGGGGTAGTTGCCATCAAACGACAAACAAGTTAACAAGAATAGCATTGACATTACGAGAGAAACGACAAATCCTTGAAACAACGATTAAACAACCTTCTTCCACGATAGTATTTTTCCTTCGCGTTTAAAACAAAAACATTCGAACATACATAATATTATTTCTTTAATGTTCCATTTTTTAAACAGTTTCAAATGAGTAGTGATGGTTGGAGAAAGATAGGAAATGGATAAATAGGATTTAGGTAGGAACCAACCATATTCTCATTTCAAAACCCCGCAGATGGGTTAACTTCTAGCAAATTATTGGGTGGGTAAGAAGTAAGTTTCCATGACAGGATATCCCTGCCGAAAAAGGATTAAGAAGTTGAAGTTATTTATGTTTTTAAGATGTGCTTTGATTTCATCAACATTAAATCATAACTTTTATTTTTTGTGTTCTTAAAGAGTATTTCCAAAAATATTTAGAATGAAAAGGTTGTCTATCAAACATTTAGTCCTCCATACAATGTTTTTTTTTTGTATTTAAATAATACTGTGAAAAATACGCCCTTAAATGTGCAAAAGATAAGATCTATTTATATATAAAAATCTCGAGTCACGGGGTTTGTGGTCGACCTCCTCTGAAACGGCTTGACCGATTTTATTTTTTTTAATGTATATTTGGTAGGTATGAGAAGAGGTCGTAAAGTATATTTCATTCTATAATATCTTAGTATGGGTCGGGGTAACATAAAAAAATCTGATTTAAGATAAAGTTACTGCTTTTTACTCATGATATTAAGAGTGTTCAGTTTTATAAAAATAATAAGTTTTTCTTGAATAACATCAATTGTGTTTTTTTTTACTTCTTCGGGAAGACAACTTATTTGTTATTAATATATTTGACCGGTCAGTGGTTGAGTGGGCATAGCTCTTGTGTCCCACTCGGGCGTCGCGTGTTCTATTCTTCGGCTGGCTAAGTCCTCCATCACAACACAAGCAAAATTTTCGGCTTTCTGTGGTGGTATTAGGAGATTTTCAAACATTGTTGGGTTATTCGTAACCCGGGAATGTTTGTCTTCCATTTTTAAAAATTGTAAATAAATAAATTATATAAATGTTTCATCTTTTTGAAGTGAAACTTCTATAGCCCCGCTATGATACGGAATTCGAATGAAACGGAAATGACGCATACAGCATCTGCGAAGTATCAAACTCCTATAAAGGCTCCTATTGGTTGAGATGAAAACGAAAATGGTCTGCGCTCAGTGGCGGCTTTTGATTATGACCACACTTTTCAGGGCTGCTTGGTTCTTCATTGGTTGAGATTGTTTTCGTAAAGTTTCGCTTCTACCGCGTGTTAACTCCACTCGAATTTTTTAGTAAATATAATTATTATGCGCACGTTGTGTGTTTCTAGAGGAATATGTTATATTCATGTCTTAATGATTAAATAAGTTTTAATTATTTCGATGTATTTATTATCATTGATTACTAAATTTGTAATATTGAGTCTTTTATAGATGTGTTCAATTTTCGGAATTTGGAAAAATTTTAACAGTGTTGCAGAACGGAATGTAGGTTGTTTTTTTTCAAAATTATTGTAATTATCAGTCTTTACGTAGAGGAACTTTATTTCAGTTTTATGGTTAAATATGGTACATGAGCAATAACGGACAGTTTTGTTATGTATTTTATTGTGTATAATTATGTCCATGTTTGGGTAAGTTATTATCATGCATCATAAATAGTCTGATTAGTTTCATTTTGCTTTGACATGAATAAATTAAATAATTTTGAATTTAAATTAACCCCTCTGGCTTCGGACCTATTTTGCCGGAAGGTCAAAATTTTTCTATTTGGAATATGGAATATTACTGAACGCATCCGAAAACTATAACTTATTTTTTAATGGTGATGAAACGCGCTTACAAATTTTGCAATTCAAAATAAACATGTAATTTAATAAATGGCTCACCCTAGTTTTTTCTAAGTAAAAGTACTGAAAACGAAAAAAAAATTCGAGTGCAGTAACTTTACCAAAAAAATCTCAACCAATACCTGAAAAGTGAGGTCATAATCAAAGCGACCAATGAGCGCAGACCGGCGTAATTTCCGTTTCGTATCTCAACCAATAGGAACCTTTAAAAGTGACATCATTATCAAAACGGCCGATGAGCGCAGTTGACGCGTCACAGGTGCACTAATCGTTGAGTTTTCTTTTTCTAACACCGTTTAGATCATATTTCTAAGCATGATAGAAAGGGAGACACAAAGATTTCTATGAGACCTACAAGAGTTGTTCCGAAAACCGAACAAATGAGCTTTAGGGGTTAACAGGAACTTAGATTGAAGTAATGTTAATTAGATTGAAGTAATGTTAGAAGTAATAAGTAAGTAATGTTGAAGTAATGAAGTAATGTGACCAAAAACACAAACTCCAACAAACACAAACCATTAATAGACCAGTTAGACAAGCATACATACAAAACTTAAAAACACCGACGATAAACACAAGCTTTGGACAAAGACACCACAAATACCAGGCAATAAAAGCATTCAACCATCTTTCACTCGATTTAAAAAAAGAAGAAAACAAAAAACTTTTCACACTCAAAATTAAAAGATGGATTAAAGACCAAAAAAGACAACTTTACAAAAAAATCACAACATAAAATTTTTTTTTTAAAAAAACACATAGACATAAACACCATTGCAATACTCACTAATATATAAAACCTTTTAATTTCACTATCGGTTTATATGTATCTATCCTATTTATATAGGTTTATTCTATTGTTTTATTTTAGTGTTATTTTACTCCTTTCTGTTTTGCTCTATTTTCTTTCTTTCAATTCTCATATGTTATTGTTGAGTCTCTTTTTTCTTTAGTTTTTATTTTATATGTATCTTAAATAAAATAAAAAAAATCATATCAAACTGTAAAATGAGGTCCTCAGCACGGGTAAAGCACCCAGTGAGGCTTACATTAGTCAAATATGTACCACACATGTATAAATCAGGTGAATCAAATAAAAAAAATAAAAAAAAAAAAATGTTAACTTAGATTGAAGTAATGTTAACCTAACTAAGTAGGTATCTACCTTTGTCTTTCATATATCATTTCCAACTCTGATTCTTTTATCGATATTATTTCCTTTAACATTATATCGCAAAAGCAGTCCAAATATCAATCAAAGGTCACATCTGTAAAACGAGCTCGATTTGCTAGTGCACCTGCGCAGTGCTTTGTTCTTATTTTGGCGATTTCCAACCTCTTCCGAATCGATATTTCTATTCGGATAAATACACCAACATCCTCCACAATGAAAATTTAACTCTCCCGGAAAGAGATGTCGTGAAAGAAAAATGGTAATTTATTTGTGAACGTATAATTTTTCCGGGAATCGCAGTCCTTGGGGGGGTGCATGTCAGTTGCGCAGTAACAAACGTTCCATTGTTCTGTATCTTATAATGTAGTCAGCTGAATAATTTATTCCAATGGAAATTACTGAAAAATACGCATTGTTGAGTTCTGCTCCCCGTGTAAATGCTTTTTGCATCACAATACGTCGCACACTTCGCTGGGAAATTGGAGCACCGCATTGAGTTGCTTGTTTTCGTTTAATATACTGAAAAGTTGGTTGGGAGAGCTGTTGTAGCGCGATGCGCGGTCGTCTGGGTCTAGGCGAGGAAATCGCAGGAGCGCCGGCGAGGTATTACGTATTATAATGAAAAGTGTTCACTATTCTTTGTATTAAAAGATTACGGGAAGTTCCCGGGGAACAGATGCTGGCGGAGGAAAATATTACAACTTTAGCGAGCGGTGTAAAGTGTTCCAGAGTGAAGAAGAGCGATTGCCTTTGTATTTCAGGCGAAAGATTCAAGGGTGAGATAAATTCTGGATCCGAAAGGAACAAGCGAATGTTACTTTGTTCTATCATTCGAGTTAATAGTTCGTTGTGAAATTACGCGGAAAACACTGCTATCTTATTTCTGTAGCTCAATGTTACCGGTATTTGCAATGGTTGAATTGTTTTATTAGAAAACGAAGTACCTACAAAGGTTAGTATTGGGAAATTTCCGCCAGGCAATGTGCTTTCATCTATGTATATACTTATAATTAGGAAAGCTTTTACCCTATATAGAAAAGTACACACTATTATATACATTTAAAAGTTGCTTAATTTGCAAGGATATCACCATATTCACCGTTACACGCAAACTCGGGTCAACTCGAATTTTGCCAATTACAAATACAGGCAAATTATTTTTAAGAGTACGCATTTGAATGTATTTGTGCACACCGATAGTACCAAGTAAGAATACAAAAAAAGTTTTTCTTACTAGTTTGGAGTTCCCGCCCGCAGTCTATAATGTGATTTTCAAGAAACAAACAGCGGTCAAAATGAATGAGCGTTCATGTAATTATCAGAATGAGTGTTTTTATTTAATTTACAGTGTTTTTAAAAATAAATTGCCATTTATCCGCCATACGGGCAGAAGCAATTAGTATAATTGTAATTAATTTATTTAGAATGTCACCAAAATTATTTTTACTAAAAATTGATCGGATTGGATAATTACAGCAAAGATTATGCATAGAAAAGAATTGTCGGATACAGTAAAGTAACCGAGTAGGTCATTAACAAAGTTTCACGTAAACACGTAGGAGTTTATTATTTAAACGTGTTTATGCCGAAGATTGCGAAATCGGGTCACGTGACCAAGGTAATCCTGTTCCAGCGGTATGTCCGTGATTGCTAGCGTGTTCGGCAAACAGTTGGAAACATGTTGTTACCATAGGTGGCGAGCGCCTCGGCGCCTTCGCCCCCGTCGTTTTTATTCCCGATGAGAGGCAGACAGCGAAACGTAGATCTGTATTCGATAACCTAGGATACTTCTGGTGTGAAGCTTGCAGCTGGTGACTATGGTTATCATCCTTCCTCTACATACCTAGATTACTCTATATAATATCTAGATACCTCTAGATACCATGATTTTTGCGTTTATGAGGTGAGATCTTTTACAATTCGATGTTAGGTCCTGAATTTCTCATCTACGTTGGTACCTTTGATGGCCAGCACATCGGCGCGGCGGCCAAGCTTGCACAATTCTTAATTCTGAAGAGGGGCAGAAAGCTACACATTTTACCACCTTGTAGGACATTGGCTTGGGGGTTGCGGCTAAAGTGAACTCTAATCGATGTTTTACACGATATTTTTTGTAATACTGATCCCCCATATGGAAACCATATATAAATATTCGCTTTACGCAAACATTACACCTACACAAAAGCAGAGTTTTTTATGGGAGTTGGTATCTACATCTTTAAAAAAAATTGTAGATAAAAAATTAGTGTGATGAAATGTTTATTGATATACATGTAATTATTTTTTCGTTATCAACAATTATGCTTATATTTTGTAGAAAAAAATTTATAAAGAAAATTCGAAAATCCAAAACCAAAATCAGAAGATTTGTAAGTAGATACTTAAATACCTAGCTTCTTTATTACACACTTTTCATATATATTTTTTTTAATTTAAACCACGAACTTACAATTGAGTGTATAATTCACACGTGGTAGAAGTGAAACTATAAATTCGCTTGATGTCGCTTTCTTTTATTTTGCTTGTTTTTTAAGTGGTTTGAAGATTGGATATTGATTTCACAAAAAAATTTTTTTTTGGATTTCGTAGGATTCGAACCTCCGTTCGCTTGATGTCTGTCTCTCTGGCTGCTGAGACTTGTCAGGCACCTTGCCAACTACGCTATGGAAGGCACGCGCCGAGGTGCGAATTTACCGCGTTATATTAAAACCGAGTATTTGTTTAGTACTGAGTTGTGACACATTTCCGTTTCACCCGAATTTCAAGTCTTTCGTGCGAATATTCGATTGTTTTGGATTCGCTTTCTTCAAAATAAGGAAAAAAATACTTTCGATGGGAAGGTAGGTACCATAATATTAAAAAATGCGAAAACAAGAAAGTCCAAATAAACATGACGATTTCATATTATTTGAAAAAAATATCTTTTCTGAACCATTAAAACGGCCACCATGTATTTTATGTTGGCCGTTTTTAAACCGACAAATTTTCATGAATCACACAATGAAAAACATAATAATTTTATAAGCATAAGTTTTTCACGATAAACTTAAGATTGCATGCAACATTTCTCCATTCTACAGAAGAACACGTTCATGAAATAGGAATACACGTTTACCAACCCGACTTCGCTCGACTTCTATTTCTTTTTTAACCCCTCAGGCTAATTTATTCCCTTTTCGAAACAATCCATATCAACCACGTACAAAGCGCTGTCTACCTCCCTGGTTAGAAATATTATCTATACAGTGTTAGAAAGAAAGAAAACATCACGATTTATATTAAAAGTTAACCATGCTAGGCACTTAAAAAGTTGCCGGAAAACATCACGTGATTAATGGACGATCCCATAGCAGAACTTGTTTATAAACAAAAAAAAATTATTATTAAATAATAATATTATTGAATTTATAAAAAAAAATGGAGTTCTATAAATTAAACTTGATAAAAACATATATTTTTTAAATGAATTCTTTGCATAAAATTTAGCATTTTTATCAAAAAATAACACATTATGAATAACTAGCAGACCCGGCCACACGTTTATAAAATCCACACCACCCGCTTGCCAGCTGCCCGCTGCCTGCTGCCAGCTGCCTGAATTGAATATTTGAATTTCTCGGCTTTTCTCTACTATAATAAGCAGGTATTATAGATATAAACCTTCCTCTTGAATCAACTATATTATTATTATTTATTTATATATTAGCGATCGCCACTAATTATACAATGCTTGCAATGCAACACTGGATATTTGAAAAGGGAAAATCAAATACCTACTTACTCTAGGACATCTATTTTCCAATTTCTTCCCTAGAACGAATTTCAAAAGTGACCCGCCAGCCGTTTTAAATCGCACAAAAATATGTTTTCTTTGAATTTCTCGGCTTTTCTCTAATATAATTTACATGTTTTATACATATAAACATTCCTCTTTAATCACTCTATCTATTGGTGAGAACCGTGTGAAAATCCGTTACGTAGTTTAAAAGATGAACGCGCACATACATTTTGAGCGACTTCATTTTATACTATGTATGTAATAATGATGTTAAAATATTTGTTTATAACAAAAAAAACATTTTTCTTTAGGTACTGTGGTTAAATATCTAATACATGTTTCTTGATGTTAATTAATACCTCCCTTAAAAATGTTTTCATTTCATCAAAAACGACACCAGAGACTGCATTTGCAAAGTTTGGAGAAGTTTCCTAATTGAGAATAACTCGTGTATAATAATAATAATAACCTTCCTAATTGAGAATAACTCGTGTTTAATAATAATAATAACCTTCCTAATTGAGAATAACTCGTGTTTAGGGTTGGACGCGTTCTTCTAGTATAAAAAAAATCCGTGGTTTTACTGCAATACCAAACAATTATAATAAACCTAACGTTTATTTTTTCTCACATATTATTAAATTTAAATTTTTTAATGTCCAAAGGACTTTTACATATTTTAGTACCAACATCTTTAAATGAGAATATGAGAAAAGAAAATAATAAATATAAAATTATAATTGATTAAAAATCAACGTAAGCTTAATATTTTATATTCTACACAAAAATCGCCACATTGACATTAAATATGTCATTGTCACCTAAGTATTAATTAAAACACACTAATTATGCATAGACATACACTGATATAGGAGATCAGCTGTGAATTCGTAATGGAAATCAGAAACAGAACTTGGGTGAAAAGCACTTAGGAAGGAAAGAAATACATTGGTAGTGGATTTATTTATGCGAAAGGTTTCTGGTTATTTTGTACATTGTTTTTAGTGTTTTCGTATACAGCTAGTGGTATGCCCCAGTGACCTAGTGCACCAGGGACATGCAATGATTTGTTTTGGAGGAAATTATTATTGGGTTGTTATTCATCTAAGCGTTTATTTCCTATCATTAGTTTGAGTTCATAATAAAAATAATATACTCCACATACATCATTGCGTGTTCAAATAGTCATCAAAATGAAATTAATTTAATTTATCATGCGTGTATTATTTTGGATACTCTATCTCCAAAATCAGGAAAAAAATACTTTCCAAGGGAAAGATCTTTCATGGACTTGATGAATATTCACCAAAACTTTCAACAACTTATGACGCTAAGCGCATAAAGATTTTACAGTTACACGAGGTAAAAATTACACAGTACATGGCATGAATTTAACGTACCAATATTATTACACTACCAGAATTACATATGGACGAAATTACACATTAATCAAAATACACAACATGTAGTCTGTCAGTTGAGTAGAAAATATAAAAAATGGAACTACGAATTTTGTAGGCTGGCAACACCAATTTAACAGTCATAAATTCTTTTAAAGCGCAATGACACTGAAAATATAGAACACTGTAAATCGCATTTTAAAAAACATTTTTTTGTTAATAATTAAAAAAAAATTAAATTAAAGAACCAGTGTTGTTAAGGTACCTACTTATGACATAAATTTTAATATGGTGTTTTACAAAGTTATTTGCTTTAATTTAATTTAACGTGAATTTGAATTTAACAGTAAGTAGGTAGAAAGGAAGAATCACTAATGGTGAGTTTAGTTACATTACTTTTAGATCTGCATGAGATAAATATATTCAGATCTAAAATTAGACATGATCTAAAGCCCGGGCAACGCTAGGGATTTAAGCTAGCATTAATGGGGCAATTCATGGGTTGAGGTTTGTCTGGGTCTTGGAGGCGGATGACCAGGACACACTGAACCCCAGATTCCTACCCACACCTTAAACCCTTTTCCTTCCCAGAACTCTCCTCTCCTTCTTTTCCAGAAAAAAACCCTCCACATAGCATCCCCAAAGATGACATAAGCCATGAGGGAAATTATTTTCTTCAGGGCCTCCTTGTGTGGTGCTCATGTACTCGTAATAAAAAATAAATAAAAAAATGAAATAAATATGAACAAATTCTAAACTGTGCATTATATTTTAATACAATATCGTTATTCTTCATCATAAGTTAACATAAAATTGCAAAGGTATAAAATACCAATACGCAATTCTACTATTGAGATCACTGGGTATCTACGAGAATATTGCAAAGAAAAAATATTTTTTACACTTTTATGCCTTTTTATTTTTTCATAAAAATGAAGGTTACACAGATTCACATCTGAGTTATATTTTTAGTATTGCCATTTGAACAACAGTGGCAACCTTCCATGTTTTCTATTTTTATTTTACAAACTGTAATAATGACATTTTTTTATTACTAGTTTTTTTTATTAAAAAAATAAAATGTACAATCTTTATACAATGTGCAACAAAAAAACCGTTTAACAATCGTGAAGTGTTTTTTTTAATAAGTAAGTTATAGATTATAAGTTATGAGTTTTAGTTAACCATTTGCAATAAGCAAATGTATTTGGATATCATTACTTTAATATGGTGTACCAAAATAAAACATTTTTAATTTAATTATTTCTTAATGACTTCCACCCCACGATATACGTTCCAACCCAACGTAGTTTAACAAATAACAAATAATCCAGTTAGTCACGCAAATACTAATTTATTAAAAAACCACTCTAAACATGATTTTTAATTTCAATTTCCAGTGAATAAAAGCTGTCCTGTTTTTTGCATACCAGGTTGTTTGTTATCTCTGTCAATAGATATAATCCATTCTGCAAACGAAACAAACTTCCCAGCTTACAGCAAACGGCTAAAATAACAGAGAGTAATTGACTAACTTTATTGAATCGCAAATTCAACATTCCAACAATAACATTTCGGAATGCATCCAAATATTCCTCAAAATAATACTTTATTTAAATGAACATCATGAAAATTTAACTCGGAGTTGAATATTTGTTCAACGTGATTATTTATTACCAAATTGCGCAATTGATTAAATAACATGAAATAAAGCTTTCAGCAGAATTATTCTGTTGTTTTTTTAACATTAGCTCCACACAGGAGGCCCTAATAAATAATTTCTCTGAGGACCTATGTCATCTTATAGACTGCTGTGTAGAGGGTTTATTAAGGAATAGAAGGAGAGGAAGTTCTGGGAAGGAAACAGGTATGAGGGGTGGGTAGGAATCTGGGGGTCCAGGAATGACGGACCTACGAATCCATCCCTGCAACCGGCTGGAGAGCATAAAAGACCTTTTCAGGAAGGCAGATGCATCGGCCGCCAAGGCCTGGACAAATCTCACCTCATATACCCGGGCACCCCTGCTAGGTCAACAAACGTAGCGAGCCACTCGGGGTTACCTACGATAGAGGTGTTGGTTATCCAATAAATGTTTCCCGGGACAGCTGTACCCATACCCGCCTGCAAATTTGAAATGATTGTCGAAATGAAACTATAAGTATTGCTTGTAAAATGCTGTCGTCGAAGAACACTCAATATCACCAAGTCTTTGATCTTCAGCAAACAGAACAAACAGCAACGATTATATTAAAACCTTAACATAAGTATGTATACGTGCACCCAATGTTGATTGTTTATTTTTAATGAAATATTTATGATCTGAATGAACTAATTATTTTAAACTGCGCCCGTTTTAAATGCAGGAATTTCTAGCGAGACACGCACAGCACATCACCAATGTAATCTAATTAATAAACCTGATTAGTAAAATAAAATTTAAAAAAAAAACAACATATTTAGTTTTCTGTAGTGTGGATTCCCGGTTTGAAAATCAAGTTCATGTTTCCTCTAATTAAGGTGATTGCTTTAGCTCGTACACTCTGTGCTGTAGTAGAGCTACATGGGGGCCTGAATAATTCAATGCCTTTTAACCAAGTGGGTTATTGGAACATTCCTCTGGGTAAACGCGACCTAAATTTAGTAATAATTATTGGTCACATTTGACACAGCTCCTTTGTCCTCTGTATTTCTTCCTCCTGCAAACTTTGACCTCTATGTACGATCAAATGGTCGTCTTCCCATTCAACTTTAGAATAATATCCCAGATGGTTCCCATTTAATTTAATAATTATTATCGTACTAACAAGATCGTAACAATTTTTCCTTTAAAAAAAATAAATCCAATCCTTCATACTTGATACCTACCTACTGAACAAAATAATCAAAAGAGCTAATGCCAAGGTTCGTAGAAAATGTATTTAGCAAGATTAGATCAGGCAATTTTCGGAAAAATATGCGTCGCGCTCGTGACGTAACTTGAAGCCCGAAATTAGAGACGGTTGGTACCTGAAATAGGTTGTCACTGCGGCTCCAGTTACCGGAGAACGACGTTGATTATGTGGTTCTTCATATTTTACTTTTGAAATCAATTTCAAGTGCAGTTAACACGCGGTAGAAGCAAAACATTACCAAAACAATCTCAACCAAGGAGCATTGAAAAGTGAGGTCATAATCAAAGTAGCCAATGAGCTATAATATCTCAACCAATAGGAGTCTTGATAGGAGTTTTATGGGCTAAAGAAGTTTCACTTCAAAAAAACATGGAAGGGTGAATGGACTAATTCGATGAAAAATTGAACCGGTTTTTCAAAAATTACAATAAATGATCGTGTTTTTTCATATTTTTTAATTTTATTTCAATATTCCAATAACCGGTTCCAAAAATAACAGTTTTCTTGAGAAAAATATCTATGATGACAATGACAGCAAATTCCTTCGACCATTTCCTTTTTTTGACCGGCTACAATTTATTATTTTATTTTGCGTTGAATTTGAAACTTTATTCCTGACATTACCTAATTCTGTTACATTTTATTCAAAACGCATAATTTACTATGCATCATGATGCACTGAAATGCTTTATGATATAGCATTTCAGTGTTTAAATAAATAAAGAAAAATTCACGCATGTTTACTTAAATTTACACAAGATTTTTCAGCCTACCTTTTTCGAATTTGCTAACAGTTAGTTATATTAGAATATTTCAATAAAAGTTATCGATATTATTTATCGCTGCAATTCCCGATTTCAAAGGGAATCTCAATTAAAACGGTTTGCTTCGTTTAATTACAAACCTCGTTGAAAGGACGGCAGTTGACGGCCATTTAGTTTCCTTCATCAAAATAAACCACCGAAGTGTTCGGCGTAATTCCGCCCGGCGTCTCTCCTCAGCACCGAGAGGATTAAAACAAAATGGCATCGCCACGGAGAATAGTGTTAAACTTAATTTGAAATTTTCTTATGGGAATTTCACCTTATTTTATTTCCGCAATGTTTGCCAAACAATCCTAATAATATCCAGATATTCAGTACTGATAATAAGCGATGGGTTTAATATCCATCTGTATATGTTTATATATATGTAGAACAATTTTCTCGGTCTGTATTCATATTATTTTTATGTTTATAAATTTCTATTGCTTGAGACAAAAACTCAAGACATAAGGCCTCTGAAGATGGACAGTGTGATCTGTCCGAAACGTCAGGAGTTAAAAAGTCCTTTTAAGGACTACGTTACGCGGGTAAACCGAAAAAATTGTTCTACATCTTACACCCGTGAAAACCTTAATCATAACATATATATGTATATATAAATCTCGTGTCAAGGTGTTTGCGGTCGCATTCCTCCGAAATGGCTGGACCGATTTTTATATTTTTTTATGTCTATTTGGTAGGTATAAGAATAGGTCGTAAAGTATGTTTCATACCGTTAGGTGATTAGGGTGTCCCAAACCAAAAAATTCTTTTGACAATTTTTTTTTGTATTTTTTTATTTATGTTGTTTTATTAATGTTCACCCTCCTACAACCACCCTCCCATTTTTTAATCGCGATTTTAGTATTTTTGTGTGAACAAATTTAACCGTCGTTCGTATTTCAAACAGAACTAAATTATTTATGTTGTTGAATGACGGATGGCGCTACGTCCGCCTCATCGAATTTTCATCCACCCATGCGCAAGTCATTTTCGAGAAGCGTCGCGTCATTTTGACATTTCATTCGGCATTTGTTATTATCACTATGTTATTGTTATGTATTGTTGTGTTGGTGTTTTTATCGGCGGTCATCGTCTACAGCGCTCCATTCCTCTTTCTGTCATAGATCTTGGGATCTTACCCCACACACTTACAATACATTCGTTATTTTTTATTTAACAAAAAAATATTCACTAGAAATAATTTATATGGCAGAACAAGGTTTCCGGGACAGCTTATTATTAATATATATTCATGCATGAATATTTTATATGTTAAAGATATCTTTCTTATAGCTTTGGTTTATTTATTATATTCATATTATATTCAACCATCGGGTGCCATCTCCTATCGATGATTGGCTATCATCAGGACAACCTGATATGACAGAGTGGTACTCTAAGTATCGCCCTTATGAAAGTCTAACATTCAGAATCAAGAAGTTGCTTCAAAATTTCTGTTATTTTACTATTAGCATCTTCATCTGTTAACAACTAAACCTTACTTTATACATGATGTGAACATATTTAATTTTAGTGTTAATATGTATGCACATCTGAGAAATGTCTTTATATTATCAAACAATGTCTCAATAAAAACAAACTACCTCTTTTTTTATTTTTTTTTATTTAACTCTAAAAACTAAATTCATAACACGTAGTATATACAAAGAGTTCAACCTCCTCCAATCTTCGTTCTGAAAATACCTGACTGATCTCAATTCTCCTCAACATGCCATTGCGAAGGCATAGAAAAAGTCAGACAAATAAAATATCTACGCGTCATAATTGACGAAAACCTACGCTGGAGTGACCACAGTAATATATAAACAATAACAAGCAATTTTTTATAAGAAAAACTCTCTTTTACAACTTTTGAAGGTTATTCCCATCAACGTAATATATCATCGAAGAAGAAGATAACAATAATAATCGAAACGAAAATATGAAAGCAAACAAGACATAGGAAAACAGAAAAAAAACAATGGTCGCAACTGGGACTCGCGCGGGGACGTGCGCGTTAACCAATTTCGCTATTGCTATCACCTTATGCCAAACCAATTTCGCTTTCGCTATCACCTTCTGCCAAACCGTCATAAATGTCAATCTCATATTTTAAATTTTTAGAATTAACAATATTATCTTCAACTAATTATTTTTCCATATTATGGGCAACTACCCTTTTTATTGGAAACAATCATCCGAAGAATTGGTTTGTATAATGAATAGCGTCTCGGATAAAAATACCTATCCGAATTTATTCATATATTTTCTTACCAATAGGATGCATGATTTAGGCAACAAGTTTGGTGCTATTGTAGATGTATTCGCTGATTTCCTTTACATTCTAAAATGCAATTTAAACCAACACTTTGTGGAATCCTACAAATTATTGTAACGTGGGTATAATATATTTAACGATTTGATGTGTTATTGTAATGTTTTATATTATATTTTGTTCTATGTTATTGTTAAATATTACATTGTTTAAAATATTTCACGGTTTTACTTAAAAGTTTTTTCACTTTTATAACTTTTGGTATAAATTCTGTGTATGTGTAATCCTCGATAATATTAAATATTATTTTATAATCTATGTAAAAGCCCCTATGGGCGTATAACAACAATAAATAAATAAATAAATATATAAATAATTTATCTAAATGAATATTCAATTTTTTATAAGAACACCTCTCTTTTATAACTTTTGAAGGTTTTCCCATCAACGTAGTATATCATTAAAGAAGAATAAATAAATGAATAATAAATTTGATAAATTAACTATGAATAGTTCTTAAAGGATCTTCGTTCTTCGGTCGAGTGCTTATGTAAGTGCTTATAATTATTCTTGAGGACTGAGATAGTAAAGAGATATGTAGTTTGTATTTAAAGAGGTGAAGAAAGGACGATTTTGCATAGAGTTGTCTAATTGACAAAACGGCGAGCATCTTATAAATGTTTTCAGAATTTATATCGTATGGTACTTGAAGAATTAGTTTAATAGTGGCCTTTTGTACTTTTCGTAGTGGATTTAGAGAAATATTATTTGCACTTCCCCAATACATGAATAATGATTGAGAAAGAGCAAAATAAATAGGTCTTAATGTTGTGGGTGGGTGAGATGTTTTTGATATTATTTAAGAGGTACTTAATTTTTTGTTGAGTTGGCTTGTTATTTATCATTGAAGAAGAAGATAACAATCTCCGCGAAAATATGAAAGAGAACAAGACACTTACATAAGCACTCGACCGAAGAACGAAGATCCTTTAAGAACTATTTATAGATAATTTTTAAACCAAAAAAAAACAGTTCACATGCTGGATAAAAATTAAAGATACACTATTTTTCCTAAACCTACTCACTCCAAACCAAATTAGTATTTAATTTACACTATTAGATCAACATGAAAATATATAATAACTTAATTATTTGTTTTTTTTTTCAATGGTATTAATTATCATTTACTTTTGTTTTGTTTTATATTCCTTTCAGCTTAACTGCTCATTATTTTCACCCTCGTGTAAAATCATTTTCTTTTCTTTTTACTACACTGCAACACAAGTGTATGTATACTAGTGTGATGTTTACCTCAACAGCTACTAACCTAATATATGTAAAATACTGACGCCATGGGTGAAACCACAGTGTCCACCTTGAAAGCCTCAAAGACGATACTGTGTTTCTGCTTGCGACGCGACGGCTTAATAATATGCGAACACCTCAGCACAGGTTATCCTAGTGAGGTGCTCACAAAACATAACTAATTAAGTTTTAACCATTTACATACAGTTGCTAATTATATTACATTCCACCACCTACCATGTTTTATATTATGAAAATTTTTTGAATTACTTCAACTTAACGTATGTAATACCTACTTATAATGTTACAATACTTGTAAACTGTGCACACAGGCGTAAAAATAAATAAAATAAAAGCATCCCATTATAATGTAGATTACTGGGTAGATTACAAGGTATGTAGTACTTACCGCGGTTAGTGACACCACCTGACAATAATTTGAAAATCAATTCGAAAAATATCAATAACTTTTTTTTTTTTTAATTCCTTTATTTTTCCCATATTTTATAATTTATATTTACATATTTTGAAAGCATAACAATAATGTGGGAACCCACTAAGGCGCAGCCTGTGCGTGGTAATATAGTTAAAATAAGTTTTATTTAGTACCTACCTAGAAAAAACAAACAGTGGTATATAAAGCAAAAACAAAATTTGTTTTAACAGTTTGTACAAAAAGTGTAAGCAATAGTGTACGGTTAAATACGTGTATAGTGTAATAAATGATATACATTGTAATAATAGGTGTAAATTTTGTGAGAAAGTGATATAAAACTAAATAAATAGAGTTTTTAGAAACATAAAGTGATATAAAACTAAATAAATAGAGTTCTTACATCTGTATGGTTTAGCCATAATTTTAACTCTTTTATGTAATGTGGAAATTAAGTTGCAACTTGAATATTTTTTGGTAAACTATTGAAGGTACGAGGTCCAATAAGCTGCTGTGAGTTTGCATTTGTTTTGTGTGTGTTTGGGGGGTATAGAATACATTATTATTTCTAATGTTGGTTCTGTTTACATTTTTTTCGAATTTATTTATGTTTTTAAAGATATATTTCATAGTTTGCAGTATAAATAGTTTACGGAGACTGAAAAGTTTAGATTCTTTGTATAAAGCATCTATCGAAAATGTTTTAATTCTATTATACATAACTTTGATAATATAATTTTGAGTTGTTTGTAAAGGTTTTATAAAAGCATCAAGCGCACCACCCCATCCTATTATTCCATACATGAGTGAAGATTGGACCAGAGAAAAATAAATCATTTTCAATTTGTCAATATTCAATACTTCTTTAAGTCTGTAAAATATGTACGTAAGATATCTCAATTTAGAAACGGTATTATTAATTTGTGATTGCCAATTTAAATTTGTAATAATACATATACCCAAATATTTGATCTTTTCAACTTTTCCAATTTCAGAGCAAGATGAGCATATTATTAGGTCGCTTTTAGCGCCAGTAACAAGAATAACGATGCCTGCGTGAACTAATTCTTCAGATTTTTGACAGTCGAAATCAGCTGTTTATCGGAAGCCATGTTGGAAACGTAAATAAACCAATCACAAGCAAGCGGATCAAGCGTGTAGGCGAGTAAAGTTGACGACCTTTCAACTTTTTTTCGTAGATTGTCAACAATCTGCTAGTTGCTGCTAGTTAGCAAGTGACACGATGACACTGGGCGAGTTTACTAACAGATAGTGAATTTACCAGATAGTAGCTTGTAAACTAGCCCTGTGTCATCGACGCTTAACCAACAAGCGAAGCTTGGTAAAACAATCAACACAATTCGGTGTATTTTTTAACGCGCTATGTTTTCTATCTTCTATGTTTTCCTTATAATTTTTAAATAAATAAACAACTACATGATTCAATCAAGTGTTTAAGTTTAAGTATTGTCTAAGCAATATCACTAAAGTGGTGACCCCCAGACGTTCACAAAACAAACGTTCATAAATAATCAGGCACTCAACGTCCGTCATCCGCCGTCATCATGTAATTATAACTGCTATATCGTAACGAAATGTCTACACCGGGTTCATCGACAGTTACGCCGGCAGAGGTTAACCGGGTAGCAGTAAGAATACCGCCTTTTTGCCCTCTGTAAACGTTTCAAACAATAAATAAATACAAATGTTTGGTATTCATATCTGAACATCCAGGTTCTTCTTCCCAATCTTCATCTTCCAGCTTCTTCTCCTCCTCACACCTTTCAGTCTTATAAGATATTCCAATTTGGAATTCCGTAGTCCCAAAGGCTTCCTGGCATTTGAAGCGAAGGATATTTAAATTCGTTGTATCTAAGATTTTGAAACCCGCTAGAAACCGTTTTTGAGATACGTGTAGAATAAGAAGCTTTATATGTATTAATAAATCAAATACAATAGTCGCTTACTGCCCGCCTTGTCCGTCCGGGCCACAAAGCGCAGGCTTATGTCAGTCATTGATCCCAGGTCATATTCACTGAGAGATTAGATCACATATATTCAGAAACAGATTTTAACGTTTCACTGTTGAAATCAAACTATTTATTGTCTGTCTTTGCAGTTTACAATACTTTTGGGCTTTTTTGCCTCTACCTTAAAGATGATGTAGTAGGAACAACATAAAGTTGGAGAATTAGCAATCAACTCTCGTCTATAAAAAGAACAACCAAAGTCTCGTTACGCTGCTAATCTTTAAAATCTTTCTCTTATTTGTAGTGTGCATCATAATCAACTATTGTCTATGCACTTTTGCGTGAAGACCTCGCTAAGCCGCTTCCGCTTTTCTCTAGTCTGTGCCTCGCAACAAGCAACAACAATCTACTTGAACTCATTTTACAGCTGATGCAGTAGCAGTGAGCTGGTAGAACAACTATTTGTTTTTTATTATGGCTTGAGCATTCTAAATTATGAGCATTATCAGCGTGTTTCCGTAAGATTAGGATTTGATAGGCGTTTTAAACATTTTATGATACCATTTAAAATTCCCTTAAGTTCGATCAGAGTGTTTGTAAAGTCAACAGCATCGATGCTCTAGCCAAAAGCTTATCATCGAATGAGCCTCTCAAAAATATCAAGTGAATCGCAATGAGTTCAGTTCGGAAAATCATAATACTTTCCGAGTCCACCTGAGCTTGTTGGGACGTACACACGTTTAATTTTATTGTTAAACATCTGTTTAATAAAAGAAGCATACTCGAAATAAGTACAAAACAATATTACCGCCTATCTACATTCAAAACAAGCCAAATATATTTTTAAATACCTTTCAATATAACGTAAACAGTTCTGAAAAGAGTTTTTTTTATATTTTCTAGATTTACATTTAATCATGGAATGGGTATCAATAATAACAATAAGAGAAAGTGATGTTATTCGATTCGAACTGCTAATAGCATAAAGGGAAAAAAAATCAAAGAAATAATAATTTATTACACAAATTAAACATTTTCAGCCTTACTTATAAAAAAACTTCACAACCGTTAAACGATGTTTTCATTACACATAATATAAAGGCTGTACATTGTACATTTTCTTTTTCGGAACGTTACTAATTAAAAAAATGTCATTATTTTGTTGGCAAAGTTGAACTTCGGTTACATAGTGCACGCGCGGATCCGCCATGTTTTTGTTCTCCCACGGAAAATTAACAAATTTTCTATTATAATGACCCATTCAATATTATCATAGTTTAGTTCAACTAATAATTACTGTTACTTTTGTCAGTTTTAATCATTTAAATAATGTCGTGTTGTTGATTTAGTTTTGTTTACAGAAAAAGATAATTTATTTTTTAAATTCTGAAACATTATTTTTTAATCGACTTTTGTCGCATCAGTTTAATAAGATTTCTATAAAAGTGATGTTAATTAATTATATAAATGCCTTATGCGTGTATAAATAAATACGAATTAGAGAAATCAACGTTTAAATGATGCAAAAATGATTCTTAAATATGAGATTTTTTCGGTTATTCTTAGGGAATTATTATTTAAATTTTTAATTGCATGAACGAGATAAAAAGTGAAGTGACAGTTTTGTTGCAAATTACTTAAAATAAAAGGATCGTATTTTTTTATTTTCATTTTTCCCAAATTTTTCAATGTTTTTATAGAAAACGTTTGGGGTAAGGTTTTTTTAAACTTTTTTCATGTTTGAAGCTTAAACATAAAAGTATATTTCAAATACAAAAATCAGGAGGGTAATTTTATCTAGCTTCTAAAATGGTATTAATTTTTACGAAATTTTCAAAAATAAAATAAAAACTATAGGTACAATACGTTTAAAATACCTTAGAAAAATGCCGAAATTCGTTCAATTTTTTTTATAAAAACAAGTAAAAATAAAATATGTACAATAAACTACCCTTTTGGCTGTACAAACAATGTATATATCTTTCCAATTGAACAATTTTAGACATTTTTTAATTAGTAAGTTTTTCACATGCAGGGTCGATTATCAATTGTACAACGATTTTTAATAAGGCTTTATTAAATTATTTGTTATTAAACATTTCTCACAGTAACCTTTTATGCGTAATTCAACAACTTTATTTGCAACAAACTTTCAGCGACGGTATTGTTTCCCCTGATTGAACTGTAATTGAACTGTAACTGGAAATTCAATAATTACTACTTGGGTAAAATGGCACGCAGCGTTGGTAGCTACCACGATCCTTTCACCAAGTTCCACGAATTAAGTATAATCGGAGTTGCCAAGAAGCCGCACCTGCCAGCCAACAATTTCCTTTAAATGGAATTCCACGTGACCACACGTTGGCTGCAGAGCGCAAGTGCCAGTATGTGTCAGGTATCGCCACGTGTCTGTTCTCGTTAAATCACTGTAAAGGCTTCCCTTTCACTCACAAAGTCCGCTGATTCACTTTCAGCCGGATGTGATTTTATTAATGAATTTCAGGAATACTATGATCTAGTACTGATATCGTGATCCATTGAGTGGATTTCAATAAATATATCACTACAGGGGTGGACGAATGTGATGGTTTATTATTTGAAATGAACAATGAATGGGTTGGGACAGTAGGGGTGGTCCCATGGGGGGTTTTCGAACTACACCCCCGTCAATATACCTACCTACGTACGTAACAATATATTAGATAATAATTATTAAATTACATAATTTTACAACGTATTACATTAAATAAATTAAAATTGAATGAAAAGTAAATATCTGAAAGCATTTTTTTAAATGCTCTAATAACTTTTGGTTGATATTCTATTTATTTTTTTGATACATCTGTCCCACCCTTTCTTAAAAATAAAAAGTTCTACACGAAACTGTGTATTCTCCCAAAAGGTACAGAATGATAAAACTCTGGATTCACAGAAACATTATAATTTTTTTGGAATTACTTTACGTGTTTTAAGCGTTTGTGAGTTCTGTTTAATATGGGAGGCCTAATTTCAATATTGGTGTGGGTACCACCATTTAGGGTACCAAACATTTATTGGATAACCAACATCCCTGCCATAGGTCAGTGGTTCGCTAAGTGACTTAGCAGGGGTGTCCGTGTTCAAGGGGTGAGATTTGTCTAGGTCTTGGCGGCGAATGCTTTTGTCCATCCACTGTGTGGTAGGTCAGACCGGAAGACATAGGTTGTGGGAGACCTGACTTAGATCTCTCCCACCGGCCTCTCTCGAACCATCGCCTTGCAGTGGGGGGATGGATCTTACGTCCGTCACTCCTGCACACATTAACCCCTAGTCTCCTACAGTTTTCCTTCGCAGAACTTCCTCCCTTTCTTTTCCCTTAAAAAATCCTCCACATAACTCAAAAGACGATATAGGCCCTGAAGGATTTTTTTATTCCTCAGGCCATCCTGCTTGGAGCTAATGCAAAAAATTAATACCTACTTTATCTACAGTTATTTGTGCAAAGCGTGTTGTTATACGAGGCTTCGTATCACGTCACAGGCGTTTTAACGGGCTTTGAAAAATTAAAATCTTAAAATTATTTTTAATATTTATAAGCATAAAAATAAATGCGATATTATTTAATTAAGAATGTTATAATTAATTTTTTTTTAAATAATTTAAAAAATGGAAGAGAAATCCTAATGTATATAATGATGCGTTTCTCCATTTTCATATTCAATCAGGCTCATTTTTGAAGGGCTAACCCTTACAATCCTTTAATAACTTTATTTATTATATTAGAACCCTTTAAAAATGATTAATGTTATTTTATTATTAATTTGAATCCGAGTTAAGAAATGATTGTGGTATAATTTTAGTTTTTTTCCTAAATTTCTAGTTTTATACTCCCCCTTTCAATACTTTTTGTGACTTTCAACTCATCCCGTGTTTATACACATTTTGGTCATAAGGCAATATTGAAATTTAAATATTGCTAAATTCGACCTTTTAAAATATTCAAAAACTGTATGTATATTTTTTTTTAAATATTATTTGTATGTTTTCCATTGCAGACTGACCATCACCGCTTCTTGCCCAATGAACCTCCAATACTTCCCAATGGACAGACAGCTTTGTCACATCGAGATTGAAAGTTGTAAGTATAATTCATATATCTCCCATCCTACTTCACACCACTCTTTTCATATTGATGGCTAATATATTTTGTTTTTGGGTGTTGCACATGCGCACATAGTCGACCGGTTCGATTCCGGTTTACTAACCAGATTTATCGATAAGTTTCAATGTTTTTTTTTTGTACATTTCAAAATAAATATTTTTGGCTACATTGTTCTATTGTAAAGCGTGCGGGGGAAAGTAATACTTTTAACACACGTTACCTGCTGATTAAATTGCTGGACTGCATTTTAACGGACTCGTCTTAAATTACTATTCTCGTGCTGAGTCGTAAATTAAAAAAGCCGTTTTAAAGATTCAATGAATATGCAATACACCATAATTCAATCTGTTCACTGTGTATAGAGTTTAGAATGCATACTAGAAGCAAACAGCACGGTGTGTCTCTTCCACCTGGGTTTAGTTCAGAATGTTCTGTCTTATGCCCTGACCTGTCACAAGTCTATCACAAGTCACAGTTACGGTGAATGTTCCATGTGTTGGATGTCATTTAGCTTATTGTTTTGTGTGGGACATTGTTTACATTCCATTACGTGTTTGTTTAAGTCGTGTGTTATTTGTCCAGTTATTTCCCTGGCGAGCTTTCATGATACTGTGTACACAACCGTTGCATTTTCTTACTCACATATTATCTCAACGCTCTCTTTGCAGAATAAAGAGATACACTCAGAAGTGCTTTTGTACAGAAATATAAATAAAACTAAAATATCTCAATACATGCTTTTAAATCAACAAAATAATATCTATACAGCATTTATATACTAACATTTGCTGAATATACGTGAGTCACGTGTTTGCTTCAAAGCTCACTAACACAATCCTATTACTGCTTCAACAATTATTTGAACATGTTATAATCCTGCAATGTTGTCTTTATTTAGTATAATTGATAAACTTAATACGGAACCAAACTCTTTCCTTCTGTAGGGAATTTCAGCATCGTGTAAATCCTTTAATAGGTGACATAGAGAGATTTTGAAACAAACGCTTGACTTTGATTTTTGTTACCTGAACTATATGAAAGGCAATGGATGCTCCGTTATTAAGGATACTGCAACTGATAGTGAAAATCGCAATATTTGTTCTGGTGCGCAAGTTAACGCAAGAAACGGTCCACGTAACGGCGCATCCAGCGCACACAATAATACTATGAGAGGTCCCCACCCCACCCGAGAGATTTCTATGATTTGTTATACTTTAGTTTGGTTTGGTTCAATGTCGGTCTCCTTCTCAAGTACAGCATCCGCGGAAGGCAGACAGTTCTGTTACTGGGCCACTGGCCACCGGCCACTGGCCACTGAGCCGCTGAGGTGAACAGTGCAAGCAATACTGCTACATCCGCCACTATCTGTCCCTTGCGAGCGTGGTCTACGCGCACTAGCCTAGCCCTTGGTAGCGGACATCTTCCGAGCAGCCGGACAGTGAACCGGCCCGACTGCATAACATACTGAGAACCGTACTTGCAGGCCACCCAACTTCCAAACAAACCCCGTAGTGCCAATGGATCATACACTATTAGCATTTGCGTTTGAAAACTTTGACAAAAGGAACGAACATCGCCGCATTGTGCATCAATAATTCCCAGTTGCAAGTTACCCAGCCGCCAGCCAAGTTACCCGCCAGCCGCCAACCGCCAGCCGCAGCCTCCAGCCGCCCGTGCCCGCGCCGACCCGCGAGACCCGCATGCACTGCGCAGGCCGTTCCTAAACAAACGGTTGAGCATTGCATTGATCAGGCGACAGAGCGGGATTAACTCACCCATGTTGTGGATTTTGAAACATACAACATTATACCTCTATCTCATTAGCCCCTTTGTTTATGATTTAAAGGCATGCATGGCTCGCGACCCAGGCACGCTCTCCCGGCATGCTCGCTCACAGGTTTATACTTACACTGCATGCTTTGTTTATTGACCTTTCTTTTCATTTTGGCTCGCTGGCTTTTGCTTTCAACTGCTATATGGCTTGGCACGGCTGAGTGAGTGCTCACCTTTGACTACTGGATTCCCTCATTTTTATTTTCTTTCATCGACCGGTTTGTTTTCATTCTCATTTCAGTAAATATTGTTGATTGAATTGGTTACTTTTTTGTTTGTCTTTGATGCGTAGTTATAGTACCTATTCGTAAACTTATTTAATTTGTGATAATTTTACTTAATATTATTCATGCCAAATGTAGCTTTATGTTTCTCTCATCCATCTACCATCCGGTTCGGAAGTTCCATTATCTTACCTTATCCGTAACAAGTATACCTACAGTAAATCCGAGTAGAGTGCGCGGAGGGCTTCCGAACCCGATGAGTGTTTTAATGATAATATACCTTCATACCACACCCATACTCTGACCGACTGACAGTTATGTTGTTAGTCTATCGCTAGGGGCTCTCTCCGGAGCGCGGAGGGCCCGTAGCGCTGGAGCCGACGCCCGTAGCCCGGCCGTCGGCTCCAGTGAGTGGCTCTAGCGAAATGACATGGATGGAGGTGTCATGTTGTAATGTAAATGACGGCATTTTGTGTGTTTGCTCTTGTTTGGCTCTGGAGTCGGATACACAATGCGCGATATTCGCTACTTCTGGCGGGACGGACTCAGTAGCGTGGGCATGAGCAACGAGGTGCAGCTCCCGCAATTCCGAGTTCTGGGCCACAGGCAGCGGGCGACAGAAATTAATCTGAGCACAGGTACTGCCTGTCCTGCTCGCACCAAGCACCCCACCCCCGGGCGGTTCACTCTCGGTTACCATAGCTTCCATACGCTGCACATTACGTTTCCTTCCTTTCGTATGTACATTCTTTCCGATATGACCGCTAACGAGGGAAGGTAAGTGTAGACCCCAAACCCATAGAACCGTAACAAAACCCACTAAAATGGGTCCGGGGTCTCTCATTGTCTTCACTATTCAGTCGGCTACACGATGAGGGATATCCGCTATAAGTGGAACGAGGGACCCAACTCCGTGGGCGTGTCCAACGAGGTGTCCCTGCCGCAGTTCAAGGTGTTGGGCCATCGCCAGCGAGCCATGGAGATCAGCCTCACCACAGGTAACACACTCTCCTTCCTTCCTTCTACTCTACTCTACGCTACTCTACTCTACTCCGCTCTACATTCTACCTCTACCGACATACAGCCATTATACTACCGACCGAGGCTTCTTACTAAAGAGGTTGTTACTCTTGTTTTAGCATAGTACTATATCAGCCAGTTCTACAGAGTAGAAGCACTATGGAATACTGGAGGTCTGTTGCTGTCTTGTACAATTCAATATTTCCAATTCCTTTCTTGATTGTTTAACCCACAACAGTGGCTTCGATTAGATTGACGCCTACTAACTGGGCTTACTGTTTACTCTTACATTGTAAAATAAAAACAGGTTTGATGCGCTGTGAGACCGGCTTTAGTAGATGCCCGCGGGAACTTGTGTATTTTTCGCTTTGTTTAAATTTTAATACCTATTAATATTTTTATTAAAATTTTTCATTGAAACTCTATAGTTGTATTACTGGCATGTAAATTCGCTTTTTAATCAGAAATCCCCTCATCGATGAAAGATTTTGACATCCTTTTGATCCCTACATTATTACAATAAATAATAATTGTGAGAGAATGTTCAATAACACATTTTTTAAGAATAGAAAGTATTTTAGAAATTGTATTTTTAAGGTTTAACATTTTAAAGTGACATATTTGTTACTTGATTTCCTCTCCCATAGTTAGAACGATGATACTGTTGTTGTAATGATACAATATTTTACTTTAAGATATGGTGTGAGATAAAACGAAATAAAACCGAGAATAGGTTCATGCACCGCACATCGCACACAAGCTTTCGATGTGTGCTTCTCAAGCATTCCTTAAACACTGTCCCTATCAACCAAGATAATACTGTGTTAGTTGTAGGAACGATACATTACAATTTCAATGTAATTTGATTCCCACTTTGCGTGTTTTTGTGTCCACAAATGTTTGTGTCAACTCACCCAAGAGTCTCGGCGCTCGGCAAATGTATTCTCAACACAACACATCCCGCGAATACACGCACACTCGCACACCGCCAATTTCCCGGAGTCCAGTTTCAGTCAACTTGCCTCTATTAGTGTTTGATCAACTTTGACTAGCGCTGAGATTCAAGTACCTATCTAAACTATATCTGTATAAATCGTCATTCTATATCGAATACCAAATACATTGCATTTTAAGTTGCTTAAGTGCCTACCTAGAACGTACCTTTCTATAATTCGTGTTAAACACATCATTCTGTGGTTTGCTTCTAAAAGGGCCAAATTCAGTTTTCGATGCATATTTTTTTCGATTTCGCAACAAAATTAGGCTTTTTTCGATTTCGATTTCCAGGGGGCCAGTGTTACACCAGAAATGCGCTTTTCAATTAACACTTGCCAAAAGCAATAATTCTGCACAGGCCATGTGAAATTGGCCCTTTTAGAAGTAAACCACAGAATTATTGATTTCCTTATGACTTGTTTGCTTTGGACTAATTAATTCGAGTTATACCTAGATATTCAGAGGTTTAAAATAAACTTAGGAATCAAACATTACTTGGCATAACTTCTCCATGCACAAAATAATTTTAAAAATATATCTAGATATGTATATCTAGAAATTTACATAATTTAAAAAACATTAAAAAAAATTCTAGTATTCGATAAAAGAAAACGAATTTTTAATCAAAATCATATTTTAAACTATTCTTTTTTTTTGGCAAGTCTTTGTATGTATTGGTTTTGAAGTACCATCAGTATCGCAACATTAATTTAATCGTTTAAATGTAAATGTCCGATTTCTGTGTATTTTTTTTTTTATTATTTAGTAACACTAAATATTTATCAATAATCCGATTACATAGTTAAATACTTACATTTCATTCTAAAAATAAATATTTCCAATAATAATTTAATTTTTTTGTCGCACTATACAAAATACCTTACTGCTTTTTTAATAACCTAATCGTAATGCTAACATTATCTTCCAAAATGTTTATGGAATATACTATAATTTTCCCATGTGAATTTCTCTCAAGCGAAATCCACAACAAAACTTTCCTTTCAAACATTTCCTTGGAATGAAATCTAAGGTAAGGTTGCCTATATATTTTTCTATTTTTTTTAATGATGGAAAATCAAAGTTTTCCTGTATTAAATAAGAGCATTCAGTGATTTTCCACTAGTAAAAATAATAAATAACATAAAATAAGATGTAAGGTGTTATAGAATAACTTCATGCTAAGTATAGCAACAGGCAATAGGTAGTAATGGTAATTAACTGAAGTGAACTGAATCATGTGCGTTAACTTATCCTCCAAGTATGCCCGTAGGAAACTACTCTCGCCTGGCCTGCGAGATCCAGTTCGTCCGCTCCATGGGCTACTACCTGATCCAGATCTACATCCCGTCAGGGCTGATCGTCATCATTTCGTGGGTGTCCTTCTGGCTGAACAGGAACGCCACTCCGGCCAGGGTGGCCCTTGGCGTCACTACCGTGCTCACCATGACCACGCTCATGTCTTCCACCAATGCCGCCCTGCCCAAGATCTCCTACGTCAAGTCCATCGACGTCTACCTGGGAACTTGCTTCGTCATGGTTTTTGCTAGTCTGCTGGGTAAGACTTGTTTCACTGTACCCGGGTTGCGAGTGTGCGAACGCAGACATATCGGAATAAGGCTACTCATGGACCTAAGATTCAGAAGGGCGATTGTTTTTCTTGACGCTGCAGTAATCTTTCAAAAGTTGCGGAATAACTAAACATCGTCAGAGGCAAATTAAAACCAACTTAGAAAATTAATTTCAAGTCACAATATGTTTTTATTCACACAAACATTCGAAAGAAGTTTGCCGATTTGTGATCAGGGTCTCATGATACGCCTAGATCCAATACGTTTGCTATACAGATGAATTACATCTCATTGCTGATCCACTTTCCTCTTTGTCGATTAATTTGTAGCGACACGACATTTATTTCTTCAGCCTGCGATGTTTTGTGTATTGAAGTAGCAAATGTATTACTATCCGAATCTACCTTGCATTGCGTTAGTAAGTTATTGATATTTTGACCAAAACCTGAGGCAGAAAATCGTGCTTTAGCGTTCGCTAAAGAGAAAAATAATATTCTTCTGAAATCCTAGGTCCATTACATATTTTTTCACAAACGTTTTGATAAATAAAATATGTGTGTGTAGCAACGCATCGATTAACAATCCAAATAAATTCAAAATTTATTATAATAACCAATTCAGCATCTCGGTTATGTTGATAAACTAAAATTATTGTTAGCTTTTTATAAAACTTACTAGATTCTTGTTAATGGGAAAAACTGTCGGATTTATTTGAATGTCTTTTAATACAATTAAATTTTAATTTGTTTAATACAACATTTAATCGAATTCAGCAGGTTATCAAATGCATCCTCGACAATGTCCAATTTATAATTTTAGAATATGCTACCGTGGGCTACATGGCCAAGAGGATTCAGATGAGGAAACAGAGGTTTATGGCGATCCAGAAGATAGCGGCGGAGAAGAAAATGCAGGCGGAGGGGCCGCCGCCAGGAGATCACGGCTCCAAGGCGGGCACCATGAGTAGGCAGGGCCCACCCGGCCGAGCCTCTGTAAGTATATACCACGACCCATCCCTCACTCACGACTACATTCCTATTAGGTAACCAAACTAACTACTCCTCTTATTGGAGAACTCTCCTTAGTTGTGGAAACATATTTTACATCCAACCCATTGTTGCATAAAGGTAATATTAATATTAATCTGCATACATGATCAAATAACATGGAGGATAACGTCATGGGCACCGTTGTGTCGGTCGTTCCCAGAGTCATTACGGTATCCACGGAACAAACAGAACCGCGCTGTTTGCTCCGCGAATACCTTTATATTGGGGGAGCATTATGTACCTGGGGTATGCTTGTACTTGTTAGTGGAACGCTTGTTCCAGGAGGTGAGATTCAAGGTTCACGATCCCAAGGCGCACTCCAAGGGCGGCACCCTGGAGAACACCATCAACGGCGGGCGCGGCGGCACCGGGGATGAGGAGAACCCGCCCGCGCCCCCTGCTCACCTCATCCACCCTGGCAAGGTACCCATCCACACCGAGACCCTAAGTTACCCATTACCACCCCGGGTCACTAGGCCTAGTTCAAATACCATCATGCTTTATCCCCAACTCATCCACTCTGGCAAGGTACCCATCCACACCGAGACCCTAAACTACCCGTTAGCACCCCAAGTCACTAGACCTACTCCTATTATGCCTTGCATCTCATCCAACCTGGCAACTTATCCATCAGCAATGAGACCCTAAGCTATCCATTACCATCCCTAACTCATGCATACCGTCATGACTTATCCCCAACTCATCCACTCTAGCGAGGTATCCATAGACAGTAAGACCCTAACTTACCCATTACCATCTCGGGTACCTAGATCTAACTCATATACCGTCCTGCCTTATCCCCAACTCATTCACCCTAGCAGGGTATCCAACCACATTGAAACCCTAAACCGTAAACCCATTACCATCCCAGGTCTCTAGGCCTAACTATACATATACCCTAACCATACACCGTCATGCCTTATCCCCAACTCATCCACCCTTGATGGTATTCCTCCGTACTGAGACCCTAATCTACCCGTTACCATCCCACTAGACCTAATCGTATACCGTCATGCCTTATCCCCAACTCATCCTCCTAGCGAGGTATCCATCCAAAGTGAGACCCTAAACTACTCATTACCATCTTGGGTCACACATATTACCGTTACGTCCACCTTATTCACTCTGGCAAGGTGTACATCGACATCAAATCTATTCAAGACCTTAACCAAACAACCCAAAAAAAATCGGTGTCTGAAATAACAACACAGTATTGATAATCAATACCTATCCCAAATTTTACATTTTTTAGCAAAAAGTTGATTGTCTTTGGTCAGATTATACTTTCATTACTCCAAGGTTGTAACAAACCGAATGTGGTTTCCATGAAGATTTTCAGAGGGCACTCCTCCTTGAGTAACAATCTCGACCATCGCCAATGATTATTCGAACAATAAATAATATTGGGAGTGCCCTCACGTAGATACGAATCTTACATATTTTAAAAATTTGACAAACATCTTAAAGGCTTACACATTAATTTAAGATGTTTAATTAAAGATGTAACACTTATACCCGTACTTACAAAATGATTATTAAGCACCGTAAAGAAAAGAGGTATGGCTGTGCGGGCTTTTTCACACAAAACTTAAATTTGGATTTGAGGCCAAAATACTTAACTGAATTGAAAAAAATATATATTTTTATTGAAAATAGATACGTGCTACCTTTATTTATTTATGTTTCAAATTATAAAATATAGGCCAATAAAAGAGACGATTTTTCATGATTTTAGAGCCAGCTTTGGAAATTAATGTGAATTAATGATTATTATTTTAAAAAAAATAATGTTGCCCTAACTTCTATGAAAATATAATGAAATATAAAATAAAAATTATTAAAAAAAAATCAATTGATGGGATTAAATTTTACTTACAAATGACAATACATTGGAACACTAATTTTATTTGTTCAATATAAATTTTGTCCCAAAAAACTATTTTTTGAATGTTGTAATTTTCATCTTCTAATTCATTACATTTTCATGAGAGTTTGGTTAGGGTACTTATTTTAATAAATATCACTCATTCATAAAAAAAAATCCAAAGATGAAAGTCATGAAAAAAAACTTTTTAAAAAAACTATATTTTAAGTACAAACAGATAAAGTAGCACATATCTGTGCTAGATATTTGCAAAAAAAATCTCTTCGGTCAAGTATTTTGGCTTCAAATCTAAATTTCCCAGCATCATACATAGTTAAATTATACTTATTTTTCGTAGAAATGTATAATTCGTATTAGAAAACGGAACTTCAATTAAAAATCGCTTCAGTTTTAATGGATCAAAAAATAATGGATTTCTGATAAATATTTTTTTTCCATCGGGCGGGCATTTAAAGGTACGGTCAAAATATGATTTTTTTACTAAGCGCACTGTGTGGCGATTATATTTTTATTGTACGACACTTTTAATATGCGACTTATATAAAAAGCATGCTTTTATACCATATTATGTCTTTATTACCGTAACTTTGCCAAAAACGTGTTAAACATGCTATACGTGTATATTACAATTGACACACCTGTTTTTTTCATATGCATTTTTAAATTAATGGCGTACTTATTTATGACATGTAATATGTTATTTGCGACTTTCTGTGTGAAACAAATCCTATGTTATTATTTCTAATACATACTTTGTATACTTTTGTGAAACTTCTTTTTAAAACATTAGCGAGTACCATATTTTTTTATGTTTGAATTAACTGCCATATGTCACCCATAGGAAGTTCGCTGGTTAATAGAAGATTAAAGTTACTTTTAGCAGAGGTACCCAGGTTCGTGGGGTGAGATTTGTCCAGATCTTGGCGGAGAATTCTTGCCCTCCTATTGCGTGGCGAGCAGGATCGGGAGAGACTGGTTGAGGGAAACCTTTTGACATCTCCAGCCGGACTCTCTCGACCCTTGCACCGTAGTGGGAAGGATGGATTCATATGTCCGTCACTCCTGAACACATTGACCCCCAGATTCCTACCCACCCCTCATACTTTTTTCGTTTCCAGAACTTCCTCTCCTTCCACCTTTTGTGTATTATACTTCCATTTTGCAAAATATTGTAAACGTTAAAATTGATATCTCCAACGACGGTAAGTTTGTATGAAGAGTTTTATGACTGGAGATGTATGAATGCAGAACATGAGTAGCCCATGTTTTCCAGAGCAGATCATTTGAGAGTTTGTCCCTGTCCTGACAAGAAGCACACTAGGAATCGTCGTCGGTAAGTTACCTTACTAATAATTACTGGCCGGTTGAAGTCGAGCGCACTGTTTAATAATGGTTAAATATTCTGTTAAAATAATTGAAGATTTTATTGCCTTATTGATTTATGTATTTATGAACTTTGCTGAAAACGAACTAACTTCAGTAGTAGGGATAGGATTATTCGAAATATTTTAATTTATTGAATAAGTACAAATCTACATGAATGACGATGATGATTTTGGTACCTACTTTTATTTTACTTAACTTGATAACTTTAAGTACTCAATTAGGAAATTTATTCATTTCTATAATCAAATTAAATTAATAAATTCAATAAATAAAACTCTAATAATCTTACTCTACTAATATTTTTCTTTTCGGACCGAGACTTTCAAAATGCCCGCTCTTATTAATTTGTGGATTCAACTGTTTTTCTCAAACTTTATTTTGCCAGTTGTAGTTTTATTTACTTTACCCGAATCGGAATGAAAATCTTGTTCTTTTGCCAAACAGTATAAACCCAAGTAATTTAACCAAAAAAATAATAATTAAATTTAATATGTGACAAAATTAAATATCTAAGTATTTAAAATTTGTGAAGTAACAAGTATTGATAATTATTTAAAGAGAATTTCTTCATTTTTGTTCGGAATTATTCAATCATTGTAATATTTGATATCGACGCACGATTTTAAAGTATTATTTGAATTCTTCTTTCAGCGTCAGAACTCAAATACCATATTGTGAGAACAACATAACGAGTTAATTAAATGTATGAACTTTAAACTTCAATAATATCCCCTGTAACAAGTTACTAATAAAGTTAGATTTTAGTCTCACTGTCATGTCAACGATAAGGCCTAAATATTCGTAAGACACTTAAAAATACTGCAACTATTATAAAAAAGGGTCATCCAAAATAGATGAGGGTTTCGCTTTTAGGACGCGCAATCGTTCTAATTGAATAATTAAATAGCCTCGTCCAGTGGGTTATGTATGACGAATACTCCAAACTAAATATAAAATCTAATCAGATCAGCCCTCTTTAGCCCATCCCGTAATAATTTAGCAAGTGATGTTTGCATACAACATTTTTTTTAATGTGAGAACCGCCAGTCCCAACTGCTCCCGACTGTCTGGAGCCATTGAGCCTAAGGCATTCCCAATTGGAGTATGTGCTATGTAGTTGTGTAGTATGTATGTAGTGTAGCTGTAGGTAGCAGGGAGGGGAGGAAGATTGGGAAGAGGAAGGTAAAGAGGTTATACAGACCTGGTTACCAAATGAGTCAAAAACCATTTCAAACAATGTTTCGATTCTCAATGGTGGTCCACTCACCAGTGCTATACTGAAAGTATTTACCACTCTGGAATGTGCCACAAACGTGCCTTCCGTAGTTATATTGTTTATAATGAATAAATTGTGAAATTACACAAATCAACCAAATAGAATGAGCCCTTCAAGATTTGAACAAGCAACCTCCGAAATCGTGGCCGAGGAATGTAATCTCTCATCCACGGAGGCGGTCAAATATCTATGTTCATACATAAATATCTAAAATTAACAACCCACAATAATTCTTCATTTGCAAGAATCCTAATTGAAATGAAATGAAATCTTGCATAACCAAGATAAGAAAATTTGCTGGTATTTTTGCATTATAACGATTTTTATATGTGATTTATTATTTAGTCCAGATTAGTCAATGTCAATTTAAGATGGTTATACCAGTTGGTTATACACAGCATCTTCGAAAGTGACCCAGGCCCTGAGGAAAATTATTTTCCCAGGACCTCCTGTGTGAAGCTAATGTAATAATAATAAAAGCAGATGATGTTAGATACAGTTATATCGCTCGTAGTGACCTGATCCCCTGGCAGAGTCGATCGATAAGGATTGATAGGATAACTTTTGGTGACTGCTCATCGTTCCCTAGCAGACAGCAGATCGCTAATGAATAAGTAACAGTTCACAATGTCTAAATGTTCTTAGTATATTAAACGTCAACTGTTGTTTGTACGTTACCGATCTGAAGTTTTCCTAGGGAATGATGAGAAGTTACCGAAAGTTGTCCTGTCAAACCTTATCGTGCTAGGGGGCCTGGCCTAGTTTTGCATATATTTCATAAGATGACTTTGACTGACTGTTTAAGTTAAACATAACTATTTGCTGTTTTCACAGTCCAATAATAATTTGTTATATTGTTACATATAATTAACTTGACAATATTATAATGAAATACGACAGTAGATACACAGGGTGTAACAGGACGTACCTGAGAGATTTTAACCAGCGATTCCTTATTTTCATATTTGGAGTAAAAAATGTAAGTGTCATTTTGCTGTCCGATGACATTTTTTTCTATAAAAAAAAAAAAATATATGTTTCAATCAAATGTCGCTACTTTTCCCATCGCTAAGAGATATATCCTTTCGCGATGGAGTCAGCGATACGCGTGCTGTTCCGAGACGCAACGCTTATCAAATGACCGCTAGGTTACAAACGCGCCACTATCCTAACTAGTCAGTGGCGACGTGTGATGAAAAAATATTTATTGTTTTTAATAAAAAAAAATGTCATCTGACAGAAAAATGAAATGTACATTTTTTACTCCAAATATGCTAAGGAATCGCTGGTAAAAATCTCTCGGGTACGTCCTGTTACACCCTGTATATAGGCACAATAAACAATTTATATAATATTCATAATCACTTGAAAGATAACTGATGTTGCCAATTTACATTAAACTTTTCAAATTCTAGGCCCCAGACAGGCCAATGATATTGATTACCATTTTAAGAAATAAATTCAGTATTTGAAAAGGAATGATTAATATTTCAACATAATGGAAAATTGTGCCGATTTCGGCACACGAACACGACCGCAACACTTTTCTTCTTACATGCAAGCAATATTTTCCGATTTTTGAGATGTTAAGAGATTTTCAAATATTGTCACATATAAGAGAACAGTGTGTTAGATATTTAGGAAGATGGAGCCTCACCGTGAAATTTGTCACTTTACAGGACATCAACAAGCTGCTTGGAATCACCCCATCGGACATCGACAAGTACTCCCGCATTGTGTTCCCTGTGTGCTTTGTGTGTTTCAACCTCATGTACTGGATCATATACCTCCATGTGTCAGATGTGGTGGCTGACGATTTGGTACTCCTGGGAGAAGACAAGTAGAAGGGCCTGCGCTGTGGCCCTCCCCCGACGCTCCTGTGGCATCTCGCCCAGGGCCTGTCCCCGCCCGCCACTCCGCCAGCCCGACGGCCTCTTGAATCGCTCGCCCACGCGCAGACACCACTAGATCCAACAAGTGCCAACATCATATATGTTTCATGTTAAAGACATTACAGAAGCATTCCTTTCATTTATGATTTAATTATTCCGTATTATTTTTAGATTTTATTATAAACACCTACCCACGATGCTATCAAATCTTCATGTTCGGCTCTCCAAACTTACTTAGACACTTATCTACTGTAAAAAGATGCATTTTATGAATACTTTTTTATTATTTCGTTTCACTATGCCTCGATATACACAATATCTATGCAAGAAAGAATCTAAAACTTGTAACTCAGTTTGTTATTGCGATGTGACCTTTTATGGTTTGCATTGGTCATTTCAATAAATTCTTATTTTTTTATCATATGGATTAATGCCATTTCAAGTAAAAACCTCGATCAAAAGTCATTTCCTCTCATACCGTTCACTCTGTTAAAGGAAATATTGAGTTAAACGACTGCTCAAAAGCAAAAATCCTACGTAACTGTTTTTTGCAGGAATCGAACCCAGAAAGCGTTACCACACAGATAGGTGTATATTATGCAAAATTTTGGGATAATATATGCAATAATCAGTAGCTTTGACAATAATTCTAAAGCAAGATGAAAATGATTATTTAAACAGTCATGTTTTCCATCTGAATCATACTGCCTTTAGTATTAGTACAAATAATGTATATGTAGCCACATATATATTCAACTTCTGATTATCTTAGCTATCACTTTAGTTAACAGAATGATGTTTATTGATCATTATCCACAAAAAGTAGTGGTTGATCCAAGCTTAGGGTAATGGTTGCACCATATAGTTAAAATGCAGAAATAATCACTATGTAGGCATACAAGACAGTTTTAAAGTTTAGTACAATGTGAATCATGCAGTCAGTCAGTCAGCTCTACTGCTACACCGCTTTTATAAGAATGTGGTAATTTCACATTGCATTTTTTTATTTTCATTTCCTTTCCTTTTCTTTTGATTGCTTTAACTGAAGTGTTAAGTTGACTTGAGTTTGTTTGTTAAGAATGCACAGAGCCAGGCCGTTGTTGGCAGTTTTGTTGGGAAGTTGGGCCTAGGGGCTAGGCTAGGCTAGGCTAGGTTAGGCTAGGCTAGGCTACAATAGGCTACACTAGAGGCAGGGTTGACAGGGAGCGTCGGACACCCAGTCGAGACCCAGTCGCCAGGTCACCAACACACTCACTACACTAAAGACTGCAAATGGCGAGACCTACCGACGCGACCGACGTGACGATGCGCTGCTGTATCGTGTTATATTCTAAATCCTATAATGAGAACATAAGCATTGCTGTGTTTGACGTATTTGACGACTTCTGTGCTGCCGTGGCACGGAGGTCGGATGACCTCAGATTACAGTCGGGCACGGCGGGATGCCTCCTTCCCTCCCGCCAATTGTACTAACTTAGTCTCTGTTACATATATATCAACTATTTACATTTTATTATACACCCATGTTTCACCAAAGAGGTTATTATAACTCACATTATGAACATTAATTTGGATTTGTAGACTTGACTAATATGGTTTATTGTAATTAATATTTATATGCGTATCCAAATGATTATCGTTGAATTCGAAATACACATATAAAATAATTTTGTTACATTTAAGAAGAACGAATTCGAAAATAGGGAAGAACTTCCATCCTACTTAAACTTTTAATATTTATATTTAATTAATGTTAATGTAATATACCTACATAGATGATTATTGACTTACTTTAATCAGTGCAAAATATTAAAATACTTTGTGTACATTGTTAAATATCAAATTCATGTCTACTTTTTAATTTTACAAGCTTTTAAAAAGTGGGTATTGATTTATCAAAGCATTTAAAATCTACAATGAGAATTAAAAATAAGCAACTTCATTAGATTTTTTATTGAACAGAGAAAGTTTATAACACAGATAAAAATATACTATACTTATTTATTTCGGTTGTAATACAAAACTTGTGTACTTTCCATAATAACAGAATACATGTCATCTATATTTAGCAACCATTTGGTAATACATATTACCATCTTCCTGTGTTAATACATGTCATCTACAATTAGCAACAATTTTGAAATAATATTACAATTGACCTGTTGTACAAGTCATTTATGTTTAGCAACCATTTGGTAATACGTATTACTATCTACCCATGTTAATACATGTCATCTACATTTAACAACCATTTGGTAATACGTATTACTATCCACCCATGTTAATACATGTCATCTACATTTAACAACCATTTGGTAATATGTATTACCATCTACCTGTGTTTATTGCATCCCTGACTGTATTTTTATTATGTTTTCAAACATGTAGGTATACATTTGAATTATTGTGTTATATTAACAAGTGTTCTGGATATGGTTTTGTAAAATCAAGTGTATCAATGACTTAATATAATTTAATCATAGTTGAAATATCCTAAAAAAATGTAAATAACTTTGGAAGACATTGATTTTGTGACAACATACATACATCATAATATTATGGGTGTTGTATAATTCGTAACCGTAATGCACTTATTCCAAATTAGTTAGGTCAAAAACATGTTTCACAATTGTAAATACAATCATGTCACTATCTCGCGCATGCCTTTATAAAATCTGTACTGAAAGTACGTACACAATATCACTGAATAGTTTCCCTCAAATAGTTACCAATCACCACCCCCTTTGTGCACAGATTAACAGAGTTATTTGTCATTGCCTGGCCTCGGTGTCTATAAACTAACCAAGCACCCCCTTCTCTGACATCCATTTCAACGCTGCCAGCATTCCCACTTTACTGGGTACTGGTTTGCTTTGCCAAATGCATTACTATCAAAGGCAATGTAGGCTTGCTCCATAACACAGTCAATTCAATCAAACTCTAGACTGACAAGATACGCCCGTTTTCCTAAAAGTTTAGAGCAAGATCCACCATCAGTGACAGAGCTCCCTGTGCTTAACTTGTACATTTCAACATATTCTAATTTGCATTTTATGAATTCGCACTCATTGTCATTTAAAATATATATATATATAAAATAATATAGCTAGGATATTAGTCATGATGGAAGAGATGGACAGGTGGAGTGTACTCGTACTGTCCCTTGTTTTATACGTCCGATTCCCCCCGCGCTCGCCGCTCCCACCAACCGGTCTCCCCACACCGAAATCCAGTCCACCTCGAGCCACCTCTTCCGTGTGACAAACACGAAATTCTAAACTGATATTTAATATAAATGAAGCATAAAATGTAAGAAAATATGCATAGGTCAATAAATATTATGTGAAATATTTTAGATAGGCATACGTAGAAGAAACAAATATATTACTATCCTAAAATAAATATAATATACACACCCAGACACACACATATTATAATTATTATGTATTCATACTTATGTGCGTATAAATAATGATCCAATTTAGATCATTACTTATATAGACATAAATATAATGATTAGTGTCCTAGTGACTAGGTGCAGGTAAATCATTTTAAAGAGACCCTTGATTGTGCTACGTGCATTGTGGATCGAAAAATAATTTTTATTTCATAACTTTTTTTTGTTAGAAAGGTGGAGAATGAAACAAAAAATCATAAAAGTCACCACACACCCAGATATTTGGGCAATTTGTGGGGTGAGATGGGAAATGTGGAAGGGTGTTTCAAATTAGTTTGAAAACTTTTTTAGACTATCTACACGGTGTCGGTGTGCACAAATATATTCAAGGTGTCCTCTAAAATGATTTGCCTGAACTTCTATTCAGATATTGAGAAATTGTAAGACATTTTTCTGAAAAATTATTCTAGAAAAAAGAACTCAAACGATTTAAAAGAACTTCATATTGATTCCCAACTTTGCTAAAAATGGTTGATTTCCATAAGGTCCTAGTCTCAATACACGAAATAGGTGCTTGAGAAGGAAATGTGAATGCGTGCAATGTGATTGATTGATTGAATCCAAGTACCGCAGTGCAGAGAAGATGGCACTCTTAGGACTTGACTAGAGTACAAACACTCCACACCAACAGAGGCCCACAACCCCCTTTCTGCCGTGGTTTCCTTCCCATTCAATTCCCAACCAAATTTTAAGGCTGTTCTCAGCATATTGCTCAACACGAGTCTACCTGATTCCTCTTTATTATTGCCTGTGTTTGTGATACCTAAATATAAATATCATTGATTGCCATTCATAATGGGAGATTTGTGTCTGAAATAAGATTATGATGGCATTTTTTTGTACGGCAAAATAAAGAGAACAGATAAGACCGATATATATTATTGTAACTCGTAAATAGATTTATCGAGTTCCAAATGAATTTGGTACTAGAAAAAAAATTTAAGTATGTTAATTTAGGCTCTAAATATTAAAAAAAAAAAAAACAGAAATAACAGTTTAATTATATAAGAAACCATAGAGAGCAATATTAAATTACTTAAAAGCACTTTTAATATTACGGAATGGTCAATAGTAATAATTAAATTTCCTTTACTAGGCCATATCTCATCCTAAAGCTTCCACTGTCTCCACTGTCTGCGAAGCATCCTCCGCACCCAAATTGAAACTTAATATAACATTCTGCTAACCGACTAATGGCACTGCTTTCGGCTTCTCTACTCCTTTCACGGGAATGCGAAAGCTGACCATGTCTCATCCTTAAGCTTCCACTGTCTGAGAAGCAAACTCCGCACCCGAATTGCAACTTAATATAACATTCTCCTAACCGACCAATGGTATTGCTTCCGGCTTCTCTACACCTTTCGCAGGGATTCTGAAGCCGACTATATATCATCCTTAAGCTTCCACTGTCTGCTTGCGGCTTCTCTACTCCTTTCACAGGGATTAGAAAACTGACCATATCTCATCCACTGTCTGAGAGCCATACTCCTCACCCAAATTGCAACCTGATATAACATTCTCCTAACTGACTAATGGCACTGCATTAGGCTTCTCTACACCTTTCATAGGGATTCTAAAGCCGACCATATCTCATCCATAAACTTCCACTGTCTCCACTGTCTGAGAAGCATCCTGCGCGCCCGAATTGGAACTTAATATAACATTCTCCTAACTGACTAATGGCACTGCATTCGGCTTCTCTACTCATTTCAAGAGGATTCGAAAGTTGACCATATCTCCACTAAATATTACCTGAAAAATTTCCCCACTTTAAAACACATTTTTGTAGGTTTGGTTTTATTAAAATGTAGAAAAAAAAGGGCAGGTTTCATTATTGAAGAGCACCTTTGGATATTCTTACATAAATTGGTATATGTTATATACCCACGATATCTACTGGGAGGAATTGAACCTCTAGAATTAATATTTAACAGCATTTAAACTTCAGTCATTTTTTCCCCAATATAATTGAAAAGTGACATAAAATAAATTAGATAATGCATTGCGATAATATGTTATTATAGGAAACGTTTATTCCATGTTTCATATATTATAAATAACAATGTGGAAAAGTGCTCAAGTGTCAATTCATTATTGCTTATACAGAAAGATTAGTAATAAATTTTTTAAACGGTGCTTATATTCATAATGGAAGATGTGAAAAAGCAAAAATGGATTTGCTCCCAGCAGCAAACTCTCAGCCGGCACGCTCTCATACCGTTGTAGTCCTCACTTCTTCACATAAACTAAACCAACACTTCCCATTTTATTCAAACCTCGCACTATCGTTACATAATATTTTATTTTATGGGCAAATTCCTAAAGAATCAAAAACCAGCTGAAAACCTAGTAATGACTTCATTTAGTCAGTTTCCTAAGGCTCGGTGCAAATCGTTATTAGGAATATTGTCTGTGTTTGAAGTTAGCCCTTGCAAGTTATGCCGATCAATATCCTCATTGCACGAGTGCAGAGATACTGTGGAAGCATATACGTATTGTGTAGTACCCGTCTTTCCGTAGAATGAGTATCAGTGAATGTGTATCACAAGTTATGTGGTCAATAGACTTGCTAGGAGAATCTACTTACAAGGAGAATCTACTCAAATTAAGTATCACAAACAAACAATAACATTTTGTAGAAAAGAGCAATGAAGAAAACAATACATAGTTTTGGTGTAGGAAGCCAGAAATAGCCTTATGTGTAACATTAACCTAAACCATTCTTTCTTTTTTCAATCTTGTTTTTGAAATCTGTACACTTTGATATTCACTTTATTAAGTATGTCTTCTGATGTAAATTAGAAATCGTAATTTTAAATAATATGTCATTGTCAATTGGATAGAGTGACATTATTAGTAATTAGTTTGTTTAAATATCTGAGTTAATCATTTATGTCACTATAATATTGTACAAATTTTAACACCAGAAACATCTCTCCGATGTTGAAACTTTATATTCTAAATGATCAATAATGGTCAGAGTCATAAATGTTAGAAATAATATGCTAAGAAAAGTTGCAGGCTGCTTGGCCTACTTGGATTCAAATAAAATATGCCTTGTTGTTCACCTAATGACTAACAGAAAAAACATCACATTTTTTTATAAAATAAAATTATACAGGAATCTTTTGTCAGTGAACATACTAATATGATTGTGTTTATGTTAAATGTTCGCTAGGATACAAAACAGACAAAACCCAAGACACTTTTTTAAATGTAAATATATAGAGCTGGAAATATAAAATAAGTGAAGAAGTCAGTACTGTGCACCATTCAGTAGTATGTTTGTTTGTTTAGCTGCCAGCGATATTGGAGCAGTGCTATTGGACTTGAGGTGGTGGATATGAGACTTGAGATGGGTGGCTTCATTTCTTATTGGTATAAGGATGGCGCGGCGTAGGAAGAGATAAGAACAGAATTAATCAGAACTGTATCGGGTACCAAGGATTGGGCCAATGTTCCTCATCTTATTAGCGTTATATCCTTTCTTAGAGTTTCTCCGATTCTTCCAAGATATTATCTATGTATAGCATGTTAAGAATTAAGGCACAACAACTCAAACACAGACATGTTTAATGACATTTGTAATGGTGGTTCAAGAGGGACAAGATCAATGGGTGCTTATTGAGAACACATTTAAATATTCTAAATTCATCTAGCATAACAACAAGCATTCCAGTGACACTATGACAATTGTAATTAATGTTATTAATGTAATAATATGAGATGAAACAATTCATTAAAAACTATAGGAACATGATAAAATAATAAGAGTTAAAATATACCATATTACATAATACGTGTGCTCTTTTATTTACACAACCCACCTATTTGACATCATACGGAGAAATATCTTATGTTTGACCTCAAAATGAAGAGAAATTGAAAAACAAAAAAATTAAATATCTTTTTTTTACATTAGCTCCACACAGGAGGCCCTGAGGGCCCTCAGGGTCTATGTCATCTTAGGGGATGCTGTTTGGAGCGGTAGTTTAAGGAAATGAAGAAGAGGAAGTTCTGGTAAGGAAATAGGTATGAGGGGTGGGTAGGAATCTGGAGGTCAGTGTCCAGAAGTGACAGACTTATGAATACATCCCTTCAACTGCGGTGCAAGGCGAAGGGTCAAGGGATTCCGGCTGGAGAGGTCAAAAACTTCCTCAACCAGTCATTCTCGATCCGGCCTGCCACGCAGCAGGTGGGCAGACACATCGGTCGCCAAGACTTTGACAAACCTCAACCCATTAATAATATGACGACTTTGACGACCTCCGTAGTCCAGTGGGTAAGACTCTTGACTCACAATCCGGAGGTCGCGGGTTCGAACCCGGCAAGCGCAAATAAATTTTATTTGATTAATTTGTGTTATTTCACAATTAATTCCTTTAAAATAATACATAGTATATTTGCGGCATATTCCAGAGTGGAAGATACTATCAGTATCGCCCTGGTGTAAGACCACCATTCAGAATTGAAACGTTGCTTGAAAATGGCTTTAGCCGTGTTTGGTGACCAGATCTGAATAGCCAGGTACTTCCCAACCTTCCTCTTCCCCACCTCCTTCCCCTCCCCACTACCTTCAGCCTCACAACATACCCCAACTGGGGATGCCATAGTCTCACTGGCTCCAGACGGGAGCAGTTGAGATTCTTGTGCGGTATTCACTGTAAAAAAAAAAAAAACCCATGAACCTGGGCACCCCTGCTAAGTCACCAAACATAGCGAACCACTTGAGGTGACCTACGGCTTATGCAATAAATGGTTCCCGGAGCATCGGTACCCACACCCGCCTCCCAATATCATTTGAAAAAATTTTTTTTTTTTAAATAATGTGTGCAGTTCACATGAGGTAGACGTGAAACCTTTAGAAAACTAAGCATCGAGAGAATGAGACGAATGCAGAGTATCACCCGTAGGATAGTTGTAGGGTTTATTTATTATAATATTGTTACCAAGTTTCAAAATTATCTTACATTTCATTCTACGAAGCAAAGCAGAGAAAGGAGGACGATAGGTTACGAAGCACCGCACAAAGAGGACACCGATTGGTCTACCTCATTCTCTCGCAGGCTAAATCCTATAGATGTATGTGTTTGTCTCTTTTTAGTGTCACTCATTTCCGTCTAATCACTAAAGAAGTTTTCAATAAAAAAAAAACTAAAAAAATATATTGACAACTTTATTGAGTAGGTATCTAAATAATTTACATAGTCTGTCATTTTTGTAAACTACATATCTCTTGACAAAAGAGTTACTTTTGTATAAAAAAATATTAGAAGAGTTTATTTTTATTTATTTCATTATTTTCATATTAAATTTGGTTATAATAACAACTAAAGACCGGATTATATGCAACAAAAACAGCCCAAAATATGCATGCAAATATGCAATAAAAATAGCTAAAATATGCATGAAAATCCATAAAAAGGGCCAAAATATGCAGCAATACAGGAAGTCGTATTTTAAAATATTTTATTTTATTTTAGTAAGCAGCTCTTAGTTCTCGAGGATAACAATCGTATTTTCGAAAACATCAATTACAAAATGAATTTAACAATGAAATTTACAATTTACAAGTACCTTTAAAAAAGTATTTGACTAAGTACTGTTCTAAATGTTTTGTAGACAAATTATGTCTATGATCGCTTAATTTATTTTTATAAGCGGAAAAGGAGCGTTATACTCTACTGATGTGACTGGACGAATTTAAATTTGGGTGCGATTTTTCAACTTATTGTGCAAAGCAAAATTTCACCTGCCCCGTTGATGAAGCTTGGGCAAGGGTTCAAACCCTTGCTTATTGTTCAGTAAGTTTTCAAAATTTGCAATCTGAAAAATCAGAAAATTTTTTATAAACCGGAAAGACGGGACATAATTTTATGGGTGCGAAAAAACGATAATTAAGTACATGACCGAAAATCATTTTTAAAAAAATTAACGTTTTCCACACGTATGGCACAGAATAATGAGGCATACCAAAATATAACATCGCATAAATATTTTTTCCTTGATCCATCTTATTGATCATTAATCATTATAATGTTCAACGTCTATAAATCTAAACTAAATCCAATGTAATCTTGTACTTGTAAATTATAATAATAAGAATATTATAATAATTTACAAGTACAATTATAAAATTTGTTTTTGTTAAAATCAGCACCATTACCATTACACTTCTAAAAGAGGTACAGAAAGGTTCTCTTCGTAAGATCTGTCAAAACAAATGATAAGTTCGCAGAGAACAACCAATAAATCTAGTGAATGTTGAATGTCAAATTCACGAAGTCACCTGAAATCAAAGTGTTGCCATATAAAAAAAATAAATCAATGTGGAATTTTACAAAATTAATAGAACATTATCGGAGACGAGACATTTTCATGTAGTGAAGTCAAGAGCCCAAATAATGGATTTATTTATTTTAAAAAAAAAACTGTACATTTCTAAAAATTTTTACTAACATTTTCGTAATCTTAGTAAAAAAATCTATCCACGCGATTTTTTCCAAGTCATTATGAAATCCATGCAAGTGGCCTATTGTTCGATCTGCCTGGAGGCAGTGCAACCACGGCGTTACCAATTTGGGTTATGTTACGAGGCATATGTAGGAAATTGATAATGGACGGTGGAAAATAAAAAGGGTGGGAAGTATCTGGGTAATCAGCTGATCAGCTGTGGTCACCAAAATATTTAATCTGTTAATATATGGCTAAAGCCATTTCAATCAATACTTTGATTCTGAATTTTAATCTGTCACTGATACTGAAATACCTAACAAAGAATATTTTTCACAGCTCATTAAGCTTTTCATTGAGAAAAGGAAATTTTAATTTGAAACTCAACACGAACCTCTCAGTTTCTTCTTGCATTTTTAACTTTATAGATTTACAAAATATCTCAGCCTCTTTTTTCATATCGACATTAAGATTATTCTTGAAGCCAACCATATTCCACATATTTGCTTTTTGAGTACTCAAGGTAGTCACCAATTCGGCCATGTTGTAAGCCAGTTGTGCATTGGACTCAATGCTGAATTCAGAAAAATAGCTCTCATCCAAGAGACGACACCACTTCCAAGAATCTTGATGAGATATATAATTTTTACATATGTCGATAGAGATAGGAGTTTCTCCATAGTAATGTTTGAATAAATTTGAGAGCAATTCTGAAGAGGCTTCAACCAGTAATTCTTCCGGCAAATATAAACTAAGGTTTAAATAAAGGCGCACAAGAGGAAGTCCGTATAATTCAATAAATAATAACAGGCTGTATAACATCCAACAAGCCTTGTTTATTGAATTCGATTTGGAACGCCTTCGATAAATGATGTACTGCAGTATAATAGCGTGGAGAGTTATTTTTATATTAGGAAGTCGAAGATCAAGCCCTTTCTTGACATCATCCAGTGACTTGAGATGGGGCGGACACATGGGATGGTCATAATTAGTACCATCAAAGAGTTGAAAAAACATTCTGCCAAATCTCAATCTCACAAATGTCTTCTGGACAGTCAATGTTTGTTTAGAAATTAGTCTTAATGTTACCAGAGCTGAGAGACCCAAGTAACACTTCAACACCATTTTATTTAAATTATTGTTTTCTGTAATAGATAGGGTGGATTTGGCGTATGAATAAAATGAACATATTTCAGATTTTTCTTTTTCTCCTAGTTCTGTTAACTGTTCTTTAGTATTACATTCGGAAGATTTGTAATAACTATTCAACATACCGGGAGTTAGTTCAGGGAGTCTGACATTTCGTACAGGAATCAAAGTTCTTCTTGTTTTTGATGGGTATGTAATTCCGTCAAAAGTCGTCACTCCAAACAAATCTTCAAATATGGATGTATCTTTGACGCTTGAAGGAGTAAGTAGGGCCATTTGACATACCAATTCCGCTGGGTTAATTGAACCCATTTCAAATCCCATGTACCATCGGAGATACATTCTCATTATCAAGTGTTCTTCATAAGATGACGGTTTCTTCAGATAATTCGTTTCGAAGAAAGTTTTTGCAAGTATGCTATCCGACCAAAATCTGATCTTAGCGTCGCCCTCCTTCGCGTCTGGTGCCGTCTTGTGTCCGTTTCCGAGTGAATCCTCTTTTGTATCCAACGCCATATTTGAATCAGAAGAAGGTGGAGGTTGAGGAGAAACCGTATTTACTTGGGGATCCATGGCCACACGCCACACCTAACTCGAGAATTAGCACTAATAGTACACAAATATTCCGTCAATATTATATCATTACAAATGCCCGAAGCACTTTTGGAAACGAACAATAATAATTTTAAAAGCAATCGGTCACTGTCACCTTAGAGTTATGATTTTGATGGATGTCGATGTCGACCATAAATAAACCAATCCATGTCGACGTAAATTATAAATTGACATAAACAAACCATGGATATCGAATGTCGATGTCCAAACACTCCAAAGATAATATTTTGATTAGTTCCATATCTGGGGAATACCATTCGGCTCGGAGCTTCGGACACAAATGTTATCTATTAATATTATAATATAACATTAATAAATAAAGCAAGGAAAATTATTTACTCCCCACTTTGCAGTATGGTCACAAACCAGGCATTACCAATCTGCGACCCAATTGAAGAATTTTTGAGGCCAATATGAAGTTTTCAACTTTCTATGTTTTTGATTTTCGACACACAAATAAAGAAAAAATCGTTCCTTTAATTTATCACACTCATATATATTATATTTTAGAACCTTATTAATTATTCATTAGACCTCGGACTCCCGCCCGGTGTTTTGATTTATTGCTTAGCGTAAGGTGGATAATTTACATTTAATTAAAATTCTTACTTAGATATATTTTTTTTTCTCGACTTCTATTTTTAATTCGATAGCATACTTAATTTACATGTTTTCTTAGTACTTTTATTAGAAACTAGGTATAAAAGTGTTATAAGTAATAAGTAGTTTCGTGTTTATTAGAATTAACATTTTTCTTACGGAATTCAACTTAAGGCATTCAATTGTCATTTTTTTATATAAAACCAAATACAATCACAAAAAACTAACATCTTCTGAGGTTTTAATCACAACAAACACAATTTTTTTTTCTTCTTCAACTAATATTAGTACCTACTTATGAAAAATAGTAACATCGAGTGCCAGGTGAGTAAAACTCACCCGCCGACTATGATGTCGTCTAACAGCCTCACTTACCGGTGGGTGACTAAGGGCGGCTTGCACTAAAAGTTAAATTTGATTTAAATCTCAAGTTAAACACATTATTTGATTTAAGTCGACTTGGCGTCTTGCACCACAAAATTTAAGTCGTTAAACACATTTAAAGAACTGTCAAAGTTAAATACCCATAAAGGGCTGTTTAACTAAGTTAAACATGTTTAGCGAGCAAGTTCTGTCAAAACTATTTTTGGTTATTTCTTCGATTTCCGATTGTCTAATGCTACGTCCAGACTGAAGCCAACCTTCCAACTCCGAACTTAGTTCGTCGCTTCGTTCGTTCTTAGTGTGGTCGCTGCGGCCAACCCTCCAACCCCGAATTCCGTACTCCAAAATGGCGGACATGAAACAGCTGTAGCTACGCTGTATCTTTTACAGTTGCCTACAATTATTACGTACGTATAATTATATACACGACATGTTTTCAAACAATTGTTATACCACTCTCTGTAATAATATAGTCATTTTAATAGTACGCGGCACGGTGTGGACAGCTGCGGCAGGTTGGTTCGTGTGAGTTGACCGTCGGGATCGCCTCGAAGGCGATCCCGGGCCAACGCGAACTCCAACCTTCCAACTCGAACTTCCAACGCACGAACACCCCTCCACACGATCGTCCAAACGTTTGAAGTTGGAACGTTGGCCGCAGTGTGGGCTTACCATAAAAGGGCTAGCGAGACTATCAAGCGGCTTGGCTCAATCACGTAGTTTTTCGTCTATGGCTAGAGTTTTGACCGCGTTTTGACCGTCTCCAGAGGTGGTTTGACGCTTGAGCCAAGCATTGCGCAATAATCTACGTTATTGCGCAACGCTTGAAGCGAATTTATATTTTTTGGGCGTAGACAACAAATCATAGACAAATAAGTACCTGAGTGGTGATTTTAGATATTACGTATCACGTAAAACGTTTATAAAAATTAGATTAAATTATTACAAAATAGGTATTAATTGTTTTTGTGTTTAATGTGTAGAAATCCATCGGATTTTTCTTTTAAATTAATGTAAATATAATTTAATAATGTTATTACGTCAATGTTATATTAAAATATTAATATATAACATTTATTATAACATAACAAATAATTCTTTTTCTTTACTATATTCCATCTCGCACAAAAATCACTTTCAACTACCGAAAATGACAAGAAGCCATAGAAAAGGAGTAATATGTTCAAGTGCCTCTCGAATGAAAAATCGTCTAGGCATAGACTAAGGCTTGGCTCAACGGCTTGAAGCGCGCATCAAGCTGTTGAGGCAAGCATTCATAGACGATAACGGAAAATAAATTTACGTGCTGGCCGTCAAGCCGCTTGATAGTCTACAAGCGTTCTGGCAAGCATTTGTCTATGCCTAGATGTGATTTTCGATAGTTTGTTTGGTTTATTTATGGTTGACAGTGAATTTTGTGCGGCTGAAATAAAATGGAATATAACGGAGACAAAGCATTCTTAGCTCTTGGGTTATCTTTGTATTTTAATAAAAAATAAACGAATTTGGTGTCAAGAATGGTACAATTTGTAATCCCGCTTTACTCATAAGCATTTACAAAGCGTATTACAGGCACGGCACCAAATGATTACTTACACGCATTTTTTCAAAATAGACGATCGTACTTACGAAGCATTGTTGTATATTTCCGTTGATATTATGAATAAATGTTATAATTTATAATTTAATATAACATTAATTGATAAAGTTGATAAAGGAAAATTATTTATTACCTATTTCTCAGATGTTCACAAGACCTAAACAATATTTTAAATCAGTCAAAGCAGTTACATCATTAACAATAAGAAAACAAAAAATACTTGCAGAACTGAACACTTAATAACATTAATAGCAGTTACAATATTATTAAACAATGAGAGAGAAAAAAATACTTGCAGAACTTAATAATAAATAATACTAGCTGGTACCCGGCATGCGTTGCAATGCTATTCAAAGAAATAAATTATTTCTCCCTGCATGTCCTTTCCCGTGCGTCCCCGTTGACATCCCGAGTCCCTTTCCGAGAATACTGCACAAGAGTCCCAACTGCTCCCGTCTGGAGCCAGTGAGACTATGGTATCCCCGATCGGGGTATGTTGTGAGGCTGAAGGTAGTGGGGTGGGGAAGAAGATAGGAAAGAGGAAGGTGGGGAAGTACCTGGCTATTTAGATCTGGTCACCAATCACGGCTTATGCCATTTCAAGCAACGTTTCAATTCTGAATGGTGGTCTACCAGGGCGATACTTAGAGTATCTTCCAATCTGAAACGTGCCGCAAATATACTTTATATTATTTTAAAGAAAAAAATTGTGAAATAACACAAATTAATCAAATAAAATTTATTTGACACGCCGGGATTCGATCCCCCGACCTTCGATTTACGAGTCAAGAGCCTTACTTACGTCAATTTTTCTTTCCGTAAGATCCACAAAGTATCGGAAGACTTAAAAAAAACTTTCAATTCCTTCCCCTCCTTCCAATTTTCTTACTTTTTCTTTCCGGAAGAACCTTCTACAAAGTATTAGAAAACTAAAAAAAAAGATGAATGAAATAGGTAAAGTGGTTCTGAAGTTATAGCGTGACCAAGGGAAACAGGGATTCATTTGTTGAAATCCATCTGATTTTTCTACAAATTAAACACAAAAACAATAATTAAAAACGTAGAAATGCATCTGATTTTACTTTTAAATTACCTAATGTAAATAATATTTACATTAATTTAAGAGAAAAATCAGACGCATTTCTACAAATTAAACACAAAAACAATTAATTCTTATTTTATATTAATTTTATATAATTTATAGAATTGTTTCATGATGCGTAAAAAATGTAACAAATTTTGAAAAAAATCTTTTCTTTTATGTCGAAGAACGCTAACCATTAATGTACATGGGGTCCTATTTTATGATTCTGCGATTGTTTTGAAAATGTAATTAATTTCAAGAAATGGCCAAGATCACCTTTAATGAGTGATAGCCAAATAAATAATTTTAAAAAATATATCAATTCGCATCAAGCTCGCCGCCAGCACGTAGCTTGCTTCAAGCGTCCTCGTCATAAATAAACCAATCCCTAGATCGATATCTTGGGGCCTTCTCCATACTAGAAATTTCGTCATCACTGTCACCAACTTAACCAAAAATAAAATGGTCCACCAAAGACAATAACATAGAGAAACTTCAAGGCCATTTGCAACCATAGACAATATAATCGCATTGGACCTACTTTATTAATTCATTAGCCAAATAAATTATTTAAAAATAAAAATGCTTGAAAGCAGAAAAATGTTTTAGTTTCCCCAAGAAAACAACCTTCCATCTGACAAAGCCTGAGGGAATGAGCTTTACATAATTTTTAAAGCTCATTTCCTCAGCAAGGAGCTTTGTCAGATGGAAACCTGTTATCCTGAGGAAATCAAAAATTCAAGCGTTAGTAAAAAACCTAAAATACTTGAAATATGAACTCCTTATAAAAGGAAAACATTTTCAAATAATGATTGGTTTTCTACGACGAATTTACATTTTTCTGCTTGAAAAATGATAACTCGGGGGTACATGTTTAAATTCTTTTTATTTTCAGAAAGACAATCGATAATAGCACATAAAAACACTGGTTCGGTGAATTCGATGAATTGAAAAATGGTTTGAAAAAGAATATCGACAAAGGAATGGAAAGGAAACATGGCTAAAGCGTCATACAGCTGTGACATTAAAGATCAACATAAACAATAGCTGTATTGTTTGTTTATATACGTTCATCTTCAATGTCACATCTATATAGCGTTTTATACATTTTTCCTTTCCAACAGTCACCGTACAGTTCTTGTAGAATGAAATAAAAAATCTACATATTCTAAATTTCCTTTCAACCGAAATTAAACAGAGTACCTATACCTTCATCGGGGACCCATTTCAGCCATCTCACGGTAAAAACCGCATCATGTGTTCTGAAAAAAAATATATCACATTAAACAAAGTTTGTGAACAGAATATACAGTATTTTTTCCTTGTGATGACATACTTAGTTTATCACAAGGGAAAAGTATTCTCACTTCTGTTCAAATGAACATATAAATTAGTAGCATTATTAATTTTACCTGCCATTAACGGTGTTATGGTCTGCCAAACAATGTTATAAGGTGTTCCTAACGTAAAGCTCCAAAATCATTCAGTCTGGAACATTTTCTGAAACAATATTTGTGAAACATTAACCACTCGGACCCATAAGCTTGTGTTAACGATAATATAACATTAACAGACATATGTATGACGTACGAGGCGTACGTATTACAATTATACTTATTAAAGTAAAATAGAAAGAATATTTTATCAATATGTCATTTAACCTCAAATAGATTTACAGATAAATTAAGCTGAATGTTAATGTCTCATGTAATTACCTGATTTCTGGATCAATTGCGGACACATTTGAAACATTTTTCCACCTCTGGAATTCCTGTAAACGATTTTTAAATGAAATATGCCCATGGCGATGTCAACAACACAAATTCAAATTCGTTTGATAATCGCATGACGCAATTTGACGTTTAAAGTTAGACCTATCTATAATAAAATTCAGCTTTATCTATAAGAATTTGGTTCACTCCTGTCAGTTTCAAGGTTAAAGCCAAGTTTTACGCCCGGTCCTCGTTAGACTGTCAAAACGCTTGGCTCAAACGAAAACTACGCGCAGTGTTGCCAGCTTAACAAAAAACTACGTGCTTGAAAGAAATTGCTATTGATAGTGTCGGAATCTCTTAATATTTCTGAAATCTGTTTCATTTATTAATTTGTATTCACGATGGACTTTTGTTTTTTATTCTGATGTTGACGAAGAAATTATAGATTTTATAAGTACACAGTTTATAGTGAGAGAAGTAAACACATGAACAAATTTATCTGATACTCAGTGGTAGAAAGTTTCAAAGATTTCTTATTGAGGAATAGGTATTGATTTATTTATGGAGGAATACTTTGAAGGTTGTAAACATAAAATATACCTACAGCATTCTTATAATAGTTTAAAACAACCTACATAAATGAAATGAAAAACAAAATTACTACTCAGATATTTGTTTTATTTTTAAATCTAACAACAAAATCTCTTTTTGCCCCATTTCATAGTTATGTTTGTTTTATTTTCGCACTTATTTACTGGATCAAAATAAAATAATTCACTACGCAACCACAACATAACCTCAAAATATTTTGACACTCGCAAATTTAAGCCCCCCCCCCCCACCCACACGGACAATTCGAACCGATCGTGCCCTCGCCACTTCAAGTCGCTGTGCAAAAAGTGTGCGTGTGGGTGGTGCTAAGGAACGATGCAACTGTTTTACCGACGCTTTAACGGCGGTAACTGTTTTACCGACGCTAAATGGTATTTAACTAAATAACCGCTCCAACTGCTTGGCGCAGGACGAAACTGAACACATTTAAGTTTAATGTATTTGGTGACTTAAATGCATTTAGTTAAATACAATTAATAAAATTAGCGATAGTTGGTGCAAGCCGCCCTAAATCATAAATATACTATTCCCGACTAAATTCTCGTTTTTTTTTGTCGCTTCCTTACATCCCCCCGTGCAGCTACTCAGGCGCGCAGAGCGTAATAATAATTCGCTATTAAAATATTGGTCGATTTATCTTGGTCTGGGGTCTGGGTCCAACCTTACGCTCGTCGGGTTAAAAAGTGCATTAAATTTTAATTTACATATGTTATGAACTCATCCAAAATCAGTTATTGCTCACGGTTTCATAATAATTGCATTTTTGCGCCCCGAATTACCAGTACAAATTAACTGTAATATCGCCATTTACCTGTATTTATGGACAGCAATTCTGAACGCTCCCCCCAACTCCACCCCCCCCCCCCAAGATAATAAAATATTTTGAAGAGTGAGTTCTTCGTATTAATGAAGTGAAAACGTTTCTAGCACCGTTGTGATTTGAAACTCGATGAAACGAAAAAGCGACACTAAAAACATACAAAAACACATACATCTCTTTAGCCTGCGAGAGAATGAGATAGAATAATCGGTTTCCTCTTTGTGCTGTGCTTTGTAGCCTCCCCACTCCCCACTCTTGTCTTCTTTAGTTTTCTGAAGGTTTCACTTCCACCGCGTGCGAACCGCACGCATGTTTTTTTAATATGTGACCCACCATTTTAATTATTCAGGAGAGCAAAAAATAAGTTTTTCATAATTTTCGTATTTTAAGGAACTTCTATGGAAAACAAAACAAACGGCTAAGGAAACCCTCTTCCAATTCGTATGGTTTAAATCTAGTAAATTGCTTGTCCGCAAAGCACCTGGGGAAAAAATCATTCAATTTAATCACGAAAATGATCTGAAAAAAATGGGGATATAAACGTAGATGACTAGTACTACAAAAATAAATTTCATGTATTGCATACAATTTAATATGGCCGAATTACTCAACACAATTAACTTAACTAGCACTCACTTACATTATTCAACCAATGAAACTAAACTACGCGATTCTATCTTTAGCACCCCAGGCACACTAACTCTATTCAACCAAAATATAAGATCCCTCAACAAAAACTACGATGAACTAGACATACTCTTATCCACCTTTAAAATAGACTTCAAAATTATTATCCTAACGGAATGCTGGCTCTCAACAGCTTTTACTGTAAAACACAAAAAAAACTATTCCGCACATTTCACAACAAAAAATCTAAATCAAAATGATGGAGTTGTTGTTTACATAAAAGATAGCCTTAACGCCTCTGTCTCAAAAATCGCCTTGGAAAATGCAAACTGTTTACAAATAATTGTCGACCCTGATACGTGCATACTCGCTATTTACAGATCACCATCCAGACACAACATTGCACCCTTTATAATAGCTCTCGATACTCACTTAAAAAAAAACTCCCACTTCAAAAACATCATTGTAGCTGGAGATCTTAACATAAATATACTACCACAAGGCCATCCTCAAAATATCGATTACCAATTGATGCTCCTGGAACACGGCATAATAAGCGCCATCAACACTCCAACCAGAGTTACCAGAGACTCGGATTCATGTATAGACCACATAATGGTCAAATCCAAAAGCAAATTATGTAGCGTTCTATTCAAATCCACAATCACTGACCACTACACAACAATGATTGGCCTGACCACACAGACTCTGAATTCAACCATTCAAAATAATATCACAAAATTAGAAACTGATTACGTTAAGCTAAAAAGTTGTCTAGAAAAACAAACGTGGGAACATCAAAAAAAAATACGACAGAAGAAGCCTGGAATTACTTTCTAGCATACCTACAAACGCTCATCACTCAAAACACCACAACAACATTCAACATTATCACGCACCGAAAAAAAAAGACTTAAAAAATGGATCACCCAAAGCATTCTAAATAGCATAAAAAAACGGGACAAACTGCACAAACAAGTTAAACGCAACCCAGAAGATACTTTTCTTTACTCATTTTATAAAAGGTACAGAAATATTTGTTCTCAAATTATACGTAAGGCCAAAGAATTATATTACAGGAACAAACTGATAACTGCAAACTTTGACCCGAAAAGCGTTTGGTCAATTCTGAGAGAAAGTACACATACACCAAAAAACAAAGATGATGAAATCAAAAAGTTACTTATTAACGAAGAAGAAATCGACTTCCTCAAAAATCCAACACTTATTCTTAATTACATTAACAGACATTACATGAATATCGGAGCTAGCCTAGCCGAAAATATAAATAAAATTTCAACTGGAAACGGTAATCAAGTACCTCGAAACAATATGACTCAGTGTTCTAATACAAACATTGACAGACATTTCAAAATACATAAGGTAACTCTGGAAGACACCAAACAAATAATACAATCCCTAAAGGATAACACAACAACGGGACCTGAAGGAATAGACTCGAAAACAATAATAACATTAAGCCACCAACTGCTCATACCACTAACATACGTAATAAATCTTAGTCTGAAAGAAGGAGTATTCCCAAGCATTCTAAAAAAAGGTCTGGTTATTCCCATTTATAAATCAGGACCAAAATATAATGTAAATAACTACAGACCCATTACTTTATTAAACACTATGTCAAAAATTCTTGAAAAAGCAATAAAAGTCCAGCTGCAACATTATTTGGAAAACATGCAAATACTTTCAATAAACCAACATGGATTTAGAAAAAATAGGAATACAGAAAACGCAATTGCCAGTGTAACTGAATTTATTACGCATAACCTAGATGCTAAAAAAAATGTCATATCAATTTATTTAGACCTATGTAAAGCTTTTGACACAATTTCTCACGAAAAACTCTTCAAAAAACTAAAAAAAAACGTCGGTGTTGGTTGGACAGAACTAGGCTTTCTGAAAAGCTTCATGTCGGGTAGAATGCAACAGGTCAAAATTAACAACATGTTAAGCGAGCCACTTCTATGTAGGTATGGAATACCACAGGGAAGCGTTCTTGGTCCCCTAATGTTCATTATTTACGTTAACGACCTGTGTGACATTGATATCGACGGTCAACTCGTAACATTTGCTGACGATACAGTACTTCTCTGCCAGGCAGAAACATGGAATGAGGTATATTCAAAGGCCGAAAAAAGTTTATCGGTAGTTAAAAATTGGCTAAACAACAACATTCTTACCCTAAACACTACAAAAACCAATTATATTACACACAGCATCACACAAAGAGGCCAACCTTCACCGTATACTGACCTTATATTACACAACTGCGGACAAACTTCTCCCACCTGTCAATGCGAGCGTATTGAAAGGGTTAAGCACACAAAATACCTAGGAGTTATAATAGATGCCAACTTGCGCTGGACTGACCACATAACTTATATCACAAGCAAACTGAAACGAGTCATGCATCTATTTAAATTCAATTTTAAACATATTTCCAAGAACAATCCTCAGGACCATATTCTTTGCACTTTGTCAATCCATTATCTCATACGGCATACTGGCTTGGGGAAGTGCAACGAATGTAGCTTTAGACCCTTTAGTAAAAATTCAAAAGGCAATAATTAAAGTCATCCTCCAAGTACCGTTCCTTACAAACACGAATGTAATTTACGAAACACTGGACGTCATGACAATAAGACAACTCTATGCCAAATCTGTACTAATATACTTCTTCCAACATGAACTCCACATTCCAATGCAACCACAAATAGCGATTAAAACCAGGGCCTCTACAAAAAAAACCATAAATATTCCAATAACTCATACCTCACACGGGCAGAGAAACTTTAAGTACTATGCAACCAAACTTTATAACTGCATGCCCAATACACTGAAGCAACTATTAACCTCAAATAGATCAACAATCCATCACAAAAAACTAATCAAAGACTGGATCAAACAACAAGGTATTCTCTTTACTCAAAAGATTATAACACCTACCCAAACATGACCCAACCCAAACTTAAAAAAAAAAAAAACAAAAAAAATTGTTTCGGGACACAAAAAGTACCACAAAAAAGGACCACAATATTATTTAATACTAGTGGCGGGAGGTCTGTAGAAAAATTATACCTAAATTGTATATCAAGTAATTCCTTTATCTTATACATATTCTAGATATCCTGAAATAACCTGCATATAGATACTGCCGTCATGGATCGACCCACGGTGCCCTTCTTGACAAAATCAAGGAGGATACTGTGCTTCGACTCTTGTCGACAGAAGAGCACTTAGCCTAAAAATGGGAACACCTCAGCACAGGTTCGCCCAGTGAGGTGTTCACAAAACACTACTTTTAACTAATTTACGTACAGTTACGGATCAATAACATTTTTCATATTTTTTATTATACTGAAACTTATTATTTATGTACTTAAACCAATGTAATAATCTGTTAATGTTTGCTCTCAAACATAAAAAACTAAGTCCACCAACTAACTTAACTATGAGTCCATCAGGTATCTAGGGAAATTAAAACAAAAACATTAATTAGTAATTAAAATAATAACTTAGAACTAAATTTCTTAAAAGTAAATTTCTTAATAATAAAGAACAAAATAAGAAAAGAAAGTCACGAAAACAAGGAGTCAACCATCATCTAGTAAATTAAACAAAGTTTTGATTTTACTTTTAAAAAAAGGAGACCTGTTGTTTTCGTGTTAATTTAACAAGGTTTATACTTATTAAATACTCAACATCATTTATTTTAAAAAACACAACCAAATAAATTGTAGAAAAGAAAAAAAATTGATCACTTTTCCTTGTACAGGAAATAAAGGCCAATTTGGCTTCACTTTAGGGTGGTTAAACAGCCCTCACTTATACTGAATTTACGCTATATTTAAATAGCAAAATGAGTAACCTATCTAACTATGTCCATCCGGTTAAACATTCTTTTGACGAAACTTAAAATTAAACAATACTTAAAATTAAACAAGCCTAAATTATGAAAATATCTTTATAGATATACATTTTTCAACTCAGAACAATGGAGTTCAATGTTGGCAAAACTAGGACACAAGGAAATACTTTTCTGTGTTATAAGAGTATAGAATCAGTTTACAAACTGTCTATTAGACGTGAACAGAGTAGAGATTTTACATTGGATTATCTATCTGTCAATATTGAACCAGGAATTACAATTCCGAAGATATACCTATTTGTAAGACGGTCGTCAAACTAGAATAATATTTAAATTATCCATTTTTCCAAAAATCAAATCAGGTCAGATTTTATAAAACAATAAATACCTGCCAATCAAGGTGGTCAGATTAGGATTTACATAACACAATACCTATCTATCAGATCATGACAAAAGTCAATTGGTACTCAACAGCAAAACAGAAACTAGAAAGTTAAGCTCACAGCTAAGGATATACAAAAATCCATAAAACAACCTGCAGCAAACACTCAACAGAGTGACATTGTTTGTAAAAAAAATGAGACCAAGGCAATACCCAAGCTGGCATTCCTTAAAAAACACTCCACGTGTGGACAAAAGTCAGCATTTCTTGTACAAACAAAACAAAATGTGTGATCAACTATGGCTTTCAGTGAGTTGGCACTATTCGAGGGGTGATCAATTCAAAATTTTAATGAATGACACTAGTTACACTTAATTTATAGTTTAGTACTGATATTAACAGTAAGACACTAATGTTTATATTATTTAGACTTAAAAACTATACAGCACACACTTTCCTGTATTAGAGGCAAAGCGATAATTCCAAAGGAATTAATTACTAGTTAAGCATGCCAAAGCAGTACTTCCTTTGTTAGAGACAAAAACAACTATCTTATGAACTAAGATTTATATAAAGAACTTTTAGGAAAGCTAAACCATACTTAAACTTATGAAATACAAACTAACAATAATAGAACTAACAGAACTTATGTGCATCACAAAGTAGCTCAAGTCTCTGAAACACAAAATTCCAAGATATTTCTTCTCAATTTCCCTGGAGGTTCTATGGGCTATGGGCAATAAAAGGGCCTCCAGTAGACTCAAGAAAGAAGGGCATAAACTTAAAAATAATAGCATTACAACTTAATCCGTTATACAGACGGACCAAAGTATGAAATCAGTGTGTGTTTACCTATGTGAATAAGTATATTATTACCAAAATAATCATACATTTAATAATACAAAAAAACTCGAAACTAGTGTATGTTATTATTAACAGAAAAGCATAGTAACGAAGGAAAGAAAGACCTAATTAACAAAATTTGGGCGCCAGTAACCACAAGGATCACATTCCAGTTTACCGAGGGTAAATAAACGGTTTATCGTCAATGAACTAGAATTAAGTGTCCGTACTGAGCACAAGATTTGGAGGTACCAAACTCCAAAGCATGAGACCAGAACAATCACAAAAGAAACAAATGTAATAATGTGAAGGGTTGGTAGGCCTACACACTACAACATTGGTCTCCTTAAAGAAAAAAAACAAAACTAATCTATCCGAACAATATCTTTGACGTGAAAATTACCTACAATTATACCTTGCATATCTGCCAAGGTGTACACTAAATCCGAGACTCTATTTTTTATAACATTACGAACGTATCTAGGTGCCAACTTATGGGAAAAGTAATCCGGACCACTGGATTGAACAAAATTCCTTCTCCAAACGACATCACCTATATCATAAACCACGAATTTACGGCGTAAATTATAATGTTGAGCATTCTTTTAAAGGCCTGTACTAATGCATTTGAAACTTGTTCATAAATAGGAACTAAGTCTTCCAACTTTTTTGCAAATTCGGCACTAGACTGATCTAAAGGTATGTCCACGACACTAGAAGAAACATTAATTTTGTGTAATTTGCCGTCAATAATTTGTTCCCTGCCGTGCATAAGGAAAAAAGGCGTGAAACCTGTTGCAAAATTAACCGTATTATTCAAGGCTGACTGAATCTGAGGCAGAAATCTAGACCACTTACGATGGTCAGACTCAGTCAAGATAGACAAGGCAGTCCCGATAGTTTGGTTATACCACTCAACTACATTATTTTGCTGAGTGTAATAGGCGTTATAAAAAAGGCATATCAACATTATAATCGGCCAACAATTGTTTGAACTCTTTTGAAACAAATTGTTTACCATTATCACACACAAAGATTTGTGGAACACCGTGAACTAGAAAAATAAATTGGTCAACATTTTTTACAATGCTTCAGTAGCATTTCTGAGCGGAAAAATCCAAGTATATTTGGAAAAAACGTCAACAACCGATAAAATGTACATAAATCCCGCGTAACTACGTGGAAGAGGTCCAACAAGGTCGATAGACAACATTTGCATCGGTCTGTTGACTATTTTTGGATTCGCAGAAATACCAGCCGGCGCAGATGTATTTATTTTATGTGCATTGCACGTTTTACACTTATTAACAAACTTTTTGATGTCATTATACATACCCGGCCAAAAGTAACGGAGTTGAACTTTCTTATACGTTCTGAATACACCTGGGTGGCAAGAGCTAATAGACTCGTGTTCTTTACTTAAAATAGCGTTACGGTCTTCAAAAGGCACAACCAGCTTCCAGGCTGTATCCTCTTGCAAAGCGAAACGAGATTTAGAATGTGGAAATAAACAATTATCTTTAATTTGGAAGTTATCGAAACGTTGGGGATTATTCATACAATTGGAAAACAAATTACTATACCAACTATCCGAAGTTGTAGGCAAAGAATCTATGGCAGCAACAGTAAAATCGTCTTTACGAGAAAGAACATCTGGAACAGTATTTAATTTACCCTTTCTGTGCACCACATCAAAAGAATACTGAGAAAGACGCGTAGACCAACGAGCAAGTCTACCTGTTGGATTGGACAACGAAACCAACCACTGCAAACCGGAGTGATCCGTCACCACTGTGAAATGAACACCTTCTACGTAAGGCCTGAAATGATTGACTGATTCTAACACCGCAAGGAGTTTGCGCTCCGTAACGCCGTAGTTTCGCTCGCGAACATTTAAGCACCTAGAGAAAAAAGAAACAGGATGTTCTTCACCGTCAAATACCCGGGTAAGCACGCCGCCGATTCCAACGTTGCTCACGTCGCAATGAATAGTAAAGGGCAAAGAAAAATCAGGACAACTAATAATGGGAGCAGAAGTTAGAGCTTTTTTTAATTTTTTAAACGCGTCTTCCGCTTCTGAAGACCAAGAAAAATTACTTATTCCCATTCTAGAACCAGTGAGCTTTCTCAACGGGGCCGCAATAGTAGAGAAATCTTTAATAAAACGCCTGTAATAACCACAAAGACCTATAAAAGCTTTAATTTGCTTTGAATTCTTAGGGGTGGGGTAAGTACGAATACATTCTAATTTAACGGGGTCTGTACGAAGACCTTTCGCGTCTACGATATAACCTAGATATTTCAACTCTTCTTTACAAAACTCGCATTTTTTGAGGTTAACTGTTAGGCCCGCATCTCTTAAACGTTCATAAATTTTATTCAAAATCTTCAAATGTGATTCAAAATCTTCCGAAATAATAATTAAATCATCGAGATAACAGAACACGTTCTTTTCGAACTCAGGACCAAAAAGGGCATCCACAAGATGCTGCAATTCGATGGAAGCTTTCTTAAGACCGAACGGCATCCTCACAAATTCAAACAAACCATGGCCTGGTACAACGAAAGCCGTTTTAGGACAGGATTCCTTATCCAAGGGAATCTGCAAAATGATTTGGACAAATCTATATATGAAATTAAACGAGCACCCCTTAGTTTATCTAAAAACGCGAAATATAAGGGAGGGGGTAGGAATCTGCCAATGTGACGCTGTTCAAGCGCCTCGAGTCCAAACAAAACCTGACAGAACCATCCTTCTTAGGAACAATCAAAACTGGATTTGACCAAGCCGAACGAGAACGGCGGACAACACCTAAATCCAACATTTCTTTTAATTGTGCTTCTAATTGCTTCTGGCGAGTTTGCGATAATGTATAGTAACTCTGCTTAACAGGATTCCCTGTTGTATTTATTTTATGACGTACTAAATGGGTTTTACCTAAACCATGTTCTTCGAAAGAAATTGACTTAAACTTAACTAAAACCGAATTTAATTTGAGATTGTCTTGGGGGAACAGCAAGGAAGCTGATGTTAATTTGCGAACCTCACTGACAACCTTCCCAAAATCAACATTGCTGTCGACTTTTGGAAACAACTGAGGGGCCACGTCGAATTGCTTCCAAAATTCCACTCCCAAAACAATTGAAGAGGACAGAGACGGGATAACGAAAAACTTAATATATTTCTTAATATTATTATATAATACTAGTACTCGCATAGTACCAATTATATCCTGACGTTTGCCATCCGCGGTGGTAACGTAGGAATCTAACTAATTTAACTTATATCCTAAACTTATGAAAAAATTATAAACAGAACCCCCGAAACAACTGACAGATACTCCACTGTCCAAAAGTCCCGAAAAAACTAATTCTTAATTTTAATATTAACACGTGGTCTAACATCTTGTCCACAATCAGATAGCACATGCGTCCATGTTGTGCGTGGTAAACTTAGATATATTACTAGGAACCGACGACGACCTCCTGTCATCCTTGTGCACAGAACGCAAAAGATCGTCGGCTAGTTTTTTGAATTATACTTATTCGCGTCATTATGCTTAAGAGAATCCCTTTTCCATTTTTGACAAAATTGTTTCGTATGCCCCTGTTCCTTACAATAGAAACAATTAAAAGTTTTTTTACTATTTAAAGAAGAACTTGAAGAAGACGCGCGTGGAGAAAAGGAAGCTTGTTTATGTGTAACACGGGGAGAATACGAGCCTTGAGCTTGTGGCGGATACGACGGTTGAGAATATGGAACCCGATGAGAATATGACGTTTTAGGAAAAGGAACTCGCGGAGATGAATTAAACTGTGGTGCGGGTTTGTCTACCGAAAGCTTTTCAAATTTACTGCACACACTTACTAAAGCTGAAAGACTCTTTTCCGAGAAATAGGCAATGGCCAAGGCGTATTTAGGTTGGAGACTGTCACAGACTAAGTCCACCAACTATTCCTCAGAGAGCGGAACATCCAACCTTAAGTTTTCTAACTGAACATCTTCGACATATTCCACTATAGCTTGGTTAAACTTTTGCTTCATAGCGAACAAGGCTTTTAAAGCTTCCGTTTGATTGGTACAAACGTCAAAACGAGAAATGAGGAGCTTTTTCAAGGTTGACCAAGACAAAGAGTCATCAAAAATAATTCTAAACCAGGAAAGAGCTCTTCCCTCCAAGAGGTCAGAGAAAGAGGTAACAACCGAGGACAACTCCACCTTCCGGCATCTGGATAATTCTTCTATGCGTAAAATGAAATCCCTGACATCCGAAGACCCAGAAAATTTTAAACCCCAAGAATGAACGGACGAAGAAGAAGTTGGAGGAATAGCCGACTGGTAATAATTATTAATTATAGTTTTAGTGTTTTCTGAATTAACTGTATTATCATCACCTATATTCATATTGGAACCACCCCCATCTTTCAAGCTTTTATTAAAAGAGCAAGCCTGTTCGCGCATACTAGATAATGTAGCTTCCGGAACGATGTTACGATCCGTTAACAATTTTATCATTTCTTCCTTAGTCACCCCATTGATATCGGAAATCGCCATTTTTGTTATACTGGTAAAAAAAAAAAAAAATTAAAATTTTTTTTTTTTTCAAAACTGAAGAACAAATAAAATTTAAATTATTGAAATTAGAATTATTTAATTTATAATTAAATTATATTAAAATAAACGTAATAATAAAATTAACCGAATTGTTATAAATAATAATTTATTTGTAACACGTCAACTACCAAACACCCTGTACGTATAAACTCGATAAGTAATTATTGATTATTAATAACGACGATGCAATGTATAACTTATTTAAAATTACCTTGGAATGCAGCAAATATTTAAAGTAATTATTATTTTTTATGGAAAAAGTTCGGTTTATGGGCGAAATTCCTAAAAAATAAAACTAGTTATTTTTATACTAATTTGGGGTCGGGGAATCCGAATCTGAAAGAATTAGGCGGCGGCAAGCAATATTAACTGAATTACACGACTTTAAAAAATTTTATACACATACAGGAAAATAGCCATTTTGGAAGCATTTTGATTCCTAGAAAATCAAATTCCTAAAAAATAAAACTAGTTATTTTTATACTAATTTGGGGTCGGGGAATCCGAATCTGAAAGAATTAGGCGGCGGCAAGCAATATTAACTGAATTACACGACTTTAAAATTTTCTATACACACACACATGAAAATAATCATTTCGGAAGTATTTTGACACACGTAGTACAAAGATCATAGAAAAACAAGGAATATACAAAAACATGTGCCGGCAGTGTTACCAGCTCTCAAAAATATTTATCCCTATATCAATAATTTCCGACACGATAATTCCTCACATAACACATTAACCTGATGAATTACGACTATCTCAACGGCCGTATTCTTAAACCAAAAGTATGAAAATTCGTAGTCTTAAAAATCCGTAACCTAACCTAACCTAACGCTAGGTTTGTGTAACATGGTTTGTGCCCCTTTATACCGCCTGCTCGCGTCACGGCAAAAAAACATCCCTGTTTTCAAGTAGTTTAGCGGCTACGCTAGGTTTGTGTAACATGGTTTGTGCCCCTTTGTACCGCCTGCTCGCGTCACGGCAAAAAAACATCCCTGTTTTCGAGTAGTTTAGCGGCTACGCTAGGTTTGTGTAACATGGTTTGTGCCCCTTTATACCGCCTGCTCGCGTCACGGCAAAAAAACATCCCTGTTTTCGAGTAGTTTAACGGCTACGCTAGGTTTGTGTAACATGGTTTGTGCCCCTTTATACCGCCTGCTCGCGTCACGGCAAAAAAACATCCCTGTTTTCAAGTAGTTTAGCAGCTACGCCGGGTTTATGTAACATGGTTTGTGATACAAAAGTGAGTAAAATTTATAATTTATAAAAAATAAGTACGTAAAATATAAACATGTTATTTTACCTTATTAATATTACTGCTTAATGGCAACACTTAATTTTGTGTGGTAAAAACATCTATGTTATCTTGTTTTTCTATGATCTTTGTACTACGTGTGTCAAAATACTTCCGAAATGATTATTTTCATGTGTGTGTGTATAGGAAATTTTAACGTCGTTTAATTCAGTTAATATTGCTTGCCGCCGCCTAATTCTTTCAGATTCGGATTCCCCGGCCCATAGTTAATATAAAAATAACTAGTTTGATTTTCTAGGAATCAAAATGCTTCCAAAATGGCTATTTTCCTGTATGTGTATAAAAATTTTTAAAGTCGTGTAATTCAGTTAATATTGCTTGCCGCCGCCTAATTCTTTCAGATTCGGATTCCCCGACCCCAAATTAGTATAAAAATTACTAGTTTTATTTTTTAGGAATTTCGCCCATAAACCGAACTTTACGCGAATAGTACCACCAAGATATTCTCCCAATATTTAAGCAAGCTTACATTAAACAATCACTTATGACAAACGTCAGTCACAAGTCGCCTGATGTTTGTAAAACAAAGATAATGTATTTAATTAACTTCCGCGCCTCATAAGTAATCAATAGACGTTCAATTTAAACACCTCGGAATTAATCATAAACGTAAACACTTACATAAACGACGAATGTCAATGATTGACAACTGAGCTCCGATAAACCATAACATAGATGAAAAATAGACAGTTGACAGATAATATGGAATTGCCAGTAAACAGAAAAAACGTTTCCCAACAACATTTTAGTTATCACCTCGAGATAGTATGAATTAATTTTTTGGTTAACATTATCTTAATGGCAACACTTAAAGTTGGTGGCAATATAATTAGACGCCTTACGAAAAGGTAAACAAACAATAATATACAACAGAAACAGCATTTAACATAATGAAGTGTATTTTCAGAATTTAGTTTTTTAATGGCAATTAAATGACACACAGTATCTCTGCAGAACGGTTAATATCATTTGACGGGATGAAGAAGTGATAAGGTAATCAAGGTATATATCAACAATATAGATATATATCCAAATATATGCACACACACACACACACACCGATTCAAATCTAATATTTTTATCAAAAGTACTGAAAATCCACCCCCACATGACAGAAAATTACGTTTCGGGCACCGAAAATAATTGATTTTACACGTTGAGCGCCACTGTAAGGGGATTATGTTCTGGTACAATCACGGACATATGGATGTCTATGGGTACAATATAAGAGTAGTATAATTTTATACACAGAGCAGAGACCAGAGCTCAGGATAATGGGAATAGTAGTTTTCTGTCAAGTAGGTAGGAAATCATAAAATAAAAGAAGATGAACTTTATAAAACTATATTGTAGGCAACATAAAAACAAACATGAGAGTGCAAATTTCATACCAATGAAAGGTTAGGATTAAATTTATACCAATGTGATATTAAGAATACAAAACATAAACAAACCAGATGGACTCCTGGACACGCTAAGCTAACTAAACGAATATAACACCGGACGACGACCGCAAACTTGCTTCGTAGAGAGAAAAGGTCCCGGGACGGGACTTCCAGCCTCAACAACTGGGGACGGCGCGGAATCTAGAGAGCCTAGGTCTTCCTTCTATTTGGGAAGAAGGCCGCTACACCTCCAAAGAGCGTCTCCAGCCTCAGGCTATCTCAACAAACTCCATCCGAAAGGCACGTGGCCTAACCAGTCTCCAAGACTTACGGATTTCGGTAGAACTATCAGCAATCCATGACTTCGCGACGCGGGGTCATAATGGCATATTATTCTAGCCACAACAAGGACCAAATCACTTTACAATTTCATGTCCAAAAACATTTGCACAAAATGGCCATCTACCAACACCGGAAAAAGTGGGATTTAGATATCATCCACTAAAAATAATACCGTACACGAACTACTCGTGTTACGAAAAAACACCCCGCGCCTTTTAAGGTTAAAATCAACTTGGATTCACATGATTTAACGAAATTGAAACACCTTGATGGTGAGTGACTAATTCACAAACAGCTGCCCAAAGAGCACTTCCTCCCGAACAGCGATGGGCAGTGCCCATCGCTGTTCGGGAGGAAGTGCTCATAGACAAAAAACAATTTTGTCTTCCCAAAAAAAAACTGCCAGTCTCCAAAAAAAACACCATAGACAAAACAACCAAATAGGCAAGAACTGCACTAGTCACATAATATTTATGTGACAGTTTGTACGTTAGCATCTGCAGTTGTCATAGGGAACGATGAGAAGTTCCCGAAAGTAATCGATACAATCCTAATCGATCGACCATGCTATTATTAGATACCCAGAGAATTCTTGTATATTATTGCTCGTCAAGCGGCTAAGCATAGACAACAAGCACAAAAATAGACAACAAATTTACGTGCTTGCCATCAAGCCGCTTGATAGTCTCCGAAGCCGATCTTCCGACCGGATTTGATAGTTTCCGGTGGTTGGGTGCGTTGGAGGCAGTTGGAGGTCAATTGAAGGCAAAAAAAAAATTTCGCTTCATGTCTCATCTAAATGAAGCACATCAATGTTAGTGGATTGTTGATTATTTTTCGAACATCGCCCCGAACGATTTTTGTACTTTCTTGTTTGCAACAAAGATTGTTACCAAGAGGTTTTGTGAGACATATATACAAACAAGGTGTAGTACTTACCATACCATAACGGACATTATTCATAGTTTGGAAGTCGTTAAACCAGATGAATAAGTATTGTATATTAAAAATAAAGGAAATGAAAAAGATACATTCGCTTCGAGAAAAAGTATCTACAAACTTATTCAAACGGTCGCGGTCGGAACAGATCAGGGTGGCTAAACATATTGTCAACTGTGTCTGTAGTTACCTAGATAGGAACGTAGCTACTGGAATTTCAAACCATAATAATTACACTCCGTTGTATTCTTTTGTTACTTCATTTTTAATTGTTAAGCAACGTCACAAATTTTCCCGATTCGTTAGGTTTTGTTATTTATTGTTGTATTTAAATTTGATACGTAAAACTAATTTTCTACATACACATTACTAAATTTTTGATTTGAAAATGACATCCCCTAAAAACAATGATATCGTCACCAAAAATGCACTGGACAAGAGTAAATGTAAGTAAACCACACACAAGATATAAAAAAATCATTATTATTATTATGTATTTATTTTATTTGTTTGCAGGGGATGAAGTTGTCCTAAAAATAACATCTCTACCGACGCCTTTGATAGAGATGTGCACAAATATATTTGCCAGTCGAAACGACATGATCAATTGCTTGAAAGCCATGGAACTTACTAATGTAAAAAACCTCATTTATAATTATTATAGGTATGCTGGATGAACCAGCCCGACAGATTTTATATTATTTTTTTAAGCCAATACATTTTTGCAGGAAATAAGGGAAGCCAACTTTGCAAGTAAAATACTTCAGTGGGAGAACGACAGTGAAAACCTGGGGGTGCGGGTTGGAGAAACTGCCAAACTATCTGAGGAGGATTCCCAGAAGATTTCCCAAGAAGTGTCTGCATTAGTTCGACAGGTATCAAACATTACAATGAGCCGGAATATCGGTTGCTTTTTGTACTCGCTACCAAGTTGCCCTCTGGTAGGAGCCCTGGCAAGATAAGCCTAATGATATCGTTGCTAAAAAAATACCGGTCTAATGTTATGTTGAATATACTAGTAGTGTGGAAATGCACGTGTTCACAATGAGCAACACAGCGTACAGTGCGTCAATAAATTTTAGAAAAATGGAGGTCTCTTCAATCGCTTAAATGGTATTAAATGGCAATATCATGCTATTACTAAAGGTCCAAGTGAATATTTTCACATCAATATCAAACGATTCTCAAATGTTCTGATATTAGTTGTAGGTATCTAATTCCAAGGAAGCGTACAAAGGGGGGGGGGGGTAAGGGAGTTAAAACATCCTCTATCGGCCTCAGTATTGCGTAGAAAAAAATAGAATTTCTAATAAATTATCCAACGCCCCCACCCCCCCCCCCGTTCTCTCTTGCTCCGTGGATCGAACCTCTCCTCTTAGGGTCAATTTATTTATTTATTTATATTTTATTAACGCCCTAGTGGGCTTTTACAAGAAAAGAAGCAAATATATAGTTTACAATATTAATTACATGTATTACATAAACAGTAAAACAGAATAAATATGAATGCAATCGACTCGTTAGGTAAAGAATATTACAACATAAAAAAGAAATGAAATGAAATAGTACAAGTTGTACTTACAAAAAACTAAAACAATTCAGCTTTAAATATTTATACATATCATTAAAAATAATAATAAGACCTGACATAGAACAATGTGTAAATAGAACTGCAAAAATTTTATAAAGTAAGTATACATTTTACTGGTGAGGTTTAGATGAGAAAATATTTTATGAGAAAAACAAAAAAAATAATAAAAGTTAATTATTAGCAGATAGAATCGAGATTAGTTGATTTTTGAAACATTCAAAACTGTCAATACTAAATATATCTATAGATTCGCAGTATTTATTCGCAAGGTTATGGATTCTTGGAATTGGTGAGTATATAGAGTAATTAGTGTTGAGTTTATTGTTGCATTTAAAAATATCTTTACTACGAGTTTGTCTAGCGGGTATGCTAATGCAAATTAGTTTCAACAAATTAGGGCTGTCAATTAAAGATTTTATAATTTTGTATAAAAATAATAAATCAATTAACACTCTTCTATCTGATAATTTAAGAAGTCTGGTTTCAGCGCGTAAGTAATTATAATTTATAAAGTCGATTGGAATTTTCATTTTAAAATTGATGTACCGAAGAAATTTGTTTTGTACCTTTTCCAATGATTGAGAATGAACATTGTAATATGGTAACCATACAGAGGAATTGTATTCTAATCTGCTTCGTACTAGTGAGCAATACAGATGTTTTAATGTTAACATACTTTTAAAATTTGCCCCCATTCTCAAGATAAAACCTAGTATTCTCATTGCATCGCTTGTTATTTCATCGATGTGTACATTGAACTGTAGACTCTCGTGGAATATAACACCAAGATCACGAATCTGCGATACAGGAAGAAGATTAACACCATTCATATCATAAGAAAAATTAAAAGGATTTTTACCACTGTAAAAACTAATAATCTGGCATTTACCAATATTTAGTTGTAAATCATTGACAGAACACCACGCGCATAGTTTGTTCAGGTTTAACTGCAGAATAGCGCGATCGTCATCGTTTCTAATTGTTCTGTAAATCTTCAGATCATCAGCAAATAATATGACTTTGACATTACTAAAAATATGAACTAAATCATTTATGAATAAGCAAAATAATATCGGGCCCAAATGAGATCCCTGTGGTACCCCACTCGAGGCAGCAAATGTATAAGAAGTGAACGAATCAACTTTGACCGTTAAGTACCTTCCCAATAGATAACTCTTAAACCATTCCAAAATACTCCCTCTCATTCCCCACAACTTCAGTTTTCGTAATAAGAGTCTGTGGTTAACCTTATCGAATGCCTTACTGAAATCAGTATATATGGAATCAGTTTGATGTGATGAAGTCAAGGCATTAACAATGTCATTCGTGTATAATATTAAATTGGACAGGGTTGATCTTCCTTTGATAAATCCATGTTGAAGCGGTGAGATGGTTTGATTGATTTGGGATATCAATTTGTCTAGTACCAGGCTTTCAAAGAGTTTGGGTAATGTAGACATGGTGCATATTGGCCTATAGTTTGTTACGTCGCTCTTATTTCCTTTTTTAAAAATGGGTGTCAAAAGACTAAACTTCCAAAGGTCAGGGAACACACCTGATGAGAGTGACTTTGTAAATAACTTATGTATGGGATACGATAATGTATGCATACAATTAACTAAGAATCTGGGTGGAACTTTGTCAGGTCCTGCGGATTTGCGGGAATCGAAACTCTTCAGCTTGGATATAATATCATCTATGGTTAGAGTACAATCAGATATATCAAGAGTCTCAACTAAATTAGAGCAAGAGATATTGCTATCTACATTTGCATTAACACATACACCGCTAAAGAAATCGGAGAACATAGCATATCTCTTCTGTATTTGAATATCTTTGTTCATCATAAATATATAGCATCGGACATTTTTAGTCTTTCGAAATAACTTTCATTCACCCCTGATATTTAACCCTTCACCTTGTAATAACTTCAGGCGAAGATTTTGGCATCGGAGAACACCCAACTGAGAGTACAACTGAAGATGAAGGGTGAGCAAAAGCAGGGAATTCATAAAAGGGTATGTTAGATTAATAAACACTATTTCTCTCATTCTTTCGCTATAAAAAAGCTTATACATTTAACGGCCCATCATTCAAGCGACCGTTTGTTTTTTGTAAAATTCGCGGTGTACCCGCTCAAAAAGAAGAAGATGGAGAGATATGTAAACACGAACGTTGAAGAGAGCGTGCTTATATTAAAAACAATAATATTTAAGCGAAAATTGTGAAAATGTTTGACAAAAAACGACTCGTATAAAATAGAGCCAAAATCTCGTGGGGATTGTCTAGAATAGCATGTAAAGAAATACTGTGAATATTTTCATAATATAACTTGTAAAATTACTTAACAAAACGTGTTTATGATAATTTTCGGAGCGTATTTTGCGATTTTTTGTATCGAGGGAATTTAATATAAATGCCGTTCGGCGTGGGAAATGTGCAGATATTATCTTCAAGAATAACAATTATTAAGTGGGAAAATATGTAATAAATCGGTAGAAATGCAAGATTCCGGGCCTCAAGTGGTAGTTAAAATGAGTATTAGACAGCGGTTTGTCCATTCAAACCTATACCCCCCCCCCCCCCCCATTTTTTCTGGATTTTGACACTTCAAATATTTGTTAATATAATATAGATATCGACAACTAGCGTTTCGGTACGTTTTGCTTTTTTTTATAAGTTATTTCTTATAGGAGTTAGACCCTCCAAAAATCGTTAAAAGTGCCTGGTTTGAACGCTATCAACAGACGTTAAGTACACAAATTAGACAACGTATTTAAAAAAAAGCAAAACGTACAGACAGAATATTTTCTTCTAATACAATTATTCTATTCCTATCCCTATCCCTTGTTCTATCCTACCCCCTTTGGTCATATTTAACTGTATCGTATCGTAACTGGGTTCAATTCCTAGATATGACCTACCTTTTTCTGATTTTTTTATTCCAAATTTTCGGAAGAGAGAATATTTTGTTGTTTGTAAACGCTTTATTGTACAATATTTTAACTGTTTTACATCTAATTCTAGACAATGAAATTAAAACAATTTATGGTTTAGATCTTTCTCTCGCCGGTAAATTTATTGCTACCCGACCGTCAATTATTTCTGGTAAAAGGCATTGGTGATAGAAGTTTTCTAACAGCAGCAGTTCGATTTTTTGCCAGATTTAATCATTTTTCTCAATTTTTTCACAATGCAAACACTTTAGATTTCGGATGAAAGGGAAATGACGATTACTGCACCTGCGACGTATCAATTGCACTCATTGGCCGCTTTGATTATGATAAACTTTTAAAGGCTCCTATTGGTTGAGATATGAAATGTAAATTACGCCAGGTCTGCGCTCATTGGTCACTTTGATTATGACTTCACTTTTCAAGTATTGGTTGAGATTGTTTTGGTAAAGTTTCGCTTCTACCGCGTGTAAACTGCACTCGAATTTGTTTTTTAAAGAAAGACAAACATTCCCGGGTTACGAATAACCCAAAACCCAATATTTGAAAATCTCCTACTACCACCACAGTAAGCGGAAAATTACTTGTGTCGTGATAGCTTACTTAGCCAGCCGAGGAATCGAACATGGGACGCCTGGGTTGGACCCAAACGCGATGCCAACTCAGCCACTGACCGGAATAAAAATATAAATAACAGTAAATAAAAATAACAGTAATACGACGACTAATATGTAACTGGCCTTGTTCTAAGGTTTTGGCCGCAACCACATTTTTTTTTTCAAATTTAGATGCTGTAAGCCGCTTACAAAATTTATTGCCCACAAATTATTGTCGGTTTGGCTTGTTTGGCCCACCGTATTCCGTCGAGTTCTTCGTTATTCGATGGAGAGTTTTGAGAAATTCCTCTTTTTTCGTTTCAAACAATTCAGGTGACATATGCAGTCCTAATGCCCATTAACCATAATTTTCATCGGAACCTGTATTTTTTTTTCTCTTTTCTATCTTGTTTTATTTATATGTTAGTCTTCTCCTTCCAATGTCGGTTTCTTTATCTGAGGTGCACGTCATTTACCAGGACTGTGGCCTTTTTTTGTTTTCGTGAATGGGTTGCCATTTCACTATTCCATGAAGTTACTGCTCCAAAACTTCTTCCTTGGTATGATCCGCTTGGTTCCATGTCAACTCAGAATGAAACCAACTCAGAAACACCTCAGAAAGGTCATTAAAGCTATGAGAAAATAATTTTAAAATACCCGGTAACCCTAACCTAACTTAACCTATTTAAACAATTTTTTTTTTTTTATCATCACTCTTAATGACATTTCTGAGGTGCTTCCGAGTAGGTTTCATTCTTCATTCTGAGTTGTCTGGTCACCGATCCGCTTGTAGTCAAATTTACTCATTTTCTCCAATTGCTCCGTAGTGTTATTTAGTCACGTCAATAATGAGACTTTCTGCATTCGCTGTTGGAGACAACAAAAATTGTTGGACATATCGGTCCATATTTCACAATCTGGAAGATCGCTTACTACATTTTGATCAATATTGAAGTAAAACTTCTGTAACGCTTGACTTGGGGAGTAAGCTGGTGAATGCGTGTTGAGAGCGTTACAAAAAGCGAGGCGAACGGTAGTTGAGAGGGAGATATAAGTTAGTCAAGATAGAAAGAGAGAGAGAGAGTTACGTTTCGTATATTACTGTAGGGGCAAGAGAGAGAGGTAAGAGCACACATTTTCTTTCTCTCCTTCTCTCATAGCCAGTTACGTTTCGTAAATCTAAGACACAGTGCAGGCCGTATCACACTGTAGGAGCAAGAGAGAGCAGTGCGCGCGCACATTTTCTTTCTCTCTTCCTATCATATAGAAAAAAGTTTTACTTCAGTCGTGTGGTCTAAAGTACACTCGTATGAAATAGTGTGACGAACACTTTTTTATCACCAAACACATGGTTTGCGGCAGTTTTTTGCTCTATTTTAAACATATTTTCACAATTTTCGCCTAAAAATATTCGTTTTTAATATTAGCGCGCTCTCTCTAACATTCGTATTTACATATCTCTCCATCTTCTTGAGCGGGTACAACGCGCCTTAACTGACGATTCATATTAAAATTTAGTTCACAATTTAGCTTTCCGTTGAAACAGACGGCCCTGAAGCCGTGTAATTTGAAATTTTAAGTACAATTCGAGTGGCGCATCGTCTCAAAAACATTTGTTTCAGGCGGCAACAGCGGTCAGCTCGGCCAGCAGCTGTGTGAAGGAGGATACCCATAGTATCAATATGAGACACATTGAGTTGGAGCGCATCAGTCGAGCGCGCGTCCGCACTCTGGAGCGCGAGCTAAAGGAATTACAGGCCGCTCACGCAGCGCAAACCGTAACCTTGTCCCAGGTAGCCAACGTTTTCCTGATGAATGAATTTTAGTTTAATACGTGAGTAAATAGGGATATACTATTCTGGAACCTGGAACGTGATGTAAAAAATACCGATATTACCGGCCGTTGTTCCAAATCCTACTGATCTACTGATGTTTTTTTTTATTATTATTTCATTTAATAATAATAATAATAATAACGTAGTATTTATATAGCGCAGTTTTGTGATGTTTCACTTCAAGTGCGCTTAATTATAGTAAACTTAAAATTAACCTACAGTGTTCCTTACGAGTCCTTAAAAAATTAATTAAATAATGTGAAATAACGAATATACAAAAATATACAAAGCAATTCCTAAATCAAGTGTAATAAGAATGTTGTGATTGTAAACGCAATTAAAATTAAAATGCTCAATTAATGAGGTCCTTCCTTCATAATTTAAGTGATTGAGCCGAAATTTTGGCTCAGCATTCTTGTTGCATTCACAAATGCAAAAAAAAGTTAATAAATATTGCCTTTTTATTTATTACTAGCTGGGTTACCCGGCTTCGCTCAGGACAACATTCTTGAGTGTTCTGGAATGTTTCTCATTGATGTTCCCGATTCCCTGTTCCCGAACATTTCACAATTTTTCATAATGTTCCGGGATGTTCTGGAACGTTGTGGAATGCTCTCAAATACTCTGACTCGGGAGTCCGGCTTCGCTCACGGAGTGGATGAGAAATAGAATTGACGTTCGAATCCACGACGGATCTTGCTTTATATACCCCATATGGGTAGCCCCATACAAAAAAGACTTAAATGTTCCAGAATAATGTTCCAGACCAGTCCACAACATTCAGGAGTGTTCTGGAATATTCCACAATGATCTGGGATGTTCCGGTATGTTCCTGAACGTTCCATCCTATTCTCGAACATTCCACAACGAACCATAATGTTCCGAGATGTTTTGGAATGTGGTGGAATGCTCAAGAACACTCTGGAACATTTTTAATTGTTCTATAAATTTCAAGGGGGTGAAATTTCCAGTCCTTATATCTTTAAAAGCACGCCCTTCAGGTAAAAACGGGAACATTCTTTATGGATGGTAAATAGAGGGCTACCACACAATATAACTCCCGTTATCGTAACGGGACTTGTCTTTGAGTTTTAGTGGCATGAACCCTTTTTTTAATAATGTGTATTGAAGATTATCCAAACTTCTAGATTTTTCCAGAGCCTTTTACACTCACCGACACTCTCCGCTACTCATTTCTGAAAGCTTCTAGAACTTTCTCTTTCTATAACATCCTAGAGCATTAGGAAACCTTCCAGAACTATCTAGAACCTTCTAAACTCACTGACATACTCTGCCACTCCTTCCTATAGCTTTACGGAACCTTCTAGAACTTTCTACAGTTTTATCGAACCTTCTAGAACTTTCCGGAGACTTCTAAACCCACTGACATATTCCACCATTCCTTTCAGAACTTTGTACAGCTTTATCGAACCTTCTAGAATTTTCCGGAACCTTCTAGACTCACCGACTTTCTCCGCCACTCCTTCCAGAACTTCCTACAGCTTTATGGAACCTTTTAGAATTTTCTGGGACCTTCTACACACACCGACACACTCCTCCACTCTTATCAGAACTTTCTACAGCTTTATGGAACCTTCTAGAACTTTCTACAGCTTTATCGAACCTTCTAGAACTTTCCGGAAACTTCTAAACCCACCGACATATTCCACGTTTCCTTTCAGAACTTTGTTCAGCTTTATCGAACCCTCTAGTACTTCTTTCAGCTTTATGGAATCTTCTAGAATTTTCCGGAACCTTCTAGACACACCCACACACTCCTTTCAGAACTTTGTATAGCTCTATCAAACCTTCTAGAACTTTCGGAATCTTTTAGACGCACCGCCCATTATTTCTGAAAGCTTCTAGAACTTTCTCAATCCACAGTTTTGAAAGCATTTTTGAACCATCAGATCCTTCTAGACACACCGACACACTCCTCCACTCCTTTCAGAACTATCTACAGCTTTATCGAACCTTCTTGAACTTTCCGGAACCTTCTAGACTCGCTGACAAACTCCTCCACTTCTTCCAGAACATTCCAGAGTTATACAGAATTTTCTAGAAGTTTCCGGAATCTTCTTGAAATTTCTAGAGTCTTTTTAGAACTTTCAGCCCTTATATCTTTAAAAGTAAGCCCTTAAGGTAAAAACGAATACCCTTATTCCCTAGGGGCATAAAGATCTACCTACCATATAACTTTCTTGATCGTACGGGCACTCGTTTCTGAGTTTTTGCGTTCCGCACGTTTTTTTGGACTTTCTTTTATAATATATATTGATTATGCATGATGTGACAACAGTTATTGGGTTATCATCTAATTATTAAAATTTGTTATTTTCTTTAATGTTTGTAATGTTATTAATAGTGACCGACCGAAGATTCGGTTTCGGTTTCGGCAAAAAAATCTAATTTCGGCATCAGTTTCGGTTTCGGCAGAAAATCTGTCGAACCTTAGGCAGCACCGAAACTCTGCGTTCGTGAAATATCGCGCGTCGTTTGAATGACTTCGGGTGAGTTCGTGGCTCGTGTGTAATGTTAGTGTTGATTATTGACAAATTTTAGTTCCAAGAAGTAGTTAACTTCTTAATTGTCAATGTTAATTTTGTTAATACTTCAAATTACTGTTTTTTTATTATTATTTCATTTAACATGTGTAATAAGAATGTTGTCATTGTAAACGCAATTAAAATTAAAATGCTCAATTAATGAGGTCCTTCCTTCATAATGTAAGTGTTGATTATTGAGAAATTTTTGTTTCAAGAAGTAGTTAACATGTTTTGTTAATTGTTAATTTTAAAAAAAAAAGATTGTTTTACAACAGTAATATAAATAAAAAAATTCATATACTTCAATTATTGTTTTTTATTTCATTTAATACCTGTTAACTGTCTGTATACGTGTAAAAAATAAGCCAAATTTCAGTAAACACTAGATTTTTATCATGTCTAAAAAAGGTTTCGGCCGAAACTGAGACAGGTACCAAAGATTCGGTTTCGGTTTCGGCAGAAATTCCTGTTTCGGTTGGACACTAGTTATTAACCTCTAAACGTTCCCAATAAAATTAAAATAAGAAATACGGTTTTCCCAACGTAATTCTACGACCAACAGCGAATCGAGCGTTATTGAACAAACTACTTAGCTGATCGGAGACTTAGATTGATCGTTAGGATTGGGAACAACGGCCATTAGAGGGGTATACTTCACACTTATACAATTTTTTTAGTAGACGCAAAAAAATGTTTATTCGCCTTTGTTTCGTAAGTGATCATATTTATTTTAGAATTTACTTATTACCATTCTAACAACAAAAAACACAAAACAACAAAAGAATAACGAATTTCTGGACGGTGGCCAAAATTTTGGAGTAAATACAACGAACAGTGGTACTTTTGCTTATAACATTTTGAAAAGTGTCAGTTTTTCATTTCATCGAAATGCTCAGTGGATGTTTCATAACGCTGATTGGGTTCTTATATCCGTAAATTTCCAGTGCCTACGTCATCGAATGAATACCAAACCAGGAGACATAATTAACTGCAGTGAGTACCTACACACTACATAATTGTGTAAACCGTATCTTGTTTGGTGATCTGGACGTGATCGCATCGAAACCCATAGGCGCTTAATTTGCTCAGAGTAGCCCTACCAGGCCATTCTTTACCCAAGTACGTCAACCGTACAGTGGATTTTGCATTTAACTAAAATTCAAAAAGTAAAAGAACGAGAAATTTTAATGGTGAACGGAGGATTCTGATTGGTAGAAATTTAAAAGTGTTGGTTTTGCATCTTGAGCCTCCGTGGTTGAGGAGTAAGGCTCTCAACTGGCATTCCGAAGGCCGCGAGTTCGAATCCCGGCTTGTGCAAGTAAATTTGTTTGATTGATTTGTAGTATCTGATATAAACAGAACTTTCTACCGAAACCGAAACTTTTTTAGACATTTTAAAAATCTATTGTTTACTGAAATTTGGCTTATTTTTTACACTTAAATAGACAGTTAATACGTGTTAAATGAAATAAAAAAGCAATGATTGAAGTACGAGTACCTATTTTTTTATGTTACCGCTATAAAACAAAAAAAATACATAAAAATTAACAAAACTTGAAACGAAATATTTTCAATAAAAATCAACACTTACATTATAAAGGAAGGACCTTATAAATTGAGTATTTGAATTTTAAATACTTTATCAATCAGAAAATTCTTATTACACATGTTAAATGAAATTTAAAATAAACTTTTTTTTTACATAATTCTCATCATTCGTAAATTCAAGTGAATAACTCCAAGCAAAAACTTCAATGCTCAATAAATGCCAAATAAAATGTATGAGACAGAAGTAATAACAAAAACAAACACTAATCTCTGCGGAAGATACTTTCAGCATCACCCTGGTGTAAGACCACCATTCAGAATTGAAACGTTGCTTGAAATGGCTTTAGCCATGTTTGGTGACCAGATCTGAATAGCCAGGTACTTCCCCGCCTTTCTCTCCCCATCTCCTTCCCCTCCCACTACCTTCAGTTCCACAACATACCCCAATTGGGGATGCCATAGTCTCACTGGCTTCAGACGGGAGCAGCTGGGACTCTTGTGAGGTATTCATAAAAAAAATGAAAATCACTATGTGCGAGAAATAACACAAACTCACAACACTATTGGCGAACTCCGCTACTGATGGCGGGTGACACACGAGCCAAGAACTCATCCAAAGTCAGCCGAACGACGCGCGATAATTCACCAGTGCAGAGTTTCGGTTCGGCAGATTTTCTGCCGAAACCGAAATTGATGCCGAAACTAAATTTTTTGCCGAAACTTGCCGAAACCGAAACCGAAACCGAACCTTCGGTCGGTCACTATTGATTTTTCACAATTTATTAATTAAAAAACGCATACTATATTTGCGGCACGTTCCAGAGTGGAAGATTTTTAAATTTTATCCTAGTACATTTAACGCTGAAGGCAGCCAGACGAAGAACCTAAGACGCCAACCCCATTTTGCACAGTCAATCGATAAGGATTGATAGGATAACTTTCGGTAACTTCTCATCGTTCCCTAGAACAACTACAGATCGCTAACGTATAAACAACAGTTGACGTCGAATATATTAAGAGTACTTAGTTATTGTGAGGTGTTACTTATTCGTTGGTGCTCTGCAGTCATGCTAGTGAAGGATGAGAAGTTACCGATTTTTTAAAAAGAAAGACGGGTTACGAATAACCTGACAATATTTGAAAATCTCCTACTACCATCACAGACAGCGCAAAATGTTGGTTGTGTTGTGATGAAGGAATTAGCCAGCTGTTATCCTATCAATCCTTATCAATCGACTGTGCCAGGGGCTTGGTTCTTAATACCTAATTCGGCATTCAAAGTAATGTCATTTGGGGTCCCAATTGTTTTGTTTTTTTTTTTATAATAAGGGAAATGGGAAAATTGCAAAGTTAAAAGTGTGATAACCTGTAAGTTATTTTTAACACTAATGCAGGTGAAAGAGCGGGAAATCCACTTCGAAAATCGCTTGCGCGCAATGTTTGAACACGTAAATTCTGCAAAGCAAAAAGTCAAAGATGCTACTGAAGAGAGGGACAAAATCCAATCCAGGTATTTTTATTTTTATTTATTTTTATTTTTATTTATTTTTATTTTATTTTATTTATTAACAGAAACAAACATATACTTTGGTTAAAAAAATTACAATTAATAAGTATATTACATGGTGGGTACCTATTATGTGTTTCATTGTAGCGTCTTATTTATGGTGTAATTACCGGGTGATGTAATGTAGTGGGAAGGTGTGTGTGTTTGTGAGTATGTGTGTATGTATGTATGTACGTACGCGCATTGAAAAAATTATATCATTGACATGATGCTCTTTTTAAATTCGGGCAGTGAATCGGAGAAAATGTCGATGTTAAAATTTGGACCAATAATATTGAACATATGACGGTGACGTGCTGCGGACTTGAACAAACGTCACTACGACTGTTTAGAATCTGTCAACATTATTTTTGAGTGTCCAATAAGTGCACTTTTAAAGTGGAAAAAACGTGAAAGTGACTGTAACAGCAACTGATAACATATAAAGTTTATTAAAACATTTTAACAAAAACAAAAATCAACAACAATACTTACAGACATCACACCTAACGATCAACAGAAAAAGCTTTATTAGCGGACCAAACCCTCACTTTAAAGTTTCTACCGATAGTTGTCACTACGGGCAATTTTTGAACTGTAATTTTAAAAAATAATACAAAAATCTTTAAAAATGCCTCCCAAAAATGAATCTACAATGGACCAAAAATTAGAAGTTTTTAAAGAACAAATAATACAATCAATGAGCGATAAATTTGACATTCAAATAAAAAAATCCTAATAAAGGATGTCAATAAAAATTTTTTAGAAATCAAAAAAGAAATCCAAGACCTGGTTAAGAGCGTAGAATACTGCTCAAATAAAATCGATGACTTATAAAAATGAAATTAAAAAAACTAATGAACTTCAAAAAAAATGAATCCAAAATTGAAGAACTCCAAAAAGAAATACAAAACCTTAAAATTTCAGTACACCACATCCAACAGAGCTCGCTAGAAACATCAATTGAAATACAAGGAATTGCGGTGAATAAAAATGACGACTTACGAAAACCTATCGAAATGTGAATGTCAACCCTAGACTGCAGTGAACTTTTGAAAAACAACTCTGTGGTGAATTACTATAATAATCCGGCTAAACAAATAATAACCATTCAATTCAACACAAAAGAAACAAAGGAAAATATCATCAAACAAAAGAAACTTAAAGGAATCTTCACCCCTAAGGACATTATGTACTCGGACTCGACAGACAAAATATTCATTAACGAGAAACTAGCCCTCAAAAATAAACAACTTCTGTGGCTAGCAAAATCGACCAAAGCGTTGGGTTATAAATATGCCTGGACAAAGGGCGGAAACGTGTTACTAAGGAAGAGCGACGATTCCCCGACAATAGGAATAAATGATGCCAACGACATACCATCACAATAAACTTTTAGGTACCATAGGACATTTGTAATCTCACTGTAAAAATGGATTATCCCGACGATTTCTCGGACACAAAAACAAAGGTATGGGAAGATGTAAAAGATCTAAATGAATACATAATTGAAGGAAATACAGTTTTCAATGTAATAAACTTCAATGTAAGAAGTATACGTAGACATTTTGACGATTTCTGCATCTTCCTCAATTCTCTAGGTTTTCAACCAAATGTGATCATACTTACTGAAACACAAATGCGTGAAACAATCCCCTACTGCATTTCTAATTATAAGACTGACTCATTACCCTCTAAATATACATCACATGACGGTCTAACGATATTTTATAGTGAACACAAAATAACTAATGTAATAATAAATATCCCTGAATTTAAATTTTCAAATGCCATACACTTATCATTTACACCAAACCATAAAACATACTCTATAATTGCTATATATCGCTCCCCTTCCTTATATTCTAAATCCTTTATTACAGAACTTAAACATTTTATTAAGAAAAATAATTACAATCAATCAGATTTCTCATTTATTGTAAGTGATATAAACATTAACATTGAACATTCTATCCTAAACCCTACTGCTAATGAATATCTAAACCTTATATTTAGCGAAGGCTATCTATCTTACATTAATAGCCCCACTAGACACGGCAAACAGACTGTTTCCTGCCTTGATCATATACTACTCAAAACCAATAAAAATTTTATACCCAGATCAGCTGTCCTAAAAATTGATATAACTGATCATTTCCCAACATTCTTCGGTCACAGTACCTTTATATCTAATTATATAACTAAAGAACAAGCGAGAAAAAATAGAATTAACTACCAAACACTAAACAATTCTCTGGTAAAAGAAACTTGGAACCAAGTTTTATCCAATGATGACCCTAATCAATCATTAAACAACTTCTACACTATATTAAATAATAATATTACGAATAGTCTAGAACCACCACCAATACCTAAAAGAAAACATAAAAAAATTAAACCATGGATCATGCGTGGATTAATAATTGGAAGCCAACACAGGAAAAAACTATATAAAATTTACAAAAATCATGAGAACTACTGTATGGTCATGGGTATCCCACCTAATGGAAATTTAAGACAACAATACACTATCTACAGAAATTTGTTTAATATTCTTATGAAGAAATGTAAACAAGATTACTATACAAAACAACTTCAAAAATCTGATAATGATTCTAAAAAAACGTGGCAAGTCATAAATGAAATAACAAATAGAACACATAAAGTAAAAACATTCCCTGAAAAAATTGTAACAGACGATAAAATAGTAATAACGGACATAGGAAAAATTGCGATTAAATTCAACGATTTTTTTACAAATGTTGCCTCAGATTTAATAAATAACAATCCCTCATTTCAAAACAATATACATGAACTCACACAAATGAACATACACTCTGAAAATACTCCTAAATTATCTCATTTTAAACGGGTAACTGAATCTGAAATTATAAAACACATCGACAAACTTAACTCAAATACAGTCAATGGTCCAGATGAATTAAGTTGTTTCACAATCAAGTCTATTAAGCCATACATTTCCATGCCCCTGCAACACATTTTTAATTCCTGCTTTGAAAAAAACATTTTTCCAAATGCATTGAAACTCTCAAATATTGTACCAATACATAAATCTGGATCGGTCTCTAAACTTGACAATTACAGACCAATATCGTTGATATCCCAACTTGCAAAGATATTAGAAAAAGTTATAAAGACACAAGTATTAGAGTTTCTAGAATCTAACGCACTTTAGTCCCCAAACCAATATGGTTTTAGATCAGATCTTAGTACAGATGATGCTTTATTTAACCTAACAAAAAATATATATACCAATCTTGACTCAAATATGAGACATATAACAATCTTTTTGGACTTAAAAAAGACTTTTGATATCCGGGAAAACTATTCTCATATGCGGACGATACTGCAATTACAGTTCATGGTAAATCCTGGGATGAGGTCTCTGAAAATGCAAATAAGTGCACATCCATTGTCAAAAAATGGCTCAATCAAAACCTTCTAACTATGAACTGTGAAAAAACTCTTTATATTCCATTTCATAATACCAAAAAGGCAGCACCCTTAACTACCTTAAATATAAGATTTCACAAAAAAACTTGCAATCTTGTCTCATGCTCTAGCGGTACAAAAATAAATATGGGGAATACAGTTAAATACTTAGGAATTATAATAGACGGTCAACTCAAATGGACAGATCACACTGAAAAGCTTGTAAACAAACTGAGGTATTTAACTTATATTTTTAAACGTTTAAATTACATAATCGACATTAAAATAATGAAATTGGTGTATCATGCTTTAGTGCAATCGTCAATATCTTATGGAATAATTGGATGGGGGAGTGTGTATAATACGCACAAGAAGCCACTAGAAATAACCCAAAAATTAATACTAAAAATAATGTTGCATGAAGATATGAACAGCCCCTCCCTGCAATTATTCCAAGAAGCTGGACTGTTGGAGATAAGAAAAATTTACTGTATTCAATGTTTAAAATATATATTTTCTCGAAATATTATTTTTCCAAAAAACGAAAACCGATTTAGTAATGGGTTACATAATGTATTTGAAGTTCCACTGTGTAAAACTAGGCTAGCGCAAAGACATGCATATTTTATTTCACCAAAAATGTATAATTCTCTCTATAAGACTACAGAATTTGATTGTAAAAACATATCCTCCTACAGCAATTACAAAAATGTTATAAAGTCTTGGATAAATACCGTTGATGCAAACACTTACTTCCTGTAATGTCACATCAACCTGATGTAACTTAAAATGTCGTTTGAATTGTAATTCAGTAAGCACTAATTTCATTTTGTTGTTAATTTTATTTTATTTTTTAATCTCTTCAAAGATATAATATACTTATGTATATGAGTAAATTTTAACTGTTTTAAAAACACACAAGTATACCCACGAACTGGCGATGCCTATGTGGGATTTTTTTGGTTAATCTGCTAATTTGTATTTTTCTCTACTTTTTTAAATGTTTATGTAAAAAAGCCTGTATGTATTGTAAAATTACCAATGTATGTACCAAAAAAATTATTAATAAAATATATATATATATGAAGAGCACGATTAATTGGCGAATTAGATGCTGCATTTGTCTTGTAATTAAGCGTGTGGAATAGTTAGTATGTTAAAATTAACTAGGGAAAGAAGTTCAGTACAGTCAATGCTATTATTTAAAATTTTGTGTTTAAATGTCAAATCATTTAAGTCAAATTATGATTTTTTATAAATTATTATTGCTACTGTAGAGATTAATACCGATGGAAGAGTGCCGTAAACTCAATATTTCCTTACTTCGAGTGAAATGTGCCAAACATGTTCAAATTCCGATTCTATTCTTTCTTGAGGAATTGATTGGCCTGTCTGGAGCATAGGAGTCGAAAGATCTTATATTTTGGTGACATCAGTTTGTTCCAAAAATCCGAATACATATTTCTTGGGAACGTCTTTGTGATTTTTGCGTACGCTGAATTTTTTTTAACCTTTTGAAAGTCAGTTTACAGCGCCTCTATACCTCCGGGTCGAATGCCGGCGTTAAAAGAGAATAACCAGAGAAAAGCGTAAATACGAGAATGTCATTTTTAAATCAAGTTTTAGACGTATTGACTCTTTTCCACAAAAAAATTATAAATTGATCTATCTAGTAAACACATGTTTTAAATTTTGAGAAAAAATGTTTATTTTTAGTATTATAAGGTTATACCATAGGTCGTTGGCAGATTTGTTAAATTTGCAAACGAAAAATCTTATTTTACAAGACATATTTCATAACATGTAATCATACATTATTGTAAATCAATACATTATCTAGTAAACGCATGTTTCAAAATTTTTATTTTAGTTCAAATAAAATCATTAAAAAAATATCCGAACACTTATTTATGACGAAAATTTCTCTATTTTGTCTATCTATTTACGGTCTTACAAATTAATATATTTCAGATTTTTTTGCACATTTATTTTGCTAGGACAGTATTGAAAAATTATAAATACTTATGATAAAATATGATTACAAAAAGTTAAGAGTTTTATCAAAACGCCTTTCAACATTTTTGGATGTAGGTATAAATTAAAGCAAATTTGGAATGAAATAATATCTATACTGAATTATAATTTTAAAAATCTGGTACGGAGAATAATTAATCTTTCTCATTGGAAACGGCCTGTACGATCGTAAGAACATCTTTCGACGAAATGTGGATTTCGGCCGCTTGCTGGTTAAAGGCCCTTAAATAGTCTCGCGGATCGCCGCCAACTGAATCAACTTTCGTAATAACTTTTTTGTTTTTGTTTTTGGAAACGCCTGTCTCTCTCACTAAAAAATATATATTTTAAAAGATAACTAAAATATCCTTGAAATTTATTTTATTTTTCAGCTAAGTAAGTATAAGATAAATAACTATACGAACAGCGCTTAGGTTGGCGCGATGGAGAATGATGCAGTAGTCGCTTTGTTTTTTTTTTAAATTTATTTTTGTTTTTATTTATTTAACGCTCAGAAGTATTTTACATGTAGATAGTATAATTTCAACAAATGAAGAAATAATTTTGAAGTGCAAGAAATAAAAATACAAGAAACAAAAATTTTAAAAAAAATTAGGTTTACTAAAAGACAAGTTGAAAAACATAGGTATTTTATGTGGTCCAAGCCGCCCCGGGAACCATTTACTGGATAACCAATACCTCTGGTATAAGTGACCCTAAGTGGTTCGCTACGTTTGGTTACTTGGGTTATGGGGTGAGATTTGTCAAGGTCTTGGCGGCGGATGCATTTGTCCAATCACTGCGTGGCGGGCCTGATGGGGAGAGTGGTTGAGGGAGTCCAGTCGGACTACCATTCGTCACTCCTGGTCACATTGACCCCAGGTCCTAACCCCCCTTACCATTACCTACCCTTTCGTTGTCAGAACTTCCTCTCCTTTCTTTCACTAAAAAACTCTCCAAACCGCTTCCCCAAAAATGACGTAGGCCCTGAGGGTTTTTTTACCTCAGGGCCTCCTATGTGGAGCTAATCAAGTCTTGGTTTCCCGTGATCTGAAACCGCTGTCTTTAATGCTTGGTATGCTGCGGTAGATAATGTATTTTGTCGTATTGTGATTGTGGTTATTCGTAGATTTATGAGTTGCAGAAGTTAGCAACAGTCAAATTTAGAAAGTATTATTTTACATAAAATAGAATCGTAAATTTTTTGTTATCTTTATAAAACGAAAAGCACGAACTCTTATCTCATTGGTAATTTCGTTGCCAACGAATAAGATTTATTTTAGTACTAGCAGACCCGGACACACGTTGCTGTGGCTAACGAAACACAACGCCATTACCCAACCTTTATAAAATCCACACCACCCGCTTGCCAGCTGCCCGCTGCCCGCTGCCTGAATTGAATATTTGAATTTATCGGCTTTTCTCTACTATAATAAGCATGTATTATACATATAAACTAATTAACTCGCCACTAATTATACAATGCTTGCAATGCAACACTGGATATTTGAAAAGGGAAAATAAAATACCTACTTACTCTAGGACATCTATTTTCCAATTTCTTCCGTAGAACGAATTTCAAAAGTGACTATAGTACGGCCCGCCAGCCGTTTTAAATCGCACAAAAATATGTTTTCTTTGAATTTTTCGGCTTTTCTCTAATATACTTTACATGTATAATACATATAAACATTCCTCTTCAATCACTCTATCTATTGGTGAAAACCGTATGAAAATCCGCTGCGTAGTTTAAAAGATTAACGCGCACATACATTTAGAGCGACTTCATTTTATAAATTATTTAGTATATTATCATAGTAATGATGATGAAGCAACAAACATTTTTTACAATGCAAAATTCCCTGAAATGATTATGTTTTAGCTTATCGACCACGGCCGTTTCATCGCGTCGTTAGTACATATATATTTTTTGTGGCCGATAGGCACTCCCAGCACTAACAGATTTAATCACTAAAATGTAATATTTTTGGTAAAATATTTTTAAACTAATTTGTTAATTATATAATTAATCTAACTTTGTGATCTTTGAACATGATTGCAGCCATCTTAAATCACGTCAAGAGGAGGAGAATTTTTTGAGCAGCCTGAAAGAAACAAATGCGCAATTAGAGATTTCTTTGAAGGAGCAAAATGCGGAGGCGACCAACACCTCTAAAGACTTGGCTGCAATAGAACACACCATGAAAAATCTTAATAAGAGACTTCAATGCGTCTTGGCATTAGTTAAAATAAAGAACCCTGAATTGCTCAGCAGTTAGTACCTACTTACTACTTACCTATTTCTAGTGGGATATATAAAATACGTGTTACGCCGTAAAACATACTTTTTTATATATTATAAGCATCCATACTATTATTATAAGCAATAATTGTCAGCCTGAAACACTCATTTACATTGAAAAATCTTCCGAGAAAAGATACTTTCCGCCAACGGGACTTGAACCCGTGTCCTTTTGATTGCCGGTCGGATGCTCTGACCACTGAGCTATGGCGGCTTATCTAATACCCGCCAAATAATTCAATATATACTGGTGTTTCATTCAACAATTACTGATCATTATATTTTTCCACCTGAAAACAACCAACTTTATTTTTGTGAGGGAGGTATTGAAAGTACTAAATCTCTCGCTAGGTGGCGTCGAGACAAATTGTGTCTACATTTTTTGGTGGAATACTTTTAACTTGTTAAATATTAATTATTATGTTTAATTTATAAACTAATGTTTAAGACAAGATTTTTTATGCATAGCACAAAGGGTAACAATTATTATAAGCAATAATTGTCAACCTGAAACACTCATTTACATTGAAAAATTGATTCCAGCCAACTTCCAGCCCTTATATCTTTAAATGCAAGCCCTTGAGATAAAAACGGGAACTTTCTTCACGGATTGGGGATAGAAGGCTACCACACAATATAACTCCCGTACTGGGATTCGTCTTTGAGTTCTAGCAGCATGCACATTGTACACTTTTTTCACTCACCGACAATCTCCGCCACTTATTTCTGAAAGCTTCTAGAACTTTTAGAACATCCTAGAGCATTAGGGAACCTTCCAGAACTATCAACTATCGAGAACCTTCTAGACTCACCGGCACACTCCATCGCTCCTTCCAGAACTTTCTAGAGCTTTATCGAGCCTTCTAGAACTTTTCTGGTAAAAGGCCACATAGGACAATGTGAGGTATCACCGCGGGCCGCACACTTATGATTTCATAACATTTGGATGCAATATTCCTGTATAAATTTGTTAACAATAATATTCAATGCCCAGAGTTGCTAAATAAAATTCAATTTAATGTACCTGCGCGTACAACACGCTCTTCTGTCCTATTCAGGGTTGATCAATGCAAAACAAACTGTAAGCAAAATTCTTGTCTGAACAGTCTATGCAATAGTTACAATAGCATATTATCCAAGGTGGACATTTTCAATTTTGAACTTTCCAAATATAAGGGGTACATAAAAGAGTATTTCTCTGATGTTTCATGAATATGTTGTGTCTATGTTTCTATCGTTTATACTTTAATTCTGTTATGATTTTATTTATATGTACCACCCTACTTCTTATGGTTACCAATGTATTGATATTTTTATGTAAATTTTAGTTTTATATACTTAATATTTTGTTTTATAAAATTTTTGATCTCATACTCCTTTATTATAAATTTTATTATTTAAAATTTGTTATTATGCCGTAAAATCAGAGGTAAAGTCACATGGAGGAAATCCATAATTGGTTTTATTTTGGCTACACAAACATGTACAAACTGGAAAAATGTAAACTGTTGATTTCCCGAAAATAAATAAATAAATAAATAACACACCAAAAACAAGTAAAAAAAAGACTTTTGGCCGTGAAAATCTAAAAACTTATCTGACTTAGGATGTGTTCAAAAACCAGCTGGGTGTTTTAAAATCAAATGTCAATCGATTAAAATCAACGGTTTAAAATCATAAGGATATATCTACGTATACAAAATATTTGAAAAAAAAACGGATAATACATATAAAGTACATGAAAAAAAATATATTTAAAACGAGAACGGCAGATATTTGTGCGGGCCGCAAGAAAACGGATAGTAGGGTAAGGAGTATAATGGTTGGCACTTTAAGGTAAACTTCAAACTTGTTACCTGATTTTGTGTTACTATTGCAAGTTTTTAAAATTACATTTATTACAGTTGACTTGTTCAACAATTGAGTGCACATTTTCAATGTTGTTTGTCTTTCATTTTGCTTACGTTTCTAACTATAGTGAATCAACTCGAAAACATATGAAAAGTACAATCATTGGCACCCAGATTACATTAATTGGCATTGCAAAAAGTATAATCATTGGCACTTCGTGTTATATATTATTTTTTTAAAGAAAACATTTTTTTTCAGTTAACTTTATTGAAAGAGGATACAATTCACAAAGGTATTCACATTATTTTACCAAAAATTAATATTTTACAAACATTAAAAAAAAACTCAGGTAGGTAGGTACTAATTTCAATCTTCTTTTAGCAAGGCTTCAATAATTTCGCTTTCCGAAAGATTTTTCGTGTCATCTGGTAGAATTTAAATATTATTGTCATTATCGGAAACGGGTTTTTTTAACTATAATTTGAAATGGTTTTTTGAGTATCACGCATGAAATGATTTTTATTTTTGGTTCAACAGACGGTACGCTTGCACTGTTGGTTTGGAAAATGTTATTCGATGTTGATGGTTCATTTTCCTTTCCAATTGATTTCTCGTTTTCAGGAAGAGTAATTATTTTTAAGTTTGTAGGTTTTTGCACGAGGTTACAAGAAGTTTTGGAATAAAATTGTGTTAAAGTCGAACCATTCTTGTTTATCTTTGGTGGAAGAGTATCTTCAGAATAATTCAAAGATTCATTTGGCTTTTGAACGGACAAATTTTCAATCGCTCTGTTCTTATTCCTTTTTTGTGATATTTTTCTTGATTTGTTTATCAGTTTAGAACTTTCAGCTTTAAATTTAGAATTTTGTTCTCTTTGAGTTTTTCTAGCCGCTTTTTCTAACAGCAATTTATTTTTTGCATTCATTTTTGCCTCCTCAATATCAAGCCACTCTTTACTAGTCCCAACATAAGTTTTTTTCATTGTCATATTTTGTATTATGCTTTGTTGTGGGAGTCACGCGCTGGTTTTGTACAAAATCGTTATTTATTATTTACATCTGTGTGGACTTTTGTGAATAATTGTATGCACTGCTACCAGAAGGGATGCTATCTGCTAGCTCCAATTGAGGCGATTCTTCATCTGGAATGTCATTTCACAAATAGTGGCTGTCATTCGTTCGTTTTTGCAAATCGTTGGCAATAATTGTGTTCAAAGGTACTTCATCTTCCGAATCATAGCATAAGATCAAATCATCCGATAATCCGGCAAATTCTTCAGCTTCTTCGTTGGCCGAAACTAGTGAATGTTGATCGTTTAATTTTTGAAAAATCGTAAACAGTGCTAAAAAATCTGATGATTCATTATCAAATTGGTGTTTCTCAAATATTTTAATTTTTCATCACCAACAATCCTTTTAAAGTCCTCGTAGTTTAATAAAATTGTGTATTCTTGTGGTTTTTGTGATGGTGAGGTTAATAAATAATTTAAAATCAATTAATAGGGTAAACTTTAGAGTGTGTATCATTGGCAGTGTAAATATTGGCACACCCATCAGTATAATGATTGGCATGTGGAGGTCATAGTGATTGGCACTGCCAAAAATAATAATTTAATTAAACAAATGTATGTTCTAATTGTACTGCTGAATTTAAGCAAAACTACTTTATCGAACCTTTCCAAAACCTTCTGGACCCACCGGCATATTCCGCCACGCCTTCCAGATTTTTTTACAGCTTTTTATCTAACCTTATAGAACTTTCCGGAACCTTCTAGACTCACCGACTTAATCCACCACTCCTTTCAAAACTTTTTGCAGCTTTATCTAACCTTATAGAACTATCCGGAACCTTCTAAACTCACCGACATACTCCGCCATTCCTTCCAGAACTCTCTACAGCTTTATCGAACCTTCTAGAATTTTTCAGAACTCCCACAACGACGTACTCCGCCACTACTTCCAAATTTTTATACAGCTTTATCGAACCTTCTTGAATTTTTCGCAACTTTCTAGATACACCGACATACTCCGCCACTTCTTTCTACCTTCCACCTTTCTACAGCTTTATCGAACTTTCTAGAACTTTTCGGAACCTTCTAGACTCACTGACACACTCCGCCACTACTTCCAGTATTTTTTACAGCTTTATCTAACCTTATAGAACTTTCCGAAACCTTCTAGACTCACCGACTTAATCCACCACTCCTTTCAAAACTTTTTGCAGATTTATCGAACCTTATGAAACTTTCCGGAACCTTCTAGACTCACCGACATACCCCGCCACTCCTTCCAGAACTTTCTACAGCTTTACCTAACCTTATAGAACTATCCAGAACCTTTTATACTCACCGACTTACTCCACCACTCCTTCCAGAACTTTCTACAGCTTTATTTAACCTTCTAGAATTTTCCGGAATCTCTAAATATACTAACATACTTCGCCACTCCTTCCAGAATTTTCAATGTAAATGAGTGTTTCAGGCTGACAATTATTGCTTATAATAATTATTACCCTTTGTGCTATGCATAAAAAATCTTGTCTTAAACATTAGTTTATAAATTAAAAATAATAATTAATATTTAACAAGTTAAAAGTATTCCGCCAAAAAATGTAGACATAATTTGTCTCAACGCCACCTAGCGAGAGATTTAGTAGGTACTTACAATACCTCCCTCACAAAAATAAAGTTGGTTGTTTTCAGGTGGAAAAATATAATAATCAGTAATTGTTGAATGAAACACTAGTATATATTGAATTATTTGGTGGGTATTAGATAAGCCGCCATAGCTCAGTGGTCAGAGCATCCGACCGGCAATCAGAAGGACACGGGTTCAAGTCCCGTTGGCGGCAAGTATCTTTTCTCGGATGATTTTTCAATGTAAATGAGTGTTTCAGGCTGACAATTATTGCTTATAATAATTGTTACCCTTTGTGCTATGCATAAAAAATCTTGTCTTAAACATTAGTTTACAAATTAAAAATAATAAGCATCCATACTGATTTGGTAAAATAATGCAATGTACTTAGAGATAAACTACATCAATATTTTGCATTGTAGTGCTTTTATATTTTTTAAATTTTGAATGTCAGTAGTACTAAAAATTCCAGCTATCCGTCTCAGAACATTATATTGTCCACATTGCTCGATAATCAATCACATATGCCCACATATATGTGGTGGTTTATCAAGTTCGGATATTGATCACCTTCAGCTGATTGATGGATCCAACTTATCGTTTAATCGTTTTGAATTTTTTCTAATATCTTTTTATTTATTTTTGGTTCGCTTTTGCTTAAAGTAGCCACAGCTCTTGAGCCTTTATGGACTACACACCACTATCTACTAAGGCGTGCGACTTACGCATAAGTGAATTGGCAATGGCGTTGAAAAGAAATGTTTTTTATGCAAAATTAAAATTGATACGTAATCGTAATCAATATATATATATTATAAAAGAAAGTCCAAAAAAGCGTGCGGAATGCAAAAACTCAGAAACGAGCCCCATTACGATCAAGGGAGTTATATGGTGTGGTAGATCTCTATCCCCCCTAGGGAATAAAGGTACCCGTTTTTACCCGAAGGGCGTGCTTTTTAAGATATAAGGGCTGAAAGTTCTAAAAAGACGTTTCAAGAAGAATCTAAAAATTCCCGGAAACTTCTAGCAGATTCGATAAAACTCTGAAAGGAGTGGAGGAGTATGTCAGCTAGTCTAAAAAGTTCCGTAAAGTTCTAAAAGGTTCGTAGGAAGTTCTGGAAGGAGTAGTGGATTAAGTCGGTGAGTCTAGAAGGTTCCAGAAAGTTCTATAAGGTTAGTAAAAAGCTGTAAAAAATACTGGAAGTAGTGACGGGGTGTGTCCGTGAGTCTAGAAGGTTCCGAAAAGTTCTAGAAGGTTCGATAAAGCTGTAGAAAGGTGGAAGGTAGAAAGGAGTGGCGGAGTATGTCGGTGTATCTAGAAGGTTTCGAAAAATTCAAGAAGGTTCGATAAAGCTGTATAAAAATTTGGTAGTAGTGGCGGAGCACGTCGTTGTGGGATTTCTGAAAAATTCTAGAAGGTTCGATAAAGCTGTATAAATATTTGGAAGTAGTGGCGGAGTACGTCGTTGTGGGATTTCTGAAAAATTCTAGAAGTTTCGATAAAACTGTAGAAAGTTCTGGATGGAATGACGGAGTATGTCGCTGAGTCTAGAAGCTTCCTAAAAGTTCTAGAAGACTCGATAAAGCTATATAAAATTCTGGAAGGAGTGACGGGATGTGTCAGTGAGTCTAGAAGGTTCGATAAAGCTATTCAAAGTTCTGGAAGAAGTGGCGAAGTATGTCGGTGAGACTAGAAGGTTCGATAAAGCTGTAGAAAATTCTGGAAGGAGTGGCGGAGTATGTAAGTATATCTAGAAGGTTCCGGAAAATTCTAGAAGGTTCAATAAAGCTGTAGAAAGTTCTGGAAGGAGTGGTGGATTAAGTCGGTGAGTCTAGAAGGTTTCGGAAAGTTCTAGAAGGTTCGATAAAGCTTTAGAAAGTTCTGGGAGGAATGGCGGAGTATCTCGGTGAGTTTAGAAGGTTACGGATAGTTCTATAAGGTTAGATAAAGCTGTAGAAAGTTCTGGAAGGAGTGGCGGAGTATATCGGTGAGTCTAGAAGGCTCCGGAAAGTTTCATGAGGTTCGATAAATCTGCAAAAAGCTTTGAAAGGAGTGGTGGATTAAGTCGGTGAGTCTAGAAGGTTCCGGAAAGTTCTATAAGGTTAGATAAAAAGCTGTAAAAAATTCTGGAAGGAGTGGCGGAGTATGTCGGTGCGTCTAGAACCGTGGTCGTCAAACTGCGGCCCGCGGCGGTAATTTGTGCGGCTCGCACAAATATCTGCCGTTTTCTTTTAAAAAAATTTTTTCGCGAAACAATTATACTATCCCTTTTCTTGCGGCTCGCACAAATATCTGCCGTTCTCGTTTTAAATAAAAAAAATTTCATGTACAATTATATTATCCGTTTTTTTCAAATATTTTTTATACGTAGATATACCCTTATGATTTTAAACCGTTGATTTTAATCGATTGATATTTGATTTTAAAACACCCAGCTGGTTTTTGAACACATCCTAAGTCAGATAAGTTTTTAGATTTTCACGGCCAAAAGTTTTTTTTTTACTTGTTTTGGGTGTGTTATGCCGTGTTGCGTTACCTCCTTCTTTGTATTGAATTATGATTTTACGTTTATTATTAGGTATTATTAAGAATTGACGATATATCATGAACGTAAGAAGGAAGGAGGTAGCAAGCAACCCGGTACTTAAATACAAAATAATTGCTTTTTAACTTGCTAAAAAAAAGGTACAACCCCCCCCCCCCCCCCCACCCCGAAATCATAAGTGTGCGGCCCGCGGTGATACCTCACATTGTCCTATGTGGCCCATTTACCAGAAAAGTGTAACGACCGCTGGTCTAGAAGGTTCCGAAAAGTTCTAGAAGGCTCGATAAAGCTCTAGAAAGTTCTGGAAGGAGCGATGGAGTGTGTCGGTGAGTCTGGAAGGTTCTCGATAGTTGATAGTTCTGAAAGGTTCCCTAATGCTCTAGGATGTTCTAGACGTTCTAGAAGCTTTCAGAAATAAGTGGCGGAGATTGTCAGTGAGTGAAAAAAGTGTACAATGTGCATGCTGCTAGAACTCAAAGACGAATCCCAGTATGGGAGTTATATTGTGTGGTAGCCCTCTATCCCCAATCCGTGAAGAAAGTTCTCGTTTTTATCTCAAGGGCTTGCATTTAAAGATATAAGGGCTGGAAGTTTCGCCCCCTTGAAATTTCTAGAACAGTTCAAAACATTCCAGAGTATTCTTGAGCATTCCACCACATTCCAGAACATGATGGAACCTTCAGGAATATACCGGAACATCCCAGATCATTGTGAAACATTGCAGAACACTCCTGATTGTTGTGGAATTATCTGGAGCATTTGAACTTTTTTGTATGGGGCTACCCATATGGGGTATATAAAGCACGATCTGTCATGGATTTGAACGTCAATTCAACCTCACATCAACTCCCTGAGCGAAGCCGGACACCCCAGTCAGAGTATTTGAGAGCATTCCACAACGTTACAGAACATACCGGAACATTCTGGAAAATTGTGGAATGTTCGGGAATAGGGAATCGGGAACATCAATGTGAAACATTCCAGAACACTCTCGAATGTTGTCCTGATTGCCCCTAGGTTCAGGGATTTATTTTGCACTGGTAACTAACTAACCAACTATATGATCCCAAAAGTGCACTACATAATATATCTTCTTTTTACTAGCGTGAACTTCGGTTTAAAGCAGTGTTTCCCAACTTAGTTGGCTCACCGTCCATATTTCAAGTACACAAGACTGTGTTCGCCGTCACCCTAAAAACGTTCGCTTTTATTTTATTTATTTTTATTTTTGCAGAAACAAACAGTACCTACATAATTACATAGAAGAAAATAGTTACAAAGTTATAGAAGTTAATACAATAATTGGTACCAATGACATGTCGCTGTTATATATATAGATGTGTGTTTTTGTGCGATGTATTATACATTTCATCTAAATTAAGTTAGTTTGGGCGGTCCGTTTGATAGATTCTCCCATCTTAACAGACGGATTGCAATCTTTAGAGCACAGGCGTCGGGTGGGAATGCTATCCTTGTTCTACCAGTATTACAATGGAAGATGCTCCGAGGAACTAGCATCATTGATCCCTTCGGCACCGGTGCATAGTCGGGAAACACGCCAAACGTGTGCCCAACATTTGTACACAGTTGACATTAGTCACATGAGAACGGGTCGTTTCTTCGACTCGTTCTTATGTTCAACAGCTCGGCTGTGGAATGATTTGCCGGCCTCTGTGTTTCCTCCTTCCTACAACATGGGTCTCTTCAAGACCAATGTTCATTCCTTCCTCTCCTCAAAAAGACCCTCCACACAGCATCCCAGATGACATAGGCCCTGAGGGAAATTATTTTCCTCAGGGCCTCCTGTGTGGAGTTAATGTAAAAAAAAAAAAAAAAAAAAAGTTAGTATAATTTGGAAGGAGAGAGGTGTGTGAGTGTTTGTATGTGTGCCAGGTCGCGTATTTCCAAAACCGATTCAGGCGCTTTACATTCAATATCAAAATTTAAATATTTAGAAATAAAATTATTAATTTCTAATAAGCACATTAGAAAGATTATTTTATCTAGAGTTTAGAACAATTTTTTTTTTTTGCAAAGTGATAAAAAATTATCAATAATGAGGTGTATTTACAATATATGGGAATAATATCAAAATTTAAATATTTAGAAGTAAAATAATTAATTTCTAATAAACACATCAGAAATATTTATTTTATCTAGATTTTAGAACAATTTTTGTTTTTGCAGTGTCATAAAAAATAACCAATATAGAGGTATATTTAAAATGTAAATTGTCGCTACCGCGACTGAACCAGTATGGGTTTTGGAAATATGCTGCCAGGGCCGGATTTATACTTTTCATATGAATAGTTCACTTCATTTGCGCCGCCCCTTCCTGAAAAACGAGTGTGCTTTAAACCACACAACTGAAGTAAAACTTCACAAACTTATATCTCCCTCTCAACTTCCGTTCGCCTCGCCCGATCATACTTTTCATAACGCTCTCGTCACGCATTCACCAGCTTAGTCCCCGAGTCAAGTGTGTATAAAGGCCCGACCGTTCGCCCCGCCCGATCACACTTTTCGTAACGCTCTCGTCACGCATTCACCAGATTACTCACCAAGTCAAGTGTGTATAAAGGCCCGACATATAATTAATTTTGTATTTAAAACCGAGATACGTTATAAATTTGTTTTGTTTGCACTCAATATTATTGACATATTGGGTATATTTGGGATTCCAGACAGGCGATGCGTATTCCAGAGTATTTCTGACTAGTGAGGAATAAAGCATTACTAGCTAATGTGGAGTTTTAAATAATTTACTTAGATGTAGTATGAAACCCAACATTTTGAAAAATCTATTAATGATTGATTCAATGTGTGTATTAAATATAAGTTAACTGTCTAGATAGACTCCAAAGTCCTTATTACATTTATTTTTTGAAATCAGGGGTTCATCGCAGAGTGAATAGTGAAAGTGAATCATACACTTGTTTCTAGTAAAGGATGTGTGGCATTTAGAAACATTGAGGTCCAAGTAATTAGCTGTGCAATAGTTGCAGAGTCTATCTAAGTTGCTTTGTAGCTCTTTACAGTCTGATGCGTTGCGTCCTTGCATACGTTGTTAGTAAGCAGTACGCAAGTGCTTAAAAGGAAAAACAAAATGCAAAAAAATAGGTTAGTAAGACAAAGATAAATTAAACAGGGCAAAAGAAAAACTCATTCATGAGACTCCATGAGGCGGCATTGCATCTGTAAAAACCTGCAGGCACCTGCATAAAATAGAGAACATAAGTAATACAATAAATCTCAAATCAATTGGCAAGTACCAACAAAAAATGTGAATGGCTTTCGGTCTGACCATAAACTACACTTAGCTTCCGTGTCCCTTAGCCAACCACTCAGTGAAGCCTCAAAGAATGTTAACTGAATATTTGGGGTAAAATACCCGAAGACTAAAAGAAAATTCAGCGTTGGGTAGTCAGAGGCAGATGCTAAAGTCGACAATTTCAAATGTGTTGATCAATCTAACTGGACCTGCAGAGGATTGCTTATTTACGCAGGTAAAAAAAAAATAAACACATTTCTGAAGACAGCCAATTTGAAGTAAAGCAATAAATTGAATCGTTTACTAACATGATTCTAGCTGCACGATTCATGGGTGAATGTTGAAAAACTAGAATAAATTAATTGTAGTGGATAAAACTTATTTCATTGTTGCCTCCCCCCTGTAGTCCTTCACCACCCCAACTTCGCCCCCGAGCTCACCACACCAACCAGGCGATATTTTCTGGGATTCTTATTTGGGAATTACCGGTAGAGCAATATAAAACTGGTTCCCAGTTGGTAGTTTCTTTTGTTTATTTTAAGGAAAGATTTTCGTCCATAGATGGTGACTTTGTACTTGAATCCCCTGCTGACAGCGGAAGTGAGCCTGACGGCGGCGTTGGCCCTTCCGAGTCCTCCAATGAACACGAGACTGATGTAGGTGATGTTTGCGGCGAACCTCTGTAGACAACATCGTTGATTTCTGATGATCCAACGGCTGCGTTATGGGTTGATACTGTGCTGAAATAAAAAGGTGTTAAAATTGAGAATGTTTTTTTTTCATATCAGTATCATAACCTACCCCCACCCCATCTTTTAAAAATTTCATTACGACAATCAATTTTCATTACGACAGATATTCAATATTAGAGCCAAGAGCCAGGTGAACAAAGACCAAGTTTATTTAAAAAATATGTTGGGTGAGTATTCAGTTTTAAATAAAGAAGCCACGAACGAAGAAAAAGAAAAACGACGGTGAGCATCAAGGTTCGTACAAAATGTATTTTACAAGGTTCGATCGAGCAGGCACTTTTTGAAAAAAAAACGCATCGGGCTTATGACGCAGCTCGAAGTCCCGAAACCAGATGGTTGGTGCCTAAAGGGCTTCGGAGTCTATCAGGCAGCTTGATGGCAACCTATTATTGTCTATTGTTGTCCGCGCTTACGCGCTTGCATCAAGCCGTTGTGGCAAGCCTTTGTCTATGCCTTCATGTGATTTCTTGTGAGGGGTATTTAACCATGTTAATTCTTTGTCTATGCGTTGGTGTGATTTTCGGTAATCGAAAGTGAATTTTGTGCGAAATGGAATCTACTGAAGAAAAAGCATTCTTTATTATGTAATATTATTATTATACTCATACCTATATCCTTCCGAGAAGGTCTTCTCCTTCCTTTCCTTAAAAAAACCCTTCACACAGCATCCCTTAAGTTGACATAGGCCCTGAGGGAAATTATTTTCTTTGGGACCTCCTGTGTGGAGCTAATGAAACTCCTAGCTTCATCTACATTCATATACCTTCCCATTCTCACTTCGCTGTGTCGTGTATTCCTGCAATGTCCTCGACTTTTCAGGTTGATGAAAGAGATGAAATAATGTTTAATTTAGGTTGGGAAATAAAATTATTTGGTTATTTTAAATACATCCTTTAATCAATTTTTATGACAATACAAAATATTTTTTGAAGAAATAGCAGCATTTATATGTAACAATAGAAATGATAGAAGATTCATATTCTGTTTATGAACTTTAAACAGAAATAACATAACGCACGCAGCATAAAAGAACTACCAATTAATACAATATATGTAAGTAATAAGTCTTTTTTTCCTTTAAAAATCAAATAATCTTAAATAATCGATTTACTGACTTCTTTATTACTAAAACTATTACTAAAATATTTTCATGGGCATTTTCTTTCAAGATACCAATAAATTTATTCTTTACTTTAAAAAAAAATACTTTATGAATATTTTCATGCAAGCATAACATAGTTATAAAAAGCAGTAAAACCTATTTAAAACACACCATAGTCCAGTGGAATGGTAAAAACAGTGAAAATTATATTAGGATTCAGTTTTAAAATGTGTAATACATTTTAAAGATGGCATCGTTTTATTTCATTTATATATAAAAAAAATATATATGTATTTATACTTATGTATATTTGATGTTTTTTATGCAACACAAGTAGGTAATGAAATTATATTCTAAAGATTTATTCATAAAAAAAACAATTTTATGTTTTTACAATGGTTTAAACTGAGATCATCCGGTATTTGAGTAAATTAACTACATAATATAAAAGATTTGAGCATATGCTTAAATGAGTATGACAAAAAATTATTTAAAGATTTATGTAATCTTAGAACATAAAAATGAATGCTTCTTTGTTTGTCCTGTACACATTCTCCTAAACCATTCATCCAATTGCGATGAACTTTGGTGATTTGTTGTGTGCATGCACGTGAAGGTTTCTATATATAATGGTGAGCTCTGGCATTATGAAATTATTTCCTATACCATTCATTCGATTGCGATGAAACTTTGGTGGGTTGTTGTGCACACGCCCGCGAAGATTTCTATTTATAATGGTGAGCTCTTGCATTATGAAATATGCACTAATTTTACAATAAGTGGCGTGCGAGTTTGTGTATGTAATGAATGTTTTTCATATAGTTTAGTGACAGGGAGGGAAAGCGAGAGGGGGAGGAAAATTCGGAGGGAGGGGAGAGGAACTCAGGAGAGGAGGTGTTTGTAAGAGGGGGATAGATGGAAGGTGGAAGGAGAACGTGGGAATAGGGGGGCAGGTTTCTCAGGATGGAGGAAATGCGGGGAAGATAGCAGGGGAAAGAGGGAGTGGAAGGGGAGGCGGAAGAGGAGCGATGGTAGGAACGAGGATGCATGGGAAAGTACACGCAGGGGAAGGGTGAGGGAAGACGGAGGATCTGCAGTGGTGTTCGATTCATAATAGCGGTAGGGGATAGAAAGGGGTAAATTTGGAAAATCCATGGTTCTCACATAGAAGCTGTGAGAAGTGTGTATTTTATATAGTTTAGTGGCAGGGAGGGAAGGAAGGAGGGGGAATAATAAATAAATAAAACACAGCTCTTCATCCAGGAAGAACAAAAAATATTGGAAATGAAATAAAGCTAGTTCAAAGTCAGTTTTGTACCCATTTGCGTAAGTTAATTAATTAGCCTGGGAAGATTCTATTTTAGCCCATTAAAAAAATCAACCCGTAATAGAAACAAAGTACTACAATACATCTATTTTCTATTTTTGGGCCATCTCTTGGGCGGGCCAGCTAGTATCCAATTTAAAAGAAAAGCGTTTGTGTGCGTATGTGTGTGCGTGAGTGCCACCAAAAGTTGACAGAATGCATTGTCATCGACAACAAGTCAATCTGCTGAGTTTCAGCTCAATCCAATAGCGGGAAGTTGGATAATTTCCGCTTCCAAGATTTACATTCATTCATACATTCACAAAAACAAAATTGAAATTCAAATAGATGTATTTAAAATGGGCACCATTCTTCGCTGATTTTTCAAAAAAAAAATCATTTTCAGAAACAACAATTAATCAATCAATTAAGTCGCATTTTTCAGTTTTAGCACTCTAGCTCACTGAATAGTCACGAACCGCCCCTGGTCCATAGATGTCATAAGAATGCACATAGTATTTTTATGAATGGATTGTTTGCCAGACCTAATGAGGAAAAAACTAAAAAAAATAATCTTACTAATATTATATACGCAAAAGGTTGTATGGATTTGTATGTTTGTTACTCTTTCACGCAAAAAATACTGAAAGGATTTTAATGAAACTTTACAATAATATAGCTCTTACATCAGAATAACATATACCTAGGCTATAATTTATAAAGCTAGCTAGAAAGGGGACGCGGGAGAGGAATGGGGTCGCACGGGAAAAGTGATTCAGGGAGAAACAATGTATTTCTTTGAATATGGCATTGCGACGCATGCCAGGAACCAGCTAGTAAATAAATAAAAAATCCTTTTTTAATAGAAAAAATACAATCCCTGATGTTACAAACATGTTTTGCAGTTCAAATGAGGTGCCCATTTTCTCATTCAGTATTCCAGCAAAGAGGGTTTTCAATTTTTCTACACAACTTTCAAATTTTGTAATTGATCATTAATTTCCCGATTACTATTCGGATTAGTCTTTTACCCTAGTGTAACTTTATTTAAATAATTCAAAATGATAGTAAAATAATATTCATTAGGAATCTTTATGTTATGATTCTGCAAGTTTTGCTTGGTAATTAACTGCAATTGGCATGTCAAATGTTAGTTTAATTTGTTTATTAACATTTTCGCACCAACTGACAGTATAAATGCATTCATACAGTTTTACTACAAAAGATTGGCAAGCATTTAATAGACGCAATTGAATACGGCCCCAAAAAAAAAGTTTTTTTTTTTACATCTTTTCTTGGGACATGCACAACTTATAAAAACTTCTATTGAGTGCATGCCCCTTTCTTTGTAGTAGAATTGTATGAATACATTCTTCACTTGTACCTCAGATAGTGTACCAATGATAAACAACTGAAGTGGTATATTTTTTCCAAAAATTTTAATATTTATTTTTAGTCAAATCACTACATTTTGATTTAAAGTCAATTAACAAACTTCAGGCGATCGAAAACCAACAGAATCGAAAAGGAACCAGTTGAAGAAAATGGGAATTGTTTTAAATCGATATATCTTCAAAAATAATATGTACACATGAATGAACTTTTTTCTATGGTTCTCGCCACACCCCAACTATACAAGAATTGTCCAAAATTGTAGCCTGCTTTGCACTAGCACTCTATAAAGTGTTAGTCAGTGATGGATCATTTAGTGACGTTTTATGTATAAAATATGTATTTAAAACATGGATCATTTAGTGACGTTTTATGTGTAATTTTTATTACTTTATAAAAAAATTGGTTTTCACTTTGGTACAAATTATCACAAAAAAGTACAATTTGTGCTTCTCCAATGCCAAAGTGAAAGTTTCCTTATTTATCGTTATCAAGTTTAACTTATAGAACTCCACTTTAATTTTTATTTCTTTTATGTAGTCAATAATGTAATTATTTTATTTATAAAAACAGTTTTTTATCATAAACAAGTTTCTACTATGTAATTATTATCACGCGTGACAGCTGTTTCGCCTTCTGAAGGCATTATCAAACTGTAGTTATACCACTTACAGACGAATAACAGTATAAACAGTATAACCACAGTTCTATAATGCCTTCAGAAGGCGAAACAGCTGTCACGCATGGTAATAATTACATAGCAGAACTTGTTTATGAATAAAGTGTTTTTATAAATTAAATAATAATATTACCTATATAAACAAAAATCTTGTGTCACGGTGTTCGTCGTCGCACTCCTCCGAAAAATGTCTCGATTTTATGATTTTTTTAATATATATTTGGTAGGTATGAGAATAGGTCATAAAGTAAATTTCATACTGCTAGGTGATTAGGATGTCCCTATCCAGAAAAAAAATTCTATTAGAAATAATTTATATGGCAGAACAACGTTTCTGGGTCAGCTAGTTGATTATATAAAAGATATAAAATTTAAAAATGTAAGTTTCCTTTTGATTAAAATATTATTCCACCCAAAATACAAGGATATAAAAAGATTTCCAATCTTATATCACATACACATGTGTAATATTATTTATATATTTTTTACATATACATAAAGTTGGGACCCTTACAAAGAGATTGGTGTACAATATTTATACATAAAAAATATTTGACAGCAATTTCTTTCCAGGCAATCAATAAGACCGTCGTAAAAGGTAGAACTTCGGTTCCCGCCTAAAGTGTGTTAATTAAGGGTGAAAATATGTAATAACAAGATTGCATTGTTCACGCTGTAGACACCAAATCTGGAAACTAATTTTGTCATGGTGTAAGAGCTACCCAGGCAGAAGGGGCTTAATCTTTCAGATTCTACTGAAGTTCTCATGAGATTCTTTAAGATGAAAAACTGGGCGATAACGAGTTCCACAAAGTAAACACTTAAATCGAAAGGTTAGATTTTCCTTTTTTTGAGTCTGAACAAAGTTTAATTTAAGTACATAAAATTATAAGATAAAGCTGGGACAATTGATATTTGCTTGAAGTATATTTGGTACAAGGAAAGTTTTTTCATTTTAAAATTACATTGCATGGAACTGTTCTGAACTATTGTACAGTTCCCGCCAGATAACGAAAATTGTAAAACAAATAAAATATGTAAATACTAACTTTAAAGATACAATTTTATACTAAACATAAAATAGAGGCCCCTAGAAACAAAGACGGCAGTGTCCACTTTGTTAAATTGTTGGCAAACTAAAAAAAACGTTTAATCAGTCCATTATTCATCAATATGGAAGGAACATTTAATATTATGTTAGTAAACCGGTTTAAGAATAATATTTCAAATCATTTATGCATCTGAATGCCATAGTTTCTTTAAAAAATGCATTTTTTTGATGGACACTTCCGTTTTTGTTTCAATCATTTGGACACTTGCTGTTTTGTTTCACAAACAGTTGGGACACTGCCGGTTTTGATTTAAAAGACAATTTCGAAGATGTTGCAGTCAATGTAAGAAAACAATATTGAAAAGAAGATTTTTTTATAAAAAAAATTAATGGAAATAATATGAACAGTTTAGTTCACTTAATGAATTTATCAAATTTAGAAATATTCATAAATTCCGAGAAATAGATGTTAGATTTTTTTTTTAATAATGAAATTGCATCCACTATGAAATAGAAAATAACAGAAATTTTGGTAAAGTATGGACAAGCCGCCGCATGCGCTACACTTTAAATAGGCATTTAATTTGAAAAATAAACTACAAACTTAATTACCACAAGAACCATCGGTTTCAGTCGGGATAGATGGAAAAATATGCATTAAAATTCGATTTTCATTAAAAGTTTAAAAATCACCATCTCCATTACGGCCATTTGTGTGGATTTGACATTTGCGAAGTTTCGTTTCAAACTAAAAACGGATGAATTACTTAATTTACCTAAACTAAGAATCTAATAACCTATTTTGTTTTCGTAAATACTCGTAGTTGTTTCTTGAAATAATTGTTGAAATGAAGTATAATTTCCGTAATCTGTGCATAAAAATGCGGTGGCTTATCCATAAATTAATGAAAATTTAACAAAAATTAACTAAATCTTTAATGAGTCTGACAAGATTTCTGCTGATCCTTTAATGATCTATAACAAATAATTAATAAAATATATTCAGTTGTTATTAATTTGAAATATTGTAAGTATCAAATAATTTATTTAGGTATACTTGTCAAAATACATGGCCTAGCTGACTCGATCCACATCCTTACAAAAAAAATGTGAACAAATTCAGATAAATCTTCAAATGTCTTATTTAGACATTTGCCTACAACATAACGGCGATTTACCTTTTTTCTTGGTAATGTTTGCCTTCCATTTGTGTGGTTGTTTGATACGTTTCCTCGCTGATTCTGGTGGCAAAATATCGGGGAAAGCTTCCATTCTTGGAATATGTAACGTCCACCAACAATAAATGGTTATTACAACCCAAAAAAATAACTTATCAGTGTACGATTCATTGACGCTTTTGCAGGAGTTTGTATGATTTAAAGTATGGCGGCCATTATGAATAGAGCATCCTGATTGGCTATTTGAAAAACTGCCGCTTTTGTTTCGGAAGGAGGTGGACACTGCCGTATTTGTTACAACAACAAAACTTTAAAGCCAAAATACTATGGTTTAATGACGTTTATGTTACAAACAGATGGTGATTTTATGGAGAAAGAATGAACTTTTCTCTATAAAACTGCATATTCAGCTCATTTTTGACGTGTGGTGGACACTTCCGTCTTTGTTTCTAGGGGCCTCAATATATTCAATCAGTTTTGACTAAACTTGACAAAACTTTTGAATAAATATTTAGACAACTTTCATCAAGACAGATATCGAGGAATTGTGAGGTAACATAATACATATTAACAATTACACATTCGGATGAGCTAAGTCAGAATGTCACAACAACAATATAAGCAGGGTAGTATTAAAGTCTTATGCAAAAGTTGATAAGTGTACATAGTGTTACATATATAAATATATCCCTTCGTATAAAAGTATTTAGCGAGACATCTTTATTACCATATCTTGCCAATACTTTTACTAACTATAATGAACATTCCAATACGGTACTTATTAAAATGGGATTCTTGGAGTGTACACCCTTGTATTGATAAGCAGGTCATTGGAGAGTCAAATCATACTTCACTGGAAATGGTTCAGTAGTTGTAGTATTTACATATATTATTGATTATTGTATACGTCATAATTACTACATACTATCATTGTACAAAATAATAAGTCAGGGGAAAATAGTATTAATAATTCACATTGTTTTAAAAAAATACATATTCCCATTCAATTATATTTATACCATCAAAATTCCTCCATCTAAAATATAAGTCATATCGGTGCTTACATAATATTTGGTACAGTTAAATTTACACATACTTGTTCTAAAATGTATGAAAAAAGTTTTCAAAAACACAAGGATAACTTATGTTTATTCATAATATTATTATATAATACTACTTACAGGTCCCAATCAAAGGGAATGAGATTACTAAAGTCAACATTAATTAGCCCGCAAAATACCGTTGTACTTCGCTTTAAACATATTGTATTTCTATCAGTCGACGGATCCTCAAGACCGTGACTATTATACATATATATCTAATCACATAATATTTTATAGGATATACTCAAAAGAATTCATAATCTGCTCTTTCGTGGATGGCACTAATTTAATTGTTTTAGGAAATAAATTATTTGGAAGTTATGCTTTAAAATATTAAGATGAATTTTTCCCGAACATTGCGAATTGAATATTATGAATTAATGGTATTACCTTTACACAAACTCAATTCTTTCAAGGAAGGCTTACGAATAGAATATTATATCTAGTTATTCAACCCAATATTTGTATTTGTGTGCCTTTCTTGAAATAAATGAGTTTGTTTAAATGCAAACCTATTAATTCATACTAGCAGTTAAAAACCCGCTTCGCAGGTTTTTGCTGCTAGCCCCTGGGGGCGACTTTTAGTTCGGCTTCGCCTAGTTTGAGTGTTGGTGACCATTTTATAAATCCGATAGGAACTGGTTCCAAAAATAGTCAGTTCCTCAGATCTACTGCGATCCTGTGACAGCTAGTCACCGAGACAAAGTAACCGTGACAGGCAATGACGTTACATGTAATATATGTATAGCTACACGATACTATTTTCATGACTCATCAAGTATTACCGTCAATCTTTCCATATCCGGAAAGATACTTAAATATACCTAGGAGGGAAACGTTCCCCATGCTATCTGCTGACCGAAGTGATGACTGACATCTTTTGCCAAATTCTTGAACTTGAAACCGAATTACAACGGTAGCTTTGCTTGAAATTTCACATACATGGATGTTTATATGGTGTGGCGGCAGAAATGCATTCGTAGCCCGGTTCTTAAATTCAGCCATGCAGACGTTACCCTATTAATAATGATCGATTCATTTTGCGATGTTCGGGCGCATACAAATAATTTATCTAAACATTTTAAAGGTAACTTCCAAAGTCTTTTTCCTAAAATAATTTGCACACTATAATAATGACCGGTCAGTGACTGAGTGGGCATCGCGTTTGGGTCTCACCCGGGCGTAACGAGATCGATTCCTCGGCTGGCTAAGTCCTCCATCACGAAACAAGCAACATTTTCCGCTTAGTGTGGTGGTAGTAGGAGATTTTCAAACAGTGTTGGGTTATTCGTAAACCGGAAATGTTTGTTTTTCTTTTTAAAAAAAGAAAAAATAAATAAAATTGGCACCATCGCGAATTCTTTTAAGAATACCCTTAATAATTTAAATGTCCAGAAAATATTTTGCAAAAAATTAATTCTAAAACAATGAAATTTTTAATCAACCAAAAATAAGTAACGAATATGCATCCATTCATAAAGAGAAAAATAGTTAATAAACTAATAGCTTTTATGAGGTATTCAAATGATAATCACATTACGTGAGCAGGTCACTAAAATAATAATCATAATAAAATTATTATAGGTACATTATCCCTGTACAATGAATTAGGTAATATACATAATATAATAGAAACGTCGTCAGTTGAGAGTGACGTGTGGCTAACTGACATTTTTCCAAAACTATTTTTTAACCCTTCAGGCCTCGGGCCTATTTTGCCACAAAGTCAAAATATTTCCGCTTAGCAATAAAATCCAAATAAACAGAATATTTCTGAATGCATCCGAAAACTAAAAACTATTTTTGAAAGTTGATGAAATACGCTTTCAAATTTCACGTTTCAAAATAATATTTAAATCGCAGTCGGAAACATTGGTTTCATAAAGGTGTACATTTTAATAATTTTGTGGTTATTTTTTAGATTTGAATATAAAGTGTGGTCTTTTCTCTTTTTTAACCGTTTAGATCATATTTCTAACTACAATAGTAAGGGAGACACAATGATTTCTATTAGACCTGTATGAGTTGTTCTGAAAAGCCAACAAATTAGCTTGGTGGGTTAATAAACAAGTGTTCTTTACAATGTCTATTAACGATGCATTTGAAAAAAAAATGGCTAAATGATAATATGAATATTATGATCATCCAAATTATCATTTCGTATTTTTTTTCAAAGATAAATTGTAAAATACACTTGATAATGAAAAACACAACTAGGCAAAAATTTTAGTTAGCCACTTAAACATTATTATTACTCTTAACGGACGATATAGAGTTTGAATGTTAGGTGAGTCGCGTTATACAAATGTAATGATGCAATCATTTTAAAGCTTATTATATTTACAATATTAAAACCTAATTTTAAAAACTTAAATACCCACTGAATGCACATTTTCTTTTTCTAACTCGATTCCGAGATAATTTATAGTTATAATTAATAATAGTTATAATTAATTAAAAGTTCAACATATTTTCGGAAAAGTTTAAAACAAAAACAAAAGAACATTGCAAAAGCGTAACAACATTAAAAATTACCAATTATTTCAGTACCTTTACATATTGGGTCACTACGTTTACAATGTCAAATGAGCCACTTGCATGCATTTTCAATTGGATAAAAAAAATTAATGGATTGTTTTTTCTGTTGAGAATACGGAAATGCTATTATCATATTGTAAACTTTTAACAAATTAAATTTAAAAGTCGATTATCAGCCTCGAGTCTTGAACCTGGCCTTTGTAACTGCGCCAATCAATTTGGGAGGCGGTTATGGGTACCGCCGCCCTGGGAACTATTTATTGGATAATCAAACCCCTGCCAAAGGTCACCTCAAGTGGTTCGCTACGTTTGGTGACTTGGCAGGGGTGTCCGGGTTCATGGGTGAGGTTTGTCTAGGTCTTGGCGGCGGATGCTTTTGCCCACCTACTGCGTGGTCGGGAGAGATTGGTTGAGGGGACCTTTTGACTCCTCCAGCCAGACTCTCTAGACCCATCGCCTTGCGCCCCAGCGGAAAGGATGGATTCATACATTCGTCACTCCTTAACACATTGACCCCCAGATTCTTATCGACCCCTCATATCTTCCTCTTCCCTTATCCTATAAAGACCCTCCACACAGCATCCCCAAAGATGTCATAGGCTGTGAGAGAATTTTTTTTCCTCAGGGCCTCCTGTGTGGAGATAATGTTACAAAAAAAGTGTCCTACTCATCAGGCTATAAACCACCTAAAAAGGGAGCATGTATTTTTATATTTTTTAATGCGATGATTAAAATTTATGAAAATAATCTGAATGCCATTGAAACAATCATGAACGGAAATAAAAACAATGCAAGGGCCTCATTATAGAAAAAAAGAATCAATGTATTTCACACAACTGAGTCAGAAAGCACATACATTTTACAAATTATGTCATTAAAGTAAATATCGCCGGTTTACTGCTCGAAGTCTAAGAAACTGATTTAGAAGTCACAATCTACCTATTTTATCTTGCTTTATAAAACAAATAAGTAATTATGTCGAATAATAAGTCGTCCACATTGTTTATAGCTAATTGAGCATTTTAGTCACCAAGTGCGTATAATACCAATAATTATTAACCTCTCCGCGAGTGAGTTTTGGCGAATAAAGGTAAGGAGTGATTTTTTTTGAAACTGTGAAGTCGGTATTGTAGGTATGTTTTCTAAAACTTTGACAAACTACGTGCATATGTCGATAAATATTCAAAGGAATCGATAAATGCCACTACAAGTTAAATGTTTTCATTAAATATGTTAGCGTTTGAATAATAGCCGCGGACGCAACTTTTGGGCGTTTTTTTATTTCGCCGAACCGTTTCGGCCATACTCGTGAAGAGGTTAATACAAAATCACTAACATATTTTATTGACTTTTGAAAGTGGAAAAATGTACAGATATGCACATAAATACACCTAAAAATCATAAAAACATTTTTGTGACTTCTTGCAAGACCAACAATATTACCACTCATTGTTACATGGTGTTTGAAAAGTCACTAAGTGGTGTTGTATTATTTTTTTCTAATAATATGAATAAAATAAAAAAAAGTTAAATTCTCACACAAAAAGCCGTTGCACTAGATCAGTGGTTCCCAAAGTGGTCCGTACTGACCCCCAGGATCATTCAGGGGGTCCGTGGAAAATATTTTTTTCTTTTTCTTTTCTTTATTCATCATATAACTTTTTATACTGTTTTTATAGGTGATTCGACTACCACGCTAGGCACATGCCCGTATTGTGGTAGTCAATTGTAATTGTCAATTGTGGTGGTAATTGAGTTGGGGTCCCTGAACAACGTCGGGAGGTCCGCTCTAGATTCTCACCTTTTTTTTGCCCACCGCTCACTCCACAACAGGGAGGGCATAATGGGATGGGATGGGGTGAGATAAACACCCGCCCACAAAGGGGGTTCGTGGGCCAAAAGAGTTTGGGAACCCTGCACTAGATGAATACAAATGCATTTTAAAAAGTCGACAATGTTATTATTTTAGCTTGGATACAACTGATTAGGTAGCTGAAAGTCGATCATCTCAAAATCAACATTTTGAAGTCGATTATCTCAGAATCAACATTTAGAAGTCGATTATCTCAGAATCAACATTTTGAAGTCGATTATCTCAGAATCAACATTTTGAAGTCGATTATATCAGAATCAACATTTTGTTAGTTAATTATATCAGAATCAACATTTTGTTAGTTAATTATATCAGAATCAACATTTTGTTAGTTAATGATATCTAGCAGTAAGCCGACAATATGTATGTAAGTATTGAATAGATTGGTTTTTGTGATAGTGTGTAGTTATTATACCGTGGTGGGCAAAAACGCAGTTTCTTCCCTGAGTCTCAAGAAAGGTACAGTATTTTCACTTACCATAGCAATATTGAGCCAACTATGATTTGGGCCGAGGATTTGATTAACCGTTGAAATTACAGAACATGATTAGTAATTAGAACCCATCCAAAGTAGCATAACAGCGCCCTTGAGGTGATTTTTCACAAAAACGGCGCTATATAAATCATCCAAATATTAAAGTAACCTTACATTTTGTAAGAGATAAATTTATCATTTTAACAGTTATAAATAAATTTTAAAAATGCCATGTAGTTAGCTGCCATTAATAGTACAGTTCAGATAAAATAAGAGATTATATTCAATTTGAATATTTTTCCAAAGGAGACAAAGATAAAAGACCCTTTGGCAGAAAGTAGGTACTAGGTTCCACGTATGCATATTAGTGGTGTGTAAGTTCAGCTAGAATTCAGCTCGTGAATTCGGGTTCGAAGTGAATCCAACTCCTATTTCTTTTTCAAATCGACTACTCCCAGATAACCCGGTCCAGGACTAGGACCCAAACCCGGAACTCGGAGCCGGACCTGGAGCCGGAATCCGAATGCCTCCACCGGGGTCCACGCCACTCTTGTTTCGGACTTCCAGACTCGAATTCTTGTGCGGGTCCATCTAGATCGGGCTCTGAGGTTTGGCTCTGGCCGAACTGGTAGCCACAACAGTATCCAGAACCCAGTCCGCACCCAAGAACTCACACCCGGGACCTGCTCATAGAACTCGAGTACCGACAAAATGCAGAACCCACCCATCTCTAGGGCACATTCGGCATCTTACGTCCACCATTACTTTATGACTAGGAAGATTCTGAGAAAGTTCCATACTATTTTTTCTCTCAGTAAAAACACAAGCATTTAACTTCTTCTCGAAAGTAAATAAGAAGAAAACTAAATATATATACACCACGGTAATATCTTCAGTGCATCATTTCAGAATAAATCTAAAATTTATATTAATTTGTACTCCTCTTGGGTAAAGGATAAGAACTAAACATTATTCAACCAAATGAATAAATACTGAAGACATGGTTTGGGTACCACTTATTAATATGCATTTCGATCTTAAGATAAACCATAAATTAATCAAGTCTCGTTAGCAAGTCACTTAGCGTAGTGACATACTAAAAACAAATAATATGTAATATGAGTTATAACAATAATTTCATTTTAACAATTAATTCTTACACTTAAAAATGATATCTCATACGATTTAACACAGAATGCAAAAATTAGGTTTGTAATCAAATTCGACAGCATATATTTGAGTTTGAGACCTTTATCAGTAGGAAATTTGGAGTACAGTGAAACTCTCTTAATAAGTTTTCCAAGGGACAGGAATAAACTTCTTAAGCGGGGAATTCGTATAAGAGGGATAAATTGGGTCATATTTCAAATTCAGTCAAGGGTCTGAAAAACCACCAAAGTTCTTAAGCATGAAAACTTCTTAAGTGGGATCTTCTTAAGCGTGTTTAACTGTTTGATTTGGTACAATAATTTAATCATTCAGGCATCGACATTCTTACTATGGTCACAAGCTTCCTAACAAACTCTCATGTCTATTCCAGGGGTCCTAGCATGGTCGATCGATATAGGTTTTATCGAAAATGTCGGTAACTTGCGATGGCTCCCGAGTACGACTGTAGACCGCTAACGAACAAACAATAGTTCGCAATGACTAGTGGTTCCTTGACATAAACTGTTGTGGGCCTGCAGTCGTGCTCGAGAGCGATCGCAAGTTACCAACATTTTCGATAAAACCTATATCGATCGACCATGGTAGGGGGCCAGAAGTTGCATCACATTGGTCTGTTGACCCATTATAAAAAAATAAACATTTTCAATTGTCTTAAAAAACAGTTATTTTTAATTTATTTGATATTAGTCGCGGGTTCCATAATTTGGGAATGAATTTTTTCCACCTTCTTAAATTTACTGTGGTCCAAATTAGGAAGAAAGATCAGAGCAAATATTGCACAATATTATGTATTATTTAATAATATTGTAGGTCAGTTTCGAGTTAATATTTTGAAGCTAATAAAAGCTTTGGTAATAAAAACTGTTGGTAGCTATTAGTACTGTTAATTGTCTAAGCACGGCGCAGGAGAGGGCTCATCGTCCGTAGGGGATCCGTCACTCTGCCGGTTCCGGTGGTCCAATTGGATGGACTCTAGCAGCTCCTTGTGTGCCTGGTGCTCCATCTGGAAAAACACATACACTATTTATAATCATTTTCCCGCATTTGTTGTTTATTTTTTCCAGTCACAAATTAATTTCATACAAAATTCGCAAAAACAGATTAAAAAATATTATATATAACTGTCCGGGTTAAATCTTCCTTACAGGAAAAACTAAACCCTTTCACACACTTTTCCACAAATGATCGGCTGTCTACATGGGAATTAATGATTTTAAAAAGAAAAATGAAAAAAATAAACACGGCATAACACCCCAAAAACAAACAACAAAAATACTTTTGGCCGTGAAAATCTAAAATCATATCCAAAAATGAGAAAACTTTATTATTTTTAATTTTACCCTTATTTTTATTGAAGTGAAACTTCTATAGCCTCACTGTGATTTGGATTTTGGATGAAATGGAAATGACGATTACTGCACCTGCGATGCATCAACTGCGCTCGTTGGCCGTTTTGATTATGATGTCACTTTTAAAGGTTCCTGTTGGTTGAGATATGAAATGGAAATTACGCTAGGTCTGTGCTCATTGGTCGCTTTGATTATGACCTCACGTTTCAAGTATTGTTTGAGATTGTTTTGGTAGTGTCGCTTCCACTACATGTAAACTGCATTAGCATATTATTTTTATGTTATGTTATAACTAATGTTGAATAAACTGCAACATGGAAAACGTGGAACTGGCAGAGGAAGGATGAAGGTAACGGAGTGCTGTAGAAATGAGATTTCTGAGGCATAAATGTGGTAAAATTTTATATGACCATGTTAAAAATCAGGAGATCAGGAAAGAAAGGCCAACCCATCCAACTAATTCTCAATGCTGTGTACTCTATAACTGGGACTGAAACTTCAATAAATAAAAATATTTTTTTGTTAACCTGTCAAAGGCTGGCAAATTCCAGGAAAAATATGGAAATTTCGTAACAAAACACGATTTTGAATTGAATGTTTTGTGGATTAATTTTGAGTTATCGTATATTTTATTGACCGAAACACATTTCTAGAACAATAAACTATGTACCAAAACAACATTACTTGCGTTAATTACGTAAATTAATAGGTTTTACGATGTTTTAGTCGAGGAACATGTATCAACTTTGACAGCTAAAATTTGCAGCAAATCTGACATTTTTATGCCACAGATAAAATCGTTTAAAAATATTCTGGGATTGCAAGGTGAATGAAATTTTTACCCATCTTATGGGGTAATGTTGGCGCAAGCGATTCTGACCGTGTTCTTCATACAAATTCTGTACATAGAAGGGTCAAAATCGCGGACAAACATATTTATTTTGAAATATTTTTTCACGCATGCGCACAAGCTACACGCATATGAGCGTGTCCGACCGATTAGAGGTTAAAGCCTACGTACAACAATACCATACTTGTTGATAAAGTGAAAATTTTATTTTTGTCACCCAGTAGAGGTAATTTCCTAAGGCAAAATGAATAAATAAGATTGGCACTGCTGTTGCAGTGCTTCATACCGTGCGTGGGCACGATTCTTCAAAAATTTTCAAATCTGTAGAAAAAATTTGAACATCATTTAACATTTGGCTAGTAACAAAATTATATTGCAAATATTTGTCTAAAATCCATAGAGTTTTCTTTGTACGCTTTCTTTACCTAACAAAGGTTGAGCCATAATTAACATGATTTCCAATATCTTTTACGTATTAGTAAGTTTTGGATGGAGCATTACTAAATTTCTAAATCAATGAAAAAGAAAATATGTACATTTTTATTAAATTAACTGCCGCAGCCAAAATAAAATTAGTTGGTCACGAAAAACCTTTTTATATTATAGTCTTTCTTTTTCTTTGAGCATCGGCTAATGTGGTGAAAATCAATACACTTATTAAACAATCAAAAAAATAATACACTTACAATAATGTCGGAGATTGTCGTTTGTGGCATGTTTTCAAACTGGGTGAGTTGGTGCACCGTTCCGTCAATCAGCGTAATACTGGACTCCAAGGCTGCCAGCGAGCGTGGCACTAGTGTGTCCAGATCTGGAAATATCAAAATGATGTCAGAAGTGGTACACTAAGGTTATATTGTTTCAAACTCAACATTAATTATGACCATCAAGTCGATGATTAGTGCCATTATGAATGTATTACGAGCATAAAAACATAAACATTATGTTAGATGATAGTTGATCACAATTTGATCCGTAGATTCGATGGTCATCAAATGTGATGAGAATTTGAAACACCCAAACTAAAAATGCCTTCAATTCTTTCCTTAGTCAAAAATTTTTGAACTTTTGTAGTATAAAAATGATTTCTTGGCAAGAACAGGAGCAATCCTGTTTAACCCTTCGAATAATAATAAAATAATATCTGTAAACTTTTGGCTGTCAAGGTTTGCACGCTAAATTCCTGGTTCTTCCCGCGCATTTCAAATGTTCCTATTTATTGGTTATTTTTTAACCCTTTTGCAAAAACAAAAATTGTTCTAAAATCTAGATAAAATAATCTTTCCGATGTGTTTATCAAAAAGTAACATTTTTGTTTCTAAATACTAAAATTTTAATTTTGGAAATATAAATTGGCTAAAAAATGCACCCCTGCGTATATTCGAATTAAAGTACTTAAAATAGATTAAACTTGTAATTTTAAATACAGATTCCTTTTCTTAACAAAATATGTAATAAAACTGTCACCTCATTTTTCATCACATTCGTAAAATTTTATTTTAAAATTAAATGTGTGTTATGTCACGAATTGGCGCGAAATAAAAACATCACATGATCGGGTTTGTAAAATATCTGAACATCATACGAAAACTCGTTGCTCGTATAATCCTAAGGTAATGAGAAGCATTATTTCTTTCGCTTTCTAGCGTAAAAGAAATCACAAATATTTGTATGACGGGAAGAGAGATATGTATCTAACTTTGGTAAAATATGGACAAGCCGCCGCATGCCGCTACACTTTAAATAGGCATAAAATTTGAAAGTAAACTATTTTTAAACTTAATTACCACAAGAACTATTGGTTTCAGTCAGGATAGACGGAAAAATATGCATTAAAATTCGATTTTTATTAAAAGTTTAAAAATTACCATCTCCATTACGGCTATGTTTTTTTGTATGGATTTGACATTTGCGAATTTTCGTTTCAAACTAAAAACGCATGAATTGCTTAATTTACCTAAACTAAGAACCTAATAACCTATTTTGTGTTCGTAAATAGTTGTTTCTTGTAATAATTGTTGAAATGAAGTATAATTTCCGTAATCTGTGCATAAAAATGCGGCGGCTTATCCATAAATTAATCTAACTTTTAATAATGCACGGTCACTCTGGGACAATCTGGGTCTCCAGTTATTATAATGGCATGTGATATTTTGGGACAACTTGGGTCTCCTGTGATTAGATGGGTTAAACTATACGCCACTACACACACCTGTATGCATGAATAAAGCATGTCTCCAGCACATATTTATTATATTATTACCGCAATCAATCGATTTCATCGGCTGTTTACTATGTGAACATTTGGCAAATTTAGAATTCAGAAAAGTGAACCAAGAAATAGTTTCAACTTTTATTATGCTGACATTCACCAGTTAAAATATTCTTATTTGTCTAGGTACACAAAACACTATGAAAGATGGTCTAATAATTATGGTAGGAGCGGCTATGAGGTGTGGTGCTCACTGTTTATTATAGCTGTATTCTGCATCATATTATTTATCTGTGTATTTCAACATAATTCAGGAGAAGGGAGAGCACCCTTGATTTTTCACAAACATATACAAATTATCCAGTTATTATTATTAATTAACCTTTTAAGATAAGCAATCCATAAATTTGTCAAGAAATAAGAGAGTTACGGCAGGTTAAAAAATGACTTATGATTGTCAAAAAAGGAGTGCCGCATATGAGTTATATTTTAGGTTCCATGACAACTCAGAATCATGCAACTTCAATACGCATTTGAAAAGTCATTAAAAGTTATGAAAAAACTTACAAGTGTGCAGTTCACATGCGGTAGAAGTGAAACCTTCAGAAAATTGAAGTAGCCAAGATTGGGGAGGCTACGAAGCACCGCTCAAAGAGGAGACCGATTATTCTATCTCATTCTCTCACAGGCTAAATCTTATAGAAGTATGTGTTTGTCTCTTTTTAGTGTCACTTTTTCGTATCAACGAATTTCAAATCACAACGGTGCTAAAAAAGTTAAAAATAGCCCATAACCTAACCTATTTAAACCATACTTTTTTCATAATTTTTAATGACTTTTCAAAGGAGATATTGAAGTTGCATGATTCTGAGTTGTCCGGTCACCATATTTTATGCAATATTAATGCGGTGAAAAGGTTAACCACTTCACAATACGAATTAAAACCACTTCATAATTGTATTATCAACCACCATAACACCGGCATGAGCCTACCATGGTGGTCGAAAAATTCTCAAATGATATAACCATTCAAGCAATGAATAAAGAAAATTAAAAAAAAAAAATGTTTTCTTCACATAATTTACGAGTGAGTACCCAAAAGAAATCAAACTGAAATTGCGGGGGGTTTGTTGTTTTGTGGTTTATTGTAGTAAAGGATTCTGCCAGTAGGACAGCTACCTTCCCCAGTTAGTATGCCAAGTGCTGTGCTGGAGAAGTCATCCTTTCAGCTGGTGTAAATTTTTTGTTGACAGTTATGTGCGCTCATCATTTTTGCGATGACTGATTTTCACAAACAATGTGTGGCTGTGAATTTTTGCTTCCTGCTCAGGAAAACATGAAAACAGAAACTCTTGAAATATTGTGAAGCAACAATCAAACCAATGGAAGACTCCAAATTCGTCTCGTTCCAAAAACGCCTATCAAGTGAGATCAAACATCATTGCAATGCTGGTTTGTTTTTTCAATGTGAGAAGAGTCGTCCATTCAAAATTTGTTCCACTGGGTCACTCAGTTAACCAGGCTTTCTACCTGGAAGTTTTGAAAAGTTTGCGCAACAGTTTGCAGTGGGAAAGGCCTTGTCATCTTTGCAGCCGTTTTTAACATTTCAAGATTTTCTGAAAATCACCCATCGCAAAAGCAACGAGCACACAAAACAACTGTCACCAAAAAATTCACACCAGACGAAGGGGTGACTTCTCCAGCGCAGCGCTTCACTTACTGATTGGGGATAGATACACGGTCCTACTGGCAGAAACTGTTACTACATAAAAACCACACCCCCCCGTAACTTCAGTTCGGTTTCTTTTGGGTATCTCGTTGTCACATATGTATTATGCTCTCATAACATGAAATACACATACAAAATCACACTAGGGAAAACAGAATGAATGTATGCTTTGCGTAAATTTGTATTTTGGAATTATCGTGATTTATTTTTGGGAATTTGTGCCATTTTGCGCTACCTCCTTTTTCATGTGTAATTATTACAAATCTGCCCTGATGGAGCACATTATAACGCTGTCTGAAACGATGGCTAAGGAAGGAGACCAATAATAAATCATGATAACAATTTTGGCGATGAAAATGTCTCAATTCTTGTATTTTGCAAATTTAAACTCATCACTCACTCCATGGGATAAACTGTAAGGTGGAATTACACTTACACCAACTAATTTAATAATGCAATGTTTATTAAAATCAGACAATTTGATAAACAAGGTGCTAATTACCTGAATTAGGATCATTCAGCTGTTGAATGTAACAGTCCAATCCTTGTTGTGATTGCCTGTCTTGCTGTGTTTTGGTGGGTCCTTTTATTGAAGAATCAGATTCTGAGGACATGCTGGTTCCCGCTGCAGAACTAGATTGCATTCTGCGTTTGGGGATTGTGTCAAACTCAGTCTCTGCATTGTGTGACCTTTTCAGCTGACCCAAATTGCCCACATATGATGTAGAGGTCAGAGTTTCTGCCAGACAAAAGGCCGGGTCGAAAACATTTAAACTACTCAATAACACATTGGCACTAGACAAAGTCTCTGGCTTCATATCGCTGTCTATCAACAAATCCTCACAATCTACCGTTTGCAGATTGTCTTTATCAATTAAATTGCTTGCATCTGCAACAAATATATTCATACCATATACTGAATTGACATAACTGTTCAAATCAGGAATCATTTCGGTGATGACTTTGTCGGAGGTCTGTGTATCTAGAGTATTTATTGGGGTTTGTAACATCATTTCTAAAGTTCTTTGGTTGGGAGCGGGAGGTAAAGTGAAACTTTCCGTGTTAATGTAAATTTGTGGAAAAGTTGGCTTCACGTCAGATGAAAAGGTGTGATACACTTTTGGGCTGGATGTCGGAAGACGTACATCTTCCACAGATATTTTTACAGGATTTTCAATTGAATTGACGGCTGTTGTTTGCGGAGATTCTTTATTTACATTAACCGTATCATTTGGGCAATTTTTATTCAATATTTTTTCCTCGAAATTATCCTCACTCGCTAATAAATTTCTTTGAATCAAACTCTCCTTATTGAGAATTATTTCTTCTTTCATGACAACTCTTTTCTCGGGTTTAGTTGGAAAGAGTTGTTTGTTTTTGTGTTCCATAGCGCTGCGGGAAGCTTTCAGAGCTATCAGTTCAGAAGGAGTGTACATGGATTCGGGTTTGAATCCCGGCTTGACGATGGACCCGCTGTCGCTGCCCTTCATCTTGATGGCTTGACTGATGACGGATACACTCTTGGCGATGGAGGACTTGATAGTGCAGGGCTTTGGGGGGATGATGGAGAGGGGGGAGGAGGGGTCAGGGCTCGGGAAGCGCAGGCTGCTAGGCGACGGGAGGTTGGTGATCAGGTGCATGATGACCTGCTCCAGTTTCTGGGGATCTTCTACCGTAGATTCACCGCTCTGAAACATGCAAGCAAATAATGGAGATACACGGCTTATGTTGATAATTCTTTACATTAGAGTAGGTACGAGTATTAATCACTAGGTTTAAAATAGCAGAAGCAAAACATTATAATGTCAATCGATTCAGAGAAAGCTCCAGTTTTGAATAACCTTAAAATATTCAATTTCAGCATTCTGAATTTTCACTAACATATTTATAACACACTTCCCTTGAACACTTTCAGCCTTACTTATAAAAAAAACACTTCCCAACTCTTTTAACCCTCCACCCGTCGCGTCTTTTTTTAAACGCGAGGTGTCACGCGGGGTCGCTTAGGACCCCAAAAATAAATGTGATTTAATTGTAGTTATAGCATACATTTTATGTGTTACTTTAACTGATTATAGTCAGGTGATAATGACTGCATAGAAATAAAAAGAAATATTAAAAATTTATTTTCAATGCAAAAGCTTAAAAATCAAGAAGGAACATTTTTTTATATTTTTGAATCATACTTTATTAATAGTAAACTTTAAAAAAAAAATCTAACCAATTTCTATCAAACTTATAACTATTTGAGATTGGTACAGACTTATTATTATTACAACAAAAAAATCAACAAAATACAATGAAAAAAACATATAAACTTGATTTTTCATGGTATTTTGTTGATTTTTTTGAGCCTCACGATGAAACACAAGTCTGTATCGCACATGCGCAGACTGAATGTTCGCGGCGCTAGCGTCAACTATAGTCCCTTTTAGGAAGCTACCTAAAGTAAGAAATCAGTGGGAACATTTAAAATGTACATAATTAGCATTTCTGTAAAAACCTGGACTTTTAAAGACCCCCCGCGATGGGTCGAGGGCTAACAGTATTTTTTTACCAATTGAATAAATACTATACATTTTCTTTTTCGAATTGTTACTAAAAAAAAAAAATGTGTCTATCGATCTGGCAACGTTGTGTTTTCATTCATACTGGATAGGCGGCAGACAATACATCACATTCGCTATGAGCAGTATTGGCCGCCAAAATGTCTGTGGGAAAATTTTTAGTCAAGGATTATTGATGCTATTCAGATCATGTTTATGTTCATTCTATTCTAAAATGACCAATTCACTATTATATTCATGTAATTATTTTTTGTCAGTTTTAAATCCATTAATAATGTCATGTTGTGAATTTAGTTTTGTTATCGGGAAAAAGTGAGGTTATTTCTGAACATTATTTTTCAATTCACTTTATCCGCATGAATTTAACAAAACTTAAATAACATGTGCCTTAAACACGTGTAAATAAATACAAATTCGAGAAATCAACATTTAAATTGTGCAAAAATAAACCCCTTTGGCTGGATAAACAATGTATAATCTTTCCATGAACTATTTTTTGTCAGTTTTTAATTGGTGAGGTGTTCACGTAACGGTCATTTATCAGTTAAATAAAGTATTCACATTGTTTTTAGTAAGGCTGTATACAACTTAGTAAGTATCTTTAGTAAGGCTGTATATACATCTATCACAAGTAGCGAGGGAAATTATTTTACTCAGGACCTCCTGTGCGGAGTTAAGGTAAAAAAAGTAATTCTGGCATACAAGCGGTTAAGTGAATGAAGGAGTAACAAATAAATATATTAAATGTGTTGCACTTACGCTTCCATATGGGAAGTTTTCATCGATTCCATTAAATATGACTGAGTATTTCTCCTTCATGTCTTCAATCAATTCTCGTCCTTTCTCTTCTGGTATGCGACTGTTCATACAGACGAAGCTCTGCACTGCATTATCCGAACTGATCTCGAGGTAACCTGTTGTCCTCAAGTATATAAACTCTCCTGTTCGAGACATGAGACGATAGCATGACTCTCCATACTGCTTGCTTCTGTCATACACTGTGGAAGAAAAAATTAACATCACATCAACAAACAAACAAAAATTTTCTGTTTGCCAAAAGTTTTTGTCTGGGTAATCGAAAGCTGAGACAAAATTTCATATCGCTATGTTGAAGAAATGTGGAAAACACTCTTTTTGGAGCTTATATTATAATAATTGCGATCCATAAGAAATATAGAAACATTCATACAACACAATTCAACGTATTAAGCTATACGTAAAAATTTTGTGTTCCTTACGGGGCGCAACAATATTAAATTTCTTAGTCAATGATATATGTTGTAATTTTCCAAACTCCATCACATTTGATGACCATCAAGTCGACAATCAGCGCCATCAAGGTGTCGGACAATTTTAGCATTTGATCAAATTGTGATCGCCTGACAAATATGACCATTCCCACAATTTTAGAATCCATTTCAATGGCGACAGTTCAAACGTGAAAAATAAAAATGGCTTCGACAGTGTCATCCATGTGATGGAATTTGTAACATCCAAAAACTTAAAGCAGCAAAATGAATTCGCAAAATATTAAATTAAATCGCACGGACATAATAAAATACAAGAAGAAAATACGCAATAATAAAAAAATTAATCGCTTCACTTACTCACTAAACAATGTTCAATAAAAGGCCATTCACAAACCTCTCCCAAAGCATATTATGCTGCCGTCAACTGGCCAAACTGCCCTCATTAAATCTAAACTGACATACTTTAATATACGTCGAAAACCATTGCACGGAAAGTTGTGATGTGAATAACCCACCATATGCACTTTCCATGTTGAATACCACTGCCTCGTTTACATTGGGATGTTTCAAACATCATCACATTTCATGACCATGAAATTGATGGGACGGGGTTTTTTTTAAACAGTTTTTTATCACTTCGCAAAATTACTTTGTGGCATCAAATTATTATCAAATTATCAGCATGAAAATGATATTGTTTTTAGCTGTTTGTCACAATTTGGTCAAAAAAGTAAAGCCTGCTGAAAATTGGCTTTTAGCCAGGGCCATTCATATACAAAAAAATTAAATCACACTGATTGACAATTTGATAGTCATTAAATGTGACGGAGTTACAAACACCGCAACATTAACACATATTATGTAAGACGACAGGCCTTGCAAATCAAAGAACAGTGTTGGCATATATGTAGGTGCCAATCGTCGTAAAGAAGTAAAGCAGATATTAAAAAAATTTACAGATGTGGTATTTGATAAAGTTAGAATATTGAACTAGTTACTGACTTTGCCGAAGGGCAATTATCACGAATCGCACATCCTCTTTGTGCATGAACGTGAAGGCGGAGACGCCGGATATCTCGGAAGTCAGGTAGCCAGCCACCACTGAGATCCTCTGGTCGCACTGGACTATCCTGCCGTCGATGAGGTGGCGCGTGCGGTACTCCTGCTTGCTGGCCTCTATCAGCCGTTCTGACAGGTAGGTCTGCTTCACTATGTGGATCATGCCAATGAAAACCTGCAAAAGTCAAGGCCAACAGTCCTGATTGTATTAAACCATGTGTGGCCATATTACTAAAATGCAAGACTGATGCAAGCATAATGAACAAGATTAATAAAAGGGATGGTAAGATGGTTTGGGCACATAGGACGAAAGAAATGTCAGGTGAATATCTTCTTCTTTGTGTGCCTTATCAGGTCCCACCTGAAGTTGGCGATCACTCTTGAAAATGTCTCTCTGTCTTGCGCTGCCCGGAATAGCTCCTCCACACTTCTAATGCCGGTCCACTCTCGTATATTTCGCAGCCAAGACATCTGTCTCCTACCAGGTCCTCGGCGACCCTCTATCTTGCCTTTCAATATTAAATGGAGCAAGTGATACTTCTCCCCTCGAAGTATATGACCCAGATATGAAATTTTCTTGATTTTTATTTGTAAGCAGTTCTCTATCTGTTCTAGCCTGCCTGAGAATTTCTGTGTTGGTGATCATGTCTGTCCATGGGACCTTGAGCATTCTCCGGTGAAGCCAGATTTCAAAAGCCTCTAACCTGTTCATGGTACATATTTACTTTTAAGGTCCATGTTTCACATCCATACAGCAAGACCGACCACACATAACATTTTAGCATTCTCTGCCTTAGTTTTAAGCTGATATTGTCATTGCAGAAGAGGGATTTCATTTTAATGAACAGTTCTTGCTGCTTCAATTCTGCACCTAATCTCTAGATCTGGGTCAAGAGTCTCCGTGAGAATACTGCCGAGGTATCTAAATCTTTCCACCTTTTCGACATTGCAACCATTTAACTGTATCACCGATTCAGAGTGATCTAGTCGTCCAAATATCATCCATTTTGTTTTATTGACATTGATTGTTAGACCCAGTTGCTCACCAGCATTATTAACAAGATTTAATAGGTCTTTGAGGTCATCGATACAGTCAGCTAGTAATACAGAATCATCTGCGTATCTTATGTTATTAATGACAACTCCGTTGATCTTCAGACCCTTCTCAGTATTACTTAGGGCTCTTTTAAAGACATGTTGGAATAGAGATTAAACAATACTGGCGACAGGATACAGCCTTGTCGTACTCCACGCTGAATAGCAATTATAAGTTGAATATAAGATGAGCCAATTGTAAAAAAATTGGATATCTTACAAAAAAAATATGCAAAGTAACAAAAATTATGTATAATGTACTCTTCAGTATTGAAAAGGGGTTAAGGAGTATTACCACATCGTTTCCACTGGGTGAAATGGATTCATCCCCCCTTGCGCGGTGCCGGCGGACAATCTGGCCAGTGCCAGCGCCGCTCACATTGGCGCGGTCGGCAAATCTCAGCGAACCGTTGAATCGGCAGACCTCATATTGGGGCGCCTCGGAACGCTGCACAGCTCGTGCCAATCTGAAAACATCATACTAGACTATTAATACATACATATATGAATAAATAATGGTGGAGAATAATGCTCAGCATTAGACATAAGACTCACTAATATATCCATTTTGGAAGAGCTAGGTGTTGGTATGAGTATCTATGATCTTATATTATTGTCTATGACTACTTTCATATGTTGTCTTTTCACTTGTCAACTGTCAGTCAGCACGGCTGGTTTAATAAATGATATTCCAATTACAATCGTGTTATTATACTCAACACAATATAACATGGTGTCAGGTGTGTCTGATTAAAAATATTGTGAGTGAAGTCAAGTCAGCAATCAATAATTTGTGGTGCGAATAATTTGTGGTGTCACAAAACCAAGGAATAAAATGTCGAGTCAGATTTTACAAATGAATATTGTTCCAAATATGGCGGGTGAGTGGAAGAGATTCAAACAATCATTCTGGATTTATATGATGGCGAATAATTACAATGAGGAAAATGAAATACAAAAAGTAGCAAGGCTCCTACATACGATCGGACCTAAAGGAGTGGAAATTTTTAACTCTTTTGGCCTAACAATGGAAAAAAGCAAGCTCGAAGAAATAATACTACATTTTGATAAACATTTCATACCTACAATTAATGTAACGGTGGAACGATTTAAATTTTTCACGAGGAAACAAGACGAAAGTGAAACAGTAGAAGAATTTATTGCTTCATTACAAAATCTCAGCCAAACTTGTGATTTCGGTAACCTACAGTCATCTTTAATAAAGGATATATTTATATGTAACCTGAACTGAAACCTCTACTACTTGAAGGAAAGACTTTTACAAGAACCGTCTTTAAACTTGGAAAAGGTGATTATTTTATCAAAAGCGATTGTTGTATCGAGGGAAAACACAAGAAGTATTGAGGAGAATATTATACAGCAAGTTCAAAGAAGTCCGTCTTCATCTTCGTTATCAGCTACAAGTCAATCAAGAAGATCCGGAAGTCTGAGCAGTCTATCCGGAAGTCAATACAGAAGTCAATCCGGAAGTAAGGGCAGAGTCTGTACCAAATGTGGACAAATTCACCGCACAAACTGTCCAGCGTCAATTATTGTTAATATGTACTTTGTCACAAAGTGAGGTACTCAACCACGACTATACAATTGACACACTAAATTGCAACAATATAAATGCAACATTGAATTCATGGCACATTAATTTAAGAATAAACAATGTTATAATTTCATGTCTTATAGATACGGGTGCCAATATAAATGTTATGTCTTTTACAAATTCAAAAAAACTTGGTTTATCTGAAAAAATTATCACAGAAACAGCATTCAAAATAAATTCTTTCAGTGGTACACATATTCCTACAAAAGGAATGTGTAAGTTAAATTGTTTTTATGATAATGATAAAAATATGTCCATTTCCTTTGTAATCACTGAATTGAAATCATGCCAAACTATATTAGGGCTAACTACCTGTCATGCGATGGGAATAATAAAAGTGTGTACTCAAACACGAATGATTCTAAAAATATTCCCAATGATGATTTTTCGATGTATAACACGAACAACTTAGTAAAGAAATTTAATGATGTTTTTCAGGGTCTCGGATGCTTGCCTCATGAATGTCATCTATCAGTTCGAGCTGATTTTCAACCCAAAATCGATGCACCAAGAAAGATTCCATTCAAGCTGCATGATAAATTAAAAAAAGAATTAGATAGAATGGAGGAAATGAAGGTCATTGTCAAGGTTACAAAACCAACACCGTGGGTGAGTTCTATTGTTGTCGTAGAGAAAAAAAATTCACAGTTACGAATTTGTTTAGACCCGCGATATTTAAATAGGGCTATTTGCAGAACACATTAATCCAACACCTTCGATGGACGAGATTAGATTTAAAATTAAAGGAGCAAATTATTTCTCAAATTTAGATGCATTCTCAGGATTTTGGATGATACCTTTAGATGAAGAAAGTTTGGATTTGTGCACTTTCAAAAACACCTTTTGGCAGGTACCAATTTTTAAGAGTTCCGTATGGAATAAATTCCGCCCCCGAATTTTTCTCCAGAATAATGACGGAAATATTTGCGGATTTAGAAGGGGTGATAGTTTTCGATGATGACATTTTAGTTTGGGGTGAGAACCTAGAGTCTCATAAACGTAGATTAGAAAGTGTTTTTAAAAGAGCCAGAGAAGTCAATTTAAAATTCAACCTAAATAAATGTCACTTTGGCTTACAGGAGGTAACATTTCTCGGTCATATTTTTAGCAGTCGAGGGATCAGGCCAGATGAGTCAAAGGTTAGAGCTATCCGCGAGTTACCAACTCCCACTTGTAAGAAAAACTTACAACGCTTTTTAGCTATGATTAATTACTTGGGATCTTTTATTAAAAATTTGTCAAAAGAAACAGAAATTTTAAGGACTTTACTAAAAAAAGACGTCAGTTGGTTGTGGGATGCCAATCACGATGAGTCTTTTGCCAATTTAAAGAAAATTATAAGTTCGTCTCCAGTACTTATTAACTTTGATATTAAAAAACCGCTAAAATTGTCCGTAGATTCTTCACAGAGAGCAGGTGGGGCAGTCATTATGCACGAAAATAGACCAATTGCTTATGCATCAAAAACATTAACGTCCAGTCAGCAAAATTATGCGCAAATAGAGAAGGAATTATACGCCATTTTATTCGGGTGTCAAAAATTCCATCAATATATCTATGGTCACATTGTAGACGTGGAAATGGATCATAAACCTTTGGTGACACTTTTTAAAAAATCACTTTCTGAAGTTCCCGCAAGGCTACAACGAATGATGATGTCTCTTCAATGCTATCACTTAGATGTCAAGTATGTACCTGGTAAATTTATGTATATTGCCGACACGTTATCTAGAACACCGTTACCTGATACAGAAGTAACGGATACAGAAAATGAAATTGACATCCATATCAATTTATTGATGTCAAGTCTGGCCGTTTCGGAAGAAAAACTGAAATTAATCACTGGGGCGACGAAACAAGACCAATCGTTATTAACTTTAATGAATTATTATAAAACTGGTTGGCCATCAAGTAAAAATAAAATTGAATCTTGCGTTAAACCATATTGGAATTTTCAGGCAGAGATTCATGTCGTCAACGATCTGGTATTTAAGGGACCTAGTTTAATTATACCATCAATTCTATGTCCGGAAATTTTAAAAGATATACACAAAGGTCACTTAGGTATGTCGAAAGCCAAAAGCCTAGTCACAAATACGATTTTTAGGCCGAATATTAACTCGGATATCCAAAATGTTGTAGATCAATGTCAGATTTGTACTAAATTTAAACCTAAAAACTCACCACAACCTCTTTTGCCACATCATATCACTAATTTTCCCTGGGAAAAGGTAGGTGTAGATTTAATGCGTTTCAACAACACAAATTATCTCATTGTTACGGATTATTATTCGAAATACATTGAAAATTCAGTGTTGTACAATTATAATGCGGAAACTGTCGTCACACATTTGAAATATTTTCACGCCATGGGATACCGTTAACGCTTGTAAGTGACAATGGGCCACCATTTCAATCAGCCATTTTTAAAAACTTTTTATATGAGTGGGATATTGAACATATCACCACCAGTCCAAACTATCCTCAGTCTAATGGGCAAGCGGAAAGTTCTGTAAAAATAGTGAAGAATATTTTAAGAAAATGCCTTGAATCCAAAACCGATCCATATCTTGCTATGCTACATTATAGAAATAGTCCAAAAAAAAATTTTCCATCCCCTGCAAGTCTTTCAATGTCACGTCAACTTAGATGTAATCTGCCAGTAACATCCAGTCAACTTAAACCAAAAGTTGTACGCTTTGAAGAATATGAAAATCAATTTAAGGATCGTCAAAACAAAATGAAAAAATATTTTGACAAAAAGGTTCAGAACTTGTCTGAGTTGAAGATAGGCGACAGAGTAGTATTTAAAAAAAAATGTGTCAAGTTCATGGTCGCCAGCTACTGTAGTAGAAATTGTTAAGGGATGCCCAAGGTCATATATCATGGAAACTCCTGATGGTTCAAGATACCGCAGGAATAGGAAACACTTGAATTTAGACAGGTCACGTCAGGAATCATCAGCACCGCGTAATCGAAATAGTTCATCGAAGGAAGGTGTACGTTTTGACAATGATTTTCATTCCATTCCGTTTTATTCTGGTCCTATAACTTCTAATGAGATGGCAAGTAATGAGACAAGCATTCGAACCCGTTCGGGCAGAACTGTCAATAAACCTGATAGATATAATCCATCTGATTATAATTAATTTTGTTCATTGTATTTCACTTGTATGGTTTATTAATATGTCATGAATAATGTAAAGATAAAATTTTATATATGTATTGTTTCTGTTGTTATACTTGTTTTTCTTTATTAGGAAAAGAGGGATGTTGGTATGAGTATCTATGATCTTATATTATTGTCTATGACTACTTTCATATGTTGTCTTTTCACTTGTCAACTGTCAGTCAGCACGGCTGGTTTAATAAATGATATTCCAATTACAATCGTGTTATTATACTCAACACAATATAACACTAGGTATCCAAACTAAAGTGAATCCTAAGATACTGAGAACTCAAACCTGGAGAAGTTGCTAGCAAAGTGGAAGGCGGGAGAAGCCCGAATACCGCGCAAGAGTCCCAACAGCTCCCGTCTGAAGCCAGTGAGACTATGGCATCCCCAATTGGGGTATGTTGTGAGGCTGAAGGTAGTGGGGAGGGGAAGGAGATAGGGAAGAGGAAGGTGGGGAAGTACCTGGCTATTCAGATCTGGTCACCAAACACGGCTAGTGCCATTTCAAGCAACGTTTCAATTCTGAATGGTGGTCTTACACCAGGGCGATACTGAGAACTCTGTATATATTATTTTAAATGAATAATTTGTGAAATAACACAAATAATCAAATAAAAATTATTCGCCATATTTGCCGGAATTCGATCCCGCGACCTTCGGTGTGCGAGTCAAGAGCCTTACCGCTGGACTGCGCCGGCCGTCAAATTGTGTTGAATATGAAGAAACTATGTGAATACATATAATAGTCAAGTCCGGCAGTGGGTTGTCATGCTAAATTATTCGATAATAACAAATGATTTGAAAATGAAAAAGACAAATATTTATTTATTTAAAATTTACAGCACAAAGTGCCATTTATAAACATGTGTTTATTTAATATTTTTTAAACAGTCGTAGTACAGTGAAGAAAGATTTATTTTTTTTAATTTCTCATAATAAGAGAAAAGGAGAAAAAATTACTAACAACTAATGAAAACATTAAAAGGATACAATGAAATAAAAAAAAAACTTGTTATGTAGTAACCTTGTTAAAATATGTAGAGTTATATTCTAGAATGCTTCTAACGAGAGATGTGAACAGAATTTTTAATGTGTGAACATTTTTAAAATCTTTGGAAATCCTTAAAATAAAACCTAACACTTTCATATGGCTGTAGAAGTTACATGAGATACAAAGCAGAGTTTCTGGTCAAAAATGATGCCTAGGTCAAGAATTTCGACTACAGAGATTAAGTCTACATTACAGAGTGCATAATTATATATTATTGGGCGTTTAATTTTGACTTGGCATTTGTTAATATTTAGCTGAAGTTTATTACCTGAACACCATGTGAAAAAGTTATTGAGATTCTCTTGCAAGATTATGCAATCATGCACATCAATTATGACTTTAAATAGTTTCATATCGTTCGCAAAGAGTAAAACTTCGACATCATGGAAAATGCTAGTAACGTCATTGATAACTAAAAAAAACTAACTAACCAACCATCACGCCGTTTCCTGCAGGGGTAGGCAGAGGACGGACCGCCAAACATCCCGGTCTAGGCACACATTCCTTGCCTCGTTTACATTCATACAACGTCTCATACATTCTCTTCTATTATTCTGACTCTTAACATGGCCCGACTCAAGTATCTGATTCACACGTCATTGATGAATAGGATAAATAATAAAAGTCCCAGGTGAGAACAATAAATTCGTGGGATAAACAGTCATTGATCTTTACAAAGAGTAACCTATCAGATAAGTAGCTGATCAATCCAGCCAAAAAATTACCACTTATCCCTAATTTTTTTAGTTTATTTATTAATATTTTGTGGCAGACCTTATCAAGAGCCTTGGAAAAATCAGTATAGATGGAATCTACCTGTTGCCTGTTAGTCAATGCTGTGTTTATATAATTTTCATATAATGTAAGGTTAGTGAGAGTAGATCTAGAAGAGACAAACCCATGTTGGCAATTGGTAATAACGGGTAGGGTAAGAGGATATTTTGCTAAGAATGATTTTTTCAAAGAGCTTTGGAATGCTAGACAGAATACAAATAGGTCTGGAATTGCATACATCATTTGTTGAACCCTTCTTATGTTAGCATGTCGAATGTTTCCAATCAAATACATACCCAAAGGAATTGAAGAATGCATAAATGGACTGTGTCTTTTGTGGTGTTAAAGAAAAGGGTTTGATTTATGAATAGTCATTGTTTTAAGTCATAATTATTATTGGTAGACGAATCAAGCTGCAACCCACAAAACCAAATATGAACAATTAGTCGAAAACAGTGATTTTATAGGGAGATTGCCGTTGTCTGCATTTATACTGAGAAAAAGAAACCTAAGAGAAAATGGACCGAATGCTGGTTTACGTTAGCTCCACAAAAGGAGGCCCTGAAGAAATTTGGTACCGCCGCCCTGGGAACCTTGTATTGCATAACCAACACCCCTGCCATAGGTCACCCCAAATGTTCGCTACATTTGGTTACTTAGCAGGGATGCCTGGGTCACGGGGTGAGGTTTGTCTAGGTCACGGCGGCAAATGCGTTTGCCCACCTACTGCATGGCAGGATTGGTTGAGGGAGACCTAACCTAGACCTCTCCAGCCGGACTCACTCGACCCATCACCTTGCACCGCAGTGGTAGGGATGAATACATCCGTCACTCCTGGATTCCTCTCACCGTCATCCGTCACCCTCAGATTCCTACCCACCCCTCATACTCTTTTCCTTCCCAGAACTTCATCTACTTCCTTTCCTAGAGCATTCCCAAAGATGACATAGGCCCTGAGGGGTATTATTTTCCTTGTGTAGAGCATTCCCAAATATGACATAGGCCCTGACGGGTATTATTTTCCTTGTGTGGAGCTAATGATAATTTGTTTTTTTAAATCTCAGTTAACATACCGCACTTGGAAGTGTCTCGGCTTCTCATTCGCCGTGAAGACGTTGGAGTCCATGTCGGTGATGAGCAGCTGTCCATTGGGCCCCATGGGCGTGGCGTGCGGCATCAGATTGGCTTTCAGCTTCTCCAGGTCTTCCGGATGACACAGGTTCAGGATATTCATTCCAAGAAGATCAGTCTAAAGCACACAGTACCCTTGGTTAAAAATACAGAATGGAATGATTAAATATATATGAAGGAAATAACTGCTTGTGGCCTCACAGCTTAACCATTCCCCTACGGCGCTAGAAAATCCCTCGGGTTCGAGCATTTAGAATTTTGTAAATTTTCAAGTTGGGTAAAAATGAATAGTTTAAGTTTATAACTTATGTAAATCAAGTTATTAATAGCGCATATGGATACAAGGGCAAAAGTAAAATATTGGTATTAGTGCTGAAAAGGACGAAAAAACCATCAGCCACTCATCGCCTCGATCGCTGCGCCGGCTACTACTGACAACTGCGCTTTGTGGCACGGCGAGTAAAACCCTGTGCCCCTTTCGCTAAGTAACGCATTACTCGACAAGTTATCAACGCTCGCAGACATACATCATTTTGACGAATTTTATAATAGTGCAATCAATTTATCAACAGTGCTTATGGACACACGGGCACAAGTAAAATATTGTGTGTTCATGCCGAAATGGAAGAAAAACCCATCAACCACTCATAAAATATGATACGTCCCTTACCGATACTGTTCTGACGCGTCACAACACGACACGACACGACAGAAAAATGTAATTCCGCCTTAACACATTACTCGACAAGTATACATCATGTAATAATAATAGTGCAATCAATTTATTAATAGCGCATATCGACACACAGATATAAGTAAAATATTATTTATTAATGTTGAAAAGGAAGAAAAAAAAATCAGCCATCCATAAAACACATGATACATCCATTACAACCAGCAGACCGCCGCACCAGCTACTACTGACAACCGCCCTTTGTGGCACGGCAAGTAAAACCCAGTGCCCCTCTTGCTAACTAACGCATTACTTGACAAGTTATCAACGCACGCAGAATACATCATATAATAATAATAGTGCAATCAATTTATTAATAGCGCATATTGACACACGGGCATAATTAAAATATTATGTATTAATGCTGAAAAGCAAGAAAAAACCATCAGCCATTCATAAAACACATGATACATCCATTACAACCAGCAGACCGCCGCACCAGCTACTACTGACAACCACCCTTTGTGGCACGGCAAGTAAAACCCTGTGCCTCTTTCGCTAATTAATGCATCACACGACAAGCATGCAGACGTACATCAAATTGACAATTTTTTTATTAGTCCAATCAATTTATAACAGTGCTTATGGACACAAGGTCAAAAGTAAAATATTGGTATTAGTGCTGAAAAGGAAGAAAAAACCATCAGCTACTCATAAAACACATGATACGCCCATTACAGCCAGCTGACCGCCGCACCAGCTACTACGGACAACCGCCCTTTAAAGCACGGCAAGTAAAACCCCGTGCCCCCCTTGCTAACTGACGCATTACTCGACAAGTTATCAACGCAGACATACATCATGTAAAAATAATAGTGTAATCAATTTATAAATAGCGCAAATGGACAATGTGTTAATTAAACTCATCGCATATTTTAAAAGAAAAAAATAATATCTTCCAACCACTGAAAAAAGTTTTCAAATCACCACCGTGACATTTGAAACAAATTTAAAAAAGTATTCATTTAGTATAAAATGTATAAACTACCGTTGATAATTTAAAATATTATTCTCCAATATACTAAATTAATAGTATAGTGCAGAGCCGATAGAGCATTGTGTTAAAAACAAAGTGGTTTTTTTTATGAGTTTATATTGTAAATAATAGGCCATTTGCATCACATTTAAAAAAAAATCCGGTTTAGGCAAATATTCTAAGACAATCCGTTTTTTTATTTTTTTTTCAATCTTATGTCAATCTGAAAAATCAGACCATTTTTTATAAACCAGAAAGACGGGTCAAAACGTCAAACCAAATGATAAGTTCGCAGAGTATAAACAATAAAAAAAAATCTTTTGATAATTATCATAATAATATTTATATTTGGATGACTTATTTCCAACATCTCCACAAGTAGTCATTATTTATTTATCCACTTATCTTGTACCTATTTTGCAGCCTACAATAAGAATAGTTTAAATATATGTTTATTATTATATAAATATTATCTACCTAATTGAGAAACCACTTAAAGTAGTCGTTGTTATACAAAAACATTGTACCTAACAAAACTATACATTAACCAATAACAATTCTTACATTTATATAATTATATATTCATAATTCGACTTCCATAATACGGGAATGTGCCTAGCGTGGTAGTCGAATCACCTGTAAAAACTGTATAAAAAGTTATATGATGAATAAAGAAAAAAAGAAAAAAATAAATCTAGTGAATTGTAAATGCCAAATTCAAAAATTCGCCGGTAATCAAAGTGTTGCCATATAAAAAAAAATCAGAGTGGCATTTTACAAAAATTAATTGAATATTATCAGAATATTATAATCTTTAAATATAGTTACGTCATGAGCCCAAAAAACGGATTTATTTCGTAAAAAAAATATATATATATTCTAAAAAAATTTAGTAACATTTTCGTAATCTTAGTAGAAAAATCTATCCACACGATTTTTTCCAAGTCATTATGAAATCCAAGCAAGTGGCCTATTATGTAGATTCGAGTTACAATGATCAAACCTAACTTGTGTATAAATTTATTCTGCATAAAATTTAAAGCCGTAAAATAAAAGAAAGTAGCTAGGCAAGTGTTTTTCAAAGAACAAAATTTAAAATGCTGAAAGAAATGCTCCGGAAGGATCGGCCTCCTGAAGGCATTCCCATTTAGTGTGTAATATTCTCTCACAGCAAAATATAGAACTTATAAAAACATAGCCTTTTTATTGACCCTGTACTAACACATAGCTTTTACTAATGCATAGGTACCAATTACTTATCAAAGGGTTTTCTTTATTTTTAGAAAACATTATTTGATTTCATCCTACTTCCATCACGTTGCTGTTGTTGATTTAAGTAGCATATGACTTAGGGGAGCCCACGACGCCCGGGTGGGAACCCGATGCTTTAAATTTGTAAATGCATGAATTCTTTATTTTAAAATTACCATATGTGGTACCTAATTGGAGAATATTAAAAAATATGACTTCTGTATGTTGTCTACGGCCTAGTTGATAATCACAAATATAAATTTAAATTCGAACACGCATTTTCCAATATGTAAATACATATTCAATGTATAATTGGAGCAGGCGGATGAGTTTGTGTATCTGAGAAGTATTTGTACGAGAGGTGGGAAGGCTGACAGAGATATTGAAAGAATGGTAAATGCAGGTAATTTGGGAGGCGGGAATGGGTCCGCCACCCCGGGAACCATTTATGGGATAACCAACACCTCTGCCATGGGTCATCTCTGCTAAGTGTTTGCTATGTTTGGTGACTTAGAAGGGGTGATCGGGTTCATGGGGTGAGGTTTGTCTAGGTGGCGGATGAGGTTGTCTAGGTCTTGGTGGCAGATGACCTGGACACACTGAACCCCAGATTCCTACCCACCCCTCATACCTTTTTCCTTCCCAAAACTTCCTGTCCTTCCTTTCCTTAAAAAGACACTCCACACAGCATCCCCAAAGATGACATAGGCTCCGAGGGAAATTATTTTCCTCATGGGAAGGCCGATGGAAGTTTTATTTTATTTTACTTTTATCCTTCCTCTGCCTGTTCGGCAGAGGAAGGATAAAAGTCAATTGAATGCTATTAAGATGAGATCCCTGAGGTGTAAGTGTGTATGATTGTGTGAGAAATGTGGAGATCCGCAAAGAACGCAAGGCTGATGTAAGCATAATGAATAATATTAAGACATGGAAACTCAGATGGTTTGGGCATACAGAGCGAATGAACAAAGAAAGCAGTGAAAGAAGAATATATGACGCAAATATGAACGGTAGAAAAAGTCAGGGACAGACGAGGAAATCATGGCACGGTCAAGTGAATGAGTTAATTGTATCGGGACATGTTAAAAGTCAGAATAATAGAAGAGTATGTATGAGATGATGTATGAATGTGAGTGAGGCAAAGAGTGTGTGCCAAGACTGAGTTGTTTGGCGGTCCGTCCTCTCTGCCTACTCCTGCGGAAACGGCGTGATAGTTAGTTAGTTAGATAACAAATCATTAAGAACAGACGGGAGACATCCTTTTTATTTTATTTCAGTACACAAAACAGGAATATGGCCAAAAATTTACAAACGGATGTTTAAATACATGGTAATAGCAAGAATAATAACAAAAATAGTTACAAAAATAATTATCGCAAAAGTAAACGAAGAATGAGTAAAAGGTAGAATACAAATTGGTCCAAAAAGTTCAATTTATTCTTGGCACCTGTGCTTATGAGACACTGATTTGGTAGGTATAATGTTGCATGTCTTTAAATAAAGGGTTTCATCACTTCATTGATTGTTAAACTGTGAAACAACTAAGTTAGCCTTGTGTTTATCCAAGATCAAAAGCGGGAACTTAAAAAAACAAAATATCAACAAACAAAATATTCAAAGTGGTCACATTTTGGCCACCGGGCGCTCACAGGTATTTGCAAATTGGTAAAAATGTAGACAAAAAACGGTTCAGTGGCTAACAGATCAAAAAGGTGATTGTTACCTGAAGGTGGCCGAGGTAATGCTCCACGTTGGCTGAGATGACGATGATGATCCCCCGGCACGTGGTGGTCAGTAGACAGCCGCCCATCATGTCAATGAAAGCCTCCGCCAGCTTGGGTTTCATGTTCAAGTGACAGGGGGACATGGAATTTCCAAAAACTGAAAGTAAAAAAATTTAAATGTATACAGTGTCGGAAATTATCCAGAGTGAATCTGAATTTTTTGGGTTAAAAGAACTGGAAATTGAAGCCAGGTCTACGCTTGATGCAATTTAAAAGATAACAAATAGCTGATAACCTCGGAATGAACGATTGTTTTTTGTGAAATTTTACTTTAAAAATTCTAACTCTTGACTCAATTTGCACAAAAAGAAAAAATAATTCAAAAAACTTACACTTAGGGAACGTACCCATACTACGTGACACGTTTAGGGGGGGGGGTCACGCTTGGTACAAATGAGCGGCGGCGGGCTTAGGTTTTTGGTTACCGGGGGGGGGGGTTAAAAATTGCAAAAAGTTGGTCACGTAGTATGGGTACGTTTTCTTACCACAAAATCGATTCAAAAGGTGATGTACCAAATTCACAATTTTTTTGGATGATATGTTATGGGAAGGCTTAACTTGACTTATTTGGACAAAACCTTCCCATAAACTATCATCCAAAAATTGTGCCTGCAAATGGTGCATTGAACCAAAAGCTCTCTAAATTAATGCATGGATACTGCCAACCAAGATCATGAACGATTTTATCCTGCGTTTCCTGAGCAAGTTTGGATTAAAAAATGTTGATGTCATTTTGCCTTCCGAAGATATTTTTTAAAAATTAAATACAATAAAAATAATTTTCCATCAAATGCCACAACTGAGTGGTCCGGGTAGCTTAGGGGCGGGTGGCATGATAAGCACTCCGTCTCATTCTAACACACGAAACAGCATTACATTTACATAGCGATTACAAAGGGGAATGTGTAAAAAACTTTATTAGTCAAGGAATGTACTTTTTTCTTACCTGTCCGTGCCTGGATTGCGACATAATAATGTGGAAACTTTGAATGTTTTTAACCAACCAAAAACTTCAAGGACGAGTTGTTTCACAGAATTTGAAAAAATGATCAAATTTCAATGTAAAATTCAAGTTCTGTGGAAGTTTTATTCAAGTTCTGTTACTATCCTTGTACTGTGAAACAACCAGTTTATGATGAAATAATAAAAGAAATATAATAGAATTTTAACAGAACTTGAATTTTAACTTTGATATTAGGTGAATTGTTGAAATTCTGTAAAACAACACGTCCTTGGTAGAAGTTCACCAGAGTTTTTTGAAAAATAATTTTAAAATTCTGGAGGACAATGATGATTTTATAGTAAATATTTTAATACATATTTCGTTCTTTGAGAGTTTTCAATGCGAAAGGCAGCACTAGCGGATGATCTTGCAGACTTGACCCACCAACAGCATGAAGCTCGCTGGAACGGTGCAACTTGTTGAGTATGAACGGAGACAGTGTATATATTGGCTTGTTTGGGGGCTCACCGTGTTCTTTCCGCAGGTCGTGCGCCGTGAGCCGTAACACGCCAGTCTTGTCGATCTTGCGCGAGGATTCGGCCACCAGCGGCACAAGGCTCGCCAGCTCATTGATGGACCCATTCAGCTTGTCCCTGCGCTGCTTCTCTGCCCTGTTGCGGGCGTCTCGTGGGTTATCCCTGCAGATCAAAAAAATACCTATCAGTGCCAAAACTTAATAATTATTATCTGCATTCGTTTTTTAGAACATAGTTTTGATTATAATTATCATAGAGCCATAATTGTCAGTATTTTTTTCAGCCAATTACCACATCAAGAGCGCATTATAGTTGTTGTAGTACATATTATGTAGCTAAGCTGGGGACTTGGCTGTGTGTAATTAGCCGTAACCATACTTTAAGGTTCAGCACTAAAAATCACTTTTGTAGTCAGTTTAATTCAATATACATTACATAAAAAGAAAACACTTTGTTTACGTCACTTTATTATTTCTTCCGTCTGACGGACTTTTCACAGACGGAAGAAATAATAAAGTGACGTAAACAAAGTGTTTTCTTTTTATTTATTTAAAATGTCAAGTCACAATGTGTTTGCTTCTTTTGAAAAATTAATATACAGTACTCTCACTAATCCGGCACTTCAAAAGACCGAAACGTCCAATAATCCGGCACCCTCCGCCCGCGCCTCCCTCGCCCCTCCGCCTCCACCGCCGCATCGTCGTCTAGCAATCTAACCTCAAAACCTATCTCATGTGCACGTGCGTATGTATTTATCTGTTGTTTTGAATTGTAAATAGTGTGTATATTCTCTTTATGAAATGCTTTGTTTTATTTATCATGATTTTTTTTTTTTTGTAATCCGAACATTCCAATAATCCGGCGCCCTCTGGTTTTTAATAGTGCCGGATTAGTGAGATTATACTGTTTATGATTTATCTTTATATTAAATTTTATTGAAATTGAAATCTTTAAACTCTCTACCGGTAGATAGAAAAATGTGTAAATCTTGAATATACAAGAAGAGAATTCTATCGCGAAAATTGAAGCCATTTTAAAGGAAATAGTTAACAATGGGCGGCGCATGGACACGTGGCTTGCCCAAGCTTGTGTATTTAAAGGAAATTTGTGTCAATTTCAGGGGTAGCCAAAATCGTTTAAATTAATCTCTTGAAATTATACTTATCCAAAATATATTAATTATAAAACATGTTTACAGGAAATAACGGAAAATAAATTATTTCAAATAAATTAACATATACATTATCCATCTAATTTTATTAAAAAAAAGTATTCTATATGATTGACATAATACTTTAGTAATCTTATAAACATAAATATTCATAAATGACCTTGGCTCAAAATTAAACTGTGATTATGCTTTTCTCGCCGATGATATCAAAATTTTATTAAAATCAAGTTTGTTTCCGATAATGATCTGCTTCAAAATGGCCTCGACACACTACATAACTGGTGTACTGGCAATGTTATGCACTTAAATGTTGAAAAATGATACACTTTAACCCGTTTAATCACAGGAGACCATAATCGCTGTAACTCCCTTATTGTCATGTGAGAAATATGTTCTAAACAGTGTTAGAAAGGCAAAACACCCCGCTTTATATTCAAATCTAAAAAAATAACCACCAAACAAGTAAATGTACACCGTTTTGATTCGCAATTTGAAAAAAACAAATTTAAAACTTTGCAAGTTTTATATTTATTATTTTCGCATGGAACTACAAAAAAGTGAGGTGACACAAACGTTATACATAATAAAATATGGTTGTTTTTTTTTTGTTATCATTAATTTTAGTTAGAAAAAATGTAAGACGCGTCACAATCTGCCTGATTTTACGATTGGCCTGCGACATTAAAGTGCAAATCACTTTCAATTTGGAATCCAAACTTTTTTAACCATAGAATTGATTAAAAAAGTAAATGTTATGTAGTAATTACCTAAATGTGTACAATTTTATTATATGAATATCGCACAAAACTCCCAATTGCTCCCAATCATCCGGAGTCAGTGAGACTATGGCATCGCCAAATGGGATATGCTATATTACAATACGATACGACTGTACCTCCCCAGCCAGGAGCACTCCTGTCCAGGTGAGACCGGTACCACGGGGCACTCACTTGTCAACACTTTCTCTCAGAATAGAATAATCCACCTATACCTATAGTTGGCAACCTAATGGATCTTCTCGTCTCTTTTTGGCTTTTTTTGCTACTACTTTTTGTCTCTTCTTGTCTCGTAATGTCTATTATTAGCTCTTCTTGGCTCTTCCTCGCCTATGTTCTTATTGCATCTTCTTTCAAATTCTCATCAATTGTTGGATTGTGTCGGTTCTTTCTGTAATTGCTTGATTCTTAGTGTTTCTTCTTATTTCTTCTAGTCTCTTCTTATCTCCTCTTGCTCCTTCTTGGCTCTTCTCGGTGTTTCTTGCAACTTCTTGTGAAGTTTAATCCATCGCTGTACATGGTAACCTAATAAGCCAGTACTCTAACTAGGATGGGCAGGAACAAAGATTTTGGTTGGGTGTTTTGTTTGTTTTCTGAGTTCTGTAATTTTCTTGCCTCTTCTGATCTTTTCTTGCCTATTCTTGCTTCGTTTCGACTCATCTATTAGCTCTTTTTCATCTATTTCAGACTATCCTAGTATGTGCTTATATTATGTTCTTGCTTCTACTAGCTACTAGCCCTTTGTTCATCCCAAACACGCTTGGCTTTGTGTGATTTTGTCAACTACCAACTTTATAATGTGAACACCATTTTTAAACATTTTTATTAATATTATTGTTGATTTGGAGAATATTGGGAATCTATTTTTATTTAAACTTACATTCTATGTTACCTAATTTGTGTCAACTCTTATGTTTTATGTGACCTATAATTTGTTTTTTAATATTTTATGTTACTTGTATTTTGTCAACTCTTAATAAAAAATAAAAGGAGCATTATAAGTAAAAGCCCTATGAGCGTTTAAATAAATAAATTCTTTGAAAGTGTTTTAAAATATATTTAAAAAAATCAAACATAACTTTTTAAAAGAAAGAGGTAAAATTGAATTGCGAAGTAAAAATATACTTTGCGTAAAAGATCTGAAACAAATGTATCATGCCATGTGTAACTCATTACTAGAATATGCATCCTTGGGATGGGGCGGCTGTTCCAAAACAATAATGGATCCCTTAGCAAAAACACAAAAATCACTATTAAGGGTCATTCTTAGGAAACCCTTCAGGTATCCCAGTGATTTATTATTTAATGAGATACGAGTTCTTGATGTACGGCAACTATACATAAGAAAAATTATTTTACGTACACAAAAACACCGACACAACTATTCATCCATTGATCATTTCCACAACACCCGCCATGCAGGGAGGAATCCAGCAGTTCCACCTACCACAAACACATCACATGCCCAAAGACAATACTCCTACCTAGGACCTAAATTGTTCAACATCATACCCGATGCATGGAAACTGAAAAGTGCAAGAACTTTACGGAAATGGGTTAGCAATTGGCTTCTGGTCATGGGGAGAGTCGAGAGCGAACATATGCTAACACAATCTCACATACCTAATATGTACTAAAAAGTTTATGTTAATGCATAAAAATAAATCTTTTGCTCTGTTTTTTGATCCGTGTAAAATAACGACTGGTCTTGGATTCTTGAAAAAAACGACCAGACATTTCAAAAAATTAATTTTGAAATTCTCTATATTAATACATTGGAAACTCAAATTCATATATTCTGGTTTATAAATGGGTAATTTCTATTACTTAGGAAATTCAAAAAAAATTATAGTACATTTATTAAAATTAAATAGTCATAAATGCATTGGGAATTCATATGTTATATATTGGTGTATAAATGTGTACATTCTAATTATGCAATTGCAAACGTTCTCCAAAATAACCTGGAAAGAATCTGATAATTGTAATCTCCCGAAAGAAACCATTCACTTATTCTGAATGCAATTATTAATGTAATTAAATGTAACGCCTTTGTAATTTCATTAAAAAAAAAAAGTTAACTTTTTTACCTAAAATATTGAGTTCGAAATTAGATAGTTGCGAACTTCTGCAACTTACTGAGAGAGAGGTACAGGAGGTAGGTCCCATCGACACATCGGCTAGAGACACTGAGCGAAACACTCGTACTTAGGTGTTAAAGACATGATTAATGTTGCAATTTTGCAAACCTTTGTTCACTTACTTTTGAATTTTTGTTGGTTGTATTTTTATATTATGTACGATTTTTTTTTATCGTAACATATTGAAATTATATATCTCACTGTACTAAATTTTTGGTTCATTTTTATTTTGTTTTTTGCTTATATTTTTATTTCATTTATATACTTTTTATTTCCATCGTAACTTTATCAAAACTATTTTTTTCTCATGTTACAGATGGAGGTACTGCCTTTATTATTTATGTAAAAGCTCTCTGGGCGTAAAATAAAAGAAATATATAGACAACTAAATAAATTAATGTTCTCCAAAACGAGCTTGAAAAAATCAATTGTCATATATTTGGTTTATAATAATTGTGTAATTTCTACTATTTAAGAAATTCTAAAAATTATAGTACTTTATTAAAATTAAATAGTCATAAATACATTGGGAATTCATATGTCAAATATTGGTTTATAAATGTGTAAATTCTAATTATGCAATTGTAAATGTTCACTAAAATGGTCTGGAAAGAATATCCTACTTGTGATCTCACTAAAGAAACCACTCATTCACTCTGAATGCAATTATTAATGTTCTCCAAAATGACCTAGAAAAAAAAAATCACATCTTTGCGATTCTTTCAAAGACAAAGAAATCATCCCTTTGTTCAGAATACAATTTTTAATGTTCTCAAAAGTTGTCTTGACAGATGCAAATTCCTGTGATATCTTGAACGAAACCATTCCTTTGTTAAGAATATTATGAACTAAATATACAATTTGGCTGTCCTGAAACGGGTATCCTTCCTAGTTGGACAGACTAAGTATCATTTTGTTAATGTATTGTAATATATATGCATAAATAAATAAATAAAATAAAATAATAAATAAATAAAAATAAAACAAATTGAACTGATTGTAACGCACGTATGATAATGTAGAATAAAAAGAGGACATCAAAATACACATCCTCCTTCAATATGCACACACCGTAATAGATCCCCCAATTGAGGTACGTTGTTAAAATATTAATTAATTATAAAAACAATACAAAAGTAAAAACTTTTATCTCATCTTTTGCGAAATCTCAAAAATAATCAATAAATAACTGTTTTGGTGTGGCCCTCGAGATGACACTTCACCGACCTAAAAATATAAGATGGTGGCTCATTTTTATTATTTAAAAAGAAAATTTGATTTATTTTTATTAGCCCAAAGATGGAGGCCTATTTTTTGTCCAATAAGAAAAGTTTTGTCAGCAAATGAGAACACTAACTTAAATTTAAACAGAAAAATTTTCGATCTTGAAAATCGACTGATTTCACGTAAACACATATACGTGAAATTCAAATGATGTACAAAGTAAAAATATCACCCACGGAAAATAATGCAGTGTAATTTTTTTTACATAATATCTCTGTAAATGCTTCAAAACCGAGAATAAACAAAAGATGGAATAAATAGACACAAACACATTGACTTTTGTACAAAAAAAAATTAAATTGATTTCGAAAGATTATATTATCTAGAAAAGCCATATTTTAAATTTTGAAAAAATGTGTTTATTTTTATGATAATAAGGTTATACCGTTGGTCGTTGGCAGATTCTTAAATATTCAAACAAAAAAATGTTTAATTATACAACACACATTTCAAACCATATACTCATACATTAAAATAAATTATCTAGGAAAGTTAACTACTTTTCACAATATGAATTTTCGTTTAAATAAACTCATTACGAAGGAAATACTTCTGTTTTAAGTGAACCCTGATGAAGTAAGCATTGCTTACGAAACATGTCAGTTTTTAAACAATAAACGTGGTAAAAACTAAGAATTCTATTAATTTTGAATTCAAATGGTGACACAAAATAAGTTTGCTGTTTTTGAAAAAGGAAATACTTCAGTTTGTCCATTTATTTACGGTCTTACAAACAAATATATTTCAGATTTTTTTACACACTTATTTCCTTAAATATTATTGAAAAATTATCAAATTCACTTGAATGTACGAATAGTAAAGCCAGTTTTCAAAGAAATAAAATCGATTTTGAGCTATTAGTTAGAAATGCAGGTATGGAGAATAAACAATCTTTCTCATCGGAACCGCCCTGTACAAGGGTTCGATCGCAAGGCCATCTTTCGACGAAATTTGAATTCTCGGCAGCTGGTTAATGGGCTTTAAACAACAGTGAATTATGCTGAAAATTTCACTGACAGTTGACGGTAACCGAGGCAACGCCGAGGTAATGCCCTACACGAATTTAGATTCGAATTGAAAACTGGCTTCATACCTTGATGGGCGGATATTTGAATTTTTTTGGAGAGAGAGAAATCTCATCGAGTAATTTTTAAGCTCTGTCTCCTTCCACATTATTCCTCCGTAATATAAAGTACCTACCTATCCAGTGATAAAATCTTCGAACTATATATAATCTTTAAATTCTATGAAATACATACCAAAAAGTGCAGTTTGAAAACCAGTGAAGGCATTTTCGAACATTTTATCGAAAATTCCAAAATGTTTATTTCGTATAGAACTAAAAGTTTACAGTCTAAGAACTTTTTTCACTGGAAAACTTTAACATTTTCCTAAACAAAGAGGTAGTCATTAGCACCCCGTACATGGGCACGAAGCGACCGAGCCAAATAGAAAACTTTACCATGTCGACGTTTTGGAACGACCTTACTGTTTGTCGAAGCCCAAGTTTTTTTTTCACATCACCAGTTTCCCTGAAGTTGTTTATCCATGAAACAATCGACTACCGGCCTTGTATAACAACTTGTACGCCAACATGCATAACAACTGTTTCCATGCCAACTAAGAATCAATTCAACATAACACCTCTTTGAAAAGCCATTAAATGTTATGAAAAAATGATAATTAAAAAATAGCCCATAACCATGGAACTATGATTGAATAATATAATATCCAAACTCTTAGCCCATAACCTAACCTTACGTAATCTATTTAACCAATTTTTTAAATCATTTTTAATGGCTTTTCAAAGGTGGTGTTGAGTTGAATTCATTCAGAGTTGTCCGGCCACCATAACAACTAATCCCTATAAATATTTGATGACCTACGCCAATACTGGACATAGAAAACTGGATCGGCGCGGTCGTGTGTGCCTCCCTATCGTGTCCAAATGGATTTTGCCCTGCCGTGTGTGTCTAGCTTAAAATGTTGACCTAAGTCAACATTTTTCGCTTTACGCGATCGCTATTTTCATATCTATTTTCAAATCCACAATTTCAATTGTCATCACTGCAAACAACACATGAAGGCTGTTTGCTGTGATGCCAACTGAAATCATAGTAATGAAAATAGAGATGAAAATAGCGATCGCGTAAAGCGAAAATGTTGACTTTGGTCTCTAATTGGAATCGGGCTGAAAAAAGATATTTGCAGGCATTAGGCCATTGTTGGTAAACAACGAAAAACATTTTAATTAAAACCAGTTAATGATAGTAACTTGCTCAAAAATGTTTACACTTAAAAAAAAAACGATTTACGCAAATTTAAAAAAAAGGTCTATACAAACTTTGTGATATTGTCGATAGTTTTTTAAACATAACACGACACTAACTTGTGAGGATATGTTTTGAAAAGTGTTAGAGACGTGTTGTTTGTATCATGAATAATTCAATGCTTTGATTTAAAAATGCTGTGGATATTGCTGGGTTTATTTTAAATTCGATGTCATTTTAAAATATATTTTAGCGATGGATATCAGATAATAATAAATCTGCCCGACTATTAGATATTATCTAACCAATTTTGGAACTGTGTTATACGAGCGTGACGAAGCCGTGTTTGAACTCGACCATTTGGCATTCCATCTGTCTGTAAATTTGTTCGTTATGTTCCTGTTCAAGATGTTGGCCGTGTTGGATACTACATTTTAATCCCGCCAGAGATCGCTTGATCGTGGTTCCTGTTAGATGAGCTATCAATTTGGAACAATTCATATTATGGAAGATGCCTGTACCGCCCTGAAGAAAGTTTAAAAAAGAATTGTCACTGAGATGGTGACATTTCTTTGGACCAATTGTATAATTCCGTTTTGAAATTTAAAAAATCTTATGTGAAATATTTATGGTTTGTAAATTAAGTAGTAGGTGGGTATTACATTTAAATACCTTTTACAAATATTACGATTTCAGAAGAAATTTTGATTTAGATTTCTTAAGGTTAAAAGTCACGTACGTTATAATCTACGCATTCATAGATGGCGCCAATGAAATACTTTTAGGTTTTTAATACTTTTTGCATGTTACACTTTAAAATATTAAGGTAATTTAATTTTTTGCGCCCGTACATATTTAATATGAATATAAATAAATAGTTTTGTCCATGAACAAACCCAAATCTTTCAAGAAAGGCTGAAAAATTCAATTTTGTATCGGTGACTCAATCCATTATTGTATTATTCATCCTTTCTTGAAAGATTTGGTTTTGTTTATGGACAAAAGTATTTATTTATATTCATATTAAATATGCAAGGGCGCAAACAATTAATTTACCTTAATATTTTAAAGCGTAATGTGCAAAAAAGTAATAAAAATCTAAAATTATTTAATCGGCGCTATCTGAGAATGCGTGGATTATAACGTACGTGACGTTTAACCTTAAATAAGATAAAATTAAGAACATACTTTTTTGGACGTGCAGGACTACTAAATTTTTTCTTTTTTATATTAGCTCCACATAAAAGGCCCTGAGGAAAATAATTCCCTTCAGGGCCTATGTCATCTTTGGGGATGCTGAGTGGGGGTCTTTTTAGGAAAGGAAGTTCTGGGAAAGAAGAGAGTATGAGGGGTGGTTAGGTATCTGGGGGTCAGTATGTCAAGGAGTGACGGACGTATGAATCCACTCCTCCTACTGCGGTGCAAGTAGATGTTCCGAGAGTCCTGCTGGAGAAGTCAAGGGGGCTCCCTCAACTATTCTCTCAATATCCGGCCTGCCATGCAGTAAATTTTAATTAAATGAAAATAGATCACTTTGTATACACCACTTATTTAATCAAAATTATCAACATGTTTCCAAATCATTGGTTCTTCCGGCAGGATAAAATTCAAATATTTAATTTTAATTTTATCCTGACGAAGGAACCATTGGTTTCGAAACACGTTGATAATTTTGATTAAATAAGCGGTGTTTACAAAGTGTTTTAATATCACTTAATTATATTATTGTTCGAACAATTAAATAAACTTAGACCAAGGCTTTAATAAAGAATATCGGGTTGGCCTTCTGCCGAATATCAAAATATGCTGAGAAAAGTTTTCTAAGAAATCCTGATAATATTTTAGGCCAACTTCGGAGTTGTTTTTCTTGCTTCCGTAGCTCTAAGGCCTGCCGTTCAAAGGCAAATGAGTATTGTTTTATTTGACACGGAACGATTTTATTTCCAAAGGTTTATCGACGATCGGAATATTTACGAAAGTCGATGACAAGAAAATGCTGCGAATTCATAAAACCAGCCAGCATCTATATCTAGGAGTAAGTAAGAGGTGCACCTCAGTAACTACTATCTAACTCTCTATCGTCCAGTGCCTGAACTAAGGTCAATCTAATCTTACTTCTGGTGAAATTGATTAAACATTTTCAATTATCGAAAATCTTTCTTGAACATATGATAATTGGCCTGTCTGGAGTCTGTAAGTCGAAAGGTTGTATATATATATAGAGTGTAATAGCATATTTGAAGTAAAACATGTAGAAGTCGAAAGGTCATATGCAGTGGCGGTCCTCCCGTCTGGTCAATTGGTCAAAACCTTCCCAAATTATAAGATGATAGTAAAACATAATATTATGAAATACTATGCAAATATATTTTAACAACACAAACAACTGGTATTATTCTAATGCATTTGAAATGCAACGCGAGATAGCAGGCAGCGGCAACGCTTATCAAATGACCGCTAGGCTACAAGCGCGCCTTTCGTAAGTAGTCAGTGGCGACGTGTGATGGAAAAATATTTTTAATGTTTTTAATAGACAAAAAATGTCATCAGACAGCAAAATGACCATTTTTACTCCAAATATGCTCAGGAATCGCTGGTTAAAATCCCTCGGGTAGGTCCTGTTACACCCTGTACATACGAGTATATATAGTACATGTACAGAACAAGGCAGAACTATTTGACCATCATCGAGGGTTGGTGACATTCGACGTCTTGCAAATATGATACGAGTTTTTCATGTTACCTTGATTAATTGTTGGGAGTTATGGGCATCACTATTATTTATTTATGCGTGGGGCATCCCCATCACGCAAAGAAAACATCTCTGGATCGCTCCGGCAAATAGCAAAAAAAAGTCGAAGAAACGACCCGTTCTCATGTGACAAATGTCAACCGTGTACAAATGTTTGGCACGCGTTTGGCGTGTTTCCCGACTATGCACCGGTGCCGAAGGGATCAATGATGCTAGTTCCTCGGAGCATCTTCCATTGTAATACCGGTAGAACAAGGATAGCATTCCCACCCGACGCCTGTGCTCTAAAGATTGCAATCCGTCTGTTAAGATGGGAGAATCTATCAAACGGACCGCCCGTTTCTGCACAGAGTCGAGGGTATTTTTCAGGTATTTTGGAGCTCCAGAACAGAGGTGGCTGCCAAATTCAACCGTGGGGCGCACTTGCGATTTGTACAGGGTTAGCAGTTGTGCACTATTAAAGTATCTGCGGGCCCTATACAGTACGCCCAGTTTCTGGGAGGCTAACTTTACTCTGGCTTCGATGGAGCCCCTATACCTGAGCTTGTCACTTAAGGTTACACCAAGCATATCAATGGAGGGCCTGTTCGGAAGATTGCTTCCGTTGAAAGAGACTAGATTTTCATTTCGATCCCTTTTAGACGTAATCAGACAAGATTGGGTCTTTGAAACATTAAATTCAACGAGATTATTTTTACCCCAAGAGAAAACACTCTCGAGGTAACCGTCCACTCTTTGCTTCAAAGCCCTACGAGCTGTTGAAGTTTGTGAGCCCTTTGGGGGCTTGTCAAACAAAAAGCTATCATGAACTGTACTGTCATCCGCATAACAGTGAATTGGTGCATATGACAAAAGGTCGTTGATGTGCAACAAAAACAAAGTCGGAGACAGAACCGATCCCTGCGGGACGCCAGCATTTATCGGGTGTGAGGAAGCGGTGAAACCATCGACTACCGTCTGAATCGACCTCTCCCTCAAGAAGTAGGCAATCCAAGTACACAAGGATGCATTGAAGAGATGAAGGATGCATTGAAGTGATTCATGAAGTCCGTAAGAATGCAGTTTGTTGACAAGTCCTCGGTGCCAAACCCGGTCAAAGGCCTTGGAGATGTCCAGTGCAACCGTTTGGGTCTCACCGAAACGTTCCAGGCATCGCCCAAAAACATGCGTCACATACGCGAGAAGATCACCGCACGAGCGGTTCCGCCGGAATCCGTATTGACGGTCGTTAATAATTTTGTTCTTCTCAAGGTATGTGAGCAGTTTGTCGTTGATCACACGTTCCATCACCTTAGACAGAACTGATGTGATCGCTTTGGGGCGGTAGTTGGCCGGGTTGGAGCGGTCACCCTTCTTTGGAATAGGAAGGATAACCGCTTTTTTCCAACCAGAGGGCACAGAGCCAGTCTTCAGGGACATTTTAAAAAGCTTCGTCAAAATTGGAGCCATTTCTGCAGCGCACCTCTGCAGTACCAGGGCAGGTATTCCGTCAGGCCCACTAGCTTTATTAACATCAAGCCCTCGTAAAATCCGATCCCGATGCCGGATCCTCAGTTTTTTCATACGAAAACCGCAGTGAGGAACCGACGGCGGGACAGCACCCTGGTCATCCTATTGAGCCCGCAAGCGACCAGAATTGCCTGATGCCATGCGGGCTTGCAGCCAGCTTTCTGCTGATCTGCTGGTCGTGCTCAAATTTTGATCTATTTATGATTCTCTTGGTTTCCTTTGCCATTTTGTTGTAAGCTGTAATAGATTTATTTAAAAACATAGGTCCTAATAATATCATCAATCAAACAGTATTAATAGCCTTGGGACTGCGTACACACTCTATTCACAAATAAATACAAACGGAAGTGCTGACATCTACTTTGTTTAATTAAAAGTTTTGCGTCTGCGTGGTTGAATTAAAGAACCCGGCTTCGAATGCATGTCTGCTGCCGCGCCGTACCCGCCGCACCATATAAACATCCGTGTACGTGAAATTTCGAGCAAAGCTACTGTTGTAATTCGGTTTTCAATAATTTCCATCCTAGGTACCTACAAGTTCTACGAATTTGTGAATTAGAATATCTCTTCGGATTTGGAAAGATTGACAATAATGCTTAGTTGTGTTGCCTTTTTGTGAATAGTAGTATCAAGCCGCTATATAATATAGGTAATACATATGACGTCAATGCCTAACCCGGTTACTTTGTCCAGGGGACTAGCCTATTACTGGATGACAATGGATCCGAGGAACGGACTATTTTTGGAACCAGTTCCTATTGGATTTATAAAATAGTCACCATTGTCACCAACTGGGCGAAACCGAACCAAAAGCCGCCCGCAGGGCCTACCAGTAAAAACCGGCTTTCTACTCAGTTTTACTCGTGGAGGACACTCTCTGAAAGAGAAAGAAATTATAGCTCTGGTGAAATATCACCAATCGGAATCGTTACAGTCAAAATGATTTTAGGAATGTTAGTAACCAGATTTGAATAGTTAGGTACTTCACATGTATTCCCGTCCCCTTCCTTCTTTTCCGCCCACTTAACCCTTTCTCATCCAAATTATTACCTACAGATATAAAAAAAATAACACATGATTATGTGTAGGTACTTGAAATATATATTTTTTTAATTGATAGTTTAGGAAATATTCAACGTCGTTTTAAAACGACAGTGGTTCTGAGAGGTAAATAATGTATTACTATAAAAATGGACCATGTTCTGCAAAGAATATTTTAAAAAAAATACATCAATTAAAGATAATATCATGTCTACTTATCACTTGAAAGTATTATTGATGTGGTCTTCTCATCAAAATACATATATCACATAATAAATATATATGTTATCAGATAAAATAGTAAAAAAAGCCAGTGTCGTTTTGAAATGACTCGATACTTTAAGATGCTGAAAACAAATATTATATCAATGTTTTTGTTGTATTTTCATCATAAGATGAAAGAATATCAGCCTTACTAAAAAACCCAGTGAAATTTTTATTCAATTGACAAACGGCCGCGGATGTGAAAACATTACTAATTAAAAATTTGTTCATTGAAAGAAATACACGTGGTTTACACGGCCTGAGAGGGTAGTTTATCTCTGTTTTAACGATTGATGTACGAACGAAATTTGAAAAAGTATTTTGAATGTTCTATATATTTCTTATTTCTGAAGGTGTCGTAAAAACAAATACCATTTATGAAAACTAGATAAAATTACCTTTTAGATTTGTATATATGAAATACAGTTTAGTTTTCAAAAACTGACATATTTTAAGATTCAAGCTCGGAAATAAATGGAAAAAAATTTCTCACCAAATTTTTTTTACTAAAATGTAGAGAAATTAAAAAAAAAAAACAAAATTTCAAAAACACAGTCCTTTTATGTAATAAATTTGGAAGGAAACTATCACCTCACTTTTTCCTCGTGCATACAATAAAAAAATAATAAAAAATTTCAAATTTTTTTTTATTGCTAAAAAACTAACCCAAAAATTATACTGTCTTTTATTTCAGATTTCTTGCATCTCTAAAGACATTAATTTCTTTGATGCATTTAGGAACATATGTATTAGATATTATTATTAAAAAAAACACCACTTTCATAAAATTATCGTAAAATAAAATCTCTTCAAAATGTAAATTTGAATTCTCATGTATCATATAAAATAGTTTTTGACACTTCAATTTTCAAAGTACGATTATTGTTTTATAACTTGACTAAAACTTATGAAAAACCACAAAAAACACGGTAAATATATCAATGATATAAATATAAGAGTAAATTATTCATATTAATGGAAATTAACCATCACATAAGTAATATTGTAGACACAAAAATCATTTCGCACACACAGAAATCATTTCGCGCTTCCAGCGTCGTTTACAAGCGCGAACAACGAATGCGCAGGCGCCGCGCGCCGCCACCTAGCGGTTATGAAGGAAAACAAACAATTTAGTACTTAAATATGCATTGTTGCCGGATTTAAAATACATTTTAAGATCAAACCTTATTAATAATATTTCCTGTTTTAGTGTATTTTTGTTTTATTCATGTTGCTGCAACAACACGGGTTATCTGGCGTGCTGTGTTTTTTTTTAGTAAGGCTGTATATGTTTTACTGTAAATAAAACATATGAAAAATTTATGAAAAAAAAACATAAATACCTTGTCCTTTTTAAAACTGCAATTCCCTCGGATCATAGCTTTTCCAAAGGTGTGCTCAACGATTCTTGTTTACGGTATGAAGTGTGTACGCAATGTAGCCAACGCAATGAAAAAAATCAATGTTGCTAGGAAGGATTCACAAAATTTGTAAAAATCCGCAAATAAATAGGTTCAGTAGTTACTAAGTAAAAAAAAAATCTAATTTCACGCCATTTTAAAATGACTCTGATTGAGAAAGGGTTAAAGATATCCTCACGTACGGGATATGTTGGCAGATACTAGAGAACCAACATGTTATTGTGTTACACGCAGTAAATATAAGAGAACCCTAGGGAAGTCGCAAGCCAACAATGAACGTATTTTTAGTGTGCTTTATATCGCAACGAATGGTTTTTTTTTTCTTTTTTTATTCCAGTTAAAAGAAAATTACATTTTCACTCATTCAACTAGAAATAATTATACACATTAAGATAAAATAAAATTTCCACCAACAATGCCGCTTCTAAGTCGTTTATTGCTCCTAGTGTGTTCGATTTTTTCCTAAAGCCGTATTGTTTTTATATAAGAATTTTTTTTTAGCAGAAAATTGTTTAATCTATCGTAAATTACACGTTCAAAAATTTTAGATAAAATTGGTAAGATTGAGGTGGGTCTGTAGTTTGAGGCATTTGTTTTGGACCCACCTTTGTGAATTGGTATCACCTTAGCAATTTTACAGCTATCCGGAAAAGTTCCCTCTTTAAAACATTGATTGATTAATTTTGTTAAAGTAGGAATCAATTCTGAGGAGAGACTTAGCAATGTCTTACATTTGAGTGAATCGTAACCAGCACTTGCATTTTGTTTTAGAGATTTTAATATTTGACTTATTTCTAACTCCGTAGTAGGCCGAAGATATAAAGATTCAATGCTATCATGCACTAACGTTATTTCATTGGCTGGATTGTGTTTAATTTTGCCATGTATATTAACGGCTAAGGAGGAGCCAATGTTGCAAAGAAATTATTAAATTGGTTGCATATCTCTACATTGTTAGTGATTATTTTATCATTAATGATTAATTTAGTACAAAAATTTCTTGAGGTGTAAGATTGGTTCTTAATAATATTATTAATTAAGTTCCAAGTTTTTTTACTGTTATTTTCGCATTTTTTAAAAAGATTACTGTAGTGTGTTTGTTTTAAGTTTCGTTTTTTTTGTAGTGACATTATTTCTTATTTTTACAAATTCTGCTTTTAATAATGTGTTATTTGGTTGTTTTTTCAGTTTCAGATGTAATTTATTTCTTTTATTGATTAATTTTATAAGGTCTTTGGTTATCCAGTCTGGGTAATTTATGTTTTTTGTTTTAATTTTAGTGGCTTTAAAATCGCATAGATAAAAACAAAAAAAAATACTTGTGCATTTCACACGCGGTAGAAGTAAAACTTTCAGAAAACTTAAGTACACGAGAGTGGGGAGGCTACGAAGTACCGCAAAAAGAGGAGACTGATTACACTATCTCATTCTCTCGCAGGCTAAATCATACAAATGTATGAATTTATCTATTTTCAGTGCCGCTGCTTTTCGTTTCATAGAGTTTCAAATCACAACGGTGCTAAAGAAGTTTTCACTTCAAAAATATTCGACGGCGGGCGTGGTCTGGCGGTAAGGCTTTTGACTCGCAATCCGAAGGTTGCGGGATCGAATCCCGGCGTGGGCAAATAAATTTATTTGATTAATTTGTGATATCCCACTATTAATTAATTAAAAATAATATACAGTACATTTGCGGCACGTTCCAGAGTGGAAGATACTCTGTGTCGCCCTGGTGTAAGACCACCATTCAGAATTCAACGTTGCTTGAAAATGACTTTAGCTGTGTTCGGTGAACAGATCTGAATAGCCAGGTACTTCCCTAACTTCCTCTTTCCCATCTCCCCCCCCCCCCCCTCCCCACTACCTTCTCCCACAAAACTTACCCTAAATGGGGATGCAATAGACTCACTGGCCCCAGACGGGAGCTGCTGGGACCGAGGGCGGCTGGTCGCACAGTGTGTTCGTGTGCAGCACTGGCAAATTATAATGTCTAAATTTACTTTATTTACTTACTGAAGACTATACACATCTCTAATTTAATTTCTCTAATTATCTATAGAATCTCTAATTTAATCATTTCAAAATATTAGTTACCAATATAATGCTACGAATATTATCAGGGAGAATGCTTTTAATCTCGAATAGCGCGGCCGCCTAGCGCCCTCGTATCAGCCGTATCGGTGTGCATTCGGTTTGCAAACGAACGAAATCATATTTTTGTATGAAATATTTAAAACATCGAAAGCGCGTGGATTTAGCTATTTGTATCAGAATTTGGCTTCAATTGGTGTGCCACCCACCCAAGATATTCCGATCCTTGCCGAAGTTTACCGATTGGCGGTCAATCATTGACCCGAACCATGACCCGAGGTGACACGAATACAATCGAATTTCGGCGAAGATCATACATAGATCAGTTTGTGTCTAGCGCGGTCTAGCGGCGCGCGCTTGACGTGACGTGATAATTGTCATTGTTTTGTTTTTTATATTGATTATATTAAATACCAATAACGTAATATATTAATATTTAATTTTATTACAAAAATGAGTGCAACCAGTGTAGAATATACAAGGTGTCCGAAAACTCGTAGTACAAGCGGGAAACTGGGGAATCCTCATCACATTTGGAGTCGATTTTGTGGTATAATTTTTTTTTGATTTGAGCTTTCGTTTTCGAGTAAATCGAGTCAGAAGTTGATTTTTTTTTTGGTCAAATTCTTATAAATTATTACTGACGTTCATAGTACCTAACTAATAAAAACTAATTAAAAGAAAACAAACAAAGAAATCCGGATTTAAAGCATTATTTTGAAATTATCCATAATTTTATTCCGTGTAGTACGGTCGTTTCACGGTTAAAAACAGCTGATAATTATTTTCGCGCTTTCAAGTCAAAGTGCAATGCGAAATTTGCTGTCCCTTTCTGCGCTCGGTTCGATCAACACAATAGAAGGGGTAAGCTACAAATCCGAATGGCTTGGCCTTGAACTGTGAACTTGCGAACCAAATTCTGTACCCGAAACATACGGAAGCAAGTCCAAAAAGGTAAATGTTCAGGAGATGTTGTATAATAGATAAGAAAAAAACTAATTATTAAATCAATTAGTTTTGTTTTAAAAAGGAGCAAATTAAACTAAATTTTTATAGTAAAGCCTTTAAAAATAATTGTTTAAAAAAAAACGCTGACTTGAGTCAACTTTTCAATTTGGGAGGCGGGAATGGGTACCGCCGCCCCGGGAACCTTTATTGGATAACCAACACCTCTGCCATAGGTCACCCCAAGTGGTTCGCTACGTTTGGTGATTCAGCAGGGGTGCCGGGTTCATGGGGTGAGGTTTGTCTAGGTCTTGCAGGCGGATGACCAGGACATGCTGAACCCTAGATTCCTACCCACCCCTTAAACCCTTTTCCTTCCCAGAACTCTCCTCTCCTTCCCTTCCTTAAAAAAACCCTCCACACAGCATCCCCAAAGATGAAATAGGCCCCGAGGGAAATTATTTTCCTCAGGGCCTCCTGTGTGGAGCTCATGTAAAAAAAAAAACAAAAACATGGACTTGAGTCCTACTGCCTCTAAATGAAGTGGGCTATTTTGTTATGACATGTGGTGTATTATAAAAGGAATAAAGTCCATGGTACACCCTTCTGCTTCTATGATAGTTGTTGCATCATGGTACTTGCATCCACATGCAATTTTGAAAATCGTATTTTTTCTTCATAATGGGACTTCCATCTTTCTGCCACTGATAAACATGATAATTTACTTCAAGTCTACATCAAAAACTCATTTCTTCAAATTTCGGACTTGGACCGTTTTATCTTCGGGAACGGAAAAAAAAATGGTTGCTGATGTGGCACACAACACAACAAACATGGCCGCCATTGGCTACAGTCGTGTTCGAACCAATTTGAACAAGGTTTTTTTATAATTTTTTTATAATGTAATAAAATTTATCAATTTAGAAGGCGGGTATGGGTACCGCCACCGCGGGAACCATTTATTGGATAGCCAACACCTCTGCCGTAGGTGACTCCAGGTACTAATATCTACAGCCTGTATGTCGGACGAATATCTACAGCTCATATGTTGGACTAATATCTACGAACTTCAGAGTGTTGACTAATATCTACAGAGCTAAGATCGGACGAATATCTATGACGGTCCTAGTGTTGACTAATATCTACAGAGCGTAGGTTGGACTAATATCTACAGAGGGCAGCTGAGCAAGAGGTTGTACGGAGAAGCTTAAATTACTTCAATTACGTAATTACTAATTACGCAAAGGCTTAATTGTTTAAAGTACATGAAGTTTTTGCATAATATTACGTATTTTGCTGTTTACGAGGACAATAATTTATTGAACATAATTTACTGGTCATAATACAAAGGTATTTATTTATTTCGAAATACACGGCACCTCAACCTAAACTAACCTAACCTAACTCACATAGAAATAGTTATGGTAACAGACTACATAATTTAGAAGCACTCGAAATAAAGAAAGCTGTTAAAACAAAAACCCAAATCCTTAATAATCAGCTAAATGTGTCCAATAGGTCAATATTAGGGGTTTTTACATACATACATAAATAAAGTTTTTTTTAAACTGCATTATTACGTTTTCCAATATGGTATACATAATTGCAAATCCAACCTATGCCAGTGCCGTAGATATTCGTCAACTTTGGTTCTCATAGATATTAGTCAGCAATTGAGCTGTAGATATTCGTACGCACTTTGGTTCTCACAGATATTAGTTAGATTTTTTCAGTTTTTGGAATTCCTGTAGATATTAGTGGACGCCTTCGTCGTAGATCACCCCAAGTAGTTCGCTACGTTTGGTGACTTAGCAGGGGTCCCCGAGTTCATGAGGTGAGGTTTGTTCGAGTCTTGGCGGCTTTTATTTGTCTGCCTACCAGCTGCATGGCAGGAGATCGTGTGAGTGGTTGAGGCCGTACTCTCTCGAAACTCGAGCTAGTTTATACTTCCATTCAATAAATAAAGTTATAGATTTTAAACTGAAATACTCTGGCATTTTTAGTTGCTGAAACTTGAACTGATACCAGTAAGCATAATTTCACTTCTTCAGTATAACCAAAATTTAAAACAATTGACAAAAAATAAATTAATGAGTATAAACATCATACATGAATAGTGCGGTAATGAATCGGCTGCCGCGGAGCGACGCAGAGATGGTGCACCAAGCATTCACGGTTGATATCTGATGTTTTCTAGCCATAAAGTACACATTAAAATATATAACTTTACAGCTCATAGAAAAGGCTACAATCTTTGTAGGAAACATTTTTTCATAAAATGTCGGCCTGAAAAGTTCTGTGACAAAATGTAAAATTACATGCCAAAAAATATACAAATTTTTACCTTTTCATACGAATTACAAACAAACGGTAAAAGTTACGACGAAAGTTAACTGAATATTAATTGTAGACAATGTTACAGCCGATTCAACCCGATATGTTGTTTAGTAATCGAGATAGACGTGATTTACAAAACCCTTAAGCAAGGATCATACTGAGCAGACGCAACGCGACGCAACGTTCCTGTCCCGTTCACACTGGCCGACGTACGTGCGCGTCGCTGTGACCACGTGACAAGGGGTCTCTGGTTGTGCGCAGGCGCGTTTGATTTGACACATTTGACATTTATTTTTTAGGTTATGTTCATGTGATTCTCTTCTCAGCAGATGACAGCTTTGCCATGTCTTGAAAGTGAATTTGAAGATGATTTGCTACGATTATTATTATTACATCAATATTCTCGTAAAAAGAAAAAAGAGAGAAGTATTTGGGTCCACAACATTAACAAACAAAGACAAATGTTTGGAGAGTTCCATACTTTAGTAGAATCTAGTTAACTAATCTAATTAACTAGAATCTGATGACGGACGATTCTTCATGTACTTCCGTATGAGTAAAGTGGTATTTGAAAAGCTTCACAGCATAATTGAATATGAAATAAAAAAAGAAAACACGAAAGTCCATTCGGATCAGAGAAACACTGGCAGTGTGTCTATGTCATGTTTGATTGTCATTCATTATAGGGGTATAATATTGAAAATCATGCCATGAATGGCTGAAATTTCCTCCCAAGCTGCACTGCGTATGCAGAATCTCTATAATCCTTTAATTTGATTTTATAAATAACTTCGTGCCGTCCAGTTTCAATGAACTGTTCGTCATTCGTCATCCATTTTTTAATAATATCTGTCAAAAAAACAACCACAGATATTGCGAAACATAACGTGATGCTTAGATAACACCAGAAAGATGTAAAATCATCTCGTAGTAGGCGTGACCATACCCCCTCCACCTCCCACATGGCCCACGCCGATCTGGCTGCGGCAGATCCGCTTCGCGTAGGGGGCGTCTGTTTGCGTTGCGTGGGGCTAGTGTGATTCTAAAGCACCCGTTTCCATAGAAAATGTATGGATGGTAAGTAGTCCAGATATGGAAATGATGACGTCTACCTACGTCGCGTGGCGTGGCGTGGGCCTAGTATGTTCCCAACTTTACACTTTTCATGTTTGGGCGGGCACAGGCGGGGAAGCAAGGGGCGTAGGAGCGGGGACTTTTGGCTAAACACTTGTCTAAATGGTAGTAGTCGATGGTGTTTCAATTGGTGTTCTACGACTTAGGCTGACTGGACTATTAAAATCATATTCCACAGCCATGGGAGGAATGAACTCATGCGTCCGTCACTCCTGGATACACTGACTCTCAGATTCCTACCAATCCCTCATACCCTTGATAGGTATACCTATTTTTGTTTGATGTCCACAATAATTAACTCTGCAAAAATCATACCTATGCTGCTAAAATAAATTAAATAATATTCCCAGTGTTCAGCGATAATTTAATAGGACTAACCGGATATTGTTTTCGCCACAAATTTATTTCTTTATTTTTCGTCAGTTTGTTTTGTCTCATGTTGATTGCGGTCGTTGACGTATGATGAAGATTGCGGTCGATTGATATCTTTTCTTATTGAACGGCGTACAAACCCTTCATTTAACAAGGTTTAAAATAAACTGTGTGTTATTTTCATATTTAAATGTGATTAATTAAATACCCCAGATACGATTTTAGATTTTCACGGCCAAAAGTATTTTTGTTATTAGTTTTTGGGATATTATGCCGTGTTGCGCTACCCCCTTCTTTAGCCAATGTTTCGGACACTGTAACGCTGTCCGAAACGTTGGCTAAAGAAGGAGGTAACGCAACACGGCATAATATCCCAAAAAGTAATAACAAAAATTAAATACCCTTTCATTTAACAAACATTAAAACAAAGTTTGTGTTAGTTGTGTGTTATTTTCATATCTAAACGTGATTAATAATACTTGTGCGAGATCAATCAAACACCATTTCATCATAACAAACTCTAAAACAAAGTGTGTGTTATTTTCATATTTCAACATGATTAATTATTGTGCATTACGATGGAATAATACAATGAATAATACCAATGCTGTGTCTTGGACGCTCACATGCTCCGCTCGGGGCTACTATCTACATAACAAAATAAACAGGTACGATAATTAACCATATTGTTTAGAAGAGAAGAGGTGGGATAATAAATATTATTTTTTATGCATTAAACCGCTTACTCGTTAATACGGAATACTTTTTATCCAAACAGTTAGATTAAGCTTTATTATTACGAAAAGTGAGTATTTATGTCGGGGGAGAACAAAAAACATGCCAAAAATATGGAATTAACATTTTAATTTTGTTAAAATTAATCCACTCGCGCGGAAACGCCATGTTTCATCGTTTTTATTTTAACATTTCATCAATGCTGCCAATCATAGAAAAAATATTTTTGCGTATAACAAAGTGAATGCATTATTGACAAGTTTGTACCTGTATTTATAACAGTAGAACATGGAAAGAAATTTATTAGAATAATTACACAAACCCGCTAGACAAATCCTGCTTTGCCAACAAACCATTCAAAAACCTGGGATGTTTTTTAAAATGATGATGAAATGCGAGTTTATTTTAGATAATTTATTTTATAAGATTGGTAGGTACTTCCGACAAACGTCATATTTGATTGTCTATTAGTTAAAAAAGGAACATTCCGTATTATCCGTGCATCAAACTTCGACAACGTTGAACGTTCCGTATTATCCGTGAGGTGGAACATCTTCCATCTCTCATCATGACATTTCCGCCTTTTTAAAATTTTAACCCTAAATAAGCCGAATTTTTTTTTAAATATATTTTTTTTTTAATTTTAAATTTGAAAATGCTTAAATTGAAAATCTTTATGTTTATTTAGGTTGTCTATGTGATTTAGGTTCACCAGTTTTCCTCTTGTACTACGAGTTTCCGGACACCGTGTATAAGAGGAAATAACAGTTCGTTTAAAAAAAATATTAATTATTGAAAATTCCTAATTAATAATTTTTGTCATAAGTAGATACCTACGGATTGTTTGACGGCCGGCATAGTCCACCGGTAAGGCTCTTGACTAGCATTACGAAGGTCGCGGGATCGAATCCCGGCGTGGCAAATAAATTTTATTTGATTAATTTGTGTTATTTCACAATTGATTTATTTAAAATTATATATAGTATATTTGCGGCACGTTCCAGAGTGGAAGATACTCTCAGTATCGCCCTGGTGTAAGACCACCATTCAAAATTGAAACGTTGCTTGAAATGGCGTTAGCCGTGTTTGGTGACCACATCTGAATAGCCAGGTACTATCCCCACCTTCCTCTTCCATATCTCCTTCCCCTCCCCTCTACCTTTAGCCTCACAACATAGCCCAATTGGGGATGCCATAGTCCCACTAGCTCCAGACGGGAGCAGTTTGGACTCTTGGGTGGTATTCATGTAAAAAAAAAAGTGAACCACCACATTCTCAAGGCAGCGGCCGCCACTGACTGGGACTCTTGTGAGGTATTCACATAAAAAAAACGAGTGTTACGAGCTTTAGACTTCACTAACTTATAAAAGAGAGAAATAAAATGTGCGCGCGCACTGCTCTCTCTTGCTCCTACAGTGTGATACAGACAATAGGCCTGCACTGTGTCTTAAATATACGAAACATAACTGGCTATGAGAGAAAGAGAGAGAGAAAATGTGTGCTCGCACCTCTCTCTTGCCCCTACAGTAATATACGAAACGTGTCTCTCTCTCTCTTTCTACCTTCACTAACTTATATCTCCCTCTCAACTACCGTTCGCCTCGCTTTTCGGAACGCTCTCGTCACAGATTCACCAGCTTACTCCCCAAGTCAAGCGTGCGAAAAGAAGTTATACTTTAAAAATAAAAAAATAAATACATCAAACGAACTTTTCGAAATAAATGTTCCCTGTTTTTAGCTTCGTGCACTTTTACAGTAGTGCCACCATTAATATTAATGCGGAATGTGAAATATCAATCTACTTGAGTAATCGAATAAACTACGGCTTTACAATAGTCAACATGACACCGTTCAGTAGTCTCCTGTACAGGTAGCAGGTATTGGTGTTACTCGATGACACTACGTTGTTGGTGACAAATTATCGCCCCGTGCACCATCCTGTGTAATATTATCCAAGTAGTAGGTTTTACACAATGACACTGTGTATGTTATTAATGACATCAGAGCCTCGTGTGCAGGCTAACTCGATGAAACAAAAAGCAAATACTAAAAAGAGACAAACCCTTACATCTATAGGAGAGAATGGGATAGTATAATCGGTCTCCTCTTTGTGCGGTGCTTCGTAGCCTATTGGTCTCCTCTTTATGTTGTGGTTCGTAACCTCCCCACTCTTGTCTATTTTAGTTTTAAAAATCATAAAAAATCAGGTTATTAAAAAAAATCATCCTTGTGTCCAAGGATCTACACGAGTAAATAATATAAACTATAAAAAATGTAATGGTTCAGAAACCAGCACGATATTGCCAGGAGAATGGCAAAACTTAAATGGAGCTTAAATTAAAACCGAGCTGACCACACGTAGCTGAGATTAATTGCGCTTGTGTAATAACTATGGTAAAGTGGAGATGGGGGAATAACGGCTCAGAGGGAAAATCACGGCACAGGCGGAATTATGGTCTAAAAAGCAGGATTCTTAAACAATGGCATGTCCTGTACCAAATCATCAAAACTGGCATAGTATAAGATCTGTATCCAGTAATCTGGATACAGATCTTATACAATATAGGGATAAAAAAGAATAATAATTTACCTAGATACAAACAACAAACACCATGGCTACAATTGAAGTAGCATTAAATTTAAGCATATATTATATGATTCCAAAGTGTGTGTGATGTTCTTGTTCATCATTTCATTACCTGCCATTTCCTCAAAGCAAAAGATGACCAAGTATGAAGCGTCTTACCTGAAACAAGAGAGAACAAAAAAATTAGTCAGAGAAAAGCAAAAAAAAAAACAGATTGAAAACAACCAGGAACAGAAATAAGTTAGGCTTATAAAACATACTGTCATACTAATGTTATACATATTTTACCTATAATAGTAACAGTATAGACCAGCGGAATGGAACGTAGTACGGATGGAATCGAGTCAAGAAACCCTTATCGAACCCTGTAGAAATGTTTCTGAAATTGGCTATTTTTTGCATCGTTTTGTAAAATAGTGTAATATCAAGGGGAGCGTTTGTACGTCACAAAGTGAGAAAGTAATTTAAAAAATAAGTGGATAAAATAAATAAGGTCGACAAAGCTTTTGGTCGGTTTTAATAGATCTGTAAAACTCTGCACTGCTTCAGCCGTCTAACTGAAAAAGCACTTTTGTAAACAACGGAATCATGTTCATTGAACGCAATTATTTTTTTTAAATTTAGTATATATATATATATATATATGTATATACGTATATAATTATACCAACAAAACCACGTAGAACGACCTTTGATGGAGTTTAACAAACTAAAAAAATATAAAACATACTTTGTTTATTAATCGAGCGTAGTTAACAAACTAGACATTCGAGAATACGGTCGAGTTGTCTCGGGATTTAAGGAAGTAAATATTTCATGAAAAGTAATTTATTAGTAATCAGTGTTAAATTTTCGATCTGAAAGACAATCAAGGTGGGGGGAAGAGGGGGTGTGAAAATGAATGTTACCATTTCGTCGAAATTTGTTATTCTCCCATTTTACACTTCTTGTTAGATTACCTAACAAGAAGATATATATGTATATATACACCTATTGTTAGATCAGATACCTACTGATATATATCTATATACATATATAATATACCGATTATACTATCTTAATATCCCGCAGTCTAAATTGTATAGATGTATGTGTTTAGTCTCTTTTTAGTGTCGCTATTTTTCGTTTCCTCGAGTTTAAACGGTGCTAAAGAAGTTTGAGTTCAAAAATGCTAATTACTTAAAAATATCCTTCCTTCCTTATGAAATACGATACGATACGATACGATTGTACCCCCCAGCCAGGAGCACTCCTGTCCCGGTGAGACCGGTACACCGAGGGGCACTGATTTGTTAGGACTGGAACACGTTCTCTGAGGATGGGAGGGAGGTTGGAGTTTAATCGACCGGTATACATGGCAACCTAATAAGCCAATATTGGAATTTAGGATGGGCAGGAATAGAGGAATGGATTGAGCGTTTTTTAATTTTATTTTTTATGTTTTCCTTCTTCTTGCCTCATCTCGACTTTTCTTGTCTCTTCTTGTTTCTTGTCGTCGCTTCTGGGATTTTAGTTCGTCTTGTCTCTTCTTGCCGCTTCTTGATCTTTCCGTCCCTTTTCGGCTCTTGCTGCTTGTTCTTTTCTCTTCTTGCCTCTTCTTGTTTCTTCTTGGATCTTCTGGAACCTTATCTGTTCCTTATGTCTCATCTTGATTCTTCTTGCTTCTTGTTGCTTCTTCTTGCATCTTTTTATCTTTTCTTGCATCTTATAGCCCCTTCTGGGCTCGTCTTGGATCTTCTAACCTACTCTTCTTGTCTCTTCTTGGCTCTTCTTGGCCTGTCTTCTCTCGTCTTGTATTTTCTCTTATCTTGTCTCTCTTTTTATTCCCCCTTCTTGGCTTGTCTTGTCTGGCTTTTCTTGCGTCTTTTTGCAGAGTCTAATCGACCAATACGTAGGTGCAGGAATAAAGGAGATGATTGAACGTTGGTTTGTCGCTTCCCACTTCTTCTGCTTCCAACTACTCTCTACCGGTCTCTTCTTACTTATTATTTTTTCGTCGTGGCTCTTATTGGTTTTTACTTGACTTTTTATTATTTTTTTTCCACTTCTTGCATTATCTTGCTTCCAATAGTCACTTTTTCTGCTTCTTTGTTCTTCTGGCTTCATCTTGCTTCTTCTTGGATCTCCTAGTCTCAGCTTGCGTCTTCTTGCAAACTTCTTGGTTTTTCTGCCGTCTTCTTGCACCTTCTTGGCTCTTCTAGGATCTCGTAGTTTCTGCTTTCATCTCCTTACTTCTTTTTTATTCTTCTACCTTTATCTTGCTTCTTCTGTTTTCTTCTTGCAAGTATCTCGACAATTTTTTCCTTATCGACTTGTGGCCTTTGTGGCCTTTCTGGCCATTGTGGCCTTTCTTGTCTCTTCTTGCATCTTATTATTTTTCTTTGTTCTTCATACTTTTCCATTGCATATTCTTGCTTCGTGGCTCTTCTTATTTTTTCCCTTTCACAACTTATTTCTTCTAGCCTCTTCTTTCTTGTGTTTGAATATTCGAATCAGATCATCAAATAGGTTTTGAAAAGATCTTCTCTCAGATTTTTTTCTCTTTATTTATTATATGCATGTAGGTAAGTTCGTCAAGATAAATTCCTCTCTTCTAGATGATATGCGTATGCTTAAATTGTCAGACAGAAAGATTTACACTGACTGGTATCTCTACATAAAATAATAAATGATGTAGCTGATAGTCCAGAATTTCCCGCACTGACAAGTCTTCGGTCGCACTTAATGCTGTTATTCAGGATTTATTTCAGTGCAGAAACTCTAGGACCAACCACCATATGTATTCCTCTTTGCTCCTACATCTGAACATCTGTGCAATATCCATATAAAATAAAATAAAAACCCAACGACGAAAATTGAATAAAAAATTAAATACCTTATCTGTACACGAACTACGTGTACACGTCGCAGGCCAATCGCAAAGTCAGGCAGATCACGATGAGCCTCAGGCACTTCATGATCTGCTGCCCGTCACTTCACGATGTGGCCAGGCATATCGCGAATTGCCCGATTCTACGATCGGCCTACGACATACATTTACAATGGACATACCGTGTTCAATACAAAGGACACCCTCTGAAATGTATTGACTAAAGATCCACTTGAGATTGGACCTCAACTAGCGATAAATAACATGAACAATTTAGTAATATTTCAAAATAAAAACGGCACTTTGAGCAGAGTCATAAATAAACCAATCCTAAAAAAAGAAAACAACAATTAAGAAAAACATTTCAAAAGCGTGCTCTCTAAGAGGTATTGTTTATGTTGGGAGATTGCTCTGGAATATTTTAATATAAGTAGATAACATAAACATCTATGCCATCAATAATATTTATAATAAAATGTGAACTTATCTTTAGTATTGGCCTTTGTAAAAATCCTTTGTCTTCACTCGAATTCACTTGCAAACTTTGTCATTTTTACCACTGTTGCAACCATGCAAAACCAAATTTGGTAATAAAATTATAAAGCTATAACTAAACCACGTATTTTGACACATTTTCGAAGAGATTGCACCAAAGGATCCCGTGATATAAAAATAATCCCGCAGAGCAACAAAAAACACAACATGTCGGAATGAAGCATGAAAGACAAAATATTAATATACTGTTGAAGGCAGACTGGTGAGAAATTCAATGCCGAAAATACCGATTTTTAATTTTTAAAATAAGTTGCAATGTTAACTGTTTACCATGAACAGAAAATGTATCAATGCTGAAGCAATAGAGCGGAAAAAACTCTCCGTAATGTTGTATGAAATAATTTCAAAGTACATACATTATTCTCAAAAATAGTGGCCGAAACGACACGCAAATATAATTATGTTATTATAATAAATATAAATAGAAAAATAATTGTTAGCAAAATAACGACACTAAATAAGTGGCAGATGAGAGGATGTGCTAAATAAATCTATCTATTTATACAATATCTGTGACGGTCGGTGTGGATTTGATTTTTGTACAATTATGCAGTTTTATTCCTAAATTGATGAAATTTTGAACACTTGATCTTAAAAACAAGAGAAAGGTCATTGAAGAAGAATTTAATACTTGTTGATGAAATTTTGCACACTTGACTTTCAAAATAAGAGGAATATAATTACTGTCTGATTACAACTCATTTCGAAAAACTTTGTGATCGTTGTAATTAAAATAAAACAATTTTCACAGTAAGAGGCAATGAAGAAAAGTAAATTATTTATATGAACAGAAAATGAATATTCTTTACAATGTGGCAGTGAATGCCATGTGAGGGAAGTTCTGATATAAAGGGACAAACTTGCATTGCATTGAATGATTTCCCTAATGTATCGCAATATTCTCTAAGTAAGTTTGCATTCTTTGCAATGAGCGTTTTGTTTGATTTTCTTTGAAAGCAAGCTGTGCAGTCCTAGTTTCAACGATCAAGAAGCTGCCGTGGTGTACATTGTATACAATATTGTATATTCTAGGGTTTCCCAAATTGTGTTCCGCGGAACAGCAGTGTTCCGTTGAACCTGAAAAGCCCCGTTAGCGATTCGGATTTCGGATGAAACAGAAATGACGCGTACAGCACCTTCGAAGCATTATACTCCTTTCAACCATCAAGGCTCCTATTGGTTGAGATATAAAACGTAAACGACGCGAGGTCTGCGTCCATTGGCCTGCTCACTGCGCTTTGATTATGACCTCACTTTTCAAGGCTCCTTGTTCTTCATAGTTTTGAGATTGTTTTGGTAAAGTTTCGCTTCTACCGCGTGTTAACTGCACTCGATTTTTTTTGTATAAATATATCACAATACTTCTTAAGTTAGGTACTAGACCCTTCTAGGTAGAGAGACTAAGCTTTGTGGAAGTTGAAAGAGCCGTTCATGCTGTTATCGCAGTAAAATTCATTTTACATACTAAAAAAAATCTCTGAAATTACTGGGCCGTATAATACTACGGTAAGAGTCGACAAAATGAACATCTGTGCGATGTGGAAACAATAACAACGGGATAACGGATCTGCACGTGTTTCATGAAATCTCTTTTCCAAGGAACCGAACCACATTTTTTTCGAAATCGACTTTACCTACCTGAAAGCTCAGAGTAACAATATAGAGAGGGTGTACTAATATTTGTACAAATCGTTGACAAATTCAGAAAATATATCTCTCCCTTTCCGCTCGTTTCCATGAACGTGTGAGAAACAGAGACAAACGTTTTCTATTAAAAACATAAGATTTAAACCATATGTAGCCACTTTTGAAAGCGCGCGAACTTCACAGTTATGATCTGTCAGATGTGCGTAGGGTCGAAAGTGCAAAAATATTGATATAATTACGTTAATTGAGCGAAATATAAAAAAACGGCTATGGCTATATGTGCAGTGTATGGGTGCCGCAATCGTAGTACAAAAAGATCAAAAAATTCAGTTTTCACAGGTGTTTATTAAAGAATTCTTGTTTTTTGCTTTGTTCAATCTTTGATCGCAAATATTTAATAAGTTTAACTACAAACGCCATAAGTAACTTCCACCACTATTTAAACAATCCTTTCACTATTTATGTCAATATAATAAACTTTCGATTTGTTTATGTTTTAGTAATAAGAAATCTTGCCTGAATTATAAGAATGCAACATACCGATTTCAGTCGGCGTCTGAATGTATCTCGGTCTCTTTCTATCTTATAATACCAACGTTAAATTGTTGGCGAACGTATAGAGACAGAATAATCTTTGTGTTTGCGTTTCTTTTTCGTTGTAAAAAATTCAGGGCTGTGCTAAAATTGGTTAATTATTAAATATTTAACTATTCACAGATTTCCAAAGGATAAAAACAGGTTTAACGCATGGATTAAAGCAACAAACAGAGAAAATTGGTCTCCAAAATACCGTAGCGCAATATGTTCAGCCCATTTTATAAGTGAGCACTTCGATACGACGCAAACAAAGGTCCATCTGAAGGATTTCGCGGTGCCTTGTGCAGCCGACTATTCTAGTGAGACAATATTTTAATAAATTGACATTGTTTCTCAACCAATACGTTAATACTATTTTAGTGGAAATTCTTAATTTTTTGAAGTGTCACCTAATTTAATATGGTATTTTTTTATTATTGGTGTTTCGCCATGAAGAATTGCTCATTTTTGCTTTCGAGCCAAAATTTATATCACACCACAATATTTTACCTATATTACTTTTGTTTTTAAACTAATTTTTAAATAATTTTTTATTGAGGAAGACATGACACGACCAAGTGAATCTGATACTTGAGTCGGGCCATGTCAACTATTTTTTTATGGAAGTTTTACTCTATTACTCTTTTTCTAAAAAATATGTTAAAATGTTATTTAAATCTCCACCTCTTTAACATGAGCACTACTCTAAAGAAAGGTGTAACACGATTTATATGGTTATGTATTTAAAAAAAAAACTTTATTTAGTGTAAGTATGTAATTACACCATTAAGATTAATAAATAAATAAAGTTTTATTGTTTATATTTTTATTTATAATCTAATATCTATGTTTAAAATAATATATAGATGTAGATTTATAAATATATGTATATATAAAACAGAAACTGCTATTATTTACGATTCGCGACAAAATACCTAATTGTCTTAATTTTTGACAACCCTGCATCAGTTTGTAAGCCACATCCCTGTTGGTCAACTGACGAAAATCCGAAAATCTGAGGTCCGCATTCTGCTAACATGTCGCATAGTGTGGTCTCTTTATAGTGTTACTCTGAGCCTGAAAGTAAAAGAATGTAAAATTCATTCAGTCTTAATACATCCTTGTTAGCAATTAGTCGAACTATAAGGCGCATGGTGCCATAAATGTTGATGAAAAGTGAAAAAAATACAATTTTTGATTTCATCAGTTCAATCTAATAATTTTGATTGTTTTCCTGCCTTACGGGAATGAATTAAATATTAGATTTTAAAAGTAGATGAAGAGGTTTCCAAAGAATTTTTAGAACACCTGCATACTTGAAAACAACACTTTTGCAATATTTTCCGAAAACTAGTAAGGACGATTCCTAGGTTTAGAATCCATTTTCCGTTACAGCTAAACGGCTTATTAAGTATGAAAATCTAATTGATTTCATTAGTGACTGACTTGAAACAAACTACAAAGATCAACCTTTAATTGATTTCTGAGCGAGTTTGTTTTTTCAAAAAAAAGGTATTATTGAAGTAAAACTTTTTTACGCACGCTTGACTTGGGGAGTAAGCTGGTGAATGCGTGACGAGAGCGTTACGAAAAGTGTGATCGGGCGAGGCGATCGGTCGGGCCTTTACGCACGCTTGACTTGGGGAGTAAGCTGGTGAATGTGTGACGAAAGCGTTATGAAAGGTGTGATCGGGCGAGGCGAACGGAAATTCGTGTGGTCTAAAGCACACTGTTTTTTTTTTTATTTTACTTCCGTTTTCTACTACCTATTTATGCGAAGCGGGATTTTCTAATTATGTTGCAACGAAGTCAAAGTGCAGGAACAGGCACAACGCCCGATATTGGAATCCAATTTACTAATATTGTGACTTATATGAAGAAGATATGAAATTCACGTATTCAAAATCGTCAAAATCATTAGGTGCTGCATTTATTCCATTTTTTTCTTCATATTCAATTTTTGAAGTTAAACTTCTCTAGCCACGTTAGCGATTCAGAATGAAACGGAAATGATGCGTACCGCACCTGCGAAGCATTATACTATCATGGCTCCTATTGGTTGAGATATAAAACGGAAGATATGAAACGGAAATGATGCGTACCGCACCTGCGAAGCATTATTTTATTTTATTTTATTTATTAGCGTTATAAACAGTCATTACAAGTTCAGATATAACAGTGTTAGAGATAGTCATATCATTGACCAATAAAATAACGACATTAAAATTTGAGACCATAATAAAAAATAAAAAAAAAAACAAAACAATATATGTATGTAATATAAACAGTTCTGAAAAAGTGCATCTACTCACTTAAATCTACAAAAAATGTATTTTCAAACTGCTGAAATCAAAAAAGAAAATGTAATGAAAATGAAGAAAAATGAAAATGCAAAAGAAAGATAAGGAATTAATGAAACATTAAGTTTTCCGTTGAATATTAATTTTTACGAATTTTATGAAGTTAGCAAGGTTCGTGTTAAACATGTCAATGTCTGTGCATAATCTATTGAAAGTGATACAGCTTCTTCTTATACTCCTATCATGGCTCCTATTGGTTGAGATATAAAACGCGAGGTCTGCGTTCATTAGCCTGCTCACTGCGCTTTGATTATGACCTCACTTTTCATGGCTCCTTGTTCTTCATAGTTTGAGATTGTTTTGGTAAAGTTTCGCTTCCACCGCGTGTTAACTGCACTCGATTTATTTTTATTTTTTTACTATTAGGAATTACCAAACCTAAAAAAATAAACCAAGAGTTCAATAAATTGCACGTGTTGCTAGTGCCTCGGCGAGGGGGAAGCAAACATATAGTTATTTTTAAAGTTGATGACAAAAAAAACTGCAAACTTGTAAAAAGTTAGCAAACTCTGTCACAAAGAATTTAAGGAGAAAAGGAAAACGTAAGTCGTGACCACGAACACGCCAATGTATTTCAAGTAAACGCTTACTAATTACATTGGGTAACTAATTTATAAGTTTAAGCTCGACTTGCCAAATTTTTGATAAATTGTACAAAACAAATACACAAGAAGCAAGTTGAAGCGAAACCCAGTCGGCATAAATTCAATAAAAAAAATCAGAGGGTGCAATTCACACGTGGTAGAAGAGAAACCTTCAGAAAATTAAAGTAGAGAAGATTGGGGAGACTATGAAACACCGCACAAAGAGGAAACCTATTATACATTCTCTCGCAAGCTAAATCCTATAGATGTGAGTGTTTGTCTCTTTTTAGTTATATAGTTTCGTTTACCGAGTTTCAAATCACAACGGTGCTAAAGAAGTTTTCACTTCAATAAAGGTGGGTTTATGGTGTCACACAACAAAGTAAAGGCACAATAATAAAAAATAAAAAAAATCAATAAATGAATCGTTGAGTTCCAAAACCCTTCTTAATGGATTTCTTTGGGTACTTTTGAGTAAATCAAGAAAAACGTACAGGCTGATGAGTTTTCATGATTAGTTATTTTATTTTTTTACACATCTTGTAATAACCTGAGCAATTGCTATTTTCCATTTAAAGGTTTAATATATATTGAATTGAATTTGACATTTAACGTTCACTAGATTTATTGTTTGTTCTCTGCGAACTTATCATTTGGTTTGACTTTTTGACAGATGTTGTGAAAGAAACCCCGTACATTTTAGATGTCGGTACGGGTTTTAGAGGTATAATGGTTATGATGCTGAATTTAAAAAATAAAATTTTATAATATTCTTATTATTATTATTATAATGATTTATGATCAATAAGATGGATCAAGGAAAAAAATATTTATGAGATGTAATATTTTTGGTATGCCTCGTTATTCTCCAATGCCATTCGTGTGGAAAACGTTCTTTTTTTAAAATGATTTTCGGCTATGTAATTATCGTTTTTTCGCACCTATAAAATTAGTTCCCGTCTTTCCGGTTTACAAAAAATGGTCTGATTTTTCGGATTGAAATTTTCAAAAAATCCTCAGGGTGCCAAAAATACGATTAAAAAAAAACAAAAATACCGAATGTCTTAGAATATTTGCCTAAACCGGATTTTTTTTTAAATGTGATGCAAGTGGCCTATTAGATATGATTTTGTTCAGAAATTAGTAAATTAAGCAAGACAAAAATCAACGATTCGTACCAAAATTTTATGCAAATAATCTGGCGGCCATTGTAATTTTTTCGAAATATTGACTTCTGATTGGCTGTCTCAATTACGGAGAATTTTGGAACTCACGCCTATTTTTAAACAGATTTATAAAGAAACTAGGAGACTTGAAAAGAATAACAACGGCATTGCATTCCTTGTGAGAAACCACATCAGATTTTCACACCTAATTTTTGACCAAAATTCATTCAATATCAATCGGGAGGATATTGGAACTTAACGATTTGAATAATCGATGCATAATAATTAAAAAAATAATCACGATAATACTTTTGGCCGTGACCTGAAGCACTCGAAATAAATGTCAGTTATGGGGAAGGGAGCTCGTGTGTTGTAATATACCTATATTATCCCTTCGAATAATAAGAAAATAATATCGGTAAACTTTTGCTTGTCAAGGTTTGCGCGCAAAATTCCTGGTTCTTCGCATGCATTTTAAATGTTCCTATTTATTGGTTATTTTTTACAGTTTTGCTAATAAAACATTGTTTTCCAAAATTCTTCCAAAATCTAGTTAAAATAATCATTTTTGAACATTTTTGTTTCTAAATATTATAATTTTAATACTGGAAATGTAAATGTGCTAAAAAATGCTTAGCTGCGAATATTCTAATTATGTAAAGTACTTAAAATAGAATAAACTTTAAATACAGATTCCTTTTCTTAACCAAATTTGTAATAAAACTGTTACCTCACTTTTTATCACACTCGTATAATCTTATTTTAAAATTAAGTGTGTGTTACGTCACAAATTAGTGCGAAATAAAACCGTCACTTATTATCGGGTTTGTAAAATATTTAAACAACATAGCTCGTATAATCCTAAGGCAATACGAAACATTATTTCTTTCGCTTTCTAACTTAAAAGAAATCATAAATATTTGCGTGACAGGAGGAGATATATCTAATTTTTAATAATGCACGGTCGCTCTGGGACAATCTGGGTCTCCTGTTATTAAACGGCATAAGGTGTTTTGGAACAACTTGGGTCTCCTGTGATTAGACGGATTATATTAAAAATGTTTAGTTCGACAGTCGTAAAGCCATTTTATAAGGTCCATCAAATGAAGCAATCAAAAGAACAACACCCCACCGGCAGCGTCCATAAATGGATATAAAAAAACATTTTTAAAATACATAATATAATGTTGTTGTTTATATTAAGTCTTATTTGGTCGGAGTACAATCTGGAAACTGGTGAATCTACATCACACAGAGAACCCAAAAAAACTTATTTTTATCATTTTTACCATACCATTTTTTTTATCTGAGCATTTAGATATTTTTAAACTTTTTTTTTAATATTTTTGAATGTTGCTATCACTTTGTGGTTATCCATTATAGAAAAATTAAACAATACAACTTTGTATAAACCACTTATATAATGCGTAAATCCTACCGGTGAGGATTTACGCATTATATAAGTGGTTTATATCACCTTCCATTCCATGGTACACCGCTTAGTAAATGTCCCAATGTCTAATAATAATTTTCTTTCTGAACTTTCTATAATAAAACAAATTGCTATAAATAACGGATATGAACCAAAATTAATTAATAACATCCTAAATAAAAAAACTTAACAAAATTTCAAAAAATAATTATCTATACAATTCTAATAATATTAATGAATGAATGGCGTAAAATTTTGTATATTAATAATTTTTCAGTTCAATGTAGCAAAAATATCCCTTCTAATAATTAAACCAGCTTTTTATACAAGAAATAATATCGGTAATTTTTTGAGAAATACTAAAGATAAAGACCATAAATTGCCTAATTCCGGAATATATAAACTCAAATGCAATGATTGTCCCTCATTTTATATTGGAAAATCAACTCGTAATTTTGAAATCAGAATCAAAGAACATTTAAGGTGTCTTAATAATAATAATTTTTCTGAGTTCGCTAACCATATCATTGAAAATAACCATAGTTTTGAAAAAAATACAGGGATAAATATTCTTCATATTAATCATAAAGGAAAACGTTTGGATAACTTAGAAGCCTTGGAAATTAAAAAATCCCTTAAAAATAATGAATCTATTATAACAAAAAATATTATCTTGTAGCCCAATCGTGGATTTGTTCCCCTACCCACCCACTCTACATTAATGCCTACCCACCCAATCTACATTAATAACTAGCAACAGCTCCACCCCTACCATAATAAAACATTGTTCGAAACTGTCAAATTAGTATAAGCTTTCCCTGAAGAAGGAACGTTTATTCCGAAACCGGTAGGATTTACGCATTATATAAGTGGTTTATACAAAGTTGTATTGTTTCATTTTATTTTTTATTTTTTTTATTTTCAGTTTTCAACTTTCGGCACGAATAAAAAAACTTTTAAGGTCGAGTCATTAAAATAATTAAACAGCTAATGTTAACCCCCCGGCGATAGATTTTTTTCAAATTTTACTAAAAATTTATAATTATTTCACCTCAATTTACTCGAAAAAGAAAATGAAAATAAAAATCGAGTGCAGTTTACACGCGGTAGAAGCGAAACTTTACCAAAACAATCTCAACCAATACTTGAAAAGTTAGGTCATAATCAAAACGACCAAGGAGCGTAGACCTCGCGCAATTTCCGCTTTTTATATTTCAACCAATAGGAGCCTTTAAAAGTGACATCATTATCAAAGCAGCCGATGAGCGCAGTTGATGTGTCGCAGGTGCACTAATCTCCGTTTCATCCAAAATTAAAATCACCGCCGTGTTATAGAAGTTTCACCTCAAAAAATGAAAATAAGGTTTAACAGAAAATCGACTCCAAATGCGATGAAAATTCACCAGTTTCCCGCTTGTAACACGAGTTTCTGGACGCCGTGTATTTTTTTTTGTATATATATATATATATATATATATATATATATATATATATATATATTTTTTTTTTTTTTTTTTACATAATACCGCACAAGAGTCCCAACTGATCCCGTCTGGAGCCAGTGGGACTATGGCATCCCCAATTGGGGTATGTTGTGAGGCTGAAGGTAATGGAGAGGGGAAGGAGACAGGGAAGAGGAAGGTGGGGAAGTACCTGGCAATCCAGTTCTGGTTACGTTTCAATTAGGCGATACTGAGAGTATCTTCCGCTCTGGAACGTGCCGCAAATATACTATTTATTATTTTAAATGAATAAATTGTGAAATAACACAAATTAATCACATAAAATTTATTTGCCACGCCACACATTTGAAATTCGGATAAAAAGGAAATGCGTCACAACTCAGTTCTACACAAATACTCAGTTCTGTTCTCGGTTGTAAATTCGCGCTTCGGCGCGGGCCTTCGATAGCGCAGTTGGCAAGTCTAGTCTCATTGGCCAGAGAGATAGACATTAAGCGAACGGAGGTTCGAATCCTAGGAAATCCAAAAAAAAAACATTTTTATTTTTGTGAAATCAATATCCAATCTTCAAACCACTTTAAAATAAAAATGAAAAAGAAAAGAAAGTGACATCTAGCGTGTGAATTACATACTCTGATTTTTTTATTTTAAAATCCGCAAATAATTTCTAGAAATACATTATGGTGGACCTCCGTGGACGAGGCAAAGCTCATTTGCTCTGGGACTAGAAGTCGCAGATAGAAATTCAGACGTGGTCTTTTCAAATATGGCACAGAGTGAAAGATAGTCTTCATCTTAATAGTTGATCATTATGGTTGCCGCTATCTTATGTCACAGCCTTAAAAAAACTCAGATATTATTTAAAGACTCGGGTGTAGAAGTCAAAGGTAAATCATCACATGAATCTCCCTATTTATTACTTTCATGACAGAATATTAATAACATTGATGCTAGCCAACCTCCAGTTAGACAGAATAGATAGCCAGGCATCACATAACATGTTCCAATGCGTTGAGAAACCTCACATTGACAAACAACAGCGATTAAACGCACAGGTTGGCAATGTACGCCTGGAGCCGATATCACGTCCCCCACTGCAGCCAAGCAGTAAATCCTTGTCTCCCAACGTAGCGCTGACAAACCTCCCGACCTTACCTTCCCTATTACTATATTTATTTTAAAAATAAACGAAATATAAAAAATTCTTAAAAATGCATTTTTGGGTAGTAATTTTAGTACACAAAACGACTATTTTTTATTCCGCCGTAAATAGGTAATTTGTATTTTTAATTTACACCCATTAAAATGATATTTTTAGTAAATTTTTACTTTTTATTTTATATTTCATCATATTATTTTATTGTTTTTCATTTACTCACAAATAATTACCCAAATCGCCTCTAAAATCCAAAAACATTAAAATTTCGAATGGCCCATATCTTATAATTTAAAGCAAAAATAAATAAAATAGCTCACATCCTTACTAGATATTTGCGATACCATTTGATTACAAAAATAATAATTTTTCAATTTGGTTGGGTATTTTGATCTCAAATCCAAATCTAAAGGTGCGATTCCGTGCCACGCGGCAGTCGGCAGACGGCAACAGCAGACGGCGACTGCAGTGCCGCCGACGGCAGACGGCACTACTTAACTCTATGCACTTATATTGGACCGTTTCCGACACACCACTACAAGTGCCGCGCGGCACTTGCCATCGATGACTGACGCGTGGCGGCAGACGGCACTCGGGTGCAAACATAGTACTGCCGTCGACTTCAGACACAATGGGCGTGTTGACAGACGGAGAAAGCGAGAGTCTTATTAATTTGGTGTCTAAAAATCCGTGCTTATTTGATTGCAAGAATGTTCATTATAAAGATCAAAGGATAAGAGAAAACGTTTGGAAAGAAATCGCTCAAGATCTCAATAAAAGCAGTAAGTTTTTATTTTATTTTATTTTTATTTATTTTAAACTTTTACAAACTATTGTGTACGATTTACAACCCTTAAATTTAAGAGATTACAAAATTAAACTGTTTTTTATTTAAACGACAATAACTTCTGAAAATGTCTTCACTCTCATTTAGATGTCTTTTTATCAAAGTTTCATAAGCGCCTTCTTCCAGTCTATTTAAGTACATTGGCAGTATAGGCTTTCTACTTGAATAATAATACAATAATAAATCATCGTCGTCTTCTTCTTCTTGCAATAACACTTGCAGCATTTTATTATTCATAATTTTAAATGGAAGACACAACCGTCGGCAGTACGCAGCGGACGCAACTGCAGTGCCGTCAATGCCGTCGACTTTGGAACCTGCGCGTTAGTGCCGCCTGCCGTTGGCGGCACTGCAGTCGCCGTCTGCTGTTGCCGTCTGCCGACTGCCGCGTGGCACGGAATCGCACCTTTAGGTTTGTATGAAACGGGCAGAAATGGGCCTCGCCTTAACGGGCTTTCACATACCTAAGTACAGTAAAGGTTCACAATCTCTCTTTAATTATTATCTTCGTCAATAAATAATCATCATTACAAAGTATAAAATGAAGTCGCTCAAAATGTATGTGCGCGTTAATCTTTTAAACTACGCAACGGATTTTCATACGGTTTTCACCAATAGATAGAGTGATTGAAGAGGAATGTTTATATGTATAATACATGTAAATTATATTAGAGAAAAGCCGATAAATTCAAAGAAAACATATTTATGTGCGATTTAAAACGGCTGGCGGGACGTACTATAGTCACTTTTGAAATTCGTTCTACGGAAGAAATTGGAAAATAGATGTCCTAGAGTAAGTAGGTATTTGATTTTCCCTTTTCAAATATCCAGTGTTGCATTGCAAGCATTGTATAATTAGTAAATAAAAAATAATAATATTCAAGAGGAAGGTTTATATGTATAATACATGCTTATTATAGTAGAGAAAAGCCGAGAAATTCAAATATTCAATTCAGGCAGCGGGCAGCGGGCAGCTGGCAAGCGGGTGGTGTGGATTTTACAAAGGTTGGGTAATGGCGTTGTGTTTCGTTAGCCACAGCAACGTGTGGCCGGGTCTGCTAGTATGCATTAAAATGAATAAATATGAACATCACGTAACTGTTAGTTATTTAAACATTTTTAGATAATTTACTTTCGAAAGTTTGTTTCCTTATTTAAAATTGCTTAATAAAAAGCTTATGTAAATCATGCTTTTTAAACCTTGAAAACAGAGTTTTTTTACTCCTGCAAAATGGTTTTTCATTTAAGGGATTTGGGGGATCACCGGATCTAGAGTCTAGACGCCCTGTCCTTTTAACCTCCAGACTAGAGAAGAGTTGGTTTGGCGTTTTACCGGAGGCCTCCAAGGAGGGCTTTTTTAAAAAAGAACTCAGAGTTCTAGAGTGGTTCCAGGTTCCAGTTTTTGGGTAAGAACTGGGTAGTGGGAGCTATGCCGTACCCGGACCCGCACACGGACTTGGACCTATACACCTAATTTTTTAAGATTTTTCATGTAATAAAACATGGCAATATCATCTACATCAATTTAAGTCATTAATTATTGTTGAAAATTTGTTCTTATTGTGTTCTTAAGAGTGTATTATTGTGTTCTTAAACATTCACTCCTTAATTTTAATTTCAAATTCTAATACAAGGGAATTCCACGACGAATTAACAGTTCAAAGCCTTTGTTAGAAGTCAACTTGAGTACGATTCTCCCGTCTAGAACCCACATTTTAATATTCATGTAAAAGCTATTGAAAGAATACAAAATAAATTCTTAGGCTTCCTAAGTTTTAAAGTGTGTATTCCAGCAATTTTGTTGAACTACAACAGTTTTAAATTATATGAATATACCTAAATTTCTAAACCCGTCTGCTTGGTTCAATATATTCGCACCTCACAATCCGGAAGCCTCAGCTTCGCGCGTAAATTCTGAAACCGTCACTTTGGATCAATATTGTAAAATATCTATGCAAGATAACTTTCATATTTCAAAGACAATAAGAAGCAATATTTCGTTCACTTTCTGGTTAAAAGAAAAATACATATGTTTGCATGAGACGATGAGAGATATATAGCTTTTAAAATGTAAGGTTGCTTGGGACGTTTTTGGTCTTATGAAAGTATAACGCAATTACGTTTTGGGATGTATTTATTCCTAAAGAAGCAGATGGGTTAACAAAATTAAATTATGTAAGTAGTTGATAGTCCAGAATTGCTTGCTTTGATATGCTTTCTGATTCTACTGAGTAATCCTAGAAGTCGGGATTTATTTCAGTGCAGAAATTCTGGGAACAACTACCGTATGTATTCCTCTTGGCAATGGAGGGAAATAATTGTACTGATTCAGTGGACAAATAAATAACTAATTGCAATTCCACTGAGTCTGTTGTTCTCGAATATCCGTATGGTAAAAAAAAATAATCTTTTGTTTGCCAACAATTCAAACTTTACACACGTATCATAAATAAATATAAGTTAAATGTTAAAATATAGGGATAACATTCCAACAAATGTACCGCAAGTGGCTCCGTTGTAACCTCTCCCTATTTCTTATAAATAATAACAGCAAATGGGGTCACAGCGGAGTTCTCCGCGGCAAGACTCCACCCACGCATTCCACGAATGAATTTATTTTCCATCAAAAATGAACATTTTTATTATGATACGTTCTTTTCCACAAATTGAGGTACAAAAAAATACGAACCAGATATAAATATACGGGGTTATTTTTAATTTCAATTTTTATTTATTTTACCAACCTTTTTCACCTCCTAATATCACCCAGATCGATTTAGAATCACATCAGGGCAGAACTTAAAACATTCAATATGATCGCCGAAATTTTGCAATTCTGACATAAAATTCGAATTCTGCTCCCCCCCCCCTTAACCTTCCCTATAAATACCTACCGATTTTGAAATAATTGTTGTAAAACTCTAGAAAATCGAGATGGCCGCCGAGATCAAGGTTTTTGGCAAAATACTCTAATCCAGCGCCCTTAGCTTCCCTGGTACCGAATTTGAACCAATACAGCGGAGAACTCTAGAATTTATATAACATATACACGAAACATATGTATCAACACACGTAAATACGTATGATACATACATATATCCAAATGTACCTATACATAAAATAAGATTGGGAAGGCGCGACGTAGAACCAAACAAAAGAGCATCGGGACAATGTTTGAAATCGTAGAACGGAGCTCGAAATTTGAACGTTTTGCGACTGATGTCGAATATTAATGTTAAAAAAACTACATTACATTGACTTAAAAGTGTATCTCATTCCAGAGATGAGATAAAGTGTAATAATGAAACGAACATCCAAAAGTACAATATACGAGGTCTCCAAGGTGCTGCGCTCGCGAGGAACAATTTTAAGCGAGATCCGGCAACACCGGCGTGTAGCCTGGTTTCCCTAGGCCAAATCCCCACCATGTTGCACTCTCTGCGACACTTAGTCTTGGCGTGGCAGCCGTTCGCTCGCCGCACCCGCCAGGTGTGAATTACGCTCTGCAATTAGTTTTTTTGTGCAAATAACAGAACACAGGTAGAAATTCATTCTCAGCTACTTGATGTGTATGGAAAACAGTGTATGAGTGCGAAAACGTGCGCAAATGGAGCAGAGAATTTAAAAGCGTGCCGAACGGCCATCGGTTTCAGACGAAAAAATTGCCAAAGTAGTCTGCCCAAAATACTCGAAAATATATATACCGAAAATCAACGGGTTGAAGTAACCCGCGAATTCCTTGAGTGCCACGACATCGATGGCGAAGAATTCTTGGACTCAATTGTGACTGGGTATGAGACCCGGATACACTACACGACACCAGCGACAAAGGAACGATCCCAGTGACGTCATTCAGATTCGCCGAAGCAAAGTTTAAAAACGAATTACAGAGCGAAACTCACTTCTGGCGGGTGCGGCGGGTGGAAACTCCATCGCGGAAGACTGCCACGCCGAGACTACGCTACACAGAGGGTGCAACGTTGTGGGGATTTGGCAAGCGAATACCAGGGTACACGCCAGTGTTGCAGGATTGCGCGTAAAATCGTTCCTCGCAACCGCAGCAACTTGGAGACCTTATTTTACGGACAACCCTCGTATGTTGGATTATGACGAACGAAATTATTATGTTTTACAATTACTGTGAAATGTACTTCTGGAGAACTGATTGCCGATGGAGGGTTTTCCAAGAAAATGCTTGAATGAAAGATAATTAATTAATAATAGACCTTAACTCGTATCAACACATTATCTTTCTATAAATAAATCGGCATGAGCTTCCGTAGCGAACATTCGGAGCAGGGAAATTCTTTAACATATTTTGAAATGAATCTAATTAGTATACTTTTAAGGGACTGCCTTTTTACCTGGCGGCAGCGGCGTCGATAGTAGTCAAATAACAAATTACTGTTTCTTGGAGTGTTCCTGAAACCATTACGAAAAAATAAACTTCTTTCTAAAGCACTCAGGCATTTTTCAAAAGGTCTAAATATTTCGGTTTTGCAATAAATAAATAGAATATTTCTGAACGCATCCGGAAACTAAAAACTGTTTTTGAAAGGAGATGAAAGAGATGAAGAAACCTACGCTTTCAAATTTTGTAACTAGAAATAAAAATATAATTTTTGAAATATAAAACATTTGGACGCAAACATAAAAAGTTTTTTAAAAAAGGGCGCTTTTAATATTACCGTGACGGGACAAAAAAGCATAAAACATATGGATCGTCACGGTAATAATAGAAGCGCTCAGTGCATAATGAAATACGCTTTCAAATTTTATAATTAAAAAAAAGGGTTTTAGAGCACACCACAGAAGTAAAACTTCACTAACTTATATCTCCCTCTCAACTTCCGCTCGCCTCACCCGGTCACACTTTTCGTAACTCTCTCGTCACGCATTCACCAGCTTACTCCCCAAGTCAAGCGTGCGTAAATAAGTTTTACTTCAAAAATTTAAATCGAACAAAAAAAAGTTTTTTTCATCACTCTTTAACATATTTTTTTCATAGCTTTAAAAATGGCTTACCTTAGGGGGCATACATTAATTACATGAGCTCAAAAGGTGGGGGGGTCCAGCAAAATCTCACGTTACTTGAAAAAAATACACGAAGTGGCCAAAATTTATCTCACCGAGGGGGGGATGGTCTAGATTGGAAGAAAAACTGTTCACGTAATTAATGTATGCCCCTTACGTTTTTATAACTAAAATTATTAAAGATTACGAAAAATAAATAAAACGTTATTAGGCAAACGTTTTATATACGTTACCGTTAACTCACTTTTTGTCGTTTCAAGACAAAAGATGCCGGTGAAATAGGATTGAGTAGTCGAAAATTCTGTTACATTTTGAATGACATAATTAAAACGTCATTCGATCATTTCCATCACTTGATTAAAACGGACTATGATCTGTGTTCGGAAGAAGGCAAAGTGAGTGTAAATAATGCCATGATTTATTTATAGGAAATGGCTGATACTAGAGCACCTCTTTTTCTGATTTTTCCGTTTTTTTCTAAATTTTCTTTTGAGAGTTGCTAATATAGTCTTCAATGAATAAATATTACAATTTGAGATTTTACCATTTATAATTATTCCAAAAATCTTATATATAAAAATCTCGCGCGGTGTTTGTGGTCGCACTCCTCCGAAACGGCTAGACCGATTTTTATGAATTTTTTATGTATATTTGGTAGGTATGAGAATAGGTTTTAAAGTATATTTCACACTGCTAGGTGATTAGGGTGTCCCTATCCAGAAAAAAAACTATTTTTCCGACAATTTTTTTTTAATATTTGGCATCGAAAAATACCTAATTTTAACCTTCCCACCTCCACCTTCCATTTTTTAATCGCGATTTTTGTATTTTTGTATGAACAAAATTTAACCGTCGTCGTTCGTATTTCAAACAGAACGAAATTATTTATGTTGTTGAATGACAGATGGCGCTACGTTCGCCTCATCAAACTTTCGTCCACACACGCGCAAGACATTCATGCGAAGCGTCGCGTCATTTTCATATTTCATTCGGCATCATGTTCTCGCGTGGGCAAACCATTGAGCTTATTTGTGTTGGCTAAAGACGGACTGACAAAACATATCGTACACTCAATTGCTCTTCGAAATTAATATTGATTTTCTTTATTTCATTTTCCTACTTCAGGATAAAAAATATATTACTTTTTTTCATCTTATATAACTTTTATGAGATCAAATAATGAATGTGTCCGTTATTTTAATAAAATACAATGAATTGAGAAAATTAATGGGTATTTGTTTTTGTTTTTATCGGCGGTCATCGTCTACAACGCTCCTTTCCTCTTTCTGTCATAGATCCCATTCCTACACATTTACGTACATTAATTTTTTTTTATTTCAACCAAAATATTCACTAGAAATATTTTATATGGCAGAACAACGTTTGTCGGGTTAGCTAGTAATAGATGAAAATAAAACTAACAATCATTCAAATTTGATGGCCACATGAAATAATGTTACATAAAATTAAGTTGATTTAACAAATTAAGTATCCATACACAATAGGCCACTTGCATGGATTTCATAACGACTTGGAAAATATCGTGTGGATAGATTTTTTTACTAAGTTTACGAAAATGTTGGTAAAATTTTTTAGAAATGTACAGTTTATTTTTTTTTTAAATAAATAAATCCATTATTTGGGCTCATGACGTCACTACATGAAAATGTCCCGTCTCCGAAAATGTTCCTATTAATTTTGTAAATTCCAGACTGATTTATTTTTTTTATATGGCAACACTTTGATTTCATACGAATTTTTTGAATTTGACATTTAACGTTCACTAGATTTATTGTTTGTTCTCGGCGAACTTATCATATGGTTTGACTTTTTGACAGATGTTGTGAAGCGAACCCCGTACATTTATGCTGTCTGTGTGTGTTTTAGAGGTATAATCGTAATGGTATTGATTTTACCAAAATCACATTTTATAATATTCTTATTATTATTATAATTTACAAGTACAATTATATTACATTGGATATAGTAATATAGACGTTGAACATTATAATGATTTATGGTCAATAAGATGGACCAAGGATAAAAATATTTATGAGATGTAATATTTTTGGTATGCCTCGTTATTCTCCTGTGCCATTCGTATGGAAAACGTTCTTTTTTTTAAAATGATTTTCGGCTATGTAATTATCGTTTTTTCGCACCTATAATTTTTTTTAAAATCGCCAGGGTTTCAAAAATACGATTAAAAAAAATACAGATTGTCTTAGAATATTCGTCTAAACCGGATTTTTTTTAAATGTGATGCAAGTGGCCTATTATAAAGCAACAGTCGGTAGTTAAAAAAAATAACTATTTTGCTGACGCACTGTGTCCAATGCAAATGGCCAATAGTTTTAAGCCGGCTTCTTTTTATGTACAAAGCATTATGTAGTTGTTTAAAATATCTTTAAATATATTTTTTTTTAAACTTATCTTTAAATATATATTTTTGGAATTAATTAAAGAGTAAAACCTCATCCTAGATGCAACCGTACCGTTTTTTGATTTTTTTTTCTTCAAATTTTCGTTTGAGAGTCGCTAATATTGTCTTCAATGATGAAATATTACAGTTTGAAGTTTGACTCACTAAGTTATTCCAAAAAAATAAATATTCATCCTAGACTTGCAGAACATTCAATAGATGCCGCAAATTAAAATAACAATGGATGTATTTATCCAAGATACCATCTATATTTCATTTAGTTCGGGAGGATCTTGCAATCGAACACAAATTTCAATTTGGGAGTTGGGTATGGAAACATTTCTTGGATAGCCAACACCTCTGTCATAGGTCACCCCAAGTAGTTCGCTACGATAGACGATTTAGCAGGGGGGCTAGGGCGGCGGATGCGTCTGCCCACCAACTGCGTAGCAGGCAGGATCGGGAGAGACGGATTGATGGAGATCTATTGACCTCTCCAGCAAGACTCTCGAAGCATTACCTCGCAACCCTACGATTTTTGAAGGAAAGAAATCCAACGCTGCCATAAATTATAATCACATTGTAATATTTTTTAATGTGTATTTTTTTACAGGGTCATCATTTATATAAAATATAACCTCAAGAGCGCTGTACCTGCAAGCTATAAAATATTTTAATACCAGTAGAGGTATAAAAAGTACCTAAATCACGTAGATTAAATACATAAAAACTGGTATTTATACGTTTGCATACATTTTTTATTTGATACAATAAATTTACATATTTCTAACATTATTTCTTAACATGGGCCTCACTGGGTGCTCTACCCGTGTAATTTTATTAGTTTATTTTAAAATTTGTGTCAATATAGATGTAAACAAAAATTGTACGCATCCGAAAACTAAAAACTAAACTGCTTTGGAAAGGTGATGAAAACTTAAAAATTCGAAATAAACTTATATATTACCTTACTAATAAAAAAAAATCTTTAAACGGTGTTTTTGTTTCACACCGTGTAAAGATTGTACATATTATTTTTTAAAAGATTACTAATAACATAATAACTAATAACAAAATGGAATTTTTCTGCTAACCACACTGAACTTCGGTGGATCTGGGCGTATGCAGTCCGCTGAATCGGCCATGTATAAAATAAAAAAATAACACTTTTGACATAATGATATTTTGCTCCCCATTCGTGTAATGTTTTTGTACCATATTTTGCATTTTACAAATATCCACTATTGTATTATTGTAATTCGTCATAATTTAATTACTATATAGCCCAGTCAGTGGGGAGTTTTACCTTGCAAAAGGTCGTGTAGTAGCAATTTTGATATATGTTGTTAAGATTGGGACTCTAAAGAAAAAAAAAAGTTTTCGACCTTGGGGGGTCGACCTCGGGCCGCCATCTTGGATTGAAGATGCCAAAATTTGTTTTTTTCAAAATAATTGTGCAATGGTTGATCTTACTACCGAATTGCGAAAGACAAACTTGAAGAAGATAAAATTTCTAATATTTTTTGTTTCAAATTTTTCTTTGTAAATCTAATAGGTAACGAGTTACAGTGGCGGAAATATGAATATCTTTCTAAAAAATGGTGAAATTCCCAATTTTTTTTTCGGGCTATTCATTACATAATTGTAATTTTGTAAACTCATTTCCACACCACCATGAGGTAAAGAAAATGGCGCATTTTTTATTGTGGTATCCCCAGTGGGTCTTCTTCCTCTTCAATGGCATTACAACCCATTTCGAGCCTTGTCCTCCTTCAACATAAGCCTCCACCGCCCTCCGTCCTCGGCCGTCGTCTTCTTAACTGCGACATGGGATGATCTTGCATCCTTCCTGATATCATCCTCCCGTCTCAGCCTAGGTTTGCCCGCCTTTCGTGTAACTTCTTCTGGGTGTTCTGTTAGAACCTTCTTCGGTACTCGTGTGCTTAACATTCGATGCACATGTCCGGCCCATGTTAGTCTTTGGAGCCTTAGATGGATAGATCGTCTGGGAGCTTGGTAAATAACATAGAGCTTTATTGTGGCAGATTCTCCATGCCTCTCCCTCATTTGTCTTGCATACTGCTTTCTCACCCCGTACGCATGAACATTGGAGGGTCTAGAGTCGTTCAAATAAATGTAGCTTCGTTCAATAAAATATGTTCTTGACGTGTGCGGTGAAGGAGGAAACCATATGTTTCCTTATAACGCCGTTGGGAAAGTGGTGGGGTCCCCTCCAATGCCTCTCCCCCTCGCACCGCTCCTAAGATTCTTCGAAGTACATTTCTTTCGAAGGTGTTCAGCTGTTCCCGCCACACATCCGTAGGCCAAGACCGTTCTAATAATTGTTTTATATAGGGTTAACCTATGGACGTTTCGGGATTTGAAACTGGCAACAACGCTGTTATTGTTGCCTTCGTATGGCGCTGCGCGTTTCAAACCCGGTTCGCTATTTAACTAAAAATAAATCGGTTGAGAACCTTTTTTTAAACATGTTTTTAACATTTACGTGTTCGAGGAGTTAATCCCCGTCATAACAATCCATTTACCTGTCTTAATTTAAACTATATAAGTGATTAATTTCAACTTTATGTGACAAAGTGACGTTTCTTTGATTTAAGTTCTTAGTGTAAATATGTATTAAAAAAACATTTTGATAGGTTATAAGTACACACATAGATTTAATTAGTGATTTAGTGCGCAATTACGATATCAGACGTTGTTTAGTGAATTTTTAACAAAAAGTGTGCCTACGTTCAAAGTAAATTCTCACCGTTTGATAATAATGACATCACACGGTAATTATTCGAGCGATTCTGAGGATGAAGAGGATTCTAATCTAGAGAAATTGAAATCTTTGAGTCCTCAAGAATTGAAAATGATGGCTGCGCAAACAAAACGCCAAAACAAAAAAATGCGAGAAATGATGCAAAAACTGAAAGAATATGATCTACAATTAATTTTATTGGAACAGAAAAGTATACTTTCAGTGGATGATCAGGCAATTCTTAATGGAATAAAGAAATCTAAGAAAAAATTACTTAAATTAATTACAGAAATGACTGGGTCCATATCCCCTTTGGCTCTTCCTGAAACACTTGTGTTGCCACGTTTAGATACTGACAATCCAATTCCCTCGAGTGTTACCTCTCTACATGATAGTGATTCTGAGGACGAAATTTTACCAGCCCCTGGTACTTCTGCTACAGTGATCACAATCGAACAGTCGCCTAACCAAGACAATAGAAAGAGGACGAGGTTCAGCGACTCACCACATGCGGATTAAATTCGGATTGTCTCCTCTCTTGAACGATGTATGCAAATAGTAAAAATGCACCAACAAAATGAAAAAATCAGACAAGTCAGAAATTATGAAGATCGTGGACTCTTTGATGTCTGATTTCACCTCGCTCGCTTTAGACTTGAATAGTGTAAAATCTCGAAGTGCCACTATTGATGAAATGATGAATGCACAGGCTGAAATGTCTAATAAAGTTGACAAAATTATAGCTGCACAGGCATCTATACCGGGTGTAATGGATTCCGGTGTGACATCACAACCAGTGAGATCGTACGCTGGAATTGTGGCAGGAGACCGATCCGCTAAATTGGTTTATGGTGGAGTTGAGCGACCGATAGTTCCTTTACAGCCCACTGTACTCCTGTACCCCAGTATTCCGGAAGGTAAAACTTCCGATGAAACTAAGAAGATCATCACATCCGTTCTGAACCCAGCTACTGATGGCTTTCAGATTGTCCGTTCGAGAAAAATAAAAGGTGCAGGAATTCTCCTGCAGACATCTAATACTGTTGGTTTGGATAATATTAAAAAGAACACTGTAAAATTAAGTGCTTCTGGCATCAAGGTAGTACAGCCTCTTGGCAGACTACCCAAAATTGTATTATATGATGTTCCCAGCTGCGATATTTCCGGTGACCCCGAACTTTTCAAAGAAATTTTTGTTAATAATATTGAGGGTAAATCTATAATTACAAGGAGGATCATTTGAGAACGATGCGGCGCGTTTCACTCTTTGGGAAACGTGGCCAACCTACTATGAATATGGTGGTTACCGTTCATCCTGAGGTTAGGAAGATTCTAGTGGATAGCGGTCATTGCTTTCTTGGGTGGAACGAATGTCGCGTTCGAGATTTTATTGGAGCCATCAGATGTTTCAAGTGTCACCTGTATGGCCATGTAAGCAAGACTTGCATTCAGGAAGTAATTACGTGTCGTCATTGTGCCGAAAGTGGTCACGATTATGAGGATTGCCCCAAAAAGGCAGAGGCCGCTGTCTGTGCTACTTGCAGACGTTTTAAAAAAAAAGATGATCACCCCACGGGTGATAGAAACTGTCCCGCACGCTATTGATATACAAGTCAAGATGACCGATTATGGTCGTCCTTAATCCTCCTTTCAAGTTTAGGTATGTAATATATTTCTTTTTTTTTATTGTTTCTTATTGTGATCTTTCTGTGTATCACTTTTTTTTATTTAAATTTAAATTTTGTGTGAAAAGAAATTTTTAGTTTTTTTTTTCTTATTTTGTCTTTTATTGTGATATCGCTGGGTATCATTCTAGTTATGTGATTTTGGTTGAGCAAAGTTCCTAGAACTTTATATATTTTGTATTGTCTACTCCACCTCAGTCTCTGTATCTTTCAGGTGACTTTACTTGTAATCTTAATATTTTTACAGTTATTATTTTTCTATTGTTTTGAGTGATGGCATTGTTTTTTCTTATATTTTTCTGTAAAGTTTTATAAAATAATATTAATTCATATTATAATATTAATAGAAAGTCGGAATAATAGAAGAGAATGTATGAGACGATGTATGAATGTGAGTGAGGCAAAGAGTGTGTGCCAAGACCAAGTTATTTGGCAGTCCGTCCTCTCTGCCTACCCCTGTGGGGAAACAGCGTGATGGTTGGTTAGTTAGTTTTATATTTCATTTTAAACAGGATACAAACAGTATTTATAAACAATGTATAAACAGCACGAGGGCAAACTTGTCAAAGTTACCTATCAAAAAATTGTATTCCTTACACCAATATTCTTCTTATCTTTATATCTTCCTTATACTTATTTGTACACCAATCAATAAAAAAGCAAATATATGTAAAATTTAGGTATTTGCTGTACCTTTTGATTAAAAAAATAATTATTCAGTTTGATTAAGTATTTTTGCCTTAAATACAAATTTAAGTTTGTATGATAAAGGCCGCTGGGTGGCACACCAAAATAGCTTAATTTTTCATACATATGGCCGGCGTTGCGCGCTGGCGATGTTTGGGATATTCGATACAAAAACATAATTCGTTCCGCTTGCAATCGGACTGCACACCGGACAGGGTAAATTCGCGCGGAACTTTGAGAATTTGCTCTCCCTGATTCATATTATATTATGCATTATATTGGTAGGTGATATTTTTAATGAAATTCATAGATTTTATACTTTTCGGGAAGATATTATAAAGTAATTTTAGACGATATAATTTACCAGTGCTCACACAAACACACTGTTCAACCAGCCGCCCTTGGTACTGAGATGCTGGGCTTCCATTGACAAAATCTCTTCATATTCAAGAAATAAATTTTAATAAAGTCTCGGGTGTTGGTTTCTTTGTCATTCTTACTGGAATAAGCCAATTGGTGCCACGTTTCCAACCCCAGTTTTCTGGATTTTTTTGGATTCCATACCATTTTTGAACATGATGGTATGTCCCAAATGCATGGTACCGTGCAGCGCCATTCGTTGTTGGCAAAGGGGCAAGATTGATTTTGATTTTTGTTGTAGACTTTGCGAAACGTTGGTAGCGAACTTCTTCCAAGGTTTCCTCATCCATGTCACCCCCGTACAAAGCAACAAGAAAGCTTTTTGCTTCATCTGCTATGTCTTCTGGTTTAGCATCATGTTGTTTTCATTCGTATACCTACTCAATGAAGACGCACTGGGAGACCAGCTTTTTTAAGGCTTACTAAACATTCATTAGGTATCACTACAAAGTAGTTTCATCCATGCACTCGATGACGTCGGGTTTGGCATAGTGGGATCCTAGCCTGTAGCAATATAGGCGCTGAGGTGGCAAGGACTGCAGGCACGCAGTATGTTGACGTCTCTTTCTCTCCTCTATGTAACACGAAAAATTACTGTAATTTGAAATAGATTTTACTATATGTGTTGTGGAAATACGTTAAAATGATATTGTGTAATATGTTCTTACAAAATTTATCATGAAAACTTGAGTTTTACGATTTTTTGTCAAAATTCTCTTCTCTCTACCGCTACAAGTCATTATATATTAGATTTATAAAACAAAAATTCAAACAAAAAATGTACGTAATTTAGTCTTCTTCAATTTTGCCATAAGCATTTTTGTTGTAAAATCAACCGTTGAGGAATTATTTTGAAAAAACTAAATTTTGGCATCTTCAATCCAAGATGGCGGCTCGAGCTCGACCCCCCAAATGTCGAAAACTTTTTTTTTCTTTAGAGTCCCAATCTAAACAACATATATCAAAATCGCTACTACACGACCTTTTGCAAGTTAAAGGCCTTTTTCATCCCCCACTGACTGGACTTAATAAATATTGGTGTTATTTTTTTCAGTTTTAGTCCTTTATTTAACCATTATTTTTTATGAATTTTCCTTATAAGTTTATTAAAACTTCCATGAAAGTAATCTTTTTTAATAATATTAATGCCTTTTGCTTGTATAAATACTAGTAAACGCAAAATTCGACAAATCAACTTTTGAATTGTGTAAAATTGAATTCAAAGTGTTAGATTTTTTCAGATGCTCTCGGGGAATAATTGTAATATTTTTTTTTTAATAATTTTTAACTTTATGGTTCAAGAAAAAAGTGAAGTGACAGTTTACTTCGGAATCCATTAAATAAAAGGATGGTGATTTTAACTTTGAATTTTCAGAAATTTTTCGACGTTTTAATAGAATATGTTTAGGGTAAGCTTTTTTCAACTTTTTTCATGTTTAAAGCTTAAAATACTGCATTTTTAAACACAAAGGTATATTTCAAATCCAAAAATCTAAAGGGTAAGTTTATCTAGTTTCTATAAAGGTGTTTGTTTTTACGACATATTTAAAAATAAGAAATATACATTTAAAATATGTTGGAAAAATCATAATATTATTAATAAAACTTGTGTACACAATAGATAAACAACCCCCTTTGTCTGTGTGAGTAATGTATATATCTTTCCATAAAAAATTATTTGACATTTTTTAATTAGCAAAAGTTTTCACACCCACGGTCGTTTATCAATTGAATAAAATTTTCACGAGGTTTTTTAGTAGGTAAGGCTGATTATGATACAATACAATTTTTTTAATGCAAACATAAAAAAGTTTTAAAAATGGATGACCTTACGCTTTTTCTAAGTAAAATTACTGATAAAGAAAAAAATAAAAACACACATATTTGATTATTAACATAAAAACGTTATCGTCAACTCACTTTATGGTCGGTTCAAAAAAAATAATTCATAAAAAATTCACAAAGTAATTTTTTTTTTTCAATTTGCGTTCGCAGACGTTGGTTTCGTAAAGGGTATATTTTAATTGTTTTGTGTTTAACTTTTAACCTAGTGTTTTCTCTTTCTAACACCATTCAGATCATATTTCTAACCATGATAGTAAGGAAGACACAACGATTTCTATGAGATCTACGTGAGTTTTTCCGAAAAGCGAACAAATTAGCATTAGGGGTTAACGCTTTTTGTCGGCATACCCTCGAAAAGGACTCGCAAAATACATTGCGTACTCAATAATTTTGGAAGTATCATGGACGGTAATTGCGTATGCGACGGACTTTGGTCTGATCTGATAAAGATAAACTGCGATAGCTACATTCATTTCCACCACTTGTACTTTAAGTGTCGGGAGTTCAGTATTCTATAACCATTCATAGTCGAGGTGTTTATACGCGACACGCCTTTAGATGAGATAAATAAAACAGAGAGGTTTATTTGTGTGAGCGGTTCGAGGATTGTCCGAAGTTCCAAAGAACGAATATTACTTTGGGGCGGGTGTAGGTGGTTCATCCAGTTTTTTTTTAAACGCCATTGTTAATGAAACGAAATATGAGGGAATCTTCCTTACCGACGCAAAATTGTAGGATTACAAAGTATAGGTACTGTGTGCGGCCAAGGTTCTTAGTGATATTCTACGAACTATAATATGTAACATAATACTAATATGTGTAATATCGAAAATAATTATATGCAAAATAGTCTTTGATTATTGTTAGTGCTGATTGATATCTGTAAAGGGTCGCCTCTCAGCGTTTAAACGAGTTCCTAGAACCCACACACCACTAAGACTTAGAGGAAAGAGCCGAGACTAACAGGAAGGAGATACAAGTTTTTTAAGTGAAACTTCTATAGCCCCGCTGTGTTTGGGATTTCGGATGAAACGGAAATGATGATTACTGCACCTGCGACGCATCAACTGCGATTATTGGCCTTTTGATTATGATGTCACTTTTAAACGCTCCTATTGGTTGAGATATGAAACGGAAATTACGCTACGGCTGCGTTCATTGATCGTTTTGATTATGAACTCACTTTTCAAGTATTGGTTGAGATTGTTTTGGTAAAGTTCGCTTCTACCGCGTGTAAACTGCACTAGAATTTTTTTTTAGGTATTAGCTGAAGTCCCAGCGTTGACCAGGCTTTACGTATAGTTTATCGAAATCAGATGAAGGCAGTATTTTTCCGATTTTATAGAACGCGAAATGTGCAAAATTTCATCAAGAAGCACCAAAATTCTGCTTTAAAGGGTGTGGACTTTTTGGCAAATCTAGTTCCGAGATTGATGAAATTTTGTACATTTGCAACCGCGATCAAAAATAAGAAGATGGAGAGAAATGTAATTACGAATGTTAGAGGAGCGCGCTAATATTTAAAGCTATAACATCGATGCGAAAATTATGAAAAAGTTTAATAACTTGTAAAATAACAGAAACAGTTTTGAAAATAAAAAAATTTCGGAGCATACATTGCAATTTTTTTCAATCGAGGGAATTTCATATAATTTGCGTTTCGGTGTGGGAAATTTATAGATATTATCTTAAAAAATAACATCTATTTTTTTAAGAGCTTAAAAACTTCAAATGTTTAAGGGAGATATGCAATAAATCGGTAGAAATTCGGGTAGCGGCGGCTTAAAGCACAATTTTGAAATTTTGCACAAATGACGTTTGAAATAAGAGGAAAATTAATGTCTACATCTGATTTCACCGGGTACTTCAGCTAGTTAGAAAATAAAACAGCTCCGGCTCTACCAGAGGAAAGGGCATAAAGCCATGATTGCAAATAAGAATTTTAATGGAAACTGCAGGAAACAATTGGTCGGCATTACGGATCCTACCCTCAACTTAAAATATGAGTTAGTGATGTAATGTGGTTCCCGTAGGGGTTAATTTGTTATAAAAAATACCAGACGTTCAAGTGAACATTAAGAGGGTATTACCAGAGAAAACCAGAATAATTAATCTTTCTCATCGTAACCGCCCTGCACGATCGTAAGAACAACTTTCGACGAAATGTGGATTTTCGGCCGCTGGCTGGTTATACGCTCTTAAGAGGTTATACGCAGTTAGGATTTTCAATTTTGCGTTTCCGGAATGTATATTTAACTGATAAAATTCTCTGAAAATTTCAAATCGATATGATAAGTATTTTCCGATATATACGCATATTTGTAAAGACGTCTCGGACTGTTAGAAAGTAGGCGGAGTACAGACCGGAGTAACAGCTGTTCTTTTCTTTCTTTGTATTCCTAGGTATAAATGACCTTATTAAGGGTTCATTTTACACCTGTAGACTAAATCGAGTTATTTCTTGAACGAAATAAGTGAATATAATTCCAAATAGTAATGTGTAAACTTCTTCCGAAACTTTAAACACGTTTTACTGAAAACCATGTTTTTCCAAGTCGGTGACCAAGATTCCTAAAAAACGGCTCAACCGATCGGTTTGAAATTTAAACACAACGTTCTCAGATAAATTCCTCAGGTATTAATCGAAGGACTGAGATTTCGAATTATCATTTCTATTTTTTTTTTAAATTTTACTAGGTAATTTGGGCGGAAAATCGTTTTTTTTTAAGAAGCCACCATTTTGTTAAAAGTGGTAATTTCGATTATTCCTTGTGTCAACAATACCTAGTTTTATCTGTCCACCAAAATAATATTTTAGGTTTTTTGATTTCAAATGAACTATACCGGAGAAATCGTGGTCACCGCTTAACTCCTTTTTTGAAGACCTTCAGGAGATCGTCTGCAGGAGCACACCAGGGTATCTAGCATGGTCGATCGATATAGGTTTTATCGATAATGTCGGTAAGTTGCAATCGCTCCCGAACACGACTGCAGGCCGCTAAAGAACAAACAACAGTTCCAGCGTCTAAGGGTTCCTAATTTATTTGACGTGAACTGTTATTTCTTCGTTAGCTGCCTGCAGTCGTGCTCGGGAACGATGAAAAGTTACCGACATTTTCAATAAAACCTATGTCGATCGACCATGCTAGGATACCCAGATCAATATTTAGACAAATCATTAGTGCCATTATAAACTTAGATATTGCTACTAAATGTATCAATACTTTTGGTTTTGGTAAAATAAAATACCTTTTCACAAAAAAATTATAAAAAAACGCCTTTCTTTCATTCTTCTAACTGCGTATAACCCCTTAATATCTTCTATCGTTAATGACGTGCCATTAGCATTCATATGTGGTCTGTTTGGCGTAATGCAACAAGGAACTACCGGGAACTAAATCAACCGTTGGATGTTTGTTATGATTTTAGATTTTCACGGCCAAAGGTATTACTGTGATTTTTTTGTATTGGGGGTTGCGTTACCTTCGTCCTTAGCCAACGTTTCGGTCAGCATTAGTGTCCATTTTCGAGGCAGATGTGAGACATCGTCTGTCTGATGTCTCACATCTGCCCTGATGTCATGTTGTCCGATGCGTTGGCTAAAGAAGGAGGTAGTGCAACACGGCATAATACCAAAAAAAAAAATCACGATTTTTATACAATTCGTCAGTTTTACAAAAGTCATTGTCTACATGAGAATTAGAAAAACTCAGGTAATATAAACATTCAATTTCTTATTTTATTTTTAATTTTAACTTTATGAGTAAAACCTCAAATTGTAATATTTAAATAAATGAAGACAATATAAGCGAAACTCAATCGAAAATCTGGAAACAGAAAATCAGAAAAACATATCGAGTCCCAGAGGTGTCAATATGTTTTTCTGATTTTCTGTTTCCAGATTTTCGATTGAGTTTCGCTTATATTGCTTCATTTATTTAAATATTCAATTTCTTCTCTCCACGTGTAGTTCTCATCACTCCAATATAAACAGTTCTACTTGGACAAATCTAAATGCAAATTTCATCGCACCCACTGACTGACTAACTGTTGATTTAATAAATGTTGTCGTTGCATCTCATCAGCTATAGAATGGGCAAGAGTTTTCTAATAATTTTCTATCAATGGAACAAAAACTGAACTGTAATTTTAAATCGTATAGTAATCAAACAATTAAGATTAAAAGGACTATACTCTATAAATAGTAGACAGACAGGCAAACCAAACAATCCATTCTGGAAGGAACAGGCAACAAAAATAACTGACTGCCTGCAATTTATCTTATTTAAACTGAGAACGCGAACATTGAGAAGCAAAGGAAAATCATTGATCAGATGTTTCGGTGTAGGAAGATATATATATATATATAGATATATAAGATATAAACACGTACATCTATAGGATTTAGCCTGCTAGAGAATGAGATGTATAATTATACTATTGGGCTCTCCACACGACACTGCATGTAGTGACTGCGGCAGTGACTGCAGAGAGCGTGGAGTTGAGAAAACTAGCGCTGTCTCGTTTGTTAAAGGGCCGCTAGAACGAGACAGCGCTAGTTCGCTCAACTCCACCCTCTTTGCAGTCACTGCCGCAGTCACTACATGCAGTGTCGTGTGTAGGCCGCTTTAATCGTATTATAATATAGTATAATCGGTCTCCTCTTCGTGCGGTGCTTCGTAGCTAATCGGTCTTCTCTTTATAGGGTACTTCGTAGCCTCCCCACTCTTGTCTACTTTAGTTTTTTGAAGGTTTTACTTCTACCGTGTGTGAATTGCACATTCTAATTTACTTACATTATTTAACTAGTTTGTATCTCGAGGAAGAAATCCCCAAAAGCAAACCGTTAAATCTGCTAGCGGAAGGCGGGGGGTCGATGTAATATTTTATTTACTTTCCTTCTTACTTCCCCGACGCCGACGTCTGGAAACAAGCACTTATTACACCGATCCAGAAAAGCGGGGACAAAATTAACACCACCAAAATACAGCCCCATTTCCAAACTCCCAATTGTCCGCAAGATCATGGAAAAAATAGTTCAATCAACTTTTTCCAGCAGTACAAACAATCCTATCAAAAAATCAAAATTGTTTTTTTCAGAAAACGGTAGGTTGAGACAAACCTGCAGGAATACTCAGATTTTATTTAAAATTCTACGGGTAATAAAAATCAAATAGACTCCATTTACATACACGGATTTTTCAAAAGCCTTTGATAAAATTAACATCGAACTGTTTATGAAGAAGTGGTTAAAAAAGGGATTAATGAGGATCAAATCATACGACACAAACAGAAGTAAAAAAATAAAATATATTTTAAATTAGAAAAACAACATTACATAGTGTATGCACAGCAACATGCTAAGAATATTATTAGACGCATTGCAAGGGATATATATATGGCTTGATAGAGGAGTAAAGTACGATGACTGTGTCTGGAAATTTCATGGAAATCGACGAACAGTGATTATGATCAAAAGCGTGTATTAAATTGTTTGCTTTCAGACGAGTGAGTGCAGTGAACTTGATTAGATGACTCTTGAAATAGTATAAATAATTAATAATCTCCTTATGGCACGTCATGCACAGTTTTCATAATATTAGTACTACAAAAATTTCATTATGTTAAATGTGCATTGCGGAATTTTAAACATAAATTCTTCTTCTCTGCATTCTAAGAAAGAATCACGTGCATGCAAAAACCGCTGAAACACTAATCTAACAATACTTAAAATTGAATACACGTGACGATTTTTAACCAGTACATCAACATCATCATTAATTCATTTTTTTTACCAAATGTCAATTTTTTTAAGAAACTCAAGTGAAAAATATTATGGCTAAAAATATACAAGTTACTATAGTCAACAAACGCTGATTCCGAACGGAACTTTCTAGCGCAACTCCGTGAAAAATCACGGGATAGTCTGAATTCTTGACAAGTATAATAATTGATAACTAAAATAACATTATTCAAAATATTGTCTGATTTTTTCACGCCATAAGTTCCAATTTTGAAAAATACCACTACACATAAGCTAACGTTAAATATTTTTTTAACGAATGAAGTAGAAATTATACCCCCCTCCCGATATCCGCTAAAACTCAGCAAACAAACTCGTTGTCGATGACAATGCGTTCTACCAGTATTTTGATGGTAATCACGCACACACACGCAGATGTATACAAATTTATTTGTAATTCGAAAATATTACAGCAGTTAATATCAATTCGGACCTGGCGCGGTGGGTAGAATTGTCGGGTAAGTAATATTTAAACTATTTTTATTATTTCTACACAAACCTGAACACATACGCGAAAAACATAAATCAAAAGGTGTTTTTTTTAAGATTTTTTTACATAAGCTTCACACAGGAGGCCCTGAGGGAAAATAAATCCCCTCAGGGCCTACGTCATCGTTGGAGATGCTGTGTGGAGGGTATTTTTGTGAAAGGAAGGGGAGGAAGTTCCGGGAAGGAAAAGGGCGTTAGAGGTGCCTAAGAATCTGGGGTCGGTGTGTCCAGGAGTGACGAACGTATGAATCCATCCCTCCCACTGCGGTGCAAGGCGTTGATCCGAGAGAGTATTGTTGGAAAAGTCAAATAAATTTTTTTTTCAAATGCATAAGAATATAAATACCTACCGTAAAAAAACTATTTAAACTTAAATTGTTAGAACAAAATTGAAAATATTAATACTATATTATACACTACATTATAAGTATACTACTATACTCTGTACTTAGGTTAAGAAAGCGAAATATTATATTTCTCTTAACTTAATAAAAATATAAAAATAAAAAAGACTCCCTCAACCATTCTCTCCCGATCCGGCCTGCCATGCATCTAATAGGCAGACGCATCCGCTGCGAAGACCCGGACAAACCTCACCCCATGAACCCAATTAAATTCTTTCTCATGTGCTTACCATATAGTACTCACTTTGATTCTATACTCGTAACTCTTTTAAATTAAATTCTTTTATACTATTTTGTATTCTATAATATTATATTATTTTATGCATATGTATATTTTCTTAATACTCTCACACATTATTTATATTGCATATGATAATTTACTGTATAAAAAATCGACCACCACAACACGGGCATGTGCCTAGCATGGTGGTCGAAAAATCCCCAACTTTTGTAAAAAAAGATTTTTTCAATGAATAAAGAAACATTAAAAAAAATAATAACCTTTATACTACTTTCAAAACTCTAATATTTTAATTTTTGCAACGTGTGAATTTATGATAATCTTAATCTAAATATATAAAACAAAGTCGGGTTAGTTACACTATTTATAACTCGAGAACGGCTGGGCTGATTTTGATGATCTTTGATTTGTTGGATTTGTCTCCGCCCCGGATAGGATAATAACTATTAAAACATCACAAAAGTTAACGAAATCAATAGTTATAAAGAAAATTATTTTCCCCATACATTTTGTATGGAACGAATTCTCCTATTTTGAAAGAACTGCTGCAATATTGTGAGGGGTATAATATTGAACTGTGCATGAATTCCAAACATTCAAAAACGTCAAATGTCAATGCTTTGATTGTTGTGCATTTGTTTTTAATCATATAATGCTGCCCTTCTTTCTTACACACTCAATGTCAATAGTCGAAAATGAGACGAATGGTGAACGTATGTCTGCACACCTCCAAAGGAAAAATACAATAAACTAACTAACTAACTAACTAACCATCACGCCGTTTCCCCGCAGGGGTAGGCAGAGAGGACGGACCGCCAAACAACTCGGTCTTGGCACACACTTTTTGCCTCACTCACATTCATACATCGTCTCATACATTCTCTTCTATTATTCTGACTTTTGACATGACCCGACTCAAGTATCAATACAATAAAAATCACAAAAATATAAATCCGTACACAACGCCATCACTGATAATGACAAAAACAAAACACGGACAGTTGCGCATTGATAATTGCTTCATTGCGTAATTTTTAACCTAATAAAAAAACTGAATTTAATTCAACAGCTATTGATTCTGAGGCGGTACGAAGTTTGTCGGGTCAGCTAGTTAAAGATAATTTTTTTTAAATTTTTTCACATAATGTATCGTTTCGTACAAGCTAGATCAAAAAAACTCTAAAATATCATTCAAGTACTTGAAACTCACCTTTGGGGTGTATTTAACCCTAAAAAATGTGATAAACATTATAATTTAAATTCCAATTTTCTTTTTTAATACGCGGATATTTAAATTACCTTTTGCACAATTATTTATAAAACTTACAAAATTATTATTTTTTATCATATATATTATGAAAAATAAATACAGTATTTACATGTCATCGGAAAAATAAACATTTTAGGATTTCATCTGTTTTTCGCCACTTACACTGAGTTTTTAAAATTCAAATATAATATTATTGTATACTCGTAAGTATATCTCCTAAAGGCTTTCTTTCTTCGGCAAACCCCTCCATGTAACGAACTTCCTGACTGGAATGCAATAAAATAAGCTTGCTGCAGATTTGTGAGGGAAAATATCGAAACTGATTTGAATAAAAAAATTAGTTGCTCTATGTAAAGAAATAAAAACTTTTGTGCGATTTTGAATTCCAAAATTTATTTCTCTCCGAAATAAATTTTGGTATAGTATTATATAAATAGAAATTAAATATTTTTAAGCCTCGTAAAACAACACGCAAGTTTAATATTATTTTTTAAAAATCTGAAATAATTCATATTAAAGTTTTAGAAAAAAAAAAACATATTTAATTTCTTCCAAAGTAGCCTCCATTTTGTTAAACCGGAACAAATCACTTTAAACTTATAAACAACCTTAAAAGGTTGAGCGGCGAAAGCAAAGTATCAATTCCATAACTAATTTATCTAACTTTGGGGCTCTGGTACTGGTCTGTAATAGTCAACTCGTGCGTTTGATTAAAACAATTAAAAATGCATTGTCACACTGACTACCTGGTAATACCCTGACGTTCAAGAATTCCAAAGTGATATCCATAGACAATTTATTAGGTGAGATGTCATCTCTGTGACAGCTTCTGCTTCATTCGTGAAATAAAAAAATATTTTCGACAGTGTTATTAGCGCAAGCGATTCTGATTTCGTCCACTCTACAGTTTTCAAATCATAAAGATTAAAATCGAATCGCAAAAAATTCCAGGGTGGATGTTATTAGAACAGATCTCCGGAGCACCATCGGCAAATTCAGTCATTAAAAAAGAAAAGTCTCCGGAGCACGATCGGAAAACCACTCGTTAAAAAACATTTGGAAATAGATGTATAAAAAAGGTCTCCGGAGTACCTACAATCGGCACACCATTCGTTGAGACATTTGAAAATAGATATTTTATAAAGGCTGTTTTTTCTAAAAATATGAATTTGGATTAGAAAGACTTCAGAATTCTCACACACAGTGTAACCGACGTGTTACATACCCTCATTTGTTTTTTCGGCAAAAATCATCGCTGGCGGCATCCTCTACATTTAGTGGTCATTTCTTGGGAATTTCCTCCGAAATTTCTGGCCACTAAGCTCGTTAGTACCATGCCGCCAGCGACGATCTTTTCGCCGGAAATGTTTATGTAAAATATTATCATTTATTTCCCTTTTTATTATGTACAATGCCCCGGTGCGACAAATAAATGCTTACATGCTAAGGTTGCCACCGGGAGACATTCTAAACTCATATTATTTACATATGCTTCCTTGTCCTTCCTTTCCTTCCTTGTGGTTATGGCCCTACAGAAAGCTAGCGAAGCAAAATATGCTTCCTTGTCCTTCCTTGCCTTCCTTGTGGTTATGGCCCTACAGGAAAGCGAGCGAAGCCGACTATGTTTTATATACTCTCATTTAATTATACTCTCACAACCCGCAGGACGATGAAATCAACACATTTCATTCCAGAGTCCTGCCGGGCATTCAGGGAAAGAGATTTTAAGCCTCTAACCCTTAAACTCTCAACACTAGGGCATTTTTTAAGTCAAACAAAGGACTTAGAAAAATTCCTTAAAGAATCCGTTTTTTCCCATTTTAAAAATCCAGGGACCTCGCAAGACGATGAAACAAACAGGTTTCAGTAGCTAGTCTTGCGAGGGACCTGGGAAAAATAGTAGATTCCTTATACAAACTTCTCACAATTAACCAAAAACAAAAAAAAACTAGAATAAACTGTAAAATTACCCTAAACTCACCAAACTAAAAATCTAGGGATAAAGATTACCCCCCCAAATATGTAAACACTAAAACATGTACCCATATATTATAAATGTAACCTACATAATTATGTATAAAACGCAATTTTAAGCGACCACTTTTACGAGCGGCACCGCCAAAATAAGGTGTGACGGAAATGCCGCCCTATTTATACATACGGGCAAGGTTTAACCTCCCACCACAAAAATGTACCACGTGGGCACCTTTTACCCCAAATTTGGGTATAAAAGGACCCACATTTCTCATAATAAATCAGTTCACATCTCTACTTGATAACTCGCTTTTTATTCTTCGGAAGTTTCTTATCAACCAGCTGCCTCCCGCCGACTTCTGCCTGTCTTCAGTCCTGGTGCCTACCTCCTCCAGAACAGCCGGCCCTACTTAGGCAACCGCCAGGCGCCAGGCTCAGGCAGAAGCATCGGCACATCCAGTGTCCTTTACACATCCGGCACTGGGTGCTAGGGAGGTCAGCCTTTATTATTATTTTTACCATTCCATCATCCTGAACGTGCACTAAAAACCCGGTACTTTTTTACAGTCTTGTGAAGACGCTGATACGTCTGTTACACACAGGTTACGCATATTGTATATAATTATTATTTCAAAACCCATTCATGTTTTTTGAATTCTCATTGATTATTTATTTTTGGAGTAATACTAATCGCACGTGCACGTTACGTAACAAAACGTTGATATTAGGATTTTGGTGTTAAATTACTGTAGATTTCCTAACTAGTCTTCTACGACTACATTTACAAACCTTTGAGAGTACCTAATGCTCACAATAAGAAACATTACATAAAATAAGAGATTCGTTAATTTCAGATTTATGTAAAACGTCTCGAAAAGTTAAGAAACAACACAAAGGTCCATTAAAACATAATTTCAGCTCTTTAAGTACATTCCATGCTACTAGTAATAAAAAAACCAAAAGATTGATTTCGAAACTACACGACGAAAAGTTTTTTAATCACAATGGAATTCTACTACGCGCAATGAGTTAGGTAAAAATATAAATGTTAAATAGTTATTTGAATGTAAGTCCCTAGTACCTATATATTTACAGCCCGAAAATAATTATTGATGCAAGAAAAGTGGGATTGGTTTGTAAAATATACTGACGCAGATGTTCCGAAGTACAACAGGTCGGTAACTAAAGCACCTGTTGATTCGGCTTAGATTTTGAACTAGTTCTCGCAATGCAACCTTTCGCCATTTCTCTAAACTTGTGAATTGGTGCGAACATTACGCGAGGTGTGGAAAGACAGAAGACCTTTCAAAACTAAATCCCGGATAAATTTATTGTGGAAATTTGGCGAGTTCTGGACTAAGATAACTTGCATCTTTTGTATTAATTGTTTTTGTGTTTAATTAGTATAACTCCATTTTAATTTTTTTAAATTTTATTAAAATTAAATTTGATAATATTATTATAGAGTTCTGCAAGAATTTTAGTATGTACTTTTGTTATAAGTATTTCGGTTTACAAGACCATTTTCAAACAGTGTCCCTCTCTCAATTATCGTCCAGTAAATTGGGTTAACCGATAATAAATCAATTAAACAACTTCAAAAATGGACATTTAAAAACAGGTCATCTCTATGTGGATTAGCCATATTATAAGATTATTATCTAGGTGAACGTCAGTCTACCGTTTTCGGTAAAAAGCAATTCACTTGTTGAGAAGAGGTCTTTGGAGGCAGATCGCTTATCGACGGTCAAACGTGATCTTTTTTCCTTCTTTAAAAATGTAGACTCATTTAAAGTCAATTGGCGATATTGTCATTTAAATTATGTTGAATCGTTACGTAACGTAAAGTGATTTTATCACGAGTGGCCCGCACAGGGAATACAAAATAGAAACAAGATTTTCTTGAATATTAAATGCACGCATTACACCGCGATCCGCGAATGTTTTATAATATTACGTTAAATGATGGATCTCGCTATCCGTTTTTTTAAGCACACGCGAGCCGAGCGCCCGTGGAATTTGAAGTCCACCTTCAGGATGACTGACCCCCTGAACGATCAATCTTGGTTTTCGGAGAATAAAACGTTCCTCGAGGAAATCTGACTCGTCAGGACTTAAAAATCGTCCGTTGGTTGGAGCGGTCTCTTCGGGTGAAACATTACCAGCAGAATCCAAACTGATGGGAGTTCTACGGTTCCACTGTTGACTGGAATTAAGCTAGACTGTAGATTATTAATCGGTCGATCCCGGGATAAGCCACTTCCAATATTATAACTACGCGTATGTATCTCATTTGTTAACTATAACAATTTTATAATATTAAAACTGTACAATTATATTTCTCATTTGTTAACTATAATTTAGTAATCTTATAAATACAAATAATTTTATATTCAATACGAATATCGCTTTGTCATTGAAATCCTTATTGAAACAATAAAGTACATTTTTCCCAAGGCCCTGTTAAAGAAGATTTTTGCTCTCCGCTGTTGGCCTGGTCCAACGACCAGTGGCATCCTAATTAAATAAAAAGCTAACAGCTGGTCCCATTTTATGAATTATATCAATACATTTCACTTTTACGGTAACAAAACTGATGCATTTGGAACGTGGAGACTAGGCGATCCGTGGAGACTAGGTGATCCGATGATCCTAGGACCAAGACAAAGCATTGCAATTGGAACGTGAAGACAAGGTGATCCGTTTGCCTTCGATCCTCCAAAATTAGAGTTCAAATCCGTTGTCTCCAGAAATTGGAGAGAATTCGACTTCGAGGCATTTTGCAGTGATTTGAAAGCGTCGCCTCTCTGTAATAAGGAAAAGTATAACGAGAGCCAAGCAGAAGAGTTAGTAACTCTATATAATTCTACGCTACGGGCATTACTCGATAAAAATGCTCCTTTCACAGAGAAGGTCTGCCGCATTAGGAATTGCAGCAAATGGTTCGATGATGAATGTCTTCAAAAGAAGAGGGAAATGCGGAAATTTAAGAGGATTTACAGACGAAACCCGACTTTCAGCAATCGGCAGCTGTGGATTACCAAGCAAAAAGTTTACAAGGAAGAAGTCACACAGAAGAAATCTAACTTTTGGTGTGAGCAAATTGAGACAGAAAAGGACCCTCGAAAACTTTGGCAAAACATAAGGACTCTGTCTGGAGACAGCAACAATAAGGTTGATTCCTCTCTTGAAGCAAACAGCCTCGCAACATACTTCAGAAGTAAGGTTGAACAAATTCAGGCCCTCAGTGTGGTAGGATCGTCTTCTATCGCAGCATCAAGTCCGCTCTCCGGTGACTTCTCTACTTTTGCAGCATTAACGGAAGATGTCACGCGTGCTATAAAGTCTTGCCCTAACAAGCAATGCACTCAAGACCCCATACCTACCTGGCTCTTAAAACAATGTCTTCCGGATATAGCGCCTGTAATTACCGCAATTATCCAGAAGTCATTAGTAAATTCACTTGTACCGGGAACACTCAAGAAATCAATAATAACTCCGATTCTAAAAAAACAAAATCTTGATACTGACAATACGGATAATTACAGGCCAATATCCAATCTACCATTCCTTTCTAAACTGCTTGAGAAAATCGTTGCCAAACAATTGGTGGGGTACTTGAACTCCGCCGGTCTATTTGCCAAAAATCAATCCGCTTATCGACAGTTTCATTCAACGGAAACTGTTCTTCTGCGGTTAATTTCAGACTTGATCATCGGGATGGAAGCAGGTAAGTTGGGTTTGGTGTCTGTTCTTGACATGAGTGCGGCATTTGACACGGTAGATCATAGTATTTTATTAAATGTGCTTGAAACCGAATTTGGCGTTCGAGGTGATGTTCTCCAATGGATGAAATCATACCTGTCTGGACGAGTAGCCTCAGTAATTTTCAATAATTGTACTTCACCTGAAACTCCCATAGAATGTGGAGTTCCCCAGGGTTCTGTCTTGGGTCCCATTCTTTTCATTCTCTATACGAATCGCCTCGAGAAACTCAATCAGCTGGCTTTGAATCACAAGGCTATGCAGACGATCATTTCATTTTCAAGTTTTGTTCCCCGGATGAAAAAGACGTCCTTAAAAACGAGGTGGTTAGTTTCATTAACACAGTCTCAAGTTGGATGTCTGTCAATAAACCAAACTTAATCCGACCAAGACGGAATTTATTTGGATAGCTTCTCCTGGAAGGCAAGCCCTCATCGACTCTAATCCAATCCATATTCAGGGCACAGATATAATCCCTTCTACAGAAATAAAGTTTGTAGGTTTCACTATAGACAATAGTCTTTCTCTTGAATCACAAATTTCAAAATCTGTAAGTTCAGGCTTTTTCCATCTAAGGCAGATAAAATCAATCAGGCGTTGCCTTCCCTCTGATGGAGCAAAGTCACTCATAAATTCGTTCGTTGTCTCACGTATGGACTATTGTAATAGTGCGTATGCTGGCTTGCCTAAAAAACAATTCAATAGAATCCAGTCCGTTTTTAATGCTGCGGCGAGAATGATTTTTGGTGAATCTAAGTATTGCCGTATAACCCCGCTTCTAAAGGATCTTCATTGGTTTCGATGCCCTGAAAGAATAGAGTTCAAGATCTACTTAATGACCTTCAAAGCATTGCAAGGAATGGCGCCAGCCTATATATCGGAACTATGTGTCCGACAAAACTTAAGCGATAGGCAGCTTACTCTAAGGTCAGCAGATCGAGATGTTACTAATCGTTTAATCGAACTTTCTAGGTCAAATCGAGCCGTTTACTACGATCGATCTTTTCGTGTAACTGGCCCGCTCATTTGGAACAAACTTCCCTCAGCTCTTACTAATATCCAGAACTTGGCTGAATTCAAAAGAGCTTTAAAAACAAACTTATTTAAAAAATCATACCTTTCATGAATTTTAACTCCTTTTCAATCTACTATAATAAGCCATGTTCCTCAAGTTTCTGGTAATTGTTTGGTTTCGATTACCTCCTTACTATAGTTTTATGTGCACTCTGAATTTGTATTGTTTCTAAATATTAACTGCCTCCTGTTCTATATAATTTAGTTTAAATGATTCTTGTTGAATGGCACCGTGATGGTTTATCATTATACATATATTGTCCTGTGCCAAAACAGCACTCACTATTGTTGTTAATATTGTTCTTTAGGAATTGCTTTGTATATTTTTGTATATTCGTTATTTCACATTATTTAATTAATTTTTTAAAGACTCGTTAGGAACACTGTAGGTTAATTTTAAGTTTATTATAATTAAGCGCACTTGAAGTGAAACATCACAAAACAGCGCTATATAAATACTACGTTATTGTTATTTATTATTATCCGATGGTCCTAGGACCAAGACTAAAGCATTGCAGTTGGAACGTGGAGACTAGGTGATCCGATGATCCTAGGACCAAGACAAAGCATTGCAGTTGGAACGTGAAGACAAGGTAATCCGATGGTCCTAGGACCAAGACAAAGCATTGCAGTTGGAACGTGGAGACTAGGTGATCCGATGATCCTAGGACCAAGACAAAGCATTGCAGTTGGAACAGGTGATCTGATGATCCTAGAACCAAGGACAAAGTATTGCAGTCGGAACGTGGAGTCTAGAAAGGAGCAGAGAAATTCCGTGACTACTCATTATTTAATCATTTTCCATACATGTATTTTGAGAGTCGAGGACAGGGCTAATAAAACGATGCACAGAGCCAAGGCAGCAAGTAGCAGACCATTTTTAAATCACAACGGTGCTAAAGAAGTTTTTAGTATGGTTTCATGGTTCAAAAATGACTAAGACTAATCGGTGTCCTTTTTGTGCGGTGTTTCGTACCCTATCGGCCTTCTCTTTGTGCGGTGCTTCGTAGAATAAATTTTCAAATAATTATTATTATTGTAGAATAAAATTTCAAATAATAAAAACGTGGTAACAATATTGTAATAAATAAACCGTACAATTATCCAGAATTCGTCTCATTCTCTCAAGTTTAGCTTTCTGAAGGTTAGGCTTCTACCGCGAGTGAACTGCACACATTTTTTTTATTTTCTTATTTCAATTAATAAATTACAATTTGTTCCATCCATTACTTAAGACCAGTAGGTAACCATAACGTCGATTATTTTGATCTCAGGGGGGATAAAAATGTAGTAACAGCCACGATCTTGAACCAAAACCGTAATAAACAAATTTACAGACAGACGAAAGGAGAAAGGGTCGAGTTAAAACAAGACTTCGCTATGTTAGACAATAAAAATTAATCACCTCCGTTCTCCGTTGGGAGTTGTTTATAGAACAAAATGATCTGTAAACAACTCGTAGTGGTGAGTTGAAGGCAACGCTAAATGTACATTATCTCAAGGATACAAACCGCGCGTTACATGACAGGAATACAAAACTAACCAATCCTTGCTAATCTCCAAAAGAACCGAGTACTCAGTGTTGATAAAAGTCACACTGCCAACGTAACGAGGAAAGGCTGCGCGACCTTTTTCGTTCGAAATTTAATTTTGGATTTGAGGCACAAAAAAACTTTTTTTTAAAATCAAAATTCATAGCAAATATCTAGATATAGGCTATAAGCCATTAAAAGCGATTTTTCATGTATTTAGAGGCAACCGAGGAGACCATGGCAATTATTTGTGAGTTAACGACAATTACTTACTTAATAAATTATTTTTGCCCCATCTACACTAAGTAAATATGATGAAAGGTAAAAATACAAAAAATAAATAAAATAAAAAAAGTTTGAAAAAAATCACTTTGATGGGCTTAAATTTAAATGACAAGAATTGATTTTCGTTGAACCACAAATTGGTCGTACATAAATTAAATTCGAAAAAAAACACTTCTTTAGCATGGTTGAGATAAGAAACTCGATGAATTGAAAAAGCAACACTACAAATAGATAAACACATATATCTATGGGATTTAACCTGCGAGAGAATGAGAGAATTATCGGTCTTCTCTTTGTGTGGTACTTCGTAGCCTCCCCACTCTTGTCTACTTTAGTTTTTTGAAGGTTTCACTTGTACCGCGTGTGAAATGCACACAATTTTTTTTAATTATTTCATTATATTATCACAGAAGGTTGGGCGAAATTATTTTTTTTTAAATTATTTATAACACAAAAAAAATAAAATACCTTATTTCCGTAGACTGGATATTTGCGTACTATTTTTATTAAAATAAAATTATTCAGGTCGGTTGAGTATTTTGGCCAAAAACGCAAAATTAAATTTGGTTAGGAAAGGCAGCGTAGTTATAAAATATTATATTATAGAAAAGGTAGAAAATTAGTTTTGTCACAAATCGACAACAGGAAAAGAATGATCTTGCAATTCCGCACTTGCAACAAAATAAATCAAAAGTATTATGAAACAATAATTTTGTGATCTATGTAGTGTAGTACACTGACGTAATACATATGATACATTTTCATTCTTTATTTTTGAAGTGTTGCGCTACCTCCTTCTTTAGCCAACATTCGGACAGTGTTACAGTGTTGTCCATCATCAGGGCAGATGTGTGTGCAAATGATACATATTCACAGTTAAAATAAGGAATTTGAGAATTCCGGCAACAGTCAGTGTTGCCCATTAGTACCGACGTTTAAAGTGAAGCTATCTAGATGTCACCCGAAAACGAGCTAAAATCATGTTCAGCCAAAGATGGAATAAACAATTTTAAATCCCGATGGGTGGGGGGACTTCAACACATAAAAAACCTATTCTGTGTAAAAAAGAGCAAAATACGTGAAAAAAGGAGCAAAGAAGACAAACCACGTTTTTACCAATTTAGAGCTAGATCTAACTCTAAAAGAGCTAAGTTGGGAACACTGGCCGCAGTGCCTCCGTTAAAGATTATAGGCTCCTCTCAGTCCGGGTGGTCTGACGTGTATTGTAAAATTTGTTCGATACTACAACAATGGCTTTACTATAGTGCAGGGAAAATTAATATCTGATACCAACTAAATACATATTCAGGGCCATACGCTGCGCGCCACAATATTAATAGTACAGTGGACAGGCCAACCAATTTTGCTGTAATCAACTTTGTTGAGATTGTAATTGAATTAGTGCAGTCACTGGCCTCTGTAGTTATCTAGTTTAATTATACAGGTGGATGTCGATAATGCAGGTTTCTGTTGTACGACCAAATGGCGCTAGTTTCAGTTCTTTCAAATAACAGCGCATTTGTCATGAAGTTCATAATATTAATATATAAAACAAAGTCGAGTTAGTTACACCATTTATAACTCAAGAATGGCTGGACCGATTTTCATTATCTTTGATTTGTTAGATTTGTCTCCGCCACGAATAGCAAAATTAACACATAGAAAAAATTCACGAAAAAAAAAATTATGAAGAAAATTATTTTCCTCGTACATTTTGTATGGAACGAACTCTCATCTTTTTAAAGAGCTGCAGCAATATTGTGATAAGTATAATATTTAACTGTGCGTGAATTCCAAAAATTCAAAAACGTCAAATGTCAATGCGCTGATTGTTTTGCTTTTGTTCTTAAACATACAATGCTGTCCCTCTTTCTCACACACAGTCAACAGTCGAAAATGAGATAAACGGTGAACGTATGTCTGCACCCCTCCAAAAGAAAAATTCAATAATTACAATAAATCCAACTTACACGTATAAAGAAAATAAAAAGCCATTCCCGTAGGTAAGTGGAAAAGTAAGAAAGTCACAAAAAAATAAATCCGTACATAAATCCATCTCTGATACAGACAAAAAAAATTAATTCAGCTAATAGTTAGCACAACAGTTATTGATTCTGTGGCGGTACGAAATTCGCCGGGTCAGCTAGTTTGATATAAAAGGCTTGTTTTCTGTGTATTCGCTCTCTTTTTATCGCCTATCGCAGAACACTAAACAAGGTTTGTTTTTGCCTTTTACTTATAGAACGGGGATCAGGGCTGTACAAGATAATTGTAGCATGTCTTAGTGTTTTAATTGTGTTTTTTTTAACCTGAAAGTCCATAGATAAATGAACTCAGTGAAATCTGTCCCAGTGTTTTAAATAGAAGAAGGGACGCTAACACAATTCCTAGCCAACATTGATTCTAGAGTGAATCCCGGTGGTGAAAAATCAGCATTCAATATCGAGACACTACATGAACTGTGTTTGATGCCCAGATTTGAATAGCCAGGTACTTCCCCACCTCCTTCCCCTCCCCACTACTTCAGCCTCACAACATAACCCAATTGGGGATGCCCTAGTCTCACTGGCCCCAGACGAGAGCAGCTGGAACTCTTGTGAGGTATTCATATATAAAAAAAGCCAGGTACTGCGTAACCTTCCTTATTTCTCATTTCCTTCCCCTCCAGACTTTCCACAACCTATTCCAATTATTGGAGAAACCATAGCACCACTGGCTCCGGGTATTCACAATACAAACAACTTTTACAAACAAAGTTATGTAAATCGTCTATTTAAATATATTATAATAAAACTAATATAAAACTTTATTCCGCTTAATTTTGTTCGACCGTAACCGGTTTCAGCTCGTTAAAGCCATCTTCAGACTGGTCTATTTAAAGATTTAAACTTTAATCACAACGAAAAGATTTCAGTCAATCATTGTACCTATGTATATATAGATGTTTTACAACGTTAACTTTTTATAACGTAAGTAGTTACTGTGTTGTGTATAATAATTTTACAACACCGAGGACCGTCTGTTTCAACGCTCGCTAAAGTAAAAGCAAAGCAAAAAGCAATTACTAAAGTTAAATTTCACCAAAATGCGTTTTTCAATCAATTTGACTGCTTGTTTTACGTTACTTTTAACTTTTGAATTTACTTTCCGAAAACCGATAGTTACTCTAGAGTTACTCCGCCATATTTATTTATTTATTAATTTATTTACGCCCTAGTGGGCTTTTACAAAGATAGATAATAACAGTTAGGCAGGTATGTAGTACACAATATACAATGATTAAAATAATAATGAAAAATAAAATTAATTAAAATTAAAATCATAGATTTCATTAAAGTAATTATAAAGATTTCGTTTTATAACTAATATGGAATCTGCAAACATGTCTACAATATTCCCAAATTTATTGCCAAAATAATGTAATCTATTTATAAGTGTATGAGCTTCATAGTTTGTTTTAAAATTGTCACAGAAGAAGGTAGCACTCTGCCTCGTATTTCTGGTCGGTACGTAAAATTTTATTCTGGTGAGAATTTCAGGATTGTCAATGCAATTATTAATGATTTTATTTAATAGTACAAGATCAGAGATGATTCGCCTATCGGACAGCGTAATTAAGTTGAGTTGTTTCATCAAAAGGACATAGTTAATATTTTTAATTGGAATATTCAGCTTAAAGTTAATAAATCTTAGGAATTTGTGCTGTACCCTTTCTATATTGTCGGAATGTATTTTATACAATGGGGACCAAACGGGCGAATTATAATATATATTATTGGAATATTTGACAGTTCTGTTCGAGGTAAACTACGAAATTGCGTGCTTCAACATTGATTACCAATATACTAATCAGTAATCATGATAAATATTGTAGAAGACGATGATAGTGACGATGAATTCCTCGTCCAATATGGCTTGCAGCGAAAACCAAAAACATTTCGACCCCGCGTCAATAATTTGGTTATCTGGGATGATCTCGAATTTTTAGCGCGGCACCGCATGTAGAAAAAATCTTGCTGTTGAACAGAATCAATTCTGATATCGACATATTTAGCGTTACCTTTTAAAAGGCAAGCTTTTATAATGGATGTATCGCAAGATTTACAAGATCTTCGAATCAATTTATTGTATCATAAACATTACAAAAATATAACATTAGTAGGTAGGGCCTGAACAGAATCGTTTCTGATATCGACAAATTTAGCGAGTAAAGCTGCTTTTAAAAGACAAGCTCTATTAATGCTAGTATATTTGGTATACCTACTACTTACGTTTAATGTAATACTCTTACCAACAGATTTAAAAAAGGTATAAAATGTATGTTTTTCTAACGTTTTCGATACCATAAATAAATTGAATTGAAAATATCGTAAAATATGTGACACTTCAAATTCAAGGAGATATCACAACTACTGGAAAGTAAATTACATTCGTATTGTATATTACATGTATTTTAATAGGTCGTCATTTATTTGTCAACATTCATACAAATACTTTTTTTATCGGATCAAAGCTATCAGATCCTATGACGCGACACAAAATACAACCGGATATTTTCATATTTTGACAGTTGTTCTGATTTAGTTTATGGTGTTGCCGCATAAAAAAATATTTCGATGCGTTTTTTCACATAATTCCGACGAATATTCTGCTTTTTAGACTGGCCGCACTGACAACTATTACTTTAGCGAAAATACACTTGAAACAGCGCGCGGTCCTATTTAACATCCTCGTTACTTAAACTGACAGTTAAAATTTAACTTTAGGACACGATTTAACTTTCTGTTGAAACAGACGGCCCCGAGTATAAAATGTTACAATTAATTTAATGCTAGAATCGTTAAAAACAACAGCAGAAGTTATGCAATTAAGGAGCTATGTCAGATAGGTCGTAAAAATGTTTCTGTTGGTCGTCCGCGGTTAAAGAAGATAGAGGGGACAAGTTGCATGTACTGATTTTCAAATTGACAAACAGAAGAAAAGGAAAATACATCATAAAATGAATTATACCATTTAAGGACAATTCGTGCTCAAACTTATTGAAGTCTTGTGGAAAAGCATTAGTATCAGCATTAGTATTTTAGTTCTGCGTCTGGGAATAATCAGAAGCTTGTGTTAGAAGCCTCGCGTGAAATTATCCGGTAGATAGAATCCTACTTCAGTCAAAATGTTTGGTGTTGATAATAAACCTTTCAGAATCTTAAAAGCCTTCAGCAGTAATGCTACACCCCTCCTAAATGCTGTACACATCCAGCATTTCCGAGATAAATTCTGGTGGAAATAGCCTAGTAGAAGTACAGTAAAAAAATGTATTTGGTATTTTCTCGCCCATTGGTACATAGACTCGTCAGACCCCTTACCTGAGATCCACTCTTGAGAATGCTGCGCACTAAGGTAAAAGCAGCCTTATGACAGCAAGGTTGGTAAACTCCTTTCAAGGTGCATGACAAAACCCAACATATTTGTGACTGATTTGTATTTTTCAATGTGAGCAAGAAATGTTAAACGAGCGCCATACACGATTCCTAAATTTTTATTTTTTTTATTTAATATAGATATAAAATTGTACAGTGGAGTTATAGAAATTACATATCGGTACAGAAATTATTTAAAAATTGCTATCTCACCAAAGAAGAAGCTAGTTCTTGTGCTTGATGAGCGAGTTACACTAATTATAACTGAAATAGAATAACATTATGCAATAAGTAAGTATATAATAGAATAAATTGAGACTTCTGGATCATCTATGTGTGTAGGTTAACATACATAGGATACGGTTACATACTAAGATATTGTGCACTTAGGAGAAATTCGAAAAATCTAAATAAAATAGAGATGAATATATATTAAAAATAAATAGAAAGAAAGAGAAAAACAGGTAATTATTTATGAGTTCATATCTTTTTGATTGATGAGTTTCAAATTTCTTGATGATATTATCTTTGTAAATTTGGATAATTGCATTTTTCTGAAGATATTTTCTACTCAAGGCACCGTGAAATCTGCGAAAAGCATGTTGCATAAGTAGAGGGTTTCTTTAGGATTACTTTAATGATTAGTTTCTGGATCACTTTGATCGGGGTTAGAATATTGTTGTATGACCCCCCCCCCCCCCCATCTAATTATTCCATATTGAATTAATGACTGGATTAGTGCATAGTATACTCTTTTTAGATTGTTGAGTTTTAAAATATTTCTTAATCTTATGAATATATATATACACTTTCTGATACGCTTAACCAATTCAAAGATATGGCTCTTCCACTTCATATGCTGTTCTATTATCACTCCGAGATATTTAATTTCTGTTACTGATTTCAATGTTGAACAGCCTTGGATACATGTGATTTTATTACATTTAATTTTATTACAAATCCTTAAGAATATACCGTATGTATTAATTACAAGTTTTGTAATTAAAATATACGGTCTTGTGTGACCTCGTAAAGCACAACTGACACTTTTGAAAGTTAAAACCGAGTTTATTAGTGTCAAAAGACTGCGATGTGTGTAATGGTCATGTGAAAAATAATAACAGATGAGAGGAAAAGGAAAATAATGTCCAAAAGAGTGGCCCGGTAGAAGTCACCCATTGGCAGATCGAGGAATTGTTGAACTGAGTGCTTGGAAGATTAAAGGAACGTCTGACGACCGAAGTTTAAGATGAAGCCATAGTAAATAATGCAAAATCATACAAAATCATGTTTTTGTTTTGAAAATTTGATCACTTAAAAGTTGTAGATGCTTCAATTAAATACTGCGTGTAGAACACACTTTGGCCGTTAAAAATATCTGTCATTTTTTTAATAAGTCTTTTAATAAGCCTATAAAAAATAAAGTATAAGGTCTAAAAAAACACCCTTTCAAGTCCAAACTCTCCTATTTATAAAACCCTTTTCGGTTATGGTTATATTGTATAATGTGGCAAATTCAGTTTATTTTATAATGATCGCAAAAAAAGTTGATATTTTCACCCAATCTTCCCAAAATAAAATAAAATATGCATTTTCGCGTTGTTATTTTACAATACGGCCGCTAGTCGACGAATTCGGTTTTTCAAAGTGAACCATATGGCGTCCACCGAAGAAGTACTGTTCACGCCACAGTCGCCAAACCTCAGTCACGCCCCTAACTGAGCGGGAGATGGACGCGTCACTCCGCATCGCTTGATTTCGTGAAATCAATTTTAAATTTCCGTTTTATTACAATAAACAATGCGTAAAACAGGAATTCATATTTTTAACAGGCCTTTACGAAATCAACCTGTAAAACAAAACTCTCAAATACCTTTTCCAACCTTTCCAAAAGCTTTTCCTCAAGTATTTTTAAACTCCTCCCATAAAGGGCGTGAATTCCGATTTCGATTTTTTCCTGAACTAGTGGATCGCCTGACTGGAGCCTACTTTCTGCTGTATCAAATTACCTATACTTCATTCGTGGTTTATTAATAAAATGTATGCAAGTTGAATGGCGACCCAAGAAAAAGAAATACACATCTTGAACGGACCTACTATTCAGAGCTCCGTCATAACCAGGTAGAAGTTACAACGGAGCTATTAGCGGTAAGAATTTACATACATTCAAAAAATGAAATGATTTAAAAAATATATATCACATTTAATACTCCATTTATAAGCACATAGAAATTTTTTATATAATTACATTCCAAAAATGTTTTTTTTTTAATATACCTCATTGAATAGTCTGCTTACATGTATTTAACAATAAATTCAAATTTTCTAGGCAAACTTCACCCTGCAAGATGCAACCGAAAAAAATTCCATAACGCACATAGGTAGTATTGGTATGAAGATTGAGAATTTACGAGTACCTACCTAAAAAGAAAATTTACAGTTTTCATACATTTGTCCTAATGTAGCCCTTATGGATGATTTTAAATTTAATGAATGCCCTGTGAACAGTGTATTTATACAAATGTATCAATTAGCCATGTTACGTCACGCCTTGACACTCGCCAAGGGCAAATCGACAATAATACTATAAACATGAGACGAAAAAAACACCTAAAGTATCACAGTTGCAGACCGGCGCGGCGATGTTAATAAATTAGCATTGATAGCAGTGGGACCAGTGGGACCGGTGGGACCTGCCAATAGTACCAACCAGCCAACCAAGGCAGTCAATACAGGTGCTTGTACAGGATGCGGTAAAATTATTTTCATGGAATAAATTAGTTTTATTTTTTTAAGCGAAACTTCTGTAGCCCCGCTATGATTTGGATTTCGGATGAAACGGAAATGACGATTATTGCATCTGCGACGCACAACTGCGCTCATTGATTACGATGTCACTTTAAAAGGCTCCTGTTGGTTGAAATATGAAACGGAAATTACGCTGGCCTGCGCTCATTGGTCGCTTTGATTATGACCTCACTTTTCAAGTATTGGTTGAGATTCTTTTGGTAAATTTTCGCTTCTATCGCGTGTAAACTGCACTTGATATTTTTTTTTATCTCGATAAAAAATGTAGACAATAAATTATTGTTCAAAAATAGTAAAAACAGAGAAAAACATTAAAAATAACATAGGGACAAAAATAATAAACATAACAATAATTTATTGGCTTTAGAGGATGTCTGTATTATTTTTGACAATTTTTTTTTAGGTTAGGTTAGGTTTTAGTAGATATTTTTTTAGGGGATGTTAAGTCCGTAGGATATTTCGTCGGAGGATATTTTGTCGCGGGTTGAAAAGTCGCGGAACCCTATTTATTATATGACGTCTTCGGCAAGAGAAATATTTCGCGCAGTAGCGAGCTCATTTAAAACACTTTTTCTCTAATAGTGGATTAAAATATTATTTTTCTCAGTGATCTTAGAAGTTTATTACACAAAAGAACAAAAATATTAAAAACTAATTCTATTAATTATGATATGTATTCTGACTTCTGACAGAGTTTTAGCCCGAATGAACGCAATCTAATGGGGTTATTCATTAAAAATCCAAGAAGTCGACAAAACACGTCAAGCCGTGACCGTGACCCGGTACTTCTGTACCTAAAAAAAATATTACAATTTACTCTGAAATAATAAAAAAATAACGAATTTAAACTATAAAGATTGTTTCGCGCCACCCTGTATTATGACTGCACTATGTTGATCAACGAGTTGTGATTGATACCTTATAGGTATCCTTATATAACGTACATACATATAGTAGCGTGCATTGCTCTATGACCAAAGGTAGGCAAGGAGTGTAATTTTCGACCATTATTTTATTCAAACTGTCACAATACCTATTTGAAAACTTATATAATAGGTCAACATATTTTAATAACACGACAACTTATACGTATTTGAAACCCAACGGCGAATGGGGTAGTAACAAATGTAAAAACCATGAACGATTTGTATAGCGCCGTTTTTGTGATCACGTCAAGGGAGCTGCACAATATTTTTATCCAAGGCTCTTTCCTACTACCAACTAGATAAATATATTGTAATAGCTAAGGCAAACAGATTGCACATAAAAAAACAATAATATGTACAATGCATCACCAGAGAGCACGCTGCGCAAAAGCAGTGAATGAAGTAGTCAATTTAAACTTTACTGATTGGTGAGAAATGATATGATTGCCTTCCTGTTTGTATGTAATTCTGTTCAGCTAAATGCATCAGCCACCTCCGCTCAACGTACGCATTCAATCTACGTAGAAGCGAATAAGCCCTGAAATTATTGTTAAAACAAAATTTTGGATTTACTTTTTTGCAATCTTTATATAATCAATATCTTAATATATGTATAAAACAAAGTCGGGTTAGTTACACTATTTATAACCCGAGAACGGCTGAACCGATTTTGATGATCTTTGATTTGTTGGATTTGTCTCCGCCTCGGATAACATAATAACTATTAAAACATCGCAAAAATTCACGAAAAAGAAAGTTATGACGAAAATTCATTTCCTCATACATTTAATATGGAACGAATTTTCATCTTTTGAAAGAGCTGCAGGAATATTGTGGTAGGTAGGTATAATATTGAAGTTTGCTTGAATTCCAAAAATTCAAAAACGTCAAATGTCAATGTGCTGATTGTTTTTCTTTTGTTCTTAAAAATATAATGCTGCCTCTCTTTCTTACACACTAAATGTCAACAGTCGTAAATGGGACAAATGGTGAACGTATGTCTGCACAACTCCAGGAAAAGAGCCACTTCTTTTCAAAACATTCAAGGCGCATTGTGACGTGGGGTACCTATTGCAATTCGGTGAAGTCAATCAAATACATCTGCAAATTTGTCACAAAAGTCAGCGATATTGCGGTTTTTGGCGTTGAAACTACAAATAAAAAACGATGAAATCACACGCTATCAAGTTTGTGAGCTACAATGAGGCGATTTGGCGTATATTCTCATTCCCCATTCATGGACGACATTCCATTATTGTATATTTGGCGATGCATCTGGAGAATGATCAACGAGTTTATTTCATTACATCGAGTGTTGCCAAACGTGCTGAAACACATCCAGCAACAACATTGACCAGTTTCTTTTCGATTTGCCAATGCGATCTGTTTGGCCGGACGTTGCTCTACTCTGAGATGCCACGTTATTACATTTTGTCGAACGCTTTGTCAAAGAGATTTCCACGTCGGAAGCACGGCGATGTGGTTACTGATCATCCGGTTGTGCGTTCTACTGGTGCTCTTGGTCGCATTTACACAGTTCATGTAAAAAGTAACGAATGCTTCTACTTTTGGTTGTTGCTGGTGAATGTTCGTGGGCCGACATCGTTTGAATCACAAGTCAATGGTGTAGTGTGCCCAACAATTCGTGTTGCATGTCGGCAGATCAATTTGCTTGAAAACGATACTCATTGGGACATGACAATCACTGAAGCAATTATTTCTGCATCTCCAGTCTGATACGCACATTATTTGCTATCATTATTTCAACATGTTTCCCATCGAATCCACGTGAACTATGGAACAAGTACAAAGATGACATGTCAGAAGACATTTTACATCGAATTCGTGTGAGTTCAGGGAATCCTAATCTCGAGGTGAATGAGGATATACATAAACAGGCTTTGTTTTTGATCGAAGACATGTGTTACCGCATGTGCGGCAGTTTGTTAGTCAAGTTAGGAATAACAACGCCAGATCGACGCTTCATGAATGCAATGAAACTTGCAATGAATGATGCTTTCAATCAAGAATTGGTACGTGAACGTGAATATGATCAAGATGCATTGAACCAATCAGTTTGAACGCATGTACCACTGTTGTACCCCCAACAGAAGGAAGTGCACGATACGTTAATGAAGGCTGTTGATGATGCAAATGGTGGCTTATTTTTCCTCAATGCGCCCGGTGTAACTGGGAAGATATCTAACGACAACAAAACGAAAAATGTTGGATATCACAAGGTGCTTCAATGAAGGGAATCGACCTGCAACCCACCCAGTAAATAGTTTTAACAGAAAGTAGTACAATAATGCTACGTGACTCATTTCGATTCGCTTTAATAAAACAAATGTCTTGCTGCCACGTGAATTACATTTCTTAATTCATTTTGAGTATTAATTTTAACTTAAAAAAATATTAATTCAGTCAATAAGTTAACACAACAGTTATTGATTCTTAGGCGGAACGAAATTCGCCGGGTCAGCTAGTATATTATAAAAGAAAGTGTATAAAAGTGTGCGTCCCGCTAAAACTCAGAAACTAGTCCCGATACGATCAAGGGAGTTTATGGTGTGTTAGCCCCGTATCTCCCATCCAAGAAGAAGGTTCCAGTTTTTACCTGAAGGGCGTGATTTTGAAGATATAAGGGCTAGAAGTTTCCTCCTCTAGAAATTTCTACAGCCCAGAACATTCGAGAGTATTCGAGAGCATTCCACAACATTCCAGAACATCCTGGAACATTTTGGAATATTCGGTAATGGTCTGGAAAGTAAAGGGAACATCCCGGAACATCCCAGATCATTGTGTAATATTCCAGAACACCCTCGAATGTTGTGGAATTTTCTGGAACATTGTGTTTTTTGTTTGGGTGGGGCTACCCATTGGTAGGGTATATAAAGCAAGATCCATTGTGGGTTCGAACTTTCAAACGTTAGATACGATTTTAGATTTTCACGGCCAAAAATTATTTTGTTATTAGTTTTTGGGGTATTATGCCGTGTTGCGCTACCTCCTTCTTTAGCCAACGTTTCGGACAGCGTTGCAGATAATCTTCAGGACCGAATTATATATTGATAGATATGTGCAATGTGCATGTATTATCAGCATCGGACATATTATCTATATCCTATATTTATTAGTAGTATACAAAGTCCAACGAAGAAATGAGATGAAAAGTAAAATAAACAAATTGTGGAAGCAAAACTGGCACAAATAATCTTGTGTTACTTTTTTATACCAGCACTTCTCACACCTACAAACACACTCACACATACATACACACTTTACCATGTCACTCGGTAATTACCTACAACAAATAAGATTATATAAGAAGTAACAAGGAAACATGTATTGATACCCACCATTGATTTAAGTCAACGGTATCCATTATGAAATATTTAATATGTGGAATATTGTATTACTTCCATTGTAAGTAACCTAAGTACTGTTTTGTTTCTAATTAAGAAAATCGACAATGTTAGTTTTTTGATAGGCAATGATCCTGAGGCAAACATTTTATTTGCTTTCAGCTTCACAAATCCTACAATTATAATATCCCGAGATTATTCACGGTCGGATTAGTGTTGTATAATATATATGTCAGATTAGTGTTGTATAATATTGATCTTCAGCCTAGCGATTCCGTATTTTTTGTAACATCGTTATTGGATAACGGACGTTATCTTCTGTCAGATTTGTGTGATTTTTACGTCACATATTTTAGTTTAGATCGATTTAAACATGAATTCCTGCAAGTACGCATGATTATTTACTCATTTAATGTACGTTGTACATAGAAAACGCAAATAACAGCCATCAAAGTCACACAAATCTGACAGGAGATTACCTCCTTTATCCAATAACGATCTCACAAAAAATACGGAATCGCTACGCTGAATGGGAATCCAGCTATTTCTGACCTAGCGGGAATGTGAAATGTAAGGAACGTACAGAATGTTGAAGAAAAGATTATAATTCGTAGTGGGTTATTTTATCAAGAATTTTATTCCTATTATTCTACGCTTTTGTGTAATAATGAAGGGAATGTAAGATCACCCTTATGTAGATAACCCACTTTTAATAATAACGGATCATCACTTTTATAGATAACCCTTAAATGTAATATAATAAATAATATTGAAGATCTAAACGAAACACTAAACAGAACAAAACACAGAAAAATTTAAAAGACACAAAAAAATAACGGCCGCGACTGGGATCGAACCCAGGATATCTTGTTTTATGTAGTTACTCTTGTTTTATGTAGAGTACCAGCGTCTTAAACAACTCGGCCATTGTGTTGATTTACTAGTTTTATCCATCGACCAAGTATATCCTTTATTTTTACCTTTATCGACGTACTCGAACATCACATATGTCTTTGTTATGCAGAAGATAAATAACAAAACCGTTCTGTAACAAACTATCTATTTGTATCCGAGTGTATGTTGATTGATCTTCGTATGTACTTTGATCTCGAATACTTTCTCATTCCTGCATCGCTTCGTCTCTTACTAATTATAGAGCGAAGGTTGCTATCGGTTAGTTTTCACCCTGCCGCGCGCCGCTCAAATGTAATCCCCGGAAGGGATATCACAGCTAGGGTGATTAGTTGGGGTGTTAATTCTAAAAAGTTAAGTTGCTTCCCGGATCTTACCGCACATCTTCAGGTAAATCTCTGGCAGTACTCAAGTGATTTCAGCTAACCTAGAGTGAATATACTCGTTGTAACCCTTTTGGTAAAGGTTAAACGAGCGGTTAAGGGAACAATTAAGTATTATTTGGTAAAGTTATTGTTACATTATTATACTATATTGCTATTATTGAACCGTGTCATACTTGCAAATTGATTGTTTCTAAAATAAAGACAAATTGTGCATTTTATTTGTTAGTTCAGAATAAAAAAGAGAGATCCTACTGACAGACAGAACGCGTAGCTACTTGGTTTTATTGAATTACTGGCTGGAGTCCCCAGCGTTGCCCGGGCTTTACACATAGTTTGTTGAAATCAGATGTAGTTTGTAACGTTCCTCTTTTTTGAAGGTCAAGTTTACAAATTTTCATCAGAACAAAGACATTCACAGATATAACACAAGGACGTGCAATGAAATCAGGCTACCAAATTGATGAACTATTATAATACGCTGAGTCTGCGACAATTATGTAGGTATTGTTGGAGCCTCATTTAGCAGGAGAAAATACAATTAAAAAAAATAAGATTAATAAAAAAATAAAACTTCAGATTTGTATTAAAAAATCTGAACCACGCCGCCTGCCAGGTGCCCGCCCGGTGTCCGCCCGGTTTCCGCCACAAGGTCGCCCTTTATTATAGAAGAAGATATAAATAGATATCTCATATAATAAATCAGTTCGTAATAAGTATTTAGATCAAGTAATTTCGGGTGTTTTGCCACTCCAATCTCTCCGTTGTATTTTCAGAATTCACCTATAAATAGATCCACATATGGAAATCTTCCGTCCCAATGCTTGGATTATATTCGATAATATACATAAGAAAATATCAAAAGCAGAACTTCGAGCAATTCTGTTTTTTTTTTTTTTTTATCGCAGAAAATAGGATTTTTTTCTTATTTACATTATACCTGCAAAGCTACTGCAAGTAGCTTGTCGGCAGGAAAATACTATAGACATAAACGTAGTACAATATAAAATGTCTTACAAGAGAAGAAAAAAAATATTGCAATTTAATAAAATATCATCACATAGTATAAACTGAAGTCGCTCAAAATGTATGTGCGCATAGATCTTTTAAACTACGCAACGGATTTTCATGCGGTTTTCACCAATAGATAGAGTGATTCAAGGGGAATGTTTATATGTATAATACATGCTTATTATAGTAGAGAAAAGCCGAGAAATTCAAATATACAATTCGGGCAGCGGGCAGCTGGCAAGCGGGTAGTGTGGATTTTATAAAGGTCGGGTAATAGCATTGTGTTTTGTTATCCACAGCAACGTGTGGTCGGGTCTACCAGTAAACTATAATACGATTTTTGTGCGCTGTTTTTTCGTAAACAAATCGAAACAGGCGGCTGGTGTTAAACGGGAATTTAAACCTTATCGCCATCTTCACAAGGAGTGTTATTGTAAGCGGCCTGACGGATATATAAGTCAACAACACGAAAATTTCATCGACATTTTTAAATCCAAATAATCTCAGGAATCTCTGTTTAAAGTGGGTCATGCCTCCATCCAAAGTATAAAAACTAAATTGACGTTATATTTTTATTTATAGAATAAAATAATACATTGTTTGATGTGTTGGGTGTAAATAAAGCAGGAAGCGCTCCCTGCTCTTAACCTTTTTGACGTGGGGGCCTGGGCGGCCTATTACTTTAAATGTTTATATATTAGAGATCCATGAAAATTTTGAGGTCAAAATTATTATTTATTGGACAATTGAAATAAAATAAAAGAAAATACTTTTTTATTTTTAACTAACCTACATTTGACAATTTGGATATAATATAATAATTTTTAGCAAAAAGCACTTGAAATCAGAAATCAGTATGTATTATCTATTAAACTAAATAAAAACAATGAAGTCAATTTTATTATAATATTTCAATAGTGTCTCGAATAAACTATATATAATCAACTTAAGTAAAGTTGTTTATGTTTATTTTTATATAATAAAAATCAACTTTAAAAAAGTCACGTAAATACTGACGATGAGTCTGAGGCTCGCAAATTTTTTTTAATGAATTTACTGACATAAATTTAACATTAAAATTTTAAAACTTATGGCTCTGGCGTCACTAAATTCGAAGCCCCTGGAAGCGGCGTATGCGTCGCACGCTGGGAGGTGAGTATTTCGATATTATTATTACTAGGACGGAGCAGCCCCCACGTCAGCGGTTAAAGGTTAATTTAGGCATCCATCAAGATAGATGTGTAAAAATGGAAAATTTAATATAGGTATAAAAAAATAAAGTCAGCTAAATCTGGCACACGGACACGCCAACGACACATTTTATATCGGTTAACCTATTCCGTGACAATATTTATGCTATTCCATTTGAAGAAATTGAAATATTAAAGTGTTGATGGTCTGTTTACAAAAATGCACGCTATGACAATATTACGTGATCTTATCTAACTTAGTCGATGTGGAAATATGTAGAACCGGGCGGTTCTTGTGATACCGGGTCAGCGTTCAGTAGCAGCTGATGGCAACATTATATTTTCTAGAGTAGAGAGGGGGGGGGGGAGAACGGAGAGCGGCAAGGTCGGCTGGCTGCGTGCCCAATAATCTCACTACCGAATAGCCGTGGCGATTTGACCGAATTCCTTCATATTTTCCACGTTACGTTTTACGCGCACGCAGACGGCCGATCGAGCGCAGTGCGCAGGTCAGTAGTCACGTAGTCGGTTACTTCATCCAGACGGGCGCGCAGGCGGCGCGACATATTTGTAAATATGTATTTGCAAATATGTCGCACCTATACTGTATATTCTGCCGCGTTATCCATTCGGGATATACGGCAGCGCTAGGTAAATGCCCGAGACCGTATTGCACATACAAAATATCCTGTTGATTTTAGAACATAGGAGAAAATAATAAAAAAAAATGTTAAAATTAGGGACTTGTGTTTTAATTTTTTAATATTTATTAATTGTAGAGTTGCATTTGATACATTGTTTATTTTGGTACCCGGGAAGCATACGGATGCAAGTCCAAAAAGGAAAAGGTTCAGGAGAGCCAAAAAACTATTTTTTCTGTAACTATGGTCTCATAATTTTTTTCGGATATCCATGTTGATAGATAACAAAAAAAAGTCATTATTAAATCAATTAGTTTTGGTTTGAAAACGAGCAATTAAAACGAAAGATTTAATATGTAAAGCTTTTAAAAATATTGTTTAAAAAAACGTTACAAAAAAATACGGACTTGAGTCCTTCTGCTTCAAAATGAAATGGAATATTTTGTTATGACATGTGGTGTATTATAAAAGGATCAATGTTTGGAAATTGTTTACATCCATAGAAAGCGTAGTTATGTTAGAGGCAGAAGAATTCAAATGGATTTGAGTCATAATCCTTAAAATGCAACTAAATCATATCCATGTACCGTACCTACATCTTTCGGCTTCTAAGATAGTTGTTGCATAAAAGGTACTCGCATCCGTATACACTTTTGAAAATCCTATTTTTCTTCATTATAGGACTTGTATCTTTCTGCCACTGATAAACATGATAATTTACTTCAAGTCTGCATCAAAATCGCATCGCATCAAATTTTTGACTTGCATCCGTATGCTTCTCGGGTACAGATTAAAAAAAATGGACTATTAATATATTTTCATTTGCACATAGGATATTTTGTGGAGCAAATGTAGGAACGATACAGGGATTGGCTTTACAGTGGTACAACATGACCTCTAATCACAAACAAATCTATAACTTGTCATGGTTCCCCGAACACGACTGCAGATTACCAAAAAATAAAAAAATCGATAAAATAAATAAGCACATCCACTCCACGAGAACGTTTGTTTATTTGTTGCCGATCTGCGGTGTACTGAAGTAGATAATGCAAAATCGTAAGTTTTTAGTAAATGAAAATAAAAATTTGTTCACATAAAAACACTGCACCTAATCTAGCATCTATACAATCGAGCATTTTTGAAGTGAAACTTCTTTAGCCCCGTTAGTGATTTGAAATTCGGGTGAAACAGAAATGCGTCACAACTCAGTTCTACACAAATACTCGGTTCTAATGTAATGCGTTAAATTCGCAGCTCGTCTCGTACCACCCATAGCGCAGAGGGCCAGAGAGATAGAAATCAAGCGAACGGAGGTTCGAATCCTACGAAAAAAAAAAAAAAAACATTTTTATTTTTTGAAATCGTTATCCAATCTTCAAACCACTTTAAAAGAAACAGGTAAAACAAAAGAAAGCGACATCTAGCGACTTTCTAGTTTCACTTCTACCGCGCGTGGATTTCAACATTGAATTTTTTTATTAGGCTTAGTCTTTTTACAAGGCCAGAAAAAATAAGGTATCAGGCCTACAAAATTTCTCTGAAATTAAAAATCTCCAATATAAAACTACCTCTAAATATCTCTTACTCAAAACACCATTTCGGATACGGTTTTATTGTAGGTACAATGTGGAAAATCAGGTACTGAACTAAATAAGATAAAATAAATACATACTGGGCGATGTTTTTTTTTGCATAAATCAAAACAGGCGGCCGGTGTAGAGCGGCAATTTGTAACTTGTCATTATCACCATTTGCATAAGGAGTACGTGATTTTGTTCGAATTTCACGAATTGGAGGGACGGTCTAAGTGGTGTCATTGGAAGCCTGTTTTTATTTATCGACTTTGAATCTTTTAGCTCGATACTTAAATAAAGATTTTGTAACAAAACCACCTCATTATTTCGAGCGTATGTTGAGAGTTAGACCTCGTCCACATAAAACGTACCGAATGCACATTCTACAAATCTCCTCGCTCGACTAAACGATATAACTCAAGGAAAAATAACCTAACAAATAATACTTCCTCCCGTACACACAAGCATTTGCTTATTATGGGAGAATATTTAAAAAAAATATGTATATTTGTATTAATAATAATTGTATTAACCCGTTTAATCACAGGAGACCAGATTTGTCCCAACGCACATAGGTCTCACATAAGACGCCGTAACTCCCTTACTATCATAGTTAGAAATATGTTCTAATCGGTGTTATCATGCTTTATATTCCAATCTAAAAAATAGCCACCAAAAAAATAAAATGTACACTTTTATGTACACAAAGTTTTGAATCGCAAATTGAAAAAAGAATTTGAAACTTCGGGAATTTAAAAAAAAAAAATTCATAGAGCGACAAAAAATTGAGGTTACAATAATGTGTTTGTTATACATTTGTCTAATAAAATGTGCATCTGTTTTAATTTTTTTTATTATCAGTAACTTTAGTTAGAAAAAACATAAGGTGACCCATTTTGAAAACTTTTTTATGTTTGTATGCAAAAATTTTATAATTTAAAAAAAATACATATTTTTCGAATTCTATAATTTGAAAGCGTATTTCATCACCATTCTAAAACAGTTTTTGGTTTTTGAATGTGTTCAGAAATATTCAAAATATTTGCATTTTATTGTAAAGCGAAAATATTTTGACGATCCGAAAAAAAAGCCAAATTTTTGAAGGGTTAAGTTCTTTATATACTTTCATTATATTTATGTATCTATTGTATGTATTGTACCAAAAAAAATTTTTTTTTTCATTAAAAAAAAAATTACTCGAAAAGCGACTCATGCGTTCCTGGGTCCAGGAAAGCATTAGACGGTAGAACAAAGAATTTTTAACTAGAGCTTGGAGAGCGAGGAGATTTGTAGAATGTGCATTCGGTACGATGCCGCGTCGTAGCTCGATGCGACGTCGTATCGAGCTACGACGTCGTATCGTGTTTGTGTACGAGCCCTTAGTCAATCTCGAATCTTTTCATTCTCGCATCGCTTCGTCATTTACTAATAAGGGGCGGGTGATGCTAGGTATTGGTTATATTTTGCACCCCGCAAGTCAGGCTTATAGATAAATATAATGTCATGTGGTAACTCGAGAAAGTTAATAATAATAACGTAATATTTGTATAGCGCAGTTTTGTGTCATTTCACTTCAAGTGCGCTTAACTATAATTAATTTAAAATACTCTTACAGTACTCCGTATGAGTCGTTTACAAAATATTGATAAAATAATACGAAATAAATAATTTACAGTATTTACAAAACAATGACAAGAGAATAAAGTTTAACAAAAACAGTGCTGTTATAGCACACACACAATATAATAGACAATAAAGGTGTTATGCAGCACAGGCAAAACAAATTTTTTAAACAAAAATATAATATACAACAAGAGAACAAAGATTAACAAAAACAATGCTGTTATAGCACACACCGGACAATAATAATAGACAATAACGGTGTTATTGTAGCACAGGACAAAACAAGAACTTTTAAACTAAAATATAATATGCTTACTACTTACAATAAATTCGACATTAAATTCGGATATTAAACATAAAAGTACAATTAGGAGGAAACCGAAACCAAACAATTACCGGAAACTTGAGAACATGGCTTATTACGTGTATTGAAAAGATGTTAGGATTCATGAGGGTATTATCTTTTAAATAATTTTGTTTTTAAAGCCCGTTTAAATTCTGCCTCCCGGTCCAACCAGCGCATCTTCAAGGAAAAATCTCTGGCAGGACTGAAATACTTTCAACTAACCCAAAGTGAATAGACTCGTAACGAGCGGTTGAGGGAACAATTAAGTTTCCTCCGGGTTATTTATTGTTAAAATACCCGTTTGTACTATTTTGATGTATCTTTTCTCGGAAGATTTTTCAATGTAAAGATATGTATCTTTTCTCGGAAGATTTTTCAATGTAAATGAGTGACTCAGGCTGACAATTATTGCTTGTAATAATTGTTACCCTTTGTGCTATGCATAAAAATCTTGTCTAAACGTTAGTTTATAAATTAAAAAATAATAATTAATATTTAACAAGTTTAAGTATTTCCCCAATAAATGCAGACATAATTTGTCTCGACGCCACCTAGCGAGGGATTTAACACTAACAATGTCTTCCTCGCAAAAATAAAGTTGGTTGTTTTCAGGTGGAAAAAATATAACAAGCAGTAATTGTTGAATGAAACACTAGTATATATTGAATTATTTGGCGGGTATTTGATAAGCCGCCATAGCTCAGTGGTCAGAGCATTCGACCGGCAATCGGAAGGACACGGGTTCAAGTCCCGTTGGCGGCATGTATCTTTTCTCGGAAGATTTTTCAATGTAAATGAGTGTCTCAGGCTGACAATTATTGCTTGTAATAATTGTTACCCTTTGTGCTATGCATAAAAATCTTGTCTAAACGTTAGTTTATAAATTAAAAAATAATAAGAAACATTTAATGGTGGGTGGTGCAGTAGTACCTACCTATAAGGATTTAATCTTCCTAAATGTGATTCGTCAAGAGACAGATTTGATGTGTAAGGACTCGACTAATTTTAATAGAAAACTCCAGTCCAATTTTTTTTTTTTTTTTTAATGAATAATGACCTTCTAACTTAAATAACTACTTTTTTTTATTATCGAAGGAAGCAAATACTTTGTGGTGTGACATTATATATTAAATTTAAAAAATAAAATTAAAAAAACACACTTTGTAAAGCACCACTTTTTATCTCGAGCTTCATCAGGGCTTATTATAAATAGATGAGCAAAACCTGGTTGGCTGTTAAATATCAATTCTAATAAAAAGTGGTGCTTTACAAAGTGTTTTTTTTTAAATTTAATACATTTTTTTTATTATTTTTAGAGTTAGTTTTAATAGTTAAAATAATTGTAAAAGTTTTAATTTTTCAAGATCCCCCTAAGACGACGAACATATTTTTTTAAAGCCATAATATTTTTCACTGGAGTTCCTTATTCAGTAATTAAGCGTGATTAAGACATATCATAAGCAATACAAGTATTATACTATTGGATAGGTATATTTAAATTAAGGGTATGAGATCCCGAAAAGGTAGGTTTTTAGTTTGGACCTAAACTCTGTTGGGCTTGTTATGCATCTTAATTCCGGAGGGAGTCTATTCCAAGCCTTAGGCCCAGATACTCCGAAAGCACTATCTCCAAACTTAGTATTTGGCTTTCGTTTAGGTTCTATTAGTCTGCCTTTAGCAGAAGAAGTTGCTGATCTAAAGGTTAATTGCCTCGGACCGGTATTTTCCGGGACGCATAATTCGGAGATGTAAGGTGGGGCCATTTCGTTGATTGATTTAAAAACCATCCAGCACAATTTGTACTGGATTATTTCAGGACACTTGAGCCAGTGAAGGTTACGAAGGTGTTCTGAAATATACGAATATTTGGAGACCCCAGTTATGAACCTTGCCGCTGCATTAAGATGTATGTGTTTGTCCCTTTTTAGTGTTGCTCGTTTCGGTTTCATCGAGTTTCAACTCACAACAGTGGTAAAGAAGTTTTCACTTCAATAAATTGATTAAGTAAAACTACCTCATATAAATTTCAGAGTTAATTCTTTTAAATAGTGGAAAATAACTGATATGCATTAGGACTATTCGTCTAAGGGCACGTTCACAGTTCAGCGGATTCCAATTCAGATTTTCATCTGATTACTTCCGATTATTATTATTACTGATTGTATTATTTGCATTCTAGTAAACTGTCCCATCATTTTGGACACGCAACAGTAAAAATATATAGGGATGGATGATTCGTACTAGGTCGTAAATCGTAATGATCTTTGTGATTACGCTAATCGTTATTAGTTATTTACTGAAATAACATTACAAGAAATGGACTCCAGGATTTCAGCACTCTCTTATTGAAGTCAAAACTAGGCATGAAATAAATAAATAAAATTAAAAAAAGGATTTAAATAAATTACTTAAATTACAAAAAATTGTCGTACATAAATAAAAAATTCGAAAAAAAACGGATTTTAACGAAATTTTTTTAAGTGAAAACTTCTTTAGCACCGTTGTGATTTGAAACTCGAAGAAACGAAAAATAGCGACATTAAAAAGAGACAAACACATACATCTATAGGATTTAGGCTGAAATGAGAGAGTATAATCGATCTTCTTTTTGTGCGGGGCTTCATAGCCTCCCACTCTTGTCTACTTTAGTTTACTGAAGGTTTCACTTCTACCGCGTGGGAATCGCACGCTCTGTTTTGAAGTAAAAACTTCTTTAGCGCCGTTGTGATTTGAAACTCTATGAAACGAAAAATAGCGACACTAAAGAGCGACAAACACATACATCTATAGGATTGAGCTTGCGAAAGTATGAGATGGTACAATCGGTCTCCTCTTTGTGTGTTCTCCCCACTCTTGTCTACTTTAGTTAACTGAAGGTTTCACTTCTACCGCGTGCGACTTGCACACTCTGGTTTTATGTCTATTATTATTTGTTTACGCTTTACTCAAGGTTTACCCAAGTACCGGTTTATCCAAGAAATTTGTTAAAAATGAAGAAATTCAAAGTCTTCTTGGTTTCGTCCTTACTTCAGTTCTCCTTCAGAGATGATTCGTCGGTTTCTTTAAAACGATCCATTTATAGACCAAAGAGAGTTGTTTCGTTGTTCGCAAAAATCTTTAAGAGCTGTCTCCGCCAGCGATCGGTTCTTACATGTTTATCAATGGTCTTCCCGCAGTGCGACGCTTTCCGGGTCTTTGAAATCAGATGTTTTAAAAACCTAAAAATTGAATAAAGTAGATTAGAGTTATTGACTCGGCGTAGCTCACTCCTGTGTTACCTGAGGTATTTCATCTGTCGATAAATTTGTTTGCGTGTTCCGTTTTCCGGTTCAAGATTGTGGCCGTATTAGATACTACATTTTTATCCCTTTTGAGCGTGGATAGTGCTACGAGCTATCAAATTGGAATTATTAATATTTTCATCTTGGCATATTGACCAAACTGAAAACAACCAAATGTTCTAATAAATAAATGTTTTGGTGGTGTTTTTCATACATGAGGATTGGATCTTTGGTGCCAAACGAAGGCTTGAAGAACAGCCAAAAATAAAAATCGAAGTTGGAACAGCGTTTGAACAAAGAACTTGAAAAGAGCCAACCCCAAAGAGGAGCAATTCTCCAACAGGACTCTCCTCCCTGCCACAAGTCGAAGGAAATTATCAAATATTTCCAGGTTAAGGAGATGATTGTTTTAGATTGGCCCGGGAATACACCAGATATGAACCCTATCGAGAATTTATGGGCCATTTGAAAAATCGACTGCACTACAAGAACAAAGATTGCAGAAACGCTCTTTCAGGTTTGATTTCGGGATGAGAGGATCTCTGAAAATTGTCAAAAACTAGCGGAATCCATGCCAAAACGAGTGAAATAAGTTATTGAAGCCATAAGGGGAGATATTTCTTATTTATTTGCATAATGGTTGTTGTATAATTATGTAAAAATGTTATTTTACAAGCAATAAATGGTTTTACCATAATAATTGACAATTATTCCATTAATTTGCACAATACATTGCAGTATAAAATGTTTAATTATGAGTTGAGAAAGAATTACCCTGCTTTTACTGGGGAAAAAATCGGATCTATTATGTTGAAACATTATTAATTTATTCAATCAAAAACACGTTTGTGTGCAGCTGTCAAAAATGCGACATTAATTATAATTTACTAGCGAATGCCCAGCAGTACCGGCGAATACCGAAGAAAACTATAAGATAAATGGCACCAACGAGAAAAAAATAAGATAAATTAGCACCTAACGTTACACCATAGAAAAAATAAGAAAAAATGGCACTTAACATTATACCATAGAAAAGGTAAGATAAAATGGCACCTAACGAATACCCCAGAAAAATAAGATAAAAAGGCCTAGAAAAAATAAGATAAAATGTCACTTAGCGAATACCATAGAAAAGAATAAGACAAAATGGAACCTAACGAATACTCTACAAAAATAAGATAAAATGGCACAAAACGAATACCACAGAAAAAAATAGCACCTGATGAATACGAAGTATTGTAAAAACATTGTAATTTTTATTTATGCTTATTTAAGATAAAATAACAAAATTAATTAATACTGTGCGTCGTCAAAGTCCACTTTGTTGAATGCCAACTTTCTAGCCAGCTGACCACCTGCGTTAGGTAGGTATTGTTATAGGTATGGGATATCAACTCGGTATGTGTAATCGGTTTTGCAAAAAACAAGTTTATCAAAACATTTAAATAAAACCAACAAATTCGAACGAAAAAGTCTGATGTGTTGCAATAATATGTTGAATGCGTTGATTCGTGTGTAAAAATAGGCACATAAAAATTAATTTATTTGAATAACCTTTGAATAAATCTAAACGTAACATGACCCAAAACGAGATACGGAGAACAAAAAGGTAACGATCACAACTGTGGATCGCTCCCAGAACTTTTGTCTTATCGGGACAACACCCTCACCACTGAGCTATTGAGACATGATTATTTCAAGACAGATGTCCTGGGTTATATTCCCAATTGGGACCGTTATATGTTTTGTTGTTTTATAAGATTGTTCTGTATGAAGTCTTGTTTAGATCTATTAATAGTATCTAAACTAGACTTCTTCAATGATAATATAAAATTCATTCAAGCATCGGAATGACCGAATAATGGAATATTCAAAATAAAATAATCTGATGTTATTTTAAATCCACTCAAAATAGTTCAAAGATTGATAGTTAAGGTTATCTTGAAAAAAAAAACAACTACATTTTCTACTGAAAAAATCTTTTCCATATTACTTAAAAAGTACCTACCCACAATAGACAAAATATACAAAGTACAAACTTTCAAAGAAATTCAGCTAAATAACTTACAATTCAATACATCAGCAAGTTATCAGAATAATATCAAAATTCCAAAATGTAATTGCCAAGCACATTCAAAATACCTATTTCTATCTAGGTATAACTTATTTCAAAAACCTCTCGTTAAATCTAAAAGTTATCGAAAATAATGATAAATTCCAGCTTAAATTGAAAAATTAAGCGGTTAACTGCGCGGCTTTAAAAATATGCAACCGCTCATATGTGTACGCACTACAAATATGAGCTGTTGCATATTAAAATAAAAATGCGGCCAGCCGCGCTATTTATTAACCGCCTACGCGGCTGACCGCCAGTGCGCACAAGTCCAGAATTCGTATCTATTATTATTATTTCTTTTAAATCTTGAAATTCATTTTTGATAAATCTCAAGTTTTCCTTACTTGCCTTTTTGTTATTATTTGCAACATTTTATTATTTACTTGCTTAGATGATTTCATATAATCTTAATATATAAAACTCAATGACACTCACGGAGAAATCCAATTGTAACACTCACAACCAAAACATCTCTCGCTCAAAGACACTTCATGTTCTTAGGTCCAAAATTATACAACTTTATGCCTGATGCTTGGAAAAAGGAAAGCACAGGTGTTCTTCGTAAATTGACCACTACTTGGTTTCAACAATTAGGGAGAAAGGAGAGTGAACTTTTACTACACAAAAAATGAAATCAAACACAAACCAAAAACTACAACAAAAATTCCAACAAAAAATGAACTATGTAAAAGATATCCTTATTTTCTAATCTATATTATTATGTGTATGTATGTACCTACCTATTACTTTTAAATTAGAAAGCTAACCAAGCAGCTGTTAATCTTATGTTTTAGTTGGATATTTTATTTTATTCTATATCTTCTCTTTTCTATTCATATGTATACAAAATATGTATGTAGGCTTATAATATGCAATGTAAACACCAGTTATAAGTTATTAGTATAAATATATACCTATTATTTTATTATTATTTTAATAACTAAGCTAGCAAACAACAGTAATAATCAGGTATTAATTTTTTTTTTTAATTTTACTTTCTTGTTTCTGTTCTCTTTCTACTCGTAGTTCTCATTATACAAGATGTGTACGTAGACTATAATATGAAATGCTAACACCATTACCTTATGTTTTAATTATTTTCTTCTAAGTACACATATATTTATAACTTTAATTTATTATTATTATTATTTCAACAACTATGCTAAACAAACCATGGCTATTTTATGTTTTAATTGATTATTTCATTTTTATTTTATTCTTTTTCTTCTCTTTTTTTTCTTTATTTTCTACATCACATGTATGTAGGACTATAATATGCAAAGCATACATAAGTTACCTAAATGTTTTAATCCTCTAAATTCCTCTTAAGTTACCTATATGTTACCTATATGTACCTATCTACTTTTTCTTTTTAAAATTAATATTATTTTATATGCCAAACAAATAACAGTTACTATGTTTTAAACTTTTTTTAAATTTTATTTAATATTCTTTCTCTTCTTTTTATTTCATCAATTTTCTTTCTTTTTTTTTTGTACAAATCATGTTCCACATGTTCATACCCATAATATTTTGACTGTCCTAAAACGGGAATACTCCTAGTTGGGCAGTCAAATTTTTTTTAATAAATTATGTTTATAAATGTATAAGCTTGTGCTAAATAAACAAATAAATAAATATATAAATCTTAATATATAAAACAAAGTCGGGTTAGTTACACTATTTATAACTCGAGAACGGCTGGGCTGATTTTGATGATCTTTGATTTGTTGGATTTGTCTCCGCCCCGGATAGGATAATAACTATTAAAACATCACAAAAGTTAACGAAATAAATAGTTATAAAGAAAATTATTTTCCCCATACATTTTGTATGGAACGAATTCTCCTATTTTGAAAGAACTGCAGCAATATTGTGAGGGGTATAATATTGAAGTTTGCTTGAATTCCAAACATTCAAAAACGTCAAATATCAATGCGTTGATTGTTGTGCATTTGTTTTTAATCATATAATGCTGCCCTTCTTTCTTACACACTCAATGTCAATAGTCGAAAATGAGACAAATGGTGAACGTATGTCTGCACACCTCCAAAGGAAAAATACAATAATTATAATAAATTTCCCTCACACACATAAAGAAAATGAAACGCAATCCCAGTAAGGAGCCATCCATAAATTACGTCACATATTAAGGGAGGGAGGGGAGTAGCAAGCGTGACTAGGGGTATGGGGTGGTCATCAGCTCTGTGACTTCACACGTAAACAAAAAATTGAACAACTGTTTTGATTACTTTTAGATGTCACACTAGGGGGGAGGGGTCTCATAAATGTGACGATGTGTGACAAGGACGGGGGGGGGGGTAAAAAAATCATGAAATTCGTGTGACCTAATTTGTGAATGGCCCCTAAGTAAGTGGAAAAGTAAGAAAATCACAAAAATATAAATCCGTACACAAGGTCATCTCTGATACTGACAAAAACAAAACACGTACAGTTGCGGATCGATAATTGCTTCATTTTTAACTTAATAAAAAAACTGAATTTAATTCAGCTAATAAATTAATACAGCCGGGTTAGCTAGTTGAGAATAAAACACAAGAGCCTTGTCTCTTTATGGTGATAAAAGGCTGTTTTTATATTCCTTTATAACATGACATAAAAAATGTATACTTATTGTAAAAAACATACAAATATTAAATAAATAAAAAATAATAATAAATGTAAAGGGTTTTGCTGCACCGACCGGTCCCGATTTCTACAAACATCAAGTTTTTTTATTATTATTCGCATGATTGATGATAGAAATCACTTTTATTTAAAATACTTATTTTTGGCCACACGACAAAGCATTATTAAAAACTAGGCAGACGTCGTTTGAATCAAAAGGTTATAATAATTAATATTACGTCAATTTAATTTATATTTTCAAGGGAAATCAATTTTCAGTACAATTCCTTTCTTAATTGCCTACCAAGAAAATGGCAGACGCGAAGCTAAACTTTTATTTACATCAATTAACAGAGAGCCAACATAATGTCAACGTTTTTATGTGAAAGGCGCCGCATCCCCATTCAAAAAGAAGAATATGGAGAGATGTGTAATTACGAATGTTGGACAGAGCGTGCTAATGTTTTAAATGATAAAATTGAAGCGAACATTGTGAAAATGTTTAATAAAACACGACTCGTTTAAAGAAGGCGTCTTAAGCATCATTTAAAGAAACATTGTGAATTTTTTCACAACTATAACTTATAAAATAAGTGAAATGGACGTGTTTTTAATAATTTTCGGAGCATACTTTGCGATTTTTTTCTATCGAGGGAATTTCATATAATTTTGGTTTCGGCATGGAACGCGTCTAGATATTATTTTCAAAAATAACATATATTTTTTTAAGTGCTAAAAATTTCATATGTTTAAGGGAGATACGTAAGAAATCATGAAATTCGGCCATGCGCAAATAAATTTTATTTGATTAATTTGTGTTATTTCACAATTAACTCATTTAAAAAAAAAATAATATATAGTATATTTGCGGCATGTTCCAGAGTGGAAGGTACTATCAGTATCGCCCTGGTGTAAGACCACCATTCAGAATTGAAACGTTGCTTGAAAATGGCTTTAGCCGTGTTTAGTGACCAGATCTGAATAGCCAGGTACTTCCCAACCTTCCTCTTCCCCACCTCCTTCCCCTCCCCACTACCTTCAGCCTCACAACATACCCCAATGGGGGATGCCATAGTCTCACTGGCTCCAGACGGGAGCAGTTGAGATTCTTGTGCAGTATTCACTGTAAAAAAAAAAAAAAAAATCGGTAGAAATTCGGGTAGCGGCGTGAACGGTGACCGGCCAACTCAGAATGAAACCATCTCAGAACCGCCTCTGAAAGGTCAATAAGAGTGATGATAAAAAAATTGGTTAAATAAGTTAAGTTAGGTTAGGGTAACCGACTATTTTAAAATTATTTTTTCATCACTTGAAAAATTAAATTAAAAATCCAAAATTCTTCCTCGTAGTATTCGACTAAAATCATAATAGCTTTTCAATTTGGGAGGCGGGTACGGGTACCGCCGCCCCGGGAACCATTTATTGGATAACCAACACCTCTGCCATAGGTCACTCCGAGTGGTTCGCCAGGTTAAGTGACTTAGCAGGGGTGCCCGGGTTCATGGGATGAGGATTGTCCAGGTCTTGGCGGCCAATGCGCCTGTGCAGGATCAAGAGAGACTGGTTGAGGGAGGTCTTCAACTAGTCAATCTCCAATCTTCAATCTCCCGACCGACCGCCTCGCACCGCGGTGGAGGTTGGATTCTTATTTCCTTTACGCCTGGATACACTGATACCAGATTCCTACCCTAATAACCTCCGCTCAAACCTATTTCCTTCCCAGAACTTCCTCTCCTTCCTTTCCCTAAAAAACCCTTCGCACAGCATCCTCTAAGATGATGTAGGCCCTGTGGGAAATTATTTTCTTCGGGCCTCCTGTGTGGAGCGAATGTAACAATATAATATATAAGTATATAGCTCCAATAAGCCCCAGGACGCTTGTGTGTATTAACACAAAAAAAAAATGTTTTAAAAATTCTCATTTTAGCCGGACAATATTTAAACCAAATTAGAATTGTTACGTTCAGAAACATTTGAAATTAATAACGGAATCAATGAGCAATTTTCTACACCTATAGCAAGGAACTCCGGTCATTTTTTTTTAATATTCACCTTTAAGATGAAGCCATACTAAATAATGCAAAATCATACAAAATCATTTGTTATTTTTTTGAAAATTTGATCGCTTAGAAGTATCTATTATAGATGCTTCAATTAAATACTGCGCGTAGAACATTATCTTGGCCCCTAAAAATATCGGTCATTTTTTTAAGTAAAACTTCTTTACGCACGCTTGACTTGGGGAGTAAACTGGTGAATGCGTGACGAGAGCGTTACGAAAAGTGTGATCGGGCGAGGCGAACGGTCGGGCCTTTACGCACGCTTGACTTGGGAAGTAAGCTGGTGAATGCGTGACGAGAGCCTCATGAAAAGTGTGATCGGGCGAGGCGAACGGTCGGGCGAGGCGAACGGAAGTTGAGAGGGAGATATAAATTTGTGAAGTTTTACTTTAGTCGTGTGGTCTAAAGCACACTCGTTTTTTTATAAGTCTTTTAATCTGCCTAGAAAAAATAAAGTATAAGGTCTATAAAAAACACTTTGAAGTCCAAACTCTCCTATTTATAAAATTATAAGGCCCTTTTCGGATATGGTTTTATTGTTTAATGTGGCAAATTCAGTTTCTTTTAAAATAATCGCAAAAAATTATATTTACGCCCGAACTTCACAAAATAAAATAAAATATGCATTTTCGAGTTGTTATTTTACAATACGGTCGGCGGTCGACTAATTTGGATTTCCAAAGTGAACCCTATGCCGTCCACCCAAGGACTACATACTAGCCACACCCATTTTTTTATCAGTTCTCTCCCGGACTGAGCGGTGAATAGGCGTTAGGCTCCGCGTCGCTTGGTTCCGTGAAATCAATTTAAAATTTCCGTTATAATGCAATAAACAATGCGTAAAAAGGAGGTAATGTTTTTTACAGGCCTTTACGAAATCAACCTGTAAGAAAAAATCTCAAATACTTTTTCCGACCTTTCCAAAAGCTTTTCCCCAGGTATATTTAAACTCCTCCCATAAAGGGGCGATTTTTCCTGGACTATTGGATCGCCTTAATAAATGTCGTTTACATAGTTATTGTCAAATTATGAATTTTTAAAGACCGCCGTAACCATTTGAAAAATGGCGAGGTATGCATGACGTTATATATATGTACCTCGGTCAAGACCGGTTAGAGTTCAGGACTGACATCGAGCAACAACAGTTTTCAAATGATTTGCGATTGTTGCTGGTGTTGTTATTTTGTCGAGTAACATATGGCCATTCCCACATAAGTCGGTAAGAAATCAACAAATCCCAAAATAAAGAATAAGCTAAAATCATAAAAAGAATAGCTCTTTTGAAATTAATTGCACACCGCAGCAGTGCGACATCGCGCAAAATTGCCCGTTTTTTACACATTGTTAAGGTCCGGTAGTAAGAACTCAAAAAAAAGAAGGGGAGATATGTAAATACGATAATATTTAAGCGAAAACCCGACTCGTTTAAAATAGAGCAAAAATCTCATGGGAAATGTCTTAAATAGCATATAAAGAAACACTCTAAATTTTTAACAAAATTTCTGCCTCAATACAGGTTCACCTAGTGAGGCAGGCAATGCACAACTAAAAATACTGTATAACTATACTACTCCTGTGTAACCTTTCTTACGTTACTTTCTGTTTGTTAATTTTTCTGTACTGATTGATGTAATCTATTTGTAAACTACATTGAGTATGTAATTTTTTTTTTTTTTAGTTATATTGTTGTTATTTCATTGAATAAAGATTATTATTATTATTATTATTGTCATATATATATATATATATATATATATAACTTTTAACGTTGTAACAACAGAAAAAAACTAGGATATACTTTGCGATAAGTGAATTTTATATATATACAAGGTGTCCGAAAACTCGTAGTACAAGCGGGAAACTGGGGAATCCTCATCACATTTGGAGTCGATTTTGTGGTATAATTTTTTTTGATTTGAGCTTTCGTTTTCGAGTAAATCGAGTCAGAAGTTGATTTTTTTTTTGGTCAAATTCTTATAAATTATTACTGACGTTCATAGTATCTAACTAATAAAAACTAATTAAAAGAAAACAAACAAAGAAATCCGGATTTAAAGCATTATTTTGAAATTATTCATAATTTTATTCCGTGTAGTACGGTCGTTTCACGGTTAAAAACAGCTGTTCATTATTTTCGCGCTTCTAAGTCAAAGTGCAATGCGAAATTTGCTGTCCCTTTCTGCGCTCGGTTCGATCAACACAATAGAAGGGGTAAGCTACTAATGGCTTGGCCTTGAACTGTGAACTTGCGAACCAAATTCTGTACGGAAGCAAGTCCAAAAAGGTAAATGTTCAGGAGATGTTGTATGATAGATAACAAAAAAACTAATTATTAACTCAATTAGTTTTGTTTTAAGAAGGAGCAAATGAAACGAATTTTTTATAGTAAAGCCATTAAAATAATTGTTTAAAAAAAAACGCTGACTTGAGTCAACTTTTCAATTTGGGAGGCGGGAATGGGTACCGCCGCCCCGGGAACCTTTATTGGATAACCAACACCTCTGCCATAGGTCACCCCAAGTGGTTCGCTACGTTTGGTGATTTAGCAGGGGTGCCGGGTTCATGGGGTGAGGTTTGTCTAGGTCTTGCAGGCGGATGACCAGGACATGCTGAACCCTAGATTTCTACCCACCCCTTAAACCCTTTTCCTTCCCAGAACTCTCCTCTCCTTCCCTTCCTTAAAAAACCCTCCACACAGCATCCCCAAAGATGACATAGGCCCCGAGGGAAATTATTTTCCTCAGGGCCTCTTGTGTGGAGCTCATGTAAAAAAAAAACTAAAACATGGACTTGAGTCCTATTGCCTCTAAATGAAGTGGACTATTTTGTTATGACATGTGGTGTATTATAAAAAGAATAAAGTCCATGGTACACCCTTCTGCTTCTAAGATAGTTGTTGCATCATGGTACTTGCATCCACATGCAATTTTGAAAATCGTATTTTTTCTTCATAATGGGACTTCCATTTTTCTGCCACTGATAAACATGATAATTTACTTCAAGTAAATTATCATCAAAAACTCATTTCTTCAAATTTCGGACTTGGACCGTTTTATCCTCGGTATCGCGTCGAATTCATTCAAAAATACAAGGAATGCGCCCGAGAGTTCCCCTATCCGTCTCCCTTTAGCACCGTTTTAAAAAACGAAACAGCGCTATTTCACTCGAGTTGTATGCAAACAGTTCCGTGTTTTGGACCGCCCAATTAGTTTGTATCAGTTTGTATTTACGCTTTGACGTGGGATGTTTCTTGTGTTTTATTTGAAACGTAAATAATAGTGCGTTATTAATTATAGCGTAACATTGTGACTCTTTAAGTTATTTCTTTGTGTGATTAATTGTGAATGAAATTAATTGAATTATTAGTTAGTGAGTAATCTGTTATTTATACCAGGGCGGGAAAGCGGTGTGTACCCTCCTATGTAGTTGTGATAAGTTGAACAATTGGTGACAAATGTTTGTGATGTGTTTTTGGATTTGAAAACATTGCAACCAGATGCGGAGCTGCCACACAATAAAATAAATTGGTACGCTAATTATTATTTATGCATTAAACCGCTTACTCGTTAATACGGATCCAAACAGTTAGATTTAGCTTTATTATTACGAAAAGTGAGTATTTATGTCGGGGGAGACCAAAAAACATGCAAAAATATGCATTTAACATTTTAATTTTGTTAAAATTTCACTTGCGCGGTAACGCCATGTTTATTCATTGTTTTTATTTTAACATTTCATCAATGCTGCCAATCATAGAAAAATATTTTTGCGTAAAACAAAGTGAATGCATCATTGACAAGTTTGTACCTGTATTTATAACAGTAGAACATTGAAAGAAATGATAAGTTTTAAGATTTTCACGGCCAAAAGCATTTTCGTTATTTGTTTTTGGGGTGTTATGCCGTGTTGCGCTACCTCTTTCTTTAGCCAACGTTTCGGACATCGTTGGCTAAAGAAGGAGGTAGCGCAACACGGCATAACACCCCAAAAAACAAATAACGAAAATTGAAAGAAATGTATTAAAATAATTACACAAACCCGCTAGATAAACCCTGCGTAGCCAAACAAAGCATTCAAAACCTGGGATGTATTTTAAAAGTATGATGAAAAGCGAATTTATTTTAGAGAATTTATTTTATAAGATTGGTACTTCCGACAAATGTCATATTTGATTGTCTATTAGTTAAAAAAGGAACATTCCTTATTATCCGTGCATCAAACTGCGACAACACGAACGTTCCGTGTTATCCGTGAGGTAGACTAACTGCATATTTACCCGCTAATTAACCATATTGTAATGCCTAGAAGAGGTGGGAGAATAAATTATTAAGATGAAAATAAATAAACTATGGACACGAAAAGAGATTAAGCAACTTATAAATAATTTTAGAATAACATCTTCCATCTGTCATCATGGCATTTCCGCTTTTCAAAAATTTTAACCCTAAAAAGCCGAAATGTTTTTAAAATAATTTTTTTTTCTTAATTTTAAATTTAAAAATGCTTAAATTGAAAATCTTTATGTTTATTTGGGTTCTCTATGTGATGTAGGTTCACCAGTTTTCCGCTTGTACTACGAGTTTCCGGACACCGTGTATATATCATTTCGGTGTGGCAAACGTATAGATATTACCTTTAAAAATAACACATATTTTTTTAGAAACTTAAAAACTTTAAGTGTTCAAGAGAAATATTTGTAACCAAAGAGATTTTTTTTAACCAACATTATAACATTTTTCACTGAAATTCCTTATTACATATACATATACATATATATATATATACATATATATGTTATGATTAAGGTTTTCACGGGTGTAAGATGTAGAACAATTTTCTCGGTTTACCCGCGTAACGTAGTCCTTAAAAGGACTTTTTAACTCCTGACGTTTCGGACAGATCACACTGTCCATCTTCAGAGGCCTTATGTCTTGAGTTTTTGTCTCAAACTGATAGCTTTCGCATGTCTGTTCGGTCCAAAAGCTAAAACTTAAGACAAAAACTCAAGACATAAGGCCTCTGAAGATGGACAGTGTGATCTGTCCGAAACGTCAGGAGTTAAAAAGTCCTTTTAAGGACTACGTTACGCGGGTAAACCGAGAAAATTGTTCTACATACATATATATATATATATAAATATATATATTTTTTTTAATAATTTACCTAGGATCTGTATAGGCGGTGGAGCTTACTGTCATTCCGAAAATCGATATGTTATTTCATTAGGGAGGTACCTAATGACCTATAAACTCAAAAAATAATCGATAAATAGTTTCAAATTAAACTCTCTTATAATAGGATCTGTAGATAAGTTAGTGTGTACCTACATGTAGATACCACTCACGTACGCATGCACAACAAAGCAATGTGAAGCAGTACCTATCTAAAGAAATATAAGATAAGAAATAAGAACAATAATACCAAAGAAGCTAAAGAAGGAGGTAGCGCAACACGGCATTACACCCCTAAAACAAATAACGATAATACTTTTGGCCGTGAAAATCTTAAAACATATCTTGTTGTTACGTTGTCTATTAACTAATTAGATGTCTATGGTCAATATAAAATGTCTATGTTTCTCTATCGAACGTTATTAATAGGGTAACTGTACGGATTAAATTTAAGAATCCGGCTAAGAATGCAAATCTGACGCGCGCCTTTTGCCAAGCCGTCTTCATACTTGAAGTTTGTTAAAAAGCTACTTTTGTAATTCGGTTTCGAATTCAAGAATTCGTCAAAGGACCACTTACGTTAGCAGATCGCATGAGGAATGCGGACGTGCCCCTGGCAGGTATAAGTACTACGTATTTGTAAATTTGAGTATCTCTCCGGATGCGGAAAGATTGACGGTAATACTTGTTGTGAATAATAGTATCACGCGGCTATATATTACGTACGAAGTCATTGATAGTCGCGGTTACCTTGTCCTGGTGACCGGCTACTTTTTGGAACCAGTTAAAATGGTCACCAACACTCAAACTTGGCGAAGCCGAACCAAAAGCCGCCCGCAAGGCCTAGCAGCAAAAACCTGCGTAGCGGGTTTTTAACTGATAGTGTCTATGATTCTCGTATGTAGTTCCGGACTCACTCTGAATCTGAATACGACAGCCGGTATAACAAGATGTCAATAGTGTATCACCTCTAAAGTAATAAACTAAATCTGAAACATCACCACTTCTATTATTATAAAACTAACGAGTCCAGTAAAATACTTAGACAACATATTTTTATTTAATTTATTTATTAAACTTAAAATAGATCCATTTGTTTGTGGTCAAAATAATAAAAACACTATCTTAAATAGATATTATGTTTGAATTGCTTAATCTAGGAACATTTTAAATTTCACTATAAATAAGCTAAACATTTGGATGCCTTTATACTTTAAACAGTAAAGAATTCTGTGTTTTTTTAATTTGTTTAATCATTTTAGATATTAATGTTCATTTTAGATTAATGTTTTTTTTGTTTTCGTCTTGTATGGTGTGTGTGTGTGTGTGGAAATCTTTACATGTTAGACATATTATGCTAGAATGCTAGATAGTTAGTTCTCTCACTTCGTTATCTTATTATTTTGTATGCACACACGGCAGTAAACATTACATTCGTACATGTGTGTGTATATACAAAAACATAAGATATAAATTAATATTCTACAGATTGTGAAGGAAAAAATTACATTTATAGTTTCAACATAAATAAAGTAATAAATCATATCGTGTAGAAAGGATAAATTATAGAATAGACTGATATCGAGGGATTACAAGAACATTTGTCCGTTTTCTGTCGCTTAGTTAAAGACACGATGTCGGTGCTACCAACGCAGCTGAGTGAAATTTTCGCACATATTCAACCGAACCACGAATTGGGAAAGGAAACGTTCCTTTCCCTTAATTCGTGTTTCGACTCGCGTTCATCTTCGTGCACGTATATGCAACTTTAAATTACTTACCAACGTAGTTCAAAAACGACAAAATATACTAGCTGACCCGACAAACGTTGTTCTGCCATATAAATTATTTCTAGTGAATATTTTGGTTGTTAAATAAAAAATAACGAATGTGTTTGAAGAGTGTGGGAATGGGATCTGTGACAGAAAGAGGAATTGAGCGTTGTGGACGATGACCGCTGATAAAAACAAAACAAAAAAACAGCAACTAAAGTAGGAAAATGAAAAAAAGAAAATCAGTATGAATTTCGAAGAGCAATTGAGTGTACGATATTTTTGTCAGTCCATCTTTAACCAACACAAATAAGCTCGATGGTTTGCCCACGCGAGAACATGACGCCGAATGAAATATCAAAATGACGCGACGCTTCTCGTGAATGTCTTGCGCATGTGTGGATGAAAGTTCGATGAGGCGGACCTAGTGCCATTTGTCATTCAACAACATAAATAATTTAATTCTATTTGAACTACGAAAGACGTTTAAATTTGTTCATGCAAAAATACAAAACTCGCGATTAAAACATGGGGGGGGGGTAGGAGAGTTAAAATTTGTGGTTATGGGTATTTTTTGAGCCAAATAATAATAAAATACAAAAAAAAAAGTCAAAAATATAGATTTTTTTTCTGGATACGGACACCCTAATCACCTAGCGATATGAAATATACTATAAATCCTATTCTTATACCTACCAAATACACATAACAAATTTCATAAAAATCGGTCAAGCCGTTTCGGAGGAGTTGGATCACAAACACAGTGACACGAGATTTTTATCTAGATATTCTATAAATATATTAATTTTGTTAAAGTGACCAAAAACATGCACTTAAAAAAAAACTAGTGTGCTTTAGACCACAGAACTGAAGTAAAACTTCTGCTCCATCTATATGATAGGAAGAGAGAAAGAAAATGTGCGCGCGCACTGCTCTCTCTTGCTCCTACAATGTGATACAGACAATAGGCTGCACTGTGTAACGTAACTGGCTGTGAGAGAAAGAGAGAAAGAAAATGTGTGCTCGCACCTCTCTCTCTTGCCCATACAGTTAATATACGAAGCGTAACTCTCTTTCTTTCTATCTTCACTAACTTATAAATCCCTCTCAACTACCGTCCGACTCGCTTTTCGTAACGCTCTCGAACGCATTCGCCAGCTTACTCCCAAAATTATACGATTAATAGTCGAGATCGTTATCAATGAGTATATTATATAAAACGGTTTACATAATATGACGTCAATTTTAATTTCTAGACCACGCAATAGATTTTAAATAATAATAAATTGGGGTTAAATAAATTAACAAATAAATTGAACAACAAAAGTAATAACTTCAGAAATGATTTATAAGGTCGATAAAACAATAGAAAGTAAGCTGACCAGTATGTGGTCAATGAAAACGACTAGAAAAAAGTGGGAACAAAAAACGGGGTAAGGCTATTTATTATAAATAATATAATGAAGACTTACCTAGGTTTTCCGACAGCAGCATCTATTATGTTATGCGCCTGCATTGGGTGCGACAGGTTTCCGCGCATCAAACTGGCACTCATTGACTGCGCGGAAGCCTTCGCCAGTCTAAACTCGCCCCCCGTGGGAGGCATGGGATCCAAGTGCAGCACATTCTCGATACGCCTCATATTATTGTCAGGAGGGCGCGTGTTATTTTCAGGAGAAAGCAATATATTTTCGAGGGACTGCGTTACGTTTGCTTGCCTCGCATTCCTGTCCATCGGGTGGACAATCGTCTCCGCTGGAAGGTTCCTTGCAGTTCTCAAACGGTGACCCATCTGCCTGGGGTTATTGCTCTCCAATAACGCCCTCAGCTCTATTTCTCCGCGGCTCGTTCTCTCGTAAGAGCCGGGCATGTTGGCCATGTTACGCATGTTATCGTCAGGTAACATCACTAAGTTATTTGCTGACAACATTGAGTGTTCAATGTATTTCACAATGCTGTCATTTGGCCGATTGCCATTCGGTCGTATGTTGTTGTCCATCGGCCTGTCAACAAAGTGAACGAGCTGTTTTTCAGCGTTCATAGGACGAAAGGCCGTCGGAAAGTTGGGATCTCTGTCCAATGTTCTCTCATTGACGTTGCCACCACCTACGGGTGGCCATTGGTCGTCATATTGCCGACCGCGGTTATCGACTGACTCCATGTGTTGCATTCCCGCCATGGAATACCCCCTCGCATTTTCTATGAACTGCATATTTTGCATGGAATTCATGGCATCTTTCGCGTGCTTCATTCCAACGCGAGTGTTGTATACGTTGTTGTTCGAAGGATGGCTGTAGTTTTCATCTATTCGATACTGGTTTTCCATGTTTGGTCGAATGTTACTCCCTACCAATGAGTTGTTCAACATATGCTTCCTGCCCACGGGGTGCTGCGGGATGGGGGAGTCCTGCGGCCAGCCTCGCATTATCTTTACACTATTTAAATTAAGATTAACTGAATGCAATTAAATCTTTCACCTAAACACGAAAGGTTTATCACAAAAGGTCACCTGGTACGCGATAACACCATTTAGATAGTAGAATAAAAGTTTCCTCGACTTTATTAATAACTATAATTAAAGTTTATAAATAATATAACTAATGTCACCATCAAAGCTGTCATATGTCAGTTATGTCAGAGAGAGAGAGAGCGTCTCCTCCACTGGATTAGTAACCACTTCACTAAACTTAGTTGCACGTTCTCACGGAAGAAATTTACTAATTTACAAGAGATTCTTTTACCTAAAAATAGCAGCGATCATCTCGCCGGCAACTTGTACGTTGTACCTACAGATCGCTGTAATTTGCATTCATCAATATTATGGTTTACAAATAATAATATTTGTGGAAAACCAGCGTAAAGGACGGTGTAGAACTTTTTTTCTTGGGAAGACGGAATTTAATTCGATACAATAAATTAAAAACTTGAGAAGCTTTTTGTTTAAGTTTGTTGATAGACACGGATTTGAGTTTGATTATCGGCAATAACACTTGGAAGGCGAACTGGTATAATATTCCTACGTGTTTTTGAGGTGTTGTTTTTGTTTGTTTGAACGGCACTGTGTGTATCTCCGCGAGATTGCGATAGAAGCGATCCGCAATAAAGTATATGACGGGCGTGAGGCGCGGGCGGCCGGTCCGCGCGACTTTTAGCACAGAACTAACCTGTAACGTCCTGAAGTGAAGTACGGGTGAGGAACTCTAGCCGGTAGAGGAGATGGTGACTGTGAGGCGCGCGCGTCTGGGCCGCACGGGTCGCCTCCCCCCGGCCCACGTAATGGGGGATGGGGGGGCGGGAAGGGGGGATTTGAAATAAAGAATGACAAAATAAATTATTTATGTTTTATTGACATTTACACAAACATTTAGATTATGTTATTTTAATATTACTTAGGTGTACTGGAAATCGTGAAAATATAACGTCATATTTAAAATTAATATAATATTTATATTTTTAAATGTAGCTATAACTTTGTGGTTATCCATTATAGAAAAATGAAACAATACAACTTTGTATAAACCACTTATAATAATGCGTAAATCCGACCGGTTTCGGAACAAACGTTCCTTCTTAAGGCGTTTTCTTATTAGTAAGGCTGTAACAATTGTACATATGAAGCACTTGCATACTGCTGCTTAAGGGAAAGCTTATAATAATTTGACAGTTTCGAACAATGTTTTATTATGAACTTTCTATAATAAAACAAATTGCTATAAATAACGGATATGAACCAAAATTAATTGATAACATCATAAATAAAAAACTTAGCAAAATTTCAAAAAATAAATATCTATACAATTCTAATAATATTAATGAAATAATAATCTTAATAATAATCTTAGGGAAATCAACATTGCAAATTTAAACTTACTAGATGATAATGTAATAGAATTAGCTAACTTGCTTCATAATAATATAAATAGATATATAGATATAGAGCCCACAGTTAGAGCAAAATTACCAAAATTACATACGTCAAAAAAAATATCTAAATTAATTTCTGAATTAAATAATTTAATTTTACCAAAAATAAAATTTGACGATATTAGTTTTTTAGATCTTCATACTTCCTAACTTATAGTGTACGCTAGTGCTATCACTATATGTAATAAGTTAGGAGTTAAATTAACATACTCTGATGATAGATCATATAGTTATAGTAAACCAGAATGGCAGATTAGATTAGAAAATGATGTAGTATTTTTAAGAAGTAGTATAGCTAGAGTAATCGAATATAAAAATGGGAATAGAAGTAGAAATATTTTGAGACATGTAGATGAAATTGGGAGAAAATTTGGTTATAACATTGGTAGTAATAATAATGAAAATATAATCAATGATTTATTAGATTTATTAAAACAAAAATTAGGTGTAAAAGCTAGTAGATTAAAAAGATATAATTATACGTATAATAAAAGAAATAATAATAGATTATTTCAGAAAAATGAGAAAACATTTTATTCCAAACTTTATGATAAACAAAATATTATTTCGAATAATAATATTCCATTGCCATCTGAATCAGATATGCGCGATTTTTGGACAAACATTTGGAGTAAAGATATAAAACATAATGAGGCAGGTCCATGGATAGAAAATGAAGAACTCAATTGTTCAGACATTGAACAAATGAGTTTTTCTGATATATCGGTTGAATTGTTAGCCAAAATTATAAAAAATACTCATAATTGGAAAGCCACGGGTTGCGATTGGATACATAATTTTTGGTACATACGTCTAACTACTTTACATCCTCTGTTTGCAAAAAATCTTTCAAAACTTGTCAAACAACCTCAAAATTTTCCTAATTTTCTAACTAAGGGCATTACTTATATGTTACCTAAAAGCGAAAATATTAATAATACCTCTCAATATAGACCCATTACATGTCTACCGACAATATACAAAATCTTAACCTCTTGCTTGACAGATTTAATATATACTCATTTGGATGAAAAAAATATTTTATCTGAACAACAAAAAGGTTGTCGCAGAAAACATATGGGATGTAAAGAACAATTAGTTATTGATTCTGTAATTTAAAAAAAAATTCAAAATCAAAAGCGTAATTTACATACTTGTTATATAGATTATCAAAAAGCTGTTGATAGTGTCCCGCACTCGTGGCTAATCAAAATATTAAAAATATATAAAGTTAACCCAATTATAATTAGCTTTTTGAAAAATATTATGTCCTTTTGGAATACAGATTTACTAGTAAATTTAAAAGGTAAGAAAATAGTAGTACCGGCAATTTCAATAAAAAGAGGGATTTTTCAAGGAGACTCATTGAGTCCTCTTTGGTTTTGCTTAGCATTGAATCCTCTGTATAAAATGTTAATTAAAAGCATGTTTGGAATAAAAATTAAGGGTAATACAAGAGAGAGTAGTATAGTTTCACATCTATTATACATATATGGATGATATAAAATTATTTTCAAATTCTGAATCAAATTTAGAGAAAATGATTAAGGTAGTTAAAATTTTTTCAGATGATATTAAAATGACTTTTGGTTTAGATAAATGTAAAACGATCCATATAGAGAAAGGCAAAATTGTAGATGGAGACGAGGGTATATTTAGAAATTTTAAAATTAAAAGTATGAAAGGGGATGAGGTTTATAAATATTTAGGATACCCGCAATCGAATAGATTATATCACACTAGTATTAAAAATGATATTAGGATTAAATTTCAAACTAGGATCAGAAAAATTTTAAAATGCAATCTATCTGCTAAAAATTTAGTAAAAGCAATAAATACTCGGGCAATACCTCTATTAACGTACTCATTTGGCATAATTAAATGGTCCAATACAGATTTAGAGAGTTTAGAACGATTAATTAGAACTACGTTAACAAAGTTTAATTGCCATCATCCAAATTCAGCTATAGAACGAATTAATTTACCTAGAAATTTAGGAGGTAGAGGTGTAGTCAAAATAACATCTTTGAAACACAATCAGGTAGAAATGCTTAGAAATTTTTTTCCATGGGAAAGCTAATAGCCCAGAAATGCACAAAATAATTTGTAAGGCAGATAGAAACATTACACCTTTAAATTTATATGACGAGAATGCCAACATTCTTATAAATACTAACCAGGAATTATTAGATTCCTGGTCAAATAAAATTATTCATGCAAAACACTTCAATCATCTCAACCAAACGTATGTTGACAAACTTTCGTCAAACAAATGGTTGAGTATTGGAGAGTTGAGCGCAGAAATAGAAGGATTTATGCTTGCCATTCAAGATAGAGTCATTAATACTAAAGATTATAGGAAGCATAATAATCAAAGATATAAATCAAATTGATAATTTATGTAGAAAATGTTTAGCTTTTCCGGAAACTATAGAACATATTATATCGGGATGTTCTATATTAGCGCCGTCAGAGTATACATTTAGGCACAATCAGGTTTTAAAAATAATCCACCAAAGTTTGGTAATTAAACATAACTTGATTGACTGCCGTAATATAGTACCATATTATGAATATGAACCAAATTCATTTTTAGAAAATGAATTTTATAAAATATATTATGATAAAACTATACTAACAGACAGAACAATTAGTCATAACAGACCTGATAAAGTTTTACGTGACAAAATTAAAAAAATAACTTATATCATTGATGTACCTATTACAAATTCATGTAATATTCAAAAAACTGTTTCTGAAAAAATTAGAAAATACACAGATTTAGGAAATGAGATTAAAAGAATTTGGCATTCTCGGACTATAAAAATATTACCATTTGTTATTTCGGCTACTAGCATTATACCTAGGTCTCTGATTCAAAATTTAGGCGTATTAGATTTGTCAAAGAATTTATATATAAAAATGCAAAAATCGGTAATTTTAAATACATGTAGGATTACAAAAGATTTTTTAAATATTTATATTGAGGGATCAGTAGGATTTATAGGTTCAATTAGGAATTCCACAGAGCCGAACCCTCTGATATGAAAATATCTGGAGTCGGTGAATTATTTTCCCATCTGGTCTCTGGTAGGTTGACATGTTGTTCTTGTATTGTTTTGTAATTATAATACTTATATAGTGCAATTGCATAACGTGGATTGACCAGATGATCATTTGGGAAGTGTGTGAAAGGGTTTAGTTTTTCCTGTGGGGAAAATTAAACCCGGACATTTAAATCTGGTGCGTAAAATAAGAATGGCGTAAAATTTTGTATATAAATAATTTTTCAGTTCAATGTTGCAAAAATCTCCCTTCTAATATTAATCCAGCTTTTTATACAAGAAATAATATCGGTAATGTTTTGAGAAATACTAAAGATAAAGACCATAAATTGCCTAATTCCGGAATATATAAACTCAAATGCAATGATTATTCCTCATTTTATATTGGAAAAACAACTCGTAATTTTGAAATCAAAATCAAAAACATTTAAGGTGTCTTAATAATAATAATTTTTCTGAGTTCGCTAACCATATCATTGAAAATAACCATAGTTTTGAAAAAAAATACAGGGATAAATATTCTTCATATTAATCATAAAGGAAAACGTTTAGATAACTTAGAAGCCTTGGAAATTAAAAAAAAAATCCCCTAAAAATAATGAATCAATTATCAACAAACAAAAAATATTGTCATATAGCCCAATCATGGATTTGTTCCCCTACCCACCCACTCTACACTAATACCTACCCACCCACTCTACATTAATACCTACCCACCCAATCTGCAAACTAGCAACGGCTCCACCCCTACCATAATAAAACATTGTTCGAAACTGTCAAATTATTATAAGCTTTCCCTGAAGAAGGAACGTTTGTTCCGAAACCGGTTGGATTTACGCATTATATAAGTGGTTTATACAAAGGTGTATTGTTTCATTTTTCTAAATTAATATTTGTTCGAAGTAGGGTAGGTTACGGAGTATATTTTAGCAAACCGATGATTATAAATTATAATCGTATCTCTCAGTTTCCGTTATTTTTAACGACGATTATTTAAGTTTACTAGCAATTCCCAGTAAAATTGTCGTAAGTAATATGTAAAAAAAATAAAGTTATGCTAAGAGCTGGGGTTCAAAGTTTCCCCAGATTTTGTGTAAATTTACCATTTCCTTGATTTTTTCTCCCCTAGATCTAGGGAAATTTCTCAAGACATAAGTCCGCGTGTCATCGTCAAATGCTGATAAGTATTGTTGAACTGAAAACTTCTTTAGCACCGTTGTGATTTGAAACTCGATGAAATGAAAAATAGCGACACCAAAAAGCGACAAACAAATACATCTATAGGATTTAAATGAGATAGTACAATTGGTCTACTCTTTGTGCGGTGCTTCAAAGCCTATCGGTATCCTCTTTGGATGGTGCTTCGTAGCCTATCAGTATCCTCTTTGTGCGGTGCTTCGAATCCTCCCCACTCTTGTCTACTTTAGTTTTCTAAAGGTTTGACTTCTACCGCGTGTGAATTGCACACCCTGTTATTTTTTCCAAACTCGTTCTTAAAACGTTTTAAAACTCTCGATACAATCGGTGTACACAAATACATTCAAAAGTGACCTCTTTAAAATGATTTGCCTGTAAGGAACTGGGCTAACGAAGGTAATTTATTTCCAAAACGAGGGCAAATCTAAAATCATTATTTTTGGAGTGTTTGTTTCTCGTGATAAAACGAAGACATTCCTGCCTGTAGGTCCTACCTGCCAATGGTTGCGCCGGCCGGCAGGGAGGAGTTTACCACCCAAGAGTCCCAACTTCCCTTAGTCAAGCGAATGGGCTTATGGCATTCCTATTTAAGGTACGTAGTGAGATCTTGCTTGCCTCTTCCTGCTTCCAACCTCCCTCGTATAGATTGTTCTTTGTTGTTGCTTCCCCCCGCTTCTTGCTTCTTGTTTCCAGCATCGCGTTATTTTATGGTTTTTGCAAAACCCTTATAGTTACCCTCTGCTTCTTCCTTCCTGTTTTCCGCTTCATGCTTACCGCTTCCGTTGACCGTGACATGATCATCCCTGTCCAGCCGCGTGTCCAAGCTGGTTCATATGCGGTCCTTTTCTTCGAATTTTTTTGTCGTGGTTTTTTTTTTTTTTACATGAGCTTCACACAGGAGGCGCTGAGGAAAATAATTTTCCTCAGGGCCTATGTCATCTTTGGGGATGCTGTGTGGAGGGTTTTTTAGGAAAAGGAAGGAGAGGAGAGTTCTGGGAAGGAAAAGGGTTTAAGGGGTGGGTAGAAATCTGGGGTTCAGTGTGTCTTGGTCATCCGCCTCCAAGACCTAGACAAATCTCACCCCATGAACCCGGGCACCCCTGCTAAATCCCCCCTCACCCCTGCTTATCCAATAAAGGTTCCCGGGAAGGCGGTATCCATTCCCGCCTCCCAAATTGAAAGGTTGTTTTATGTGTAACTATTTTCTGGTAGCGAGTGGTGAGCGAGTTCCTTTCCAGACAATAAGTTTTCATCTTCCAGTTTTCCGTCATCCACCCAGGCGCTTTCGTGAATCACCTACCTAAATAAAATTTAAAAAAAAAACTATCCTGGAGGGTAGGTACTTGCAACAACTTGCGTGCTTGCAACCCTTCCTGAAATAATTTTACATATATTTATTATGTTTAAATAAATTGTTCTCTGTTATTATAACACATTGTATTATTCTATACCTTAAGAGCACTTCAAATTCTTTTTGTGGTTGTAACACACATTTTTAAGATGACTATATACGTGAAATCCTATTCAGATACTAATCTTTACGACGACTCGGCTTCCAGTATGAACATCAAAAAATATGTTACGAATAAATCGAAGCTTTTACTAGCTTTTCTATGTATTGGAATTACAATAAAATTATTATTTACGTAACAAAAAATATAAGCGTAAACCACCAAAAAAATGTTTTTTCATGACTTAACTATGAAGTAATACAAGAAATAATTTTTTTTAAATGCCCCTTTATGGCTAAGACTATTTTTGAGGTTTTCCATGTTCTAACTTTTTTCGTTCTTATAAAATTATACACAAAATAAATAAAAACCACTTTTTGCACGTTTACTAGCTTCGTGCAAAAAGACGCTCGATTTTAAAATTTTGCAGGCATGAGATTCAAAATATTTCTAGCGTTTATATTCCTCTTAAGTAATTGTATCCTTTACCTAAATACTAGCTTTCATCATACATTCATCATACTTTGTTTTATGTCAGGTCTTATATAAACTTATTATTTATTATTTAACTATTACATGAGTACAACCAGTACATATTTATTTTGTATTTCTTTTCAGTGTTATCTCACTGTACTTGTAATAACAACAGTATCACTTCAGCGATATTATTTTTGTTTACACATACATTCGTACTTTGTTCTTAATATAATACTGATACCCTGCTGTGTACCACTGTATACTTGTAATTTCATGTATCACTTTAATGTAAAAGCCATTTTATGGCGTTTATATACATAAATAAATAGTAAAAATCAATCCACCAGAGCATCCCTCTATGAATATAATAATTCCTACCCTCTTTATTAGTTACTAGCAGACCGGGCCACACGCTGTTGTGGCTAACGAAACACAACGCCATTTCCCAACCTTTATAAAATCCACACAACCCGCTTGTCAGCTGCCCGCTGCCTGAATCGAATATTTGAATTTCTCGGCTTTTCTCTACTATAATAAGCATGTATTATACATATAAACCTTCCTCGTGAATCATTCTATCTATTGGTGAAAACCGCATGAAAATCCGTTACGTAGTTTAGAAGATCTATGCGCACATACATTTTGAGCGACTTCATTTTATACTATGTAATAATGAGATGATGATGGAATACGAGTACCATTCTCAAAATTAATGAAGAGTTTGTTTAACAAAGGCTGAAAGAAATAGAATTTATTTTGTTGACTGATGAAAAATTCTAAAATGAGGAATAACACTACAATGCTTGAAGTGATTTCACCCTTCGACGCCAATAACTAATATAATAACCGTTAATTGCAAGTGATTTCGCTTACGAGACACGTATTCAAAGACACAGTTCTTTTGGCGTCTTTGTCTAACCTAGCTTGTATGTGAAAATGTATATTCTGAATTTTTTTTAACCCGATTGAACGTAATCTATTATGTTCAATAATAAACGAAGAAAAATACTCAAAACAGTAGCAGCCTGGTGACATACTAACGTAATAGAAATGCTGGTTAAATTACGTATTGTTTAACCAATGATGAGCAGCAAAAGCTGAAAATGCAGGTACCTTCAACATCAACACTCCTTTTCACTTCCCACCTCAGCTTATTTAGTTCAGTCTTGCCCCGTGGGAAAATTCCCAGATTGAAAGTGCTATAATCCCACTGGCTAGTCGTAGTGGGATTCTCGCTATTTGCTCAAGTTGAATAATAATAATAATAATGGTCTTTATTCCAGAAAGTGGGGACGAACGTGCAATCCCACACATCTAATAATAATAGACAGCAAACCGAAACCGCCACGGGTATCCCACTAAGTCCTGCAGAACTAACACTTCGTGTAGAGGCATTTTCAAAGTCCGATTATTCCTGAACTTTAATTAATGGTGGACCCGTATTCATGGGAAAAGTGTGTGCAATGCGGGGTAGAACGAGTGTAAGAGAACATTCCAAACGGTCAGCAGAAAATTTATCGACTGCGGATATGTCAACATTCGACACGAAATATGCAAATCTCTCAGAAATCCACAAAAAAAACTTCTGGACAACGTGTATACGATGATTAAACGACGTAATAGTTGAATTTTTCTATTCATATAACAGCATACGCGATTTCTAAATTAATGCGTTGACACGGGTCGAAGGAACAAGGATACCTAATTGTCGGGAGTGCCTAAATTTTCATGCCTGGTTACTAAACAGAGCTGTAAAGCCTTGATTACACTACAAATAATTCACTATCTGCTAGTAAACTCGCTCAGTGTAATTATATCTACTAGCAACTAGCAGATTGTGATAAATCTAAGAAAAAAGTTTAAAGGGGGGCTTGTTAGCTAGTAAACTAACCTTGTGTCATCATAGATTAGTAGACATCTCTATCTATTGATAACTAGAGCTAGCTGCGAGTATTTCAATTTTCTACAAAATGTCGACAGAATTAGTTCGCTATTGAGCGAGTGGAAAGTTTTGTGTGTCATCATCACAATCGCAGTCGTCGATTCGCCCGCTATTAAACTTCCGGCTAGTAGCTTGTAAACTCGCCCAATGCAATCGAGGCTTAACGAGAATACAATTCACAAATGCAAAATCTTTTATTATTCGTACCACTCTGGTTGTTGAATCCGAGACCTCTAAATCCAGTGTAAGGGTAGTACAGCGCTGAGAAGAAGATGATCATTCTTTTCCAACGTCAATTAACCTCGTTCAGTTTACATAAGTATGAAAAATTCTAATATTGTATACTTACTTATTATGTACTTGGACTTTGCTACGAAAAATAAAACAACATTTTTTTAAAGATAAGACCGTCCGGTAAGGAAAGAGCACTCAGCGGCCACTCCAGACCCTGTGCAGAAAATTCCCGTTATGAACTGCGCTGCAAACCGTTATCTTACTTCAGCGTACTTACTTTTCTGCGCAGGGTCTTACCGGACTAGGCTTTTACTCCACGTCGTTTCTTCACATCCGATAAAAGGGTAATATCTATATCTAAAGGTATGCAAAACTTTGTTTTTAACAATTTACTGATTAAGGCCCATTAACCGGTGGCCGAGAATTCAAATTGCAAAACCTTTCCAACAGTACAGGGCGGTTCCGGTGAGAAAGGTTGATTATTACTCCGTGCCAGTATTTTTAAATAATAACTCAGTGTAGATTTTATTTCATTCAAAATATGCAGTATACCTACATTGAAGTTAGCAATAAAAATAAAAATGCTCAAACGCGTGATCATAAAATTGTTTACTTTTTGTAATTATTTTTTGATCACAAGTATTTATAATTTTTCAATAATATATAAACAAAATCAGCCTTACTCATCATGAAACCGTACCACGGCTCTGTAGCGTCGCGGTAGCTACACAGTGGAGGGGGCCTACACTGCTCAGGGTAAAAATCTTTACTCATCATCATAATGTTTCTCGACAGCTGTTACGATTTTTTTACGGTAGCAACACTGCTCCAAAGCTGAAAAACGCGGTCAATTTAGCATTTCGCGGCGTGTTGCCTACTTCACGTTTATTCATACGTCAACATCAGTCAACACAACATATTATTTTGGTAAATCTATATTTAGACCTAAAATTTCCTTCCGTAAGTGCCGCAAATAGATCGTACCTTTTTTTTAACCTTTGTTGAGTAACAATTTCACCTAACCCGGTCTTGCTCCGAGGTTGTATCTTATTTTGCGATGATGAGTAAGACTGTATAAGTGTGAAAAAAAACTTAAATATATTAGTTTGTAAGACATTAAATAAAAAGTCAAACTGAAGGACTTTCGTCGCAAAACACGTGCGCGGATTTTATATTAATGATTTTATTTTAACTAAAACCAAAATACTGAAAAGTAGTTTCTTTAGACAATTTATAGATTTATTTTACAATGTGATTTGAAATGTTTGTTATGTGATACAACATGTTCTCTGAAAATTTAACAAATCTGCCAACGACCAACGGTATAATCTAATTACAATAAAAATTATCATAAATTTAAAAAAATTTAAAACATTACTTTACTAAAAAAACAACAATGTTTCGAAATCAGATTTAAAAATTACATATTTCCGGTTGTGTCTGGTTATTCCCTCATAAGAGAACAAAATTGATATTAATAAGAGAGAAAAAAAAGTGATCGTTAAACCACTTTTAAATTTGTTTTTGCCTTATTGCATGCACCTCGATCAAACCCTACAAGCAATCCTTGGCGTATTTTTTTCCGACAATGTAGAAACGTAAGTTTGTCAATTTGGTACCGATACCGAGCCAGTGAGACGGGCTAAGAAGATATAATTCATGTATAAACGGACTTACGTCTAATAAACAATAAAATAACACAAACTTAAAAAAAGAATTATTATAAGATTAAAGGAGGATTAATGAAAGCAAAGACAAAAACAGAGATAAACATTTACAGCCTTACTAATCATGAAACCGTACCACGGCTCTGTAGCGTCGCGGTAGCTACACAGTGGAGTAAGCCTACACTGCTCAGGGTAAAAATCTCATCATTATAATGTTTCTCGATAGCTGTTATGATTTTTTTACGGTAGCAACACTTCTCCAAAGCTGAAAAACCCGGTCAATTTAGCGTTGCGCGGCGTGTTGCTAACTTCACACGTCATTCATTTGTCACACGTTTATTCATACGTCAACATCAGTCAATACAACATATTATTCGAGGAGCTTCAGCGAGATTGATCTGTGTTTGTTTACCGTTTCTAACGCAATTATAAACACTATCTCACCTCGTTTCTACCCCAGTATCGTATGGCACAAAGAACTTGGAGATCGGTAGACACTTTGCCACCCCGTTTATTATTCACGTCCAAATACGGCCGTACCAAATCAATCAAACGTCTCATGTTGACTTTGGTAAATCTATATTTAGACCTAAAATCTCCTTCCGTAAATGCTGCAAATGTATCGTACCTTTTTTTAAGCTTTTCCGTGGCCGTGCTGCACGAATGCCGCGAATACGGTCAATATTTGTCAAAGCTCCGTTCAAAACGTCAAGATTCTCATAAAAGTTCGCCATTTCGTCAGTTACAACGCACGGGGTACTGAGTTAAGCCTGGTGATCGGGTGGTTTAAATTCCGACAGCTACAGCGACGCTGTAAGAACACGCGCATGTGCGCGATTAATCCACCATGTTGAGTAACAATTTCACCTAACCCGGTCTTACTCCGAGGTTGTATCTTATTTTGCGATGATGAGTACGACTGAATAAATATCGTCAATTGTTTAGCGACCGTGTAAAATCATTTAGACTTAAACCAAAAAAGTCGAGGTCTTTACTTGAGTTGACCAGTCTATACATTCTGGTGAATAATATTTATAACTAGCTTTTTCCCGCAGCTTCGCTCGCATGGTATTAGGGGATTCCCACTCAGTCTCCTCCACCTTCCCTCTCCCCACTCCACTCCCCCCCATCAATCCCCCTCCCCCGCCACCCACCTCTCCCCCCACTCCACTCTTCAATCCCCCTCCCCCACTCCCCCTCCACCCACCCCTCCCCCCTCCACCTTCCCTCTCCCCACTCCACTCATCCATCAACCCACCTCTCCCTCCCCCTCCTTCTCCACCCGCCCCTCCCCCACCCTATACCCTCCCCACTCCACCACCCCCCACCTTCCTCCACCCCTCCCCCTTCCTTCCCTCCCCCCATCTCCCAACCCACTCCGCCTCCTCCACCTTCCCTCGCTCCACTCCACTTCCCCATCAACCCCCTCCCCCTCCACCCACCCCTCCACATTCCCACTCCCCACACCACTCCCGCCCATCCCCCTACATTCTTCCCCTTTCCCATTCCTTCCCCCCCTCTCCTTCCCCTAACCCCCTCCCCCCACCCTCCTCCCCTTCCCCTACTCCCTCCACCAACATCCTCCCAACACCCCCTCCCCCCCCCTCGTATTCCATACATTCATTCCCGATATATTCAGTTTTCAAACTGCTCGCGTGCCACTTATTATAAATTTTTATACAAATTTCATAATGCCAGAACTCAACGGTAGTTTTATACAAAATACCGAATAAAAAAAAGAATTATCCAATTTGGTGCAGTCGTTTGGGTTTATATTTTATTAAAAATAATCAGTCGTTTGGGTTTACGAAGGGATCAATGACGCTAGTTCCTCGGAGCATCTTCCGTTGTAATACCGGTAGAACAAGGATAGCATTCCCACCTGTGCTCTAAATATTGCAATCCGACTGTTAAGATGGGAGAATCTATCAAACGGAGTTTCTGCACAGAGTCGAGAGTATTTTTCAGGTATTTTGGAGCTCCAGACCAGAGCTGGCTGCCAAATTCAACCGTGGGGCGCTCTTGTGATTTGTTCAGGGTTAGTGAGTTAACCATAGAGACTCGTAGAATAAATCAGGTGAGAACGTGCCATTATATTTAGATGAGAAACGAGGCGAAAATGGTTCCACTTTTTTATTCATTGTGATACCTTGCTTGCATTTGTAGCTTTACCCGAAGAAATACATGTCTGCACATACCTACAGATAAATAAAATAAAAGAATGGTCGACACTCACCTAAAGCTCGAACAGTTGCTGCTGGGCGAATCCTCGCCTCCTTTGAAGTCCTTGCCGGCGGGGCTCTCCTCCGACCTGGCCCCAGAAACTGTCACCCAACTATCAATCTTCTCCCCCTGCACCAAGGTCACAGAGTCCATGGAATTGTCACTACCGTTGGTCACGAAAGAGCAACTGTCATTACTGTTTTCAGTGTCCCACTCGGACTTGTACTCCTTGTTCTGTTCGGCTTTCAAAGATCTGATCACCCCAACACCGCCCCGGCTGTAGTGTTGCACTATGATGGAGCCTTTACTCTTCACGATTACCGGTTGGGTCGGGAGAAGCGGAGAGTGGAGTAAGGGACCTGGGGATTGAACAGAGTTTGAAGGTGGGCTCGTAATTTGTGATGAGGTTGTTTGTTGGGTATGTGATGAAGATGTTTGTTGGGTAAGTGATGAAGATGTTTGTTGGGTAAGTGATGAAGATGTGGTTTGATTTTGTGATGTTGTTGTTGGTTGATTAAGTGTTGTTTGTTGATTGAGTGATGAAGATGTTGCGGTTCGGGGTGACACTTTAGCAGGAGGCAGGGTGATGACCGACTCCACGCGTGGGGCTCTCTGCTCGTGGGCAGGCCCGATTACCGGAACAGCCTTCATAATCACTTGGCTCACCGGGGAAAGGGTTGTGCCGATTATCACCGTCATAGGCTCGTCGTCCGCCAAGTTTGATTCTTCCATTGTAGAAATCTGCAAAAAAACATTCGTATTATATAGTTGTCATGTAATGCCTGTTAACTTTAAGTTCATAGATAGTTAGGTAAAAATTTTGACGTTTTTACTTAACAACGCGGTACTTTACAGTTCTTTAAGCTTATACTGAAATTTTCTGATGTATAAAAAACTAAATCGTTTGTGCATACTCCATGTTTCCTCCATCCCACTCTTCTGCCGCTGCTACCCGAATTTCTACCGATTTCTTACATATCTCCCATAAACATTTGAAGATTTTAAGCTCTTAAAAAAATATGTTATTTTTAAAGATAATATCTATACATTCCCCAAGCCGAAACGCAAATTATATGAAATTCCCGCGATAGAAAAAAATCTCAAAGTATACTCCGAAAATTTGTTTGTTTCAGTTATTTTACAAGTTATATGTACGAAAGAAATTCACAGTGTTTCTTTAAATGCTGTTTTAGACAGCACCCAAGAGATTTTTGCTCTATTTTAAACGAGTCGTGTTTTATTAAACATTTTCACAATTTTTGTATCGATTTTATCGCTTTAAATATTAGCGCGCTCCTCTAACATTCGTAATTACATATCTCTCCATCTTCTTCTTTTCGGTGCCTAAACGCCTTGTTCACTCCTTTCTCAAGACCCTCCACACAGCATCCCCAAAAATGACATAGGCCCCGAGGAAAATTATTTTCCTCGGATATGGATACGGATTTTGTCTTTAGAAATGAGGTAGGGGAGACCTAGGAGAGTTGTAACAGAGGAGAGTTGTGACAAAGACGATTTCTCCCTACCTATAATAGTTAGCGAAATTGTAACAATGCTCGTTTGTCGCTTTAGAAACGCGCTACTTCACTCAGTACCCACCGGCGGCGCACAAGAAGCGGTTGCGTAATTACGACGTCTGCATGCAAAAAAATGCGAAAAGTAAGTTTTTCTTCAAAATTTTGATTGAATTTATATCACGTCTTATTACAAGTGCGTTGTTGTGTTATTTTTTCTTAAGTTGTATGATTATTTAAGTCTCAAAGCGTTGCATTGATCTTTTTTGTTTGCATCGTGTTTAGAAAATATGAATCATGGAACGGACGGAAATACGGACCAAGTAGTAATTTTGAGCACCTAGAAGAGTTGTGACAGCCTGTCACAACTCTCCTTTTGACTTCATTTTTCTGCTGGGTTATTTCGACACTTTTTAAAATTAATTTACGTTGTCCGTATGTGTGTTTGTGCGTTAGTATATGAAGGTCAAATCTTGAAAGTGCAGTCCGCAATAAAAGCTTGTCTCAAAAGAATCATTTTCGATAAAAAAAAATACTTGGACTTGTAGTGTGATATTGCATGCTGGATGACTACTTTTTTGTTTCAGAATGCCTAATAACTATACACGAAAGAATGGTAAAGGCATTGCTAATGTCTAAACACTCAAATAGTCTAAATACAAAGCTGTCACAACTTACCTCGGTACCTGTCACAACTTACCTCGGTGATAGGAGAGTTGTGACAGAGGGAGTAGTTGTTATTTTTGTTGATTTACTCGAAAACCGTAATACTTTAATTAATTTTGATGATTGTTTTGGAAAGGGAAGGAATGGTGCTACCTTAATTTACATAGATCATAAATACGGAATATTTCTTGAGCGAGATGTCTCTTAAATTAAAAATTGTCACATCTCTCCTAGGTCTCCCCTACTTAATGTTACGAAAGGGAGTATGTGTGATGTGCCCCCCCCCCCCCCCTCCCCCCCGCCCAAATGTGGCTAACTCCGTAAATTTTGCAGGCCAATTATAAATAAAGTATAATGTAATGAAACCCAAATTAATCCAAATATAGACTTCAAACTAACAACAACAAACCAATTTGAAAACAAAAGTGAAAGTTATTTATTTACGAAGTTATTGAATGAAATGTTCTACATTCTGCATAATCGGAACTTTTGGGCGTAGTGATTGGAGCACGGATAATTTAATTAAATAACACATATTTTAAATATCAATTGTTTACAATTTGACAGGCGGTTATGGGTACGATGCCCAGGAACCATTTATTTGATAACCAACACCTAGGTTACCCCAAGAGGTTTAGTGACTTAGAAGGATTACCCGAGTTCATGTTCGGGATGAGTTTTGGCAGCGGATGCGTCTGTCCACCGACTGGTTGAGGGAGTCATTTTGACCACTCAGGGATTCACTGAAAACTTCGCTTTGCACCACAATGGGTGGGATGGATTCATACATATGTCACTCCTGGACACATTGGACTCCCAGATTCCTACCCACCCCTCATACATTTTTGCAGAACTTACTTTCCTTCCTTTACCAAAAAAGACCCTCTACACAGCATTCCCAAAGATGACCTCAGGGCCTACTGTATGGAGCTAATGTAAAAATAAAACACCATGGCAATACCCAAAACGTATATCTTTAAATGTAAGTATGTTAGTTTTAAATCTCTAACTTTAAGTCATTTGTATGTCATTAAGTCACTAGCACTTTTCCATGCAAAATCATGAAAAGTTTACGGTAGATACACGGTACCAGCAATAAGGGCGTCCAATCAGCGGTTGAGGAAGTTTTGGGAAGGAATAGGGAATGAGGGGTGTATAGGAATCTGGGGCAAGGAGTGACGGACGTATGAATCCATCCCTCCCACTGCAGTGCAAGGCGATGGGTCTAGAGTCTGACTAGAGAGGTCTAGATTAGGTCTCCCTCAACCAATCTTTCCCGATCCGGACCGCCACTCAGTGGATGGGTAAACGTATTCACCTCCAAGACCTAGACCCCTAATTACTTGACGCTTATTTCCTTAGGGTCTTCGGGCATCTCCCCCAACTTCCCATTTAAAGTATCTAATTTTCTTTTAGTTTCGGGCTTGAAATTCAAAAATAAAATAAATAAATGTACGTTTCTTTACGGCTTAAGGGCATAGTAGCAAAGTCTCGCTTACGGCACACGTCCCCAGAGCACTACCCTTTTTATTTATATTAACGTTGTCATTTTTTATACAGGTGTTTGCAGAATACGCTGGATGCAACTTCCCAGCATTCCGCCTCGCGTCTTGTTACCCTACTGTCTTATGTTTACCAATATCTTACTAACACTCTATTGCATTATGTACATTCTGTAACCACTTGCATACCGCTTCATAACACCGTATGCACGGGTATTTGGAGGTCTAGCTTTATTCATTTAAATGTAGAATCGTTCTTTAAAAAATTAGAGTCCTTGCAAAAGCCTTGCAGGAGTAACCACATGTTACTTATACCAGGACGGGTAAGTGATGGGCCTTCTCCAAAAAAGACCAAGACAAACCTCAACCCATGAACACGGGCGCCCCTACTAAGTCACCAAAAGCGAACCACTAGGGCAAAGTTATCCAATAACTAGTTCCCGGGGCGGCGGTACCCATAACCGCCTCCGAAATTGAATTATTCATTTGAGATTATGTGGATACTAGTTATTGGAATGACTCGAATAATTGTGACATTTTAATGTGTTATTATTTATTTAATATACAGAAATCAAATATATATATAATAATATTTTGAAGACATTTTAATGCTTTATTATTTATTTAATTTACAGAAATCTAAATATATATAGTACCTATTAGGTACCTAATGCAGTGGAATTATTTAGATTAGTATCGTTAAGTGGCCATTAACTTAATGAGGCAGAATATTTCGAGAAAAATTAAGTCTAAAAGGCAGACGGGGCCAATCTTCAAATGCTGCGAATACTTTATTTTTTTAAAGGTAACTTTTTTTTGCTTTTATTACTTTCAACGAGGAAAAAACACATTCTGGAAAGACTGAACAAGCCAGACAGTTCATTAAGCATGGAAAAAAAAACACATTCAGGAAAAACTGAAAAGCCATACAGTTCATTAAGGCTCTGCAACCGGGGTCGAAAAGAAGAAGATGGAGAGATACGAAATTAGGAATGTTAGAGGAGACAAAATCGATGCGAAAATTGCGAAAATGTTTAATAAAACACGACTCGTTTAAAATAGAGCGAAAATCTCGCGGGCATTGTCTTAAACAGCATTTAAAGAAACACTGTGAATTTTTTCATACATATAACTTGTAAAATAACTGAAACAAACGTGTTTATAATCATTTTTGGAGCATGCTTTGCGATTTTTTTCTATCGAGGGAATTTTATAAAATTTTGCTCTTCGGCGCGGGCAAAGTCTAGATATTATCTTCAAGAATAACATATATTTTTTTAAGAGCTTTAAAACTTACCGTGTTTAAGGGAAATATGTAAGAAATCGGTAGAAATGCGGGTTGCGGGCCTTTAAGCATAGACAAAAACAAATTCAGGAAAAACTGAACAAGCACACAGTTCATTAAGCATGGTAATACATGGTACATTCTGACAAAAATGACAAAAAATACAGTTCACTAAGCATGGTTAAAAACACATTCTGGGAAAACTAAAAAGTTCAAAGCGTGGTATAAAAGCATATTCCGCCAAAACTGTATAAGCCAGAGTTCAGTATGGTGAAAAAACACATTCTGGGAAAACTAAACAGTTCAACGCGTAGTACCTATTATTCGTGATTTTATTATTATTAGGCGTGATATATATTCCGGCAAAACTGTTTAAGCCTTCAAGAGTTCAGTATGATAAAAACAAAACTGAAAAATAACAAGTGTGCTTTAGACCACACGACTGAAGTAAAACTTCATTAACTTATATCTCAAAAACTTCTGGGAACACTAAAAAATTCAAAGAATTGTATAAAAACATATTCTTATATTATATTCTACACGTATTGAAAAACTGAATAAGCCGTGCAGTTCATTCACGGTATAAAAACAGATTCTGGCAAAATGAAAAAACCCATTAATAGCCCTTAACAAAATACTAAAAGTACTGGGGGGTGATGGTTGGGGTGGAGCTAAGGGGGAGGGGGGGGGGGGTTTAAAGGTCCTTTTTTCAGTTTTTCGTTAATAACTCGAAAACTACTGCCTCTAGCGAAAAAGTGTTCAGGTACTAAATTATCTACATAAAATTCACAACAAAAAAGGTTCTATAAACTTTTTTGTTAGGATCAATGCTTAAGGAGATAGGGATATGCTACAAGGTTGATTCACTTGCTCAGCGAGAAAATGACAGCAGTCGGGATTAAAACAACTGTTGCTACAGGGGATGCTGATAGGACTATTGTGAGGTGTGGGTTGGATGAAGCTGCTCTACATTCAAATGTAGCAATAGTTGGGGAGGATGTGGACTTGTTAGTTCTCCTCATTGGATTGGCACCACCATCAATCAATATATATTTCATGAAGCCGAGCCGTGGGAATGTGGAGACCAAATTGTTTTCGGTGCGACAACTTTAACAGCTTCCAATCGCCAAAACGATTCTCCTTCTCCATAGCTTCTCCGGATGCGACACCACCTCGGCGATATATGGAAAGAGTAAAGTGGGAATCGCTAAACTCTTCACAGAAAATCCTGGCCTCACCCAAGACATTTCACCAATATTCTCTGATCCCTCAGCATCACCTGAGAATATTGAACAGGCTGGCGAGAAACTTTTTTTTGCTGTATACAAAGCGCCTGCTCATCAAGACAACCTAAACAAACATCGGTACTGGCATTTTTCAAAGCGTCAATGAAGCCCAAATCAGACATGGCCACTCTTCCTCCCACCAGAGGAGCTTCAAAGCAACACTCGCTCAGAGTATATCTACCTACAGGTAATTAAATCCAGTTACATATAGTTTTTAATACTGCTTTCTTATTACAAATATTAATTTGTGATGAATGCTTACCTTGGTGTCATTACTTTTTTACAGATACAACAGTGGCTAGGCAACCCCCTACCACCCATCCAATGCGGTTGGGTCAAGGGAGAAGATGGGATCCTTAACCCAGTTAACACGAACGACTCCGTGGCATCTCCATTTTGAACACGATATTTTGCCGATGCACGACTGGGTGTGGGATGCGCTGCGGTTGCCGCAAAGCAGGGATTGCCTGCTCCGGTGCCTGCGGCTGCCTCGGCTCATGTATGAACGGAGCCTCCGTCGAAGACAGCATTGATGACGATGAAAGTTTAGATTTCGACGAAATTTAATGTTCAAGGTACATCCTTAAGCACTAATTATTTGATTTTTTAACAATAAGTATTTCATTTTTACCGACAAACATTTCATTTTTAAAAATTAAAACTTTTTTTTTTTTTAATTTTACATTTTCCCCCTCCCTATCTCCTTAAGCATTGATCCTAACAAAAAGTTTATGAAACCTTTTTTGTAGAGAATTTTATGTAGATAATTTAGTACCTGAACACTTTTTCGCTAGAGGCAGTAGTTTTCGAGTTATTAACGAAAAACTGAAAAAGGGACCTTTAAACCCCCCCACCCCCCTACCCCTTAGCTTCACCCCCACCCCCCAGTACTTTTAGTAATTTGTTAAGGACACCTTCCCCTACAACTGTGCCAAAATTGGCTTCTACATGAATTATTTCCCCTATGTGGTATTTTTTGGTCTTCGTTGCCTGGGCTATTGGCTTCTACATGAATTATTTCCCCTATGTGGTATTGTTTGGTCTTCGTTGCCTGGGCTATAAGCAACATATAAAAAGTTCATTAAGAAGTGATAACCAGAGAAAACCGGAAATATGTCATTTTTAAATTAAATTTTAGATGCATTGCCTCTTTTTCACAAAAAAACATAAATTGATTTCGAAAGATTGTTCTTTTATCTAATAAAAGTATGTTTTAAATTTTGAGAAAACAGGTTTATTTTAAGTATAATAAGGTTATACCATAGGTCGTTGGAAGATTTGTTAAATTTTCAAACAAAATTTTGCATTATACAACACACATTTCAAATCATATGATCAAGCAGTAAAATAAGTCGATAAATTATCTGGGAAAGCTATGTTTCAGAATTTAAATTTTAGTTTAAATAAAATCGTTAAAAAAAGATCCGCGCACGTGTTTTGTGACGAAAATACTTCAGTTTGTCTATTTATTTACGGTCTTACAAAGTAATATATTTAAGATTTTTTCACATTCTTATTTTGCTTAGACATTATTGAAAAATTATACATACTTATGATCAAAAAATAATTACAAAAGTAAATAATATTAATAGTTTTATCATCACGCCTTTCAGCATTTTTGGATGTAGGTATAAATTAAAGCAAATTTCGAATGGAATAAAATCGATATTGAGTTATAATTTTAAAAAGCTGGAACGGAGAATAATTAATCTTTCTCATTGGAACCGCCCTGTACGATCGTAAGAACATCTTTCGATACGATACGATTGTACCACCCCAGCCAGGAGCACTCCTGTCCCGGTGAGACCGGTACACCAGGGGGCACTGATTTGTTAGGACTGGAAAACATGCTCTGAGGATGGGAAGGAGGATGGAGTTTAATCGACCGGTATACATAGCAACCTAGGAATGAACTTGTAAATAAACAAAATCGAATGAACCTGAAAGCAATAAATTTGTTTGACAAAAAATGGGGTTATCGAATAATAAATATATCTTATCTTCAGCTTCAAGTGGCGTCTGGGGTCGCACCGCTCCAATTTTGTTTAGTCTGAGGTCGCAAATCACTTAACACCATAATTATCGTTGTCTCTCGGTTCATTATAAATTATAAATATACTAACGCTTTAGGCACGGTCCGTTTTTGAATAATTCAAACGCAGGGATTGAATAGATTTTTACAACACAAACTTTCAATGAACGTAACTTCTTTTAGAGGATAGATAAATTTATGTAGATTGTTATGAATTGTTATGTAGCTAATTATGTAGATTGTTATGCGTGCATATGACAAAATTCAGATTTTTAACTTGAACAGAACAGAAGTTATTTGAAAAAGGAGTCAGGAGCAAACCAGACGCGTCCTCTTCCAACCAAGCACCACTTGATCCAGCTAATTTCGTCGAAAGATGTTCTTACGATCGTAAGAACATCTTTCGACGAAATTTGGATTCTCGGCCGCTGGCTGGACATTACATGAAAATTCTGGCAAAACTGAACAAGCCATTAATTTATGTATTAAACTTGTGGAGGTCGAACAAAGGTCACCGATCTGCAGTCGTCCGGCTATCCGATTGGTTCCCTAGCAACCAATCGAATTCAATCGCAAGTCACAGAACTCTCCTCGCGCCGCAACGAAAACCACCGATCATTCTGCTTTCAACTCCCGGTCAAGACTCACTTGCATATCGTGTTTGTTCGCCCTTTAACATTAATTATCATTGTTGATATTTAACTACAGAATGGAATTATATGTGTCTGTTGGAATTCGTTAATAAACTTGTAAGTATTGTACCGACATTTTGCTTATTTGCTTTACCACACACCTAACAAATGAAAGACTCACATCTATAAACTCTAAAGAGTTACACTTCACATGGTTTAATATAAACATACACTACATGTTTACATTTAAATTTAAATATTAATTATTTCTAATAATTATTATGTAATTAATTTTGACGTCAATACATGATTACATAATAAAACGTGTAGATGATACAAATTCAAATTAATTTAATATTGAACGGTTATTGGTAATTCGTCAGACGTTTCTTTGCCGTAGGGTTGTAGTAAAAAAATATGATTTCTAAGTACATACAGTGGGTTGCCATATTAATAGGAATACCTATGAAAAACGTGTTTTTTTTCACTTTTGCATTTGAAAAACAAAGGTTTTTATGATTTTAGGTACAGTTATTATTATTTATTAAGAAGAACATTTTGTTTGGATAATTTAAACACCATATTTGTTCATAACCTGCATTTTTTTTTGTTAAATAATTTTTAAACATTATCGCACATAAAGTTAATATTTTGTAATACTGCTTTTAGTCGTAACTACCGCTTGTACAAGCCGTGGCATACTCTCATAGTCGTGCTTTGCGCTTTAGCGCAGGAGAGTGATGCCACACTCGCATGAGGGTTTCGATGAGCTGCTGCTTGGTTGTGATCACAAAAAGCTTTGTTGTTGTTAGTATGATTGTGCTTCATTGAAATATAAATTACTTAAACCTGTTTAAATTTTTAATTAATACTCTTTTAAAACGCATTGAAATTTTATTTTGTAATGTTTTAAAATGAATAAATAATTGAATTGAATTCAATTGAATCACCTCCTTGGCAACCTCACTCTTCGTGAGCTCACACAGGTTTTCAATGGGGTTTATGTCAGGGGAATTCCCCGGACGAGGTAAAACCTGCACATTTTTTTCAGCCAGTGACAGTCCTGACTTATGGAAGTGCGCGGAATCGCATTGCTGACCACCAGGGAACCTTTCACCGAATTGAGGAAGCAACCTATTTTCCAGCACTTATCTGTACTGATACTACCTCTACTATTCTTGATATTAATAGATGATATTCAAGAGTTCATCCAAAGTACTACTTGCTTGCTTTGATATGCGACTTTCAAGAATGTTTAAAATTACAACTTGATTTAGACGCAATGGGCAGATGAGAATAAACATTTCTTTAATGTAAAAAAATGTGTCACTGTGTGTCCAAAACCCCGATTAAATTTGATTATAAACTAAATGATGAAATATTGTCATCAGTGAAATCCATAAGCGACCTCGGGGTTACATTTGATCCCAAACTTACTTTTTCAGATCATATAGTGGAGCTGACACCATCGTGTTGCAAACTTCTTGGATTTGTGATAAGAATAAGTAAACAATTTTCAAAACCCGAAGCAATGACATCGATGTTCAACTGCATTATACGATCAAAATTAAAATACACTACTGCTATTTGGGCCCCATACCAGCAAAAATACATACATTTATTGGAAAAAATTCAAAACAAGTTTCTAAGTTATCTTTATATGAGTATGCATGGTGAATACCCGCGATTTATGCATCACCCGGATTTGCTCTCTGAAACGCGCTAAGAAAGCCTCTAATCTAGAAGGAATAGTCCCTTACAGTAACAACTTTTAAAATTATAAACTATTACATTGACAGCCCATACCTCTTGGAATGCTATAAATTGTTCGTATCGACCGCCAGGGTCGTCACTCATCACCACGATTTGCTCCGTATTCCACACAGCAGAACGGACGTTCTGGCCCAGCATAGCATGACAAGAGATATGGTGCTGCTAAATGATATCTCTAAGTCTCTTGACATTTTCAACATTGGCCTTGAAGGTTTTAAGAGTTATTTTAGGCAAGAACTCTATAATATATATTATTTTAAAAAAACATTTAAAGTTATGTATATGCTACGTATATAGTAATAAGATTATAAAAAAAATTGAGTGCAGTTTACACGTGGTAGAAGCAGTTTAAACTTTACCAAAACAATCTTGTAATCCACTACTTGAACCAATACTTGAAAAGTGAGGAAATGTGGCAGAAAATCAAAGCGACCAATGAGCGCAGACCTGGCGTAATTTCCGTTTAATATCTCAACCAATAGGAGCCTTTAAAAATGACACCATAATCAAAGCGGCCAATAAGCGCAGTAGATGCGTCGCAGGTGCAGTAATCGGCATTTCGTTTCATCCGAAATCCAAATCACAGCGGGGCTGTAGAAGTTTAAAAAAAAATTATGTGGATGCGCCCCATCCTATTGGAAGAGATGATTGATCATACCAAGATACTGCAAGGGAATTTGATCGTCTCCAAAGGTACGAGTAGTCCGGATGGAATATCGGTCGTCGCGCGTCGGACGAAAGATGGTTTGTCCACCAAAATTTGGAATATGGACTCGTCAAAGAAGCGTACCTAAAAAACCATAATCAGACGACTGAGATTTTTTAAAAGCTTCAAAACTACAAAAATATTAATTTCCTACCCTCCAGTCCCCAATAGTTCGGTTTATATGTGCTTTGCCCATTCTAGTCGATTTTTCCTCTGAGATTTTTTAGCTGGCCGATTTTGAATGAGGTCCTCCTCAGCCAATCACCTCTGGACTGCCCTTTGGGAGAACCAACCAATTTTAACCAATTTCGCTTATCACCTTCTGTCAAAGCGTCATATTTGTCAATCCCATATTTCAAATTTTAGAATTAACAATATTATCTTCAACCAATTAATTTTCCATATTATGGGCAACTACCCTTTTTTATTGGAAACAATCATTCTAAGAATTGGTTTGTTTTCTGGATAGCGTCTCGGATAAATGTATCCATATGTAAACGCGAACGTCCCGGTTAGAGGAGAGGTCTGGGTTCGAGTCCCAGTTGTGACCTTTGTCTTTTTCTGTGTCTTGTTCTCTTTCATATTTTCGTTCAGATTATTATTGTTATCTTCTTCTTCAATTATATTAAATTGATAGGAATAACCTTCAAAAGTTATAAAATAGAGATTTTCTTATAAAAAATTAATAATTACTTACGTTTTCGCAGAGCTGAACTGATCACGTATATTTATTTACGAGACTCTCGATCACGCGTTTTCACAAAATTGCTGTCCAAGTGGAAATAACCGAAATTTTTTTAGAGATACGATACTTTGCTAGTGTTCCCATTTTTTAAAAGAGTCAGTAGTGATATCAGCAGCAAAAATAACGAAGGAATAGCCATGCAAGTTATTTAGAAGTATAGACAATGTAAACACAAAAATCACAAATTATTGGTACTGTCCCTATTAATATGGCAACCCGCTGTAGCTGACTAAAGATGTCCTTCGATTTTAGATGTTTCTTGTCTAGATACATAAAAAGGATCAACTCTCCAAAAAAATTCTCCGAATGAGGAGTTTCAATGAAAAAAGTTCTAAAAAGTCACTAATAATGATCTTGTTTTGTGAAAGTTTGTGTATTTTTTATCCCGCATAGACAGGAGGGGGCGGCGGGAAAATAGTCGAGTGAAATGCGGAGTTAATCAGCAAAGCAGGGGGTCGCGCGTGTCCTTTCAGGCCTACCCCGCAATCTTTCTTCCCGCAATGTCAAACAGAAGCCGTTATCTACTTTTGTCAAATCCACCAATCCATTGAAGTGGATTAAACGTACGTTTAATATGGATTCTATATACGTGGGCACATTGATAAGCACTTCATCCTCGCCAACGCAATTCAAGCAGTGCGCCTGGACACTGACGGCCAAGATCTTGTTCAAGTGTATTTATTTACATAATCAACATATCATATCATTGTTACCATAGCAGTTAAATATCCCTTTCAACGTCCGGATGTTTACGGTATCATCATCGCGAAACAATGCCGCCAGTATAAGGCCAGACACTAACAAACAAGATGGCCGCCGATCTTAATAAAAATTATGATGTTTTTAATTCAAAAATTTTACCCCTGTACGGCAGCCAAATAAGCCATTTATAGTTGTCGCAAACGCAATTTAAGCAATACCGTGTGAATAAAGCCAATACACTAACACACAAGATGGCCGCCGATCTAATTCAAAAATATATTTTTAAATGACGGATTTTTTTTTTCAAAATTTACAAAACATTTATTGTAAAAATAAACAGTAGGTAGAAAGGGATAGTAGATACAGATAGATATAGATATTAGATAGCTTGTAGATATATTATATTTCTTAGAGAATTAAAAATAATTAGAGCACTTAATATAATATTACAGTGTGTACCTATATGTACAAATGGAAGCAGAGATATTTAAGGTGCCGTAACCGCGCTTAAAAAAAAAGAAGATGGAGAGATATGTAATTACGAATGTTAGAGGAGTGCGCTAATATTTAAAGCAATAAAATCGATGCGAAAATTGTGAAAATGTTTAATAAAACACGACTCGTTTAAAATAGAGCAAAAACCGCTTAGGGGTTGTCTAAAACAGCGTTTAAAGAAACACTGTGAATTTTTTCATACATATAACTAGTAAAATAACTGAAACAGACTTGAACTTAGCGATTTTTCTCTGTCGAGGGATTTTCATATAATTTGCGTTTCGGCGTAGGGAATGTATAGATATTATCTTAAAAAATAACATATATTTTTGTAAGAGCTTAAAATCTTAAAATGTTTATGGGAGATATGCAAGAAATCGGTAAAAATTCGGGTAGCGGCGGCTTAATTCACGTAAAGTATTCGTTCAGGGCAGGCATGCCAACTTGCAGCCCAGTTGAAGATTTTTTGCGGCCGAAAATGAAGTTTTCAGCTTTCTATGTTTTGGATTTTGGTATTCATACAAAAAATAAAAGAACGTTCTCGTAAATCAATCACATTTATAGATAAGGTTTTTGATTTATTGTTTAAAAAGTGCCAGGAGCATGGCCGCGGCCGCACTAGGGATTTATTTTAGCAAACAATTCCAACCAGTATATTTTTTTCCGCACATTTCTCGGAAGATCGAATGCAACTGACCTGATTTTAATAAGTGGAGGGTGAGTGCAAAGGACATACATGGGCGAGAGTAGTCAGTGGACGCCGAATTAACGGTAATATCCGCCATTTACCATCCCCCCTGCCCACCTAAGCTCAGTAATATTTTTGTTGGCCCACCAAACGATTTGGGTTGGGTATCCCTGTTTTAGGGTGTAGTGACATTTGTTTAAAGGGAATGTTTTTAGTGATGATTAAATATGTAGTATATCGTGTAAATGTTTAATGTTACGAGGATGTTTGTTATCATACCAGAGTCGTCATGTAGTCAGATCCTTGTTTGTTTGGTTTCCTAGTGGTATTAATTAATAAGTTTTCTGTTAATCTTGTCGCGTGTTTGGGAACGTTTTAGTGAGAACTTTTCTGAAGATGACAGTACTGATATACATACCTAACTCTGTTATGTATGTATGTATAACTGACCGTCAGAAGTTTCAGCTTTAAAAAATTACTCAGGTTGTTATCGTCGCCAATGCACCTTAAGATGATTATATACGTGAAATCCTATTTAGATACTATTTTGATTAATCTTTACGACGAATCGGCTTACAGTGTGGACATCAAAAAATATGCTACGGATAAATCGAAGCTTTTACTAGCTTTTCTATGTATTGGAATTTCAATAAAATTATTATTTACGTAACAAAAAATATAAGCGTAAACCACCAAAAAAATGTTTTTTCATGACTTAACTATGACTTAACTATGAACTTAATACAAGAAACAATTTTTTTTAAATACCCCTTCATGGCTAAGACCATTTTTGAGGTTTTCCATGTTCTAACTTTTTTTCGTTCTTATAAAATTATGCACAAAATAAATAAAAACAACTTTTTCGCTTACTTGCCTCGTGCAAAAAGACGCTCGATTTTAAAATTTTGCAGGCGTGAGATTCGAAATATTTCTAGCGTTTATATTCCTCTTAAGCAATGCCACCGGCATAAGGCTAATTGCTGGCAACCAATGTGGGCGTGGATCTAAGTAGATCGTAGGTTCAAAAATAAATTAATGCCCCGAGTCCAACAACAAAAGCACCGGATTTAGAAGCGATCATTATCTTTATTTATATTTTTTACGGTGGTCTATCTTCAATTTAACTTACAATAATCACAAAGATCTTACTTATCTGCTCTTAGCGGAAATTGGACATGGACAGAAACGTTGATACCTGAACGACCAACAATGCAATCCAAAATAGCCGCCCTACCAAAAAAAAAAAATTCCAATGTCGTCAGTCATAAAGATGTGCTTTCTTTGTGTGCTATGATTGTAAACTGAGCTTAGCGAAGTCCTGTTTTGACTCGACCACTTTGCATTTCACCTGTCTGTACATTTGTTTGTGTGTTTCGTGTCATACACGAGCGTCGCGACTGTTGCAAGCTGTCAAGTCGCAGTAATCAACATTACGCGAAGTATGCTGTTCACAGAATTGTTTATTTTTAACGCCATTTACATGTAGTTACATTATCCTGGTAAGTTGTAAGAAATAAGTATAATAAGATAGTTGTAACATAAGATTATAATAGTAAAAAGACCGGAAGCACTAGAGCAGCTACAATTTCAGTATTTAGTTACGGCGTTTTGAGTGTCGTTTTTATATTATCATAAGTAATTAGTAATTGTCAGTATTTAAAACATGAAAAGTTAGTTTGAAATCATGCTTATAAAACAGCAACCCTTTCGTAAACCGATGGGGTGTTATACAAAAACTAACACAGTAAATACAACGGTTAAAATGTGCATGTGTAAAAATAAAATGAGAAAAAAAGAGTGTTTAATTCACACGCGGTAGAAGCAAAATTTTCAGAAAACTAAATTAGGCAAGAGTCGAATTCTAGTGCAATTTTTCCTGTACATTTGGTCAAGTTATTAGTACCTACCTATGTATACATGTTTTCTTCTTCAGGGTCGCTAGACGTCGCTTTCTTCTGTATTTTCTTTTGCCTGTTCATTTTGGAGTGGTTTGAAGATTTGATATTGATTTTACAAAAAAGTTTTTTTTTGGATTTAATAGGATTCGATTCTTGGTCTACTGATGTCCGTCAGGCGCTTTATACCACTAGTCCAAAGGAGACTTGCGTGGGACTGTGGATTAATCGTACTATATTGGAACCGAGAACCCGTGCTATAGATAAATATTTTATTGCTATCTCTTTCTCTCGTGGGCTAAATCCTATATATGTATGTGTTTGTCTCTTTTTAGTGGTGCTCGTTTCCGTTTCATCGAATTTTAAATCACAATGAAGCTAAAAAAGTTTTCACTTCAAAATGTATAAATTAGAAATAATATAAATAAGAAAACATTCAAACAGTGTCGTAACGGTTAACATCAATAATTGAACAATGCTTATTACCAAGTCTGTGCAGGCTTTGAAAAGGCGAATTTTCTAAATAATTATTTGCTGACGTACGCACATTATAAAAAGCCGTCTGTCCTTTATCACGGGTAGGTAAACGCAAGGTAATATGGCTCCTTAACTCCAGGGCGTCCAATCCGCCATTTGTTATGCGATATACTAAATCGCTCACTGTGTATCATGACTACAAACCATTAAAAAAATATAATTGACATATTCGATTAGAATAGAATTTTATTATTAACCAGCTTTTCCTCGCGGCTTCGCACGCATGGTATTAAGGGGGCTTCCCTCCCCCCACCCACCTCCCCATCATCCCCCTCCCACTCTCCAACCCCGCACCCCCCCTTCCCCCTCCCGCATTTATTTGAAGTACTCCCCTAATAATTTGAATCGAATAAAGAATTATAGATCTCACTAATCGTGCCACCTTTTGCAATTTTTAATACAAATTTCATGATGCCAGACCTCTAGCCCATATGTTATTCTGATGTATGAGCTATATTATTGTTAAGTTTCATTAAAATCCATTCGGTGGTTTTTGCGTGAAAGAGTAACAAACATACATACAAACTTTCGCCTTTATAATATTACTAGCTTTTTCCCACGGCTTCGCTCGCATGGTATTAGGGGTTTCCCACTCCATCTTCCCTCTCCCCACTCCACTCCCCCCATCAACCCCCTCCCCTCTCCCTCTCAGCCCACCCCTCCCCCACTCCTCCCCCCTCCACCATCCCTCACCTCACTCCACTCATCCATCAACCCCTCTCTCCCTCCCCCTCCTTCTCCACCGACTCCTCCCCCACCCCATACCCCTCCCCACTCCACCTTCCCCCACCCCTGCCCCTTCCTCTTCCTTCCCTCCCACCTCTCCCATCCCACTCCACCTCCTCCACCTTCCCTCTCTCCACTCCACTCCTCCCATAAAACCCCCTCCCCCTTTTCCTCCACCCCTCATCCCCTACCCCTCCACATTCCCTCTCCCCACACCACTTCCCCCATCAACCCCCTTCCCCTCACCCCCTACCCCTCCCCACACCCTCCTCCATCCTTCCCCTTTCCCCTTCCATCCCTCCCCTAACCCCCTCCCCTCACCCTCTTCCCCTTTCACCAACACCCCCTCCCCCCCCTCCCCCATCTCACCTCTCGCATTCCACACATTCATTCCCGAAACAGTTTTCAAACTGCTCGCGTGCCAGCTATTATAATTTTTTTATACAAATTTCATAATGCCAGAACTCAACGGTAGTTTTATACAAAATAACGAACGAAAAAAATAATTATCCAATTTGATGCATTAGTTCGGGTTTATGCGCATACATACATTTCGGTGATTTTTTAGGGTGAATTGCCTAATTAAAAAAATAAATAAAACATCGTTTCCAAGACGACAATTGGTTTGCTTTTTTCTGACGTTTGCAATAAATCGATTTCGTTAGGGACAGAAAACGTATGATAAATAATTTCATAACGCCAGAGATCATTCATAACGCCAGAGCTTACCAATATATATAGCCTGCAGACCTCGCAAATAATGTAGCTTTCTATTAGTGAAAGAATTTTTAAAATCCATTCAGTAGTTTTGGCGTGAAAGAGTAACAAACATACATCCATACAAACTTTCGCCTTTATAATATTAAGTAGGATTAGTATGATGAATTTGGATTTTAACAGTTTTGTAAAAATTTACCCCATTTTTTTCCAGTTAGGAAAAATATATTCCATTGGAATATAATATGCACAACTTATTTTATTATTAATTTATTTGGATTTTAACAGTTTTATGTTAGGGCCGATTTTTTTGTCTATAGATTGAACAATTAACTTATTTTTCTTGTGTAGATAACATCCGAACAATCACAAAACTTTTCCGGTAGTTCCAAAGGTACTTAACGTATGTTCGAGAATTTTATGTAAGACGAAGATGCAGAATGTAGTCGTGGCTTATTTTATTTGGAGCAAACCTTCGACGGCTTTCCGCGGGACCTGTGACTGTTGTTTAGCGGGAGACAATTCAGATTATTTATTACTAGCTGGGTTACCCGGCTTCGCTCAGGACAACATTCGAGAGTGTTCTGGAATGTTTCATATTGATGTTCCCGATTCCCTATTCCCGAACATTCCACAATTTTCCAGAATGTTCCGTGACGTTCTGGAACGTTGTGGAATGCTCTCAAATACTCTGACTGGGGTGTCCGGCTGCGCTCAGGGAGTTGATGTGAAATTGAATTGACGTTTGAATCCTTAACGGATCTTGCTTTATATACCCCATATGGGTAGCCCCATACAAAAAAGACTTAAAATGGTCCAGAATAATGTTCCAGATCATTCCACAACATTCAGGAGTGTTCTGCAATGTTCCACAATGATCTGGGATGTTCCGGTATGTTCCTGAACGTTCCATCCTGTTCCCGAACATTCCAGAATGTTCCGAGATGTTCTGGAATGTGGTGGAATGCTCAAGAATACTTTGAAATGTTTTGAACTGTTCTAGAAATTTCAAGGAGGCGAAACTTCCAGCCCTTATATCTTTAAAAGCAAGCCCTTTAGGTGAAAACGGGAAATTTCTTCACGGATTGGGGATAGAGGGCTACCACACAATATAACTCCCGTTATCGTACTGGGATTCGTCTTTGAGTTCTAGCGGCATGCACATTGTACACTTTTTGTATTAATATATATATATATATATATATATATATATTTATTTTTTTTACATAATCTCCACACAGGAGGCCCTGAGGAAAATAATTTCCCTCAGGGCCTATGTCATCTGGGATGCTGTGTGGAGGGTCTTTTTGAGGAGAGGAAGGAATGAACATTGGTCTTGAAGAGACTCATGTTGTAGGAAGGAGGAAACACAGAGGCCGGCAAATCATTCGACAGCCGAGCTGTTGAACACAAGAACGACCCGTTCTCATGTGACAAATGTCAACCGTGTACAAATGTTGGGCACGCGTTCGGCGTGTTTCCCGACTATGCACCGGTGCCGAAGGGATCAATGATGCTAGTTCCTCGGAGCATCTTCCATTTTAATACCGGTAGAACAAGGATAGCATTCCCACCCGACGCCTGTGCTCTAAAGATTGCAATCCGTCTGTTAAGATGGGAGAATCTATCAAACGGACCGCCCGTTTCTGCACAGAGTCGAGGGTATTTTTCAGGTATTTTGGAGCTCCAGACCAGAGATGGCTGCCAAATTCAACCGTGGGGCGTACTTGTGATTTGTACAAGGTTAGCAGTTGTGTACTATTAAAGTATCTGCGGGCCCTGTACAGTACGCCCAGCTTTTGGGAGGCTAACTTTACTCTGGCTTCGATGGAGCCCCCATACCTGAGCTGGTCACTTAGGGTTACACCAAGCATATCAATGGAGGGCCTGTTCGGAAGATTGCTTCCGTTGAAAGAGACTAGATTTTCATTTCGATCCCTTTTAGACGTAATCAGACAAGATTGGGTCTTTGAAACATTAAATTCAACGAGATTATTTTTATTTAAATAAATGAAGACAATATAAGCGAAACTCAATCGAAAATCTGGAAACAGAAAAATCAGAAAAACATATTGACACCTCTGGGACTCGAACCCAGGACCTCTTGCTTTCCGGGCAAACGCGCTAACCACTGCGCCACGGTGTCGATATGAAATTCGGTCATGTTTAACTGTAGCATACTTCGACTAAGAACCACGTACATTATCTTCATTTTCTTTTTAACGCATATATTATTGGCAAGTATCTTTATGTATGATTGCAAGATTCAAACTCATTTATTGTGTTCATTTATTTAAATATTACAATTTGAGGTTTTACTCATAAAGTTAAAAATTAAAAATAAAAAGATTATTTTTACCCCAAGAGAAAACACTCTCGAGGTAACCGTCCATTCTTTGCTTCAAAGCCCTACGAGCTGTTGGAGTTTGTGAGCCCTTTGGGGGCTTGTCAAACAAAAAGCTATCATGAACTGTACTGTCATCCGCGTAACAGTGAATTGAAGATTAAGATTATTCAAACATCTAGAACTTTCCAGAACCTTCTAGACTCACCGACACTCTCCGCCACTCATTTCTGAAAGCTTCTAGAACTTCTAGAACATCCTAGAGCATTAGGGAACCTTCCAGAACTATCAAGAACCTTTTAGACTCACCGACTCACTCCATCGCTCCTTCCAGAACTTTCTAGAGCTTTATCGAGCCATCTAGAACTTTTCAGAACCTTCTAGACTCACCGACTTACTCCGCCATTCCTTGCAGAACTTTCTACAGCTTTATCGAACCTTCTAGATACACTTAATTACTCCGCCACTCCTTCCAGAATTTTATACAGCTTTATCTAACCGTCTAGAACTTTTAGGAACCTTCTAGACTCACTGACACACTCCGTCACTACTTCCAGAATTTTATATAGCTTTATCTAATCTTCTAGAACTTTTCGGAACCTTTTAGACTCCCCAACATACTCCGCCACTCCTTCCAGAACTTTTTACAGCTTTATCAAACCTTATAGAACTTTCCGGAACCTTCTGGATTCGCCGACATACTCCCTCACTCCTTCCATAACTTTGTACAGCTTTATCGAACCTTACAGAACTTTCCGGAACCGTCTAGAATCGCTGACATACTCCTCCACTCCTTCCAGAAGTTTCCAGAGTTTTATCGAATTTTCTAGAAGTTTCCGGAAATTTATAGAGCCTTTTTGAAATTTCTAGAGTCTTCTTAGAACTTTCAGCCCTTATATCTTAAAAGGCACGCCTTTTAGGTAAAAACGGGTACCCTTATTCCCTAGGGGGGATAGAGATTTACCACACCATATAACTCCCTTGATCGTACCGAGACTCGTTTCTGAGTTTTTGCGTTCCGCATGTTTTTTTACTTTCTTTTATAATATATATGGATTACCGACGCCTGCTGGCAATAAATAATATCGACATAGCTTGCTAGCAGTTCATCCGGAAAAAAAATATTATGTGGAAAATGGAAAACAGAAAAATATTGGATATTTGTAAAGCACCGACTTAACCCTTTTTCACGGTATTACGGGAAATCGATATTATGAAATTTATGGATAGCTAAGGGTAATCACGGCACAAGCACATAACAGATTTGAATAAAGCGCACTAAGGCAGCAACTCAACCGGTTTCTTATTTTGGCTGATTGTTCCTTGAGTTATTGTTCCAAATGGCACACGTGGGTAATTTGGCCACACATTGTCAGAGATAGAATAACTATAAGGAAAGTAGGAAGAAGTAGGGAATGCAATCTCGACTCGAGATCGGAATTTTCGGGATTTCGTTAATTTAAAGAAAATATTATTTGAAAGAAAACAAAAACCTTTATTTTTTAATATTAATAACTAAATAATGAACAGTTTTTTTTTTAAATTAAAATATTCAAAAGAACAGTAATTATAGAAATTAATTACGGGTGATTTTGAAAGTAACTTCTTAAAAAACAAAGTGTATTAAGAGTGCTATCTGCTAAACGACATCTAATGCCCGTTGCCATGTACCCAGCTGCTGTAAATGCCATCTCCGACTCAACACTAGTTGGCAGCAGCGTGACTAAGCAATTATATGCAAACTGCAAAAATCTCCCCCTTGTTCCTCCACACTCAAATAGATCCATTTCTTTTTTATGACTGACTCTAATTTATCTAAGCTCGTGGATACACGCGAAAAAGGACTTTTAGATACCGTCAGCCGTCACTAATATTCGTAAATAGTCGAGATAGTTTTCTTCCTTCGATCGACACTCCCGCCCGACCGTCAGTCACATTTATTTACACACACGAGACTCGCGCCCCGACTGGACGTGTGTGTGTAGCGTCGCTGACTACTGCCGCCCAATCCCGTCGATCTCGAACGGGTTCTCGTCATATTATGCTTCGGGATTGATCCCGAAAAATGTCACGAGATCTCGCGAGATCGGGATTGCATTCCCTAGGAAGAAGGGAGATTCACGTACATAGATTACAAAACCATGTAGTGCGGAACCTTGCTCTGTTTCATATTCCATAAATCTACCCCTGTATTATCAATTAAGTAATTCAGAATTTGTGTTTCTCATAATAAAATGACCAAGTTATTGGAGTTTACTTCTTTTTGTCGCTAATATAAATTCACAATTCTTAGTCATTCGAAAAAGAATTTCTACAATGGTTACTCTCTCAGACCAACCACGACGCGATCGACCGGGTAAAATCCCGTCTTGAAAAACAAAGACAAGACAAAACATTCAGTTATTAAACATCTAAATAGACGTACCTACTCGAATGGAAAAAAAACCTAATAACCGTCCCGCTTCCTGTTGCCAACCTCCGCGAATCACAGTAACAAAAGTTTGGTTTCAAAAATATACCTAAGAACATAATATAATAAAACACAAAAAACTTTCCACTTAATATATTTTTCACTGTAACCGGTTTCAGCCTAATAAAGCCATTTTCAAACTGGTACAAATAATTTTGAATCTAGAGTTTATACATGTACATAACACATAACATATGGGGGAGAGGGAGGGAGGTAGTCTAGAAGGTTTTATTAAAATTATATGGTTTTTCCATACTTGTTGCCATATGGTGGAGAGGGAGGGTGGTAGTCTACAAGGATTTTATTAAAATTATATGATTTTTCCAAATTTTGTTGTTGCCATATGGTGGAGGGGGGGGGGGTAGTCTACGAGGATTTTATTAAAATTATATGGTTTTTCCATATTTGTTGCCATATGGTGGAGAGGGGGGGGGGAATCTACAAGGATTTTATTCAAATAATAAGGTTTTTCCATAGCACTACCATAGTTATAATTCTTAATCTACAATTCAAAGAAAACCATAAAGACAACCATTCAAAATCGAAACGTTACTTGAAACTGCTTTAGCCTTATTTGTTAATCAGATTTAAGGGCCCGCAATCCGAATTTCTACCGATTTCTTACATATCTCTATATGTACGAAAAAATTCACATTTCTTTAAATGCTGTTTAAGACAATGCCCGCGAGATTTTTGCTCTATTTTAAGCGAGTCGTGTTTTATTAAACATTTTCGCAATTTTCGCATCGATTTTCGTCGCTGTAAATGTTAGCGCTCTCCTCTAACATTCGTAATTTCGTATCTCTCCATCTTCTTCTTTTCTAGCCCGGTTGCGGAGCCTTAAACAGCCTGGTACTTCCTAACCTTTCTCTTACCCATTCTAACACTCCTTTCAGCCTCACTACCAATATACACTACACACTACTCACTATAATATACCAATTATAATTTGGGATGCCAAAGTCTCACTGATTAGTCAGTAGTGAGCATTTGGGACTCTTGGGAGGTATTCACATAAAATAAATATAAATAATTGCTTTGAAAGACCGGCAATATGAAGTTGGACTTAAGGATTTAAATTGGCAACATAAAAGAAAGAATTGAATGGGGTGACATAATTAAGAATTTTAAATTAAATCTGGACATAACATTATATTCTCGCTTTCTGAGTGTAATTGTAAATTTCTAGTTGTAGAGTTTATAAACAAAGGGCTGGTCTAGTCGCGCATTTGGCTTTTTTTTCGAAGAATTTATGTCGGATGCGATATAAAAAATCGGTTTATTTAAAAAAAAGGGTTAAATGACAGCATCATAATATAATTAAGTATCCAACCCCACTTTAATTGTTTTGTTGATTAAACATAAAAATGAATATTTTTTTTCAATGTAAGTACCTACCTATTTATTTTTTTTTATTTTTATGTTTTCTGGAAGGCAATTACATACATATACATATAAATTTTCCCCCTCGTAACCAATAGATTTCTTACCACAGTGAGTATGCATGGTGTTTAAAAGTATAGCATCGTGTTGTCGTATAAAGTGTAGATACTTGGACGCTTTAATGAATTCTGTGTTTGTAAATGTTAGTTTATAATTTATTTAATACTAGCTGACCCAACGAACTTCGTACCGCCTCAGAATCAATAGCTGTTGAATTAAATTCAGTTTTTTTATTAAGTTAAAAATTACGCAATGAAGCAATTATCAATGCGCAACTGTCCGTGTTTTTTTTGTCAGTATCAGAGATGGCGTTGTGTACGGATTAATATTTTTGTGATTTTCTTACTTTTACAATTACTTACGGAAATTCGGGAGGCGGATTCGAACTCGAGAACGGCTGAACCGATTTTGATGATCTTTGATTTGTTGGATTTGTCTCCGCCCCGGATAGGATAATAACTATTAAATCTGCATGCGCATTGTTTGTAAATTCTTTACATAATTACTTTTTGTATATGATGTTGCATTGGCCACAACATCATATACAAAAAGTAAAATAAAACGATCGGACACAAAACTCAAACCATGGATCACTACTGGTATTCTCCAATTATCAGAAAGCGTGATAAGATTCACAACTGTAGGAAAAACCCCAGTGACTATGCATCTCTCATATTCTACAAACGTTATAGAAACAACTGTAAAATAATAATTGACAATGTTAAAAGGGATTATTACAAAAAAAAAAAATCAATGAAGCTACCGATGATAAAAAAAAAAATTGGAATATCATAAAAGATATAGCCAATATTAATAAAACTGACACACCTATTGTTAAAATTAATATTGAAGACCAAACAATACATGTAAATACTATAATTTACTATAATAGATTACTATAATTTACTATAAAATTCTGACCCTGAAAAAATATCTAACCATTTCAATCAATTTTTCTCCAACATTGGACCCAACTAAGCAAAAAAAATTTTAGACAGAAACAGCATCTCAGAGAAAGATCTTGCAAATAATATACCTATCAATAATCTGAGCTATAACCAGTTTCACTTCACTCCCACCACTGAACTTGAAATTATAGGATTAATAGCATCTCTTAAAAACAGTAACTCGACGGGAATTGATCATATCTCGACAAAAATAATCAAACACATTCAAAATTACATGGCATCCCCTCTTAGACACATAATCAACTTAGCTTCAAAACTGGCATTTTTCCTAACTCCCTAAAACAGGCCACATTAATTCCAATCTTTAAAGCGGGAGACAAATTATTTATAAATAACTACCGACCGATATCCTTACTAAGCATAATATCTTAAGTTGAAGAAAAAGCGGTGAAAAATAGACTCTGTAAGTTTCTCGAAGATAACAAAATATTATCTGACAATCAATACGGCTTTCGCAAAGGTAGAAGTACTTCAGATGCAATAGCCGCCCTCACAAAGATCGTTTCCTATAATCTTGACATTGGTCGCAAACCACTTGCTGTTTTTCTCGATCTCGCAAAAGAATTTGATACGGTCTCACATCCATTACTGCTAAAAAAAACTGCAGCATATTGGAATAACTGAAGTAGCCTACACATGGTTTGAAAACTATCTATCAAACCGAACACAACAAACTCTCATCCAATCTGACAAAATACATATAAGCAATAAACTATCTGTGTCCTGTGGTGTACCCCAAGGTAGCATACTAGGACCAATTTTATTTCTTATATACATCAACTTACTATGTGCCATGAATATTGGTGGAAAAATATTATCATTTGCTGATGACACGGTCTTAATATTCGAAGATGAAACATGGCAATCAGTTATTAACAAAACTAATAATGCTCTAATAAAAGTAAAGCATTGGCTTGACACAAACCTCCTCACACTTAACATCGACAAAACACAATATATAACATTTTCCATACGCAAATACAATATACCCAACAACTGCCCTAAACCAATCATCCACTCGTGTCCACTCAATTTAGACAATCCGGAAACCACATCTAATATTAATTGTACGTGTTCGACCCTCAAATCATCAAAAGTAGTTAAATATTTGGGAATAATCATAGACAACCAACTACGTTGGGAAGCTCACATCGGTGACACAGTAAAAAAAACTTCGTAAACTCTGCCATATATTCTGCTCCCTTAGGTCTATCTTAGATTTACAGACTCTAAGAAGCGTATACTTTGCCCTTTTCCAATCCATAGCAACATACGGTATAGTGGGATGGGGTGGTTGTGCTGAAACCATTGTTAGACCAATTATTTTAGTTCAAAAACTAATTCTGAGAATTATGTTTAAATGTCAACCTACTCATCCCTCAAATGAACTCTTTGCAAAAATCAGGGTCTTAGATATTCGACAGCTATTTACTAAAACAAGCATTTGTTATATACGAAAAAATAATCTACTAATTGCTCCACAACATCAAGCACACACCCGCTTTTCATCAAACCTGGGTTGCGAGGTCCCAAAAACTAAAACCTCATTCACTCATCGACAATTCTGGTTCATCGCTCCTAAAATATATAATGCTTTGTAATTCTAATTCTCTTTTTATAACACGTGAACAACATTGGATTTTCGAAAGTGGACGAGCGTACTTTAAAGAATTCCTGAGTTCTTAACACTACATTTTAATTATTAATTTTTGCATTTCAAAATTTTAATTTCCATTTCCATTTTTATTTCTATTTTTCTTTAAAATGTTGTTATTTTTTTTCTCAAATTTTGTTCACTAAATTTTATTTATTTTTTAATTTTAATTTATTTACTTATATGTTTTAATTTATTTATTTGTATAGAACACTTGAGTTCTTAACATTTAATCTTTATTATTAATTTTTGCATTTCAAAATTTGAATTTTCATTTTTATTTCTACTTTTCTTTAAAATATGATCTTTTTTCTCTATATTTTTCACTTACTTTTAAATATTTCATAATTTTTATTTAGTATATTTAATCATCTGTTTTAATAAAATAGTATTTGTATTAATTTAAATAAATATTAAATATACTACTACCATAACACGGGCATGAGCCCAGTGTGGTAGCCAAAAAAAAAAACAAATATCTGTAACTAATAAAAAATTTATGAAATAATAAAATAAATAATAAAAAATAAAAAAAATCACAAAAGTTAACGAAATAAATAGTTATAAAGAAAATTATTTTCCCCATACATTTTGTATGGAACGAATTCTCCTATTTTGAAAGAACTGCAGCAATATTGTGAGGGGTATAATATTGAACTGTGCATGAATTCCAAACATTCAAAAACGTCAAATGTCAATGCGTTGATTGTTGTGCATTTGTTTTTAATCATATAATGCTGCCCTTCTTTCTTACACACTCAATGTCAGTAGTCGAAAATGAGACAAATGGTGAATATATGTCTGCACACCTCCAAAGGAAAAATACAAGAATTATAATAAATCTCTGAAATGAAACGTATTTTTTTACATAAGCTCCATACAGGAGGCCCTGAGGAAAATAATTTCTCTCAGGACCTATGTCATCTTAGGGGATGCTGTGTGGAGGATTTTTTTAAGGAATGGGGAGGAGAGAAAGTTCTGGGAAGGAAAAAGGTATGAGGGGTGGGTAGGAATCTGGGGGTCAGTGTGTCCGGGAGTGACGGACGTATGAATCCATCCCTCCAACTGTGGTGCAAGGCAATGGGTCGAGAGAGTCCGGCTAGAAAGGTCAAAAGGCCTCCCTCAACCAGTCTCTTTCGATCCGGCCCGCCATGCAGTAGGTGGGCAGACGCATCCACCGCCAAGTCCCGCACAAAAGACACCCCATGAACCCGGGCACCCCTGCTAAATCGCCAAACGTAGCGAACCACTTGGGGTGACCTATGGCAGAGGTGTTGGTTATCCAATAAATGGTTCCCTGGGCGGCGGCACCCGTACCCGCTTCCTTTCAAGAATTCCCGTAAGTAAGTGGAAAAGTAAGAAAATCACAAAAAATATAAATCCGTACACAACGCCAACTCTGACACTGACAAAAAACAAAACACGGATAGTTGGGCATCGATAATTGCTTCATTGTGTAATTTTTAACTTAATAAAAAATCTTAATTTAATTCAACAGTTATTGATTCTGAGGCGGTATGAAGTTCGTCGGGTCAGCTAGTAGGTAATAAAATTCAACAAAACACAATGAAGTTATGTCTTAAATTACATAGGACGGCCACTTATTTAACTTCAGTACAATAATAAATTTCTGTAATTTTGGTATTATAGATTCTTGTACGTCAAATTTCTTTTCAGTAATAATTTGAATTAAAAATGTATTCAGAGAATAATATAATAGAAAATGGTTTCCTAAAGCAACAAGATTCTTTGAAACTCAAGGCCCTTTAACTTAACATTGGGTTTAACCCCCTCAGTCTATTTCCGTGGAGAGGGGAAAGTTTATCAACTAGCAATCCGGAGATCGCTAATAAATAAATTATATATGACTAGCTGGTACCCGGCATGCGTTGCAATGCCATTTAAATAAATAAATTAATTCTTCCTGCATGTCCTTTCCCGTGCGTCCCCGTTCCCTTCTACCTTACCCCCTTCCACATTCTCGTCTCTTCCCTCTCCGCGAACCCCACCTTCCCCTGCCTTTCCTCCCTGCCGCTAAAATATATGAAATATTCACATTTTCATTTATTCAAATTTCATACCGCCAGAGCTTACCGTTATGAACAGGCTGTGTTACTCGCTGATAATGTAGCTTTCTATTGGTGAAAGAATTTTTTAAATCGGTTTAGTGGTTTAGGCGTGAAAGCGAAACAAACAAACACGCGCACTGCATTTATAATATTAGTGTGGATGGATTACTTTGATTCATTTATAATAATGAATAGTTCATTTGCGGCACGTTCCAGAGTGGAAAATACTCTCAGTATCGCCATGGTATAAGACCACCACCATTCAGAATTGAAACGTTGCTCGAAATGACCACAATCGTTTTTGGTGACCAGGTCTGAATAGCCAGGTCTTCCCCGCCCTCCTTTCCCCACTACCTTCAGTCTCACAACGTATCCCAAAGGGGGTTGCCATATAGTCTTACTGGCTCCAGATGGCTGGGAGCAGTTGTTCGGTATTCATATAAAAAACCTAGCGTCATTTCCGTTTCATATCTCAACCAATAGGAGATTTGAAAAAAAATTGACATCATATTCAAAGCGCCCAAGAGCGCAGTTTGATGCTTCGCAGGTGCTGTAATGCATCATTTCCGTTTCATCCGAATTACAAATCACAACGGGGCTAAAGAGGTTTCACTTCAAAAATTCCAGACTATTTTGGAAAGCATGTGCGAAAAATCTGCATTTTTCCCAAAAACACAACAGCTTTGTTACATAAATTATCCCAGCTAATATTCAGTTCTAAGCATTATTGTAGTCCATCTATTATGTAGAATAATAAACAAAAGTTGGGTTACGCTGTCTCCAGATGTGCATTATTCAGTTTTAATGTTAGGGATATTGAAAGAAGGGTAAATTCTGAAAAATCAACCCTTTGAATGCATGGGATGTGGATAAGGACTTCTCCCCGCAGCTCAGAAGAGAGGGGTATGTGGGTAATGTTAGAAGATGTCGGAAGAAGTCGGCACTAGTGAATCCTTCGACCAGGGTATACTTGGTCGAAGAGTGAATCAAATCAATATCAAATACAAAAGAGAATCCATGTCAAGAGTAAGAATAAAAGAAGAGTATGTATGCATGTGAATGAGGGCAAGGTATGTATACCATTTGGTATATACCTACATATTCGGTGTGATTAGTTATAAATATCAACAATTTTCACAAATATACGCAGATATTTTCAGTACAATTACGTACCTGTCCCTGGATATCTTTCTACACACATGTATGGTGATAGGACAACTCGAAAATGTATAACTTCATCACTCTTTTGAAAAGTCATTATAAAAGTGATGAAAAAATATATTTTTTTTTAATTAATGACTTCAAGCGGGTGTTGAAATGCCACGTTGTTGAGTTGTTATGGAACCATAAATATTATGCACATCTTAAAATAAAAATGTGTCTGAAAATCAGGTATCGGTGTCTCGGCCTCTAGAATTTATATTATTTATTAATAGATCGGCACAGTGGGATTAAAGGGGTTAAGATAGGGGCCTGTTGGCCTCGTCTTTATAAATGTCTCCTAAGTTTGATGAAATATTTTTTATGAATGAATAATGAAGGGGTGCATCGTGAAAACGGATTCACATAAGCTTTTTTGCCCAGACCATTGTCGGACATATGGACAGAGGCGTTAAGGACTGTATTCGCTTTAGGGTATTCTGTTACTTCAGTGTTTTTTCAGTTCATGGTTTTGTCAAGCTATTGTAATAATTTGTGAGTATCACGTTACTTAAAGCGTGTGTTACGGTTCACTGGGCTAGCTCTTGAAAAGGATAAAGTCATACGGATGAATGAAAGAGGGTATTCATTATGAAAATTGTGATCGGGCGAGGCGAACGGAAGTGGAGACGTTTACTTCAGTCGTGTGGACTAAAGCACACTCGTTTTTTTTGATCGTAAGTAATTATCATTTTTCAATAATGTCTAAGCAAAATAAGAATGTAAAAAAAATCTTAAATATATTAATTTGTAAGACCGTAAATAGATAAACAAAATAGAGAAATTTTCGTCATAAATAAGTGTTCCGATATTTTTTTAATGATTTTATATGAACTAAAATTACAATTTTGAAACATACGCTTACTGGATAACGTATTGATTTACAATAATGTATGATTACATGGTATGAAATATGTCTTGTAAAATAAGATTTTTCGTTTGAAAATTTAACAATCTGCCAATGACCTATGGTATAACCTTATTATACTAAAAATAAATAATAAAAAAATCTCAAAATTTAAAACAAGCGTTTACTAGATAAAAGAACAATATTTCGAAATCAATTTATATTTTTTGTGAAAGAGTCAATACGTCTAAAATTTGATTTAAAAATGACATATTTCCTGTTTTTTCTGGTTATACCCTCTTAACATATTACTAAAGTGCTCTGCCCTGTTGCCCAGCCCAACTCATGGGCCCGAACAGGAGGCAAATAATAATCATCACTATTTCACATTATTGCGCCCCATACAGATATCTAACTGATCCGATTACACAGCAAGCCTAATGATGATTTTGAGTTGTGGCGACTTTAGAAAACATCACATTTGGGTTGCTTCTTATTTTATTTTTTGTTGACATTTATTTATTGACCAGAAACGTGGTGTGTAATGAAATATATGACCGGGCGGAGATTTTCCATCCCAACGTTTTCCTTAATTTCCTCTCTGGATTTTGACACTACTGCAAATTTAAAAAAAATGTAATGTAGATATCGACCACTAGCGTGTCGGTACGTTTTACTTGTTTTAAAGTTACTTCATATAGAAGATAGGACCCTTCCAGCACCTTATTTGAAATCCATCAACAGACGTTCAGTATTCAAACCAGACAATGTATTTTTTTTTTAAAGACGAAGAGTATTTTCCTCTAAGAGTCGGTAAAAAAATCTTAAAAATCGGTCCAGTTTTAATTAAAGGAGAAAATAGGAGAATAAAAACGTCGATTTTGGTGATTTTATTTACGTATTATGAGCCTGAGGTGTACCTAGTTGTCCCTTTCGCTCAGTATTCGGGGCAGTAAAAGCGACAGTGACAGACAGCAACAGTTTGGGAAAATATAGTTACAATTTCTCGACGACCGCGACTTTTCCTCTGGATCACACTGAACCACGAACATGTTTTACGTGAATGACTTATTTTGGAATGAGATAAAAATAGACCGATAAAAATAAAAACAGTGTCCGTCCTTACAACTTACAACGAGTGCTCGACGTCGCATGGGCCGATGGACCGAGGGCCGAAGTTTTGATCCCATTGTCCTAGGTCCTAGAGGTCAAATGGGAATCAACAAATAGTCAGACATTCATTTAGGCAGCAAGGACATTCTCAAACTCTATTTTAATAGTAGATCTAACGACGAACTATGAATTATTCAAGCTAAATGTACGCTTTGTTTACGTCGGTTACTCTGTTTTCTCCCTGACTTTTAGGACAGGTATGTTGGTCTTTATGCTCGCTAAGAGAGATATTTATGTTTACGTCTGTCAAGTTGCTCTCTGATAGGATCCTTGGCAAGATAAGCCTGGTGATATGATGCCACTATTAAAAATATTGATATACCGGTCCACACCATTTGTTTATAATAATATATAGATAATGTATAGTACACGCTGATTGCTGGCAATCATACACATAAAAAGTGAGACGATCACACTAGCTTGAAAATCATATTACATACTGAGAAAGGTCTACTATGATTGTCTGCGAGGGTGAATGACCCCGAATTTAGGCATACCCGTAATGGAATATAATATCGAAATAACCCAATATATTCACAAAACAACATTAAAGTAACAATGCAATAAGTTATTCACTCGGTTTAGGTATTATTCAACCATAAGACACATTATTTCATCAACATAAAGTATGTATTGTAATGAAGTTTGCCTTCAGTTCGAGGCTAGCCTAGACAAGAATTGGGATATTTACCTTTGAAACGAACAGCTATCAATCCTCAACGAAGCACACGGGTATGTTATCCGACGGAACACATTTCGAAGGAACAGTTTTAATTCACGAAAGCAAGACTTTTCAATAAACAACTTGAAAGAACCTCACAGACACGCGAAAACAATAACGTTTGCTGCCATCTTGTACCGGCCGTGTATTTATTTGTTGACACTTGCACGCGCCATCTATGGAACGAAAACTGCGGCTGGAAGCTTTCGGTTTCTATTCAAAGGTGAAGTAAGTGGATGGTATTTTTTTCTGGAAATATTATTGAGCTGAATACACACACGTGAGCAATTTTTCTAAAGTTGAAGTCACATGGTTCACTTGGATGAAGGTTTACTCGATGAAATGTTCCATTATCGTTTCACCGCGTGTTCAGACGGTTCCTTCGAAGGAAGAGTTCACTCGACATTCTCGCTACGAAGTCGTCGAGCGTAGTCGCGGCGCGTATTGGAATTGCGCGCCGCGGCTAAGTTCGGGAATGTTAACGATTTCAATTGACATTTCCGATAACGTCGAACTAAATTACGAGAAATTGGCGATTCTTGTAAACAGTAAATAAATTTCAGCACCATAAAATGACCATATGGTTATAATAAACTGATATCTACCAGTATTTTTGCACCATGAAAATTTTTTTATTCCAAAATAGGCCTCGGCTTGCAATAAAATCCATATAAATGGAATGTTTATTAACGTATCCAAAAACTAAAAACGGTTTTGTAAAGGTGATGAAATATGCTTCCAAAATTTATTATTAGAAATAACCACGTAATTCTTTAAATAGAATAATTTTTAATGTAAACTTTTAAAAGTTAAAAAAAGCTCTCCTTGCTTTTATTCTAACTAAAATTACTGGTAAAAAAAAGATATAAAAACACACACTTATTTTGTTAGACAAATAAATTATAAACGTTTCAGTCACCTCACTTTTTTGTCGTTTCATATAAAAATAATTCATAAAAAATTCACAAAGTTTGATAATTTTTAATTCGATCAGAAACTTTGGTTCCATAAAAGTGTACATTCGTATTATTTTGTGTTTAATTGTTATATTGAATATATAGAGCATTGTTTTCTCTTTCCAATACCGTTTAGATTATATTTTTCACTATGACAGTAACGGAGAAACAACGATTTCTATAAGACGTGTAGGAGTTATTTCTAAAAGCGAACTAAACAGAGCATTTTGACGTTTAAGCCGCTCCGGCTACTCGTCCTCACGCCAGAACATTCTCGGCCGACTAATTCGCGAGTGAAAGACTGTTCACATGAGTGTTCAAACACATCATTCGCGTCACGTAATGTTAAATTCCGGTTGCGAGTGAACAGTGCCGAAGGAAGCATTCCAACATTGTTGGAATGCTTCATTCGGTACTGTCTCTCTTCACTTTCGTGTTCACACGGTTCATTTCGAGGGAAAGAGGCGGAATGAAATCTCGAAATGAAAGATAAATGAACCATGTGAATGGGCTATTACGACACTTTCCAAATTGGGGAACGTGTCGTTTATAATTTCTTTTAATCTTCTATATTGTGACCGGACATATCAGAATGAAACCAACTCAGAACCACCTCAGAAAAGTTATTAACAAAAATATATTAAAAAAATGGTTAGTAAATAGGTAAGGAAGGTAGGTTAAGCGTCGATGACACAGGGCTAGTTTACAATGTACTATCTGGGAAATTCACTATCTGTTAGTAAACTCGCCCAGTGTCATCGTGTCACTTGCTAACTAGCAGCAACTAGCAGATTGTTGACAATCTACGAAAAAAAGTTGAAAAAGTCAACTTTACTCGCCTACACGCTTGCTCGTGATTGGTTTATTTACGTTTCCAACGTGGCTTCCGATAAACAGCTGATTTCGACTGTCAAAAATCTGAAGAATTAGTTCACGTAGGCGTCGTTATTCTTGTTACTGGCGCTAAAAGCGACCTCAGTTTCCTACGCTTCTGAGCGAGTGGACAGTTTTGTGTGTCATCATGACAATCTCACCCGCCGATTTACCCGCTTTTAAAACTTAGTAGATAGTAGCTTGTAACTCGCCGTGTGTCATCGAGGCTTTAGGGTTATGGGCTATTTTAAAATAAAAATTTTCATAGCTTTTAATGACTTTTCAAAGAGGTGTTGAGTTGACTTTATTCTCAGTTGGCATGGAACCCTTCTATGTCGCAATTGAGTGAACAATTCAAACTTGCGAATTAACATTCGAATTAACATTCGTTTTCACAATATTCATAAACCGTTTATTTTAAAATGAAGTTGGTGTAAAACATTTTTTTTTAACAAAGATTAAACAAATGTGTTATTAATTAACAGATAGGCACATATAAATATGTAGGTAGAGCCAAACTTAAAACTCACCTTTTCAGACAGTCATATCCATAAAGTCAAAACCCCTTCACCTTCACCTTCACTGCCCACGACATTGTAAATAACTAATTGGGTAAAAATGTAATAAAATTCTTATTTGTAAGCTTTTGTAAAGGTCATTTCATAAAAATTCTCCAGCCCTAAAGAGTCCTAAATTCTCCAGTCATTTAAAATAAATATCAACTATACTTTTGCCACTAATATTATAAATGTAATCCGAGTTTTAGTGGTAGCAAATGTAAAATGTTTTATATAATGTTCTCCGCGTGCAAAGCCGTATCTTCTCCAAGCATAAACTTTGTATATATATATATATATATATATATATATATATATATATATATATATATATATATATATATATATATATATATATATATATATATATATATTTTACATTAGCTCCACACAGGAGGCACCGAGGAAAACAATTTCCCTAGGGGCCTATGTCATCTTTGAGGATGCTGTGTGGAGGGTTTTTTAAGGGAAAGGAAGGAGAAGAAGATATGGTATGAGGGGTGGGTAGGAATCTGGGGGTCAGTGTGGCCAGGAGTGACGGACGTATGAATCTATTCCTCAAGGCGAAGGGTCGGGAGAATCCGGCTGGAGAGGTCAAAAGGCCTCCCTCAGTCAGTCTCCTCCGATCCAGCTCACCACGCAGTGGTTGGGCAAACGTATCCGCCATCAAGACCTAGACAAACCTCATCACATGAACCCGGGCACAAACAAATGATCCAATTTTTATTATTGTTATTGTTAGTAGATAAATAAACAGGTTTTTTTTCGTTATTTGTTTTTGGGGTGTTATGCCGTGTTGCGCTACCTCCTTCTTTAGCCAACGTTTCGGACATCGTTGCAGTGTCCATCATCAGGGCAGATCCGGCGACACATCTACCGGATCTGCCGGATCTGCCCTGATGATGGACACTGCAACGATGTCCGAAACGTTGGCTAAAGAAGGAGGTAGCGCAACACGGCATAACACCCCAAAAACAAATAACGAAAATGCTTTTGTTGTTTTTTTTTCATTCATCCCTTCCCCTTCTCTTCTACTGTTTGAGCCATATAATTATTTCAAACTGTTGTCAATTATCATCTGTATCAAGTAATAACTGTAAATATAATTTGTTGATTTATCAACTTACACAACATAATTATAATTTTTTTATGTTAACAAAAATGCCTACTTAATTCCTAAAATTTTGAAACAAACTTTCCGAAAGAACGGCGGAATTGCCTTTACACAATGCTGACTTTATGAGTCAGTGACATCTATGAGCATTATTTCAAAGCTCGTTCTAATGTAATGGTCTGTTTGCTTCCCGGAGATTTAGTTGTTGCAAAATCGCGAGATGGCTCTTTAGCTTTGGTTCAACATTATTTATTACAAAGGGTAACAATTATTACAAGCAATAATTGTCAGCCTGAGACACTCATTTACATTGAAAAATCTTCCGAGAAAAGATACTTGCCGCCAACGGGACTTGAACCCGTGTCCTTCCGATTGCCGGTCGAATGCTCTGACCACTGAGCTATGGCGGCTTATCAAATACCCGCCAAATAATTCAATATATACTAGTGTTTCATTCAACAACTACTGCTTGTTATATTTTTTTTTTTTTTTTTTTTATCTTTTTTAGTATCTTTAGTATCTTTCTTCTATTTTTTTAGTATCTTTTCTTGGAAGATTTTTCAATGTAAATGAGTGTCTCAGGCTGACAATTATTGCTTGTAATAATTGTTACCCTTTGTGCTATGCATAAAAATCTTGTCTAAACGTTAGTTTATAAATTAAAAAATAATAATTAATATTTAACAAGTTTAAGTATTTTCCCAATAAATGCAGACATAATTTGTCTCGACGCCACCTAGCGAAGGATTTAACACTAACAATGTCTTCCTCGCAAAAATAAAGTTGGTTGTTTTCAGGTGGAAAAAATATAACAAGAAGTAGTTGTTGAATGAAACACTAGTATATATTGAATTATTTGGCGGGTATTTGATAAGCCGCCATAGCTCAGTGGTCAGAGCATTCGACCGGCAATCGGAAGGACACGGGTTCAAGTCCCGTTGGCGGCAAGTATCTTTTCTCGGAAGATTTTTCAATGTAAATGAGTGTCTCAGGCTGACAATTATTGCTTGTAATAATTGTTACCCTTTGTGCTATGCATAAAAATCTTGTCTAAACGTTAGTTTATAAATTAAAAAATAATAATTATTTATTAGATTGAAGGACGCTCTCTTGTTCCAGTTTTCCTCAATAATCGGAAATTCACTTTGTGGCATCATTTTAATTGCATAGGTTAAAAAAAACTTTTTTTTTAATGTGGTGGTGGTGGTATTGTACGCAAGCGTAGTACATGAATACTTACACGCACGTGCACGCACACACATAAAAATAAATATAGTATTAGGTTATGTACATTTTCATAATCTAATCCTTCTTTTTCTCCTTTCTATTTTCTACTTCTTGTTATAATTTTAAACATCATTACATCATCATCAACATCTGTGGCTCTACAACCCAGGTCGGGTCTTGGCCTCCAGCAGAGCCTGCCTCCATGACTGTCGGTGTTGTGCTGCGTTGCGCCAGTTTCGGATGCCGATGGTGCTTGCATCCTTCACCACTCCATCCAGCCATCGAAGCTTTGGTCTTCCAACTCTTCTCCGACCCCCAGGTGCACCATCCATAATTCGCTTTGGAATATCTCCTTCGTTCATTCTCTGGATATGTCCAGCCCACCTGAGTCTTCCAGTTTTGATTTCCTTGGAGATATTAGGGTCCTCGTAAAGATCGTATAGCTCCTGGTTGTATCTGATACGCCATTCTCCATTATCACAGACTGGGCCGTAAATCCTTCGCAGCACCTTCCTTTCAAAACTTTCTAGGGCTCCTTCATCACCCTTACTGATTGTCCAGCATTCCGAACCATACATAAGAACAGGTCGTATAAGGGTCTTGTAAAGCAGGACTTTAGTTCTTCTGGTAAGGTGGCGAGATTTCATATGCTTCTGTAGCCCAAAGTAGTATCGATTTGCAGCTACTATTCTTCTTTTGATTTCGCTGGATACATTGTTGTCATTTGTCACCATAGTACCGAGATATACAAACTCGTTGACAGTTTCAAATGTATAATAAGGAACTCCAGTGAAAAATATTATGGCTTTAAAAAAATATGTTCATATAGACCAAGAAACGCTGATTCTGAATATATAAGTTTTATTTCATAAAATTAAATGCAGAGTTTTTAATAAATTATTAAAAAGTGCATTTTTAAACCTCTTCCCAAAACACAGCGTTAAGTTGGCATTACTGAAATGGTTAACCGTGACGTCACAGTTAACCTGTCACCTGTGTATTGTATTGTATTGACATTTGAAATCACTTGAAGTGCACACGTACCTATGCAATTCAACATTTCGTGTTTTTGGTTTATTTTCATACTGTTTATAGAGATTTAGATAAATAATAGTTATTGTGTTTATTGAAACATAATTTAGGCCCTCAACAATTTACGAAAAGGGCTATATTTGCGGACAATCTGCAATAAATGTTGTCTATTTGAGGTTAAAGTCGTGTCATATTTTGACGTTTGTTTTTATGTATTTTCAAATTGTTTTTAATATAGGGCTTTTTATACAAGTTGTTACACACTCGTCATGATCAGTGTATTATAAATACCAGTGTTTCTGTATGTATTATACATAAAACAATGTACCTACAAAGTAACACCTGACACAAAACACGATGTCACATGTATTTGCAATGAAAGAGATGATTTATTGTTTTTATATTGCACTTTGATTAAATACAATAACAGTAGCGGTGAAATGTGGACATTTTACCAATGTTTTTCTATATTAAACGCAGTTAATCTTGAATAAAAAACACACCTCACACCTAAAAGTCATTATCCGCCATGATTATTCTGGGTTCTTCACAGTGTTGCCAGTTAGAAGTTAGAACAGTTAGAAGTGAAATTTCCCTAGAATTTCACATTTACGCAATTACCTACGTAGCCACCTGATTGTGTAACACTAATCCTGTTATATGTTAATTAATATGATAATTAATTGGAAAGATATCGGAACTTGGTAAATATACTAATAATACCGTGATTTTCCAAATAAAACACTTTTTGCTACGTGAAGTAATGATTTAAAAGTACGAATACACTCACCACTGAATTAGAAACTGAATTCCAAATAAAAAAAAAACACTTTGCAAAATAAAAATCATAAGCAACCCGCCGCTCATTTGTACCAAGCGTGGTATTTTGAAGACCCCCCCCCCCCCCCCCCCGAACGTGTCACGTAGTATGGGTACGTTCCCTAATATCATTTTGAGTTGTCAGTGTTAAAAATAACATTGCATGTAAGTACATGAAAAATAATTAAGATTCATAGGAATTCCAAAAAATATATATACGTATATATATAAATAATACCAGTAATACTGTCATATGTAATAAAATTTTTGCCAGAGTTCGAAATTTCCCTAGATTTTGTCCTGATTTCCCTTATCCCTAAAAAATATTTTTCTCCCCTAGATCTAGGGAAATTTCCCTCGACATAACATCACTGATTCAAAATGACAACTTAAAAAGTAAAAAAATTAGACCACCATAGATACCGTGCGTTTCTGGGAGTCTTTAAAAATTAAAACTTTGACAATTATTTTAAATTATTTTTATTAAAACTAACTATAAAAATAAAAATAAAAATGCAGTTATTTAAGTTTGAAGGTCTTTATTCATTAAAAAAAATTAAAAAATTGGACTGGAGTTCTCTATTATCTACATCATTACATACTAGTAAAATAATTCAAAGTAGGTACTTAACTATCCTCCGTTGGTAACCGTGAAAGGGTAACTGACATTTTTTTTCAAAAATGACCTTTGAATGCCAAAGTATTTCTTTTGCTCATTTCTAAACCTAAAATAATTTTCAGAACCATCTATGTTGTATTTTCGTATATATATGTATAACAAAGTTCTAACACCAAGCATTTTCAATAATAATTCATTTAACAAGGTTCTAACATCACTTACAGCTTACACTCTCTATTTTTTTTTGTATCTGACAGTTGATCTAAAATTCGTGGCGCTTTCGTAATCTATTTAACAATTTTAGATAAAGTATTTTAGTTTATCAAATTTTAAGGGAAAATATTTAAATATGACGTGGCCCTAGCTTGGAATTGCATTAGGGAAATGTAATTAGAACCTTGTGCAATAAATAAATTAATATGCGCAATGTTAATGTTGCGCAGGATTCTAATGGCATATTTAAGTATGCTCCAAAAGGGTAAGTATTGGTACGTCCTATTTAAATACTTTACTTTTTCCTTTAAAATATGTTCAATTAAAATACTTTACGCGAGATTCAACCTCAAAATAGGTAATTTGTAAATGGATTATGAGAAATCGTCTTTCAAACTTTGACACCTCATATCTCAGAACAAGGTGAAGTGAAGTTAGAACCCTATCCAAATTCCAAATGAAGTGACATATTATGGTGATTTTGTATCTATAGTAAGCTATCCGTAAAAGATAGATATATGCCTTTGCGGACTTTTTTGTAGATCTATAAAAGAGGAATATTGCCATGCATTGTTTTAGCACTTTAGACACTTCTAACAATTATCGTGATGTTTCAACCAATTTATACAAATCCTTGACAAATTACATACCTAAACCTTCCTCACGAAACACTCATCTATTGGTGAAAACCGCATGAAAATCCGTTTAGTAGTTTTCGAGTTTATCGCGAACAGACAGACAGACAGACGACGCGGGGGACTTTAATTTATAATATGTAGAGAAGATAGAGATATGTAGAGATTGTGTTTTATAAGTTACTAGATGGGTTACCCGGCTTCGCTCAGGACAACATTAGAGTCATTGATGTTCCCTATTCCCGAACATTCCCCAATTTTCCAGAATGTTCCTGGATGTTCTGGAATGTTATAGATGTTATAGAATGCTCTCAAATACTCTGACTGGGGTGTCCGGCTTCGCTCAGGGAGTTGATGTGAGATTGAATTGACGTTCGAATCAACGACGGATCTTGCTTTATATACCCTATATGGGTAGCCCCATACAAAAAATACTTCAAATGTTCCAGAATAATGTTCCAGATCATTCCACAACATTCTGGAGTGTTCTGGAATGTTCCACAATGTCGGGGATGTTCCGGTATGTTCCTGACCGTTCCACCCTATTCCCGAACATTCTACTACATTCCAGAATGTTCCGGGATGTTCTGGAATGTGGTGGAATGCTCAAGAATACTCTGGAATGTTTTGAACTGTTCTAGAAATTTTAAGGTGGTGAAACTTCCAGCCCTTATATCTTTAAAAGCACGCCCTTCAGGTAAAAACGGGAGCTTTCATCATAGATGGGGAGGGCTACCACACAATATAACTCCCGTTATCGTACCGAGACTCGTCTTTGAGTTTTATCGGCATTGTACACTTTTGTTAATAATGCATAGATTATCCAAACATCTAGAACTTTCCAGAGCCTTCCAGACTCACAGACACTCTCCGCCGGTCATTTCTGAAAGCTTCTAGAACTTTCTCCTTCCATAACATCCTAGAGCATAAAGGGAACCTTCCAGATCTCTCTAGACCCTTCTAGACTCACCGACACACTCCATTGCTCCTTCCAGAACTTTCTAGAGGTTAATCAAGCCTTCTAGAATTTTTTGGATCCTTCTAGTCTCACCGACATACTCCGCCACTCCTTTAAGAACTTTTTACAGCTTAATCGAACCTTCTAGAACTTTTCGGAACCTCCTGGACTCACGATTGAACTCCGCCACTCCTTCCAGAACTTTCTTTACTTCGCAGCTTTACCGGACCTTATAGAACTTTCCGGAACCCTCTAAACTCGCTGAAAAAAAAACCCTCTTCACTCCTTCCAGAAAATTTCTACAGCTTTATCCAACCTTCTAGAACCTTCTAAACTCACCGACTTACTCCGCCATTCTTTCCAGAAGTTTCTACAACTTTATCGAACCTTCAAGACCTTTTCGGAACCTTCTAGACTCACCGATATACTCCTCCACTCCTTCCAGAACTTTGTACAGCTTTATCAATCCTTATAGAACTTTCCGGAACCTTCGTACTCCGCCACTCATCCAGAACTTTCTTTACTTCTCAGCTTTACCGGACCTTATAGAACTTTGGAACCTTCTAGACTCGCTGACATACTCCTCGACTCCTTCCAGAACTTTCTACAGCTTTATCGAACCTTCTAGAACTTTTCGGAACCTTCTAGACGCACGTATGTTTTCTGCCACTCCTTCCAGAACTTTTTACAGCTTTATCGATCCTTATAGAACTTTCCGGAACCTTCTAGACTCGCTGACATACTTCTCCACTCCTTCCAGAACTATCTACAACTTTATCGAATCTTATAGAACTTTCCAGAACCTTCTAGACTCACCTACGTACTCCGTCACTCCTTCCAGAATTTTATACTACTTTATCGAATCTTCTAGAAGTTTTCGGAAACCTATGAACTCACGGTTGAACTCCACAACTCCTTCCAGAACTTTCTACTGCTTTATCGAACCTTACAGAACTTTCCCGAACCTTCTAGACTCACCGACATACTCCGCCACTCCTTCCAGAATTTTCTACCACTTTATCGAACCTTTTAGACCTTTTCGGAACCTTCTAGAACTCACTGTCGTAATCCGCCGCTACTTCCAGAACTTTTTACAGCTTTATCAAATCTTATAGAACTTCACCGAACCTTCCAGACTCGTTGACACGCCCCTCTACTCCTTCCAGAACTTTTACAGCTTTATCGAACCTTCTAGAACTTTTCGGAACTTTCTAGACTCATCGACATACTCCGCCATTCCTTCCAGAATTTTATACAACTTTATCGAACCTTCTAGACCAGTGGTGCCCAAACGGTCGATCGCGAGAGCTTTTTGAGTCGATCTCGAGAAAAAATTTGCCGATGTAAATAGATCTATTCACAGTTTTTTTTTTAGTTGATCCTCAATTAGGCCTCAATAAGACCGCCCATTTTTTGCCTTTTTGTATACTATTTATTTGTAGCTTATATTGTAAATGGTTGTGCATTTTTATTATTTTTTTAATCTATCCTCACCTATGGTATGTGAAGTCATAAGTCCTCATAGAAAAAAAAAATCGTCGAATTATTGCATAATCATGGTGAAATTTTGTCAAAAATTGCCCACTTCAAAAGCCCGAAGTTATCGATTTAGTTTTTAGTGTGTGGTTCGGTTTATTTATGAGTCAGTCAGTCCGAGTTGTAACTTGAAGGCGATACGAAGTTTATTAATAAATAATACAAAATGAGTGCGGTAAATAGAAGTAAAACGTGTCATTGTAATAACGATTGTTAAGGAGAATTCTTATTTTGTATGGTGAAGGAGAAGTGCATTTGTCGCATTTACCGTGCAATACCTAATCTATCAATTGCAACTTACCTATCAGTTGCAATACCTAAGCATGGGAACTTAGAGAGGCATTATAAAACCATTAATAAAAACTATGAAAAGGATTCCCGCCATAGAGTGAAATCTGCTGACACATTTCAAAGAAAAACATTCTCTTATTCGGCGTGCAGTTATAAAATTCTAGTGGCAGACTATTTATATGCTGCCAGAATAAAGAAAAACCAATTTCACCTGCGAGTAGTTTTAATTCGCCGCATAAAGATTTAATTTAAATCAGTTTTGTGTTCAGAATGTAAAAGTCGAGTTGTGGATTCATCTGCTGACACATTTCGAAGATAAACATTCTCTTGTTCGAAATACAGCTTTAAAATTATAATTGCAGACTATGTATGTGAAGCCGGAATCAAAGAGAAACCATTTTCATGTTCTGAGTTTTAATTTTTAATTAGCTTGAAAATCTGCGGAGAGTCGATCGATCGGAGTCTAATAATATTGAGGTAGATCGCCAGCGGTTCAAGTTTGAGCACCCCTGTTCTAGACCTTTTCGGAACCTTCTAGACTCACCGACATACTCCCCCACTCCTTCCTTCCTTCTAGAACATTGTACAGCTTTATCGATCCTTATTGAACTTTTCGGAACCTTCAAGACTCGCTGACATACTCCTCTACTCCTTCCAGAACTTTTACAGCTTTATCAAACCTTCTAGAACTTTTCGGAACTTTCTAGACTCACCGACATACTCCGCCATTCCTTCCAGAATTTTCTACAACTTTATAGAACCTACTAGACATTTTCGGAACCTTTTATACTCACTGACATACTCCCCCACTCCTTCCAGAACATTGTACAGCTTTATCGATCCTTATAGAACTTTCCGGAACCTTCAAGACTCACCTATGTACCTACGTACTCCGCCACTCTTTCCATAATTTTATACTTCTTTATCGAACCTTTTAGGCCTTTCCGGAACCTTCTGGACTCACGGTTGAACTCCGCCACTCGTTCCAAGACTTTCTACAGCTTTATCGAACCTTATAGAACTTTCCGGAACCTTCTAGACTTACCGACATACTCCGCCACTCCTTCCAGAACTTTCCACAGCTTTATCGAACCTTCTAGAAGTTTCCGGAACCTTCTAGACTCACTGACATACTCCGCCACTCCTTCCAGAACTTTGTACAGCCCTATCGAACCTTCTAGAACTTCTTACAGCTTTATGGAAGCTTCTAGAATTTTCCTTCTAGACAAAGCGACACACTCTTTCACTCCTTTCAAAACTTTCTACAGCTTTATCGAACCTTTTTAAACTTTCCGGAACCTTCTAGACTCGCTGAAATACTCGTCCACTTCTTCCAGAACATTCCAGAGTTTTATCGAATTTTCTAGAAGTTTCCGGAATCTTCTAGACTCTTCTTCAAATTTTTAGAGTCTTCTTAGAACTTTCAGCCCTTATATCTTCAAAAGCAAGCCCTTTAGGTAAAAACGAATACCCTTATTCCCTAGGGGGTATAGAGATCTACCATACCATATAACATAACTCTCTTTATCGTACCGGTACTCGTTTCTGAGTTTTTGCGTTCCGCACGTTTTTTTGGACTTTCTTTTATAATATATATTGATTATTATCTATTTATTTCTTCCGTAAGTTTGATTCCAGAGATATCTGAAATTTTGGTAAGCTTCCACTATTTATCATATGTATTCATAATTAGGACAAATCAGTCGACGCAAGTTCCAAGAATACGAATAAGAAGGAATGCTCCAGGCCAGCGATTGTAAACCTTTTTGAATCTGCGTACCCCTTGAATTTTATACTACAAAATTTGTTGAACCCCGTACCCTCTATCTATCTTGTATACACGTGTAATGAATATCATGTTTCAGTAGTATTTTTTTAATACTCTCATTATTACATGAATTTAACAATCAAGTCACACAAATAAAATTAATGCAATTTTATGCAGAGTGTAACACGACTTCGGCCATTTTTAACCAGTGATTGAACAAATTTTGTTCCACGCCTTTTTATTTTGACGAAAAAATTCATGTTCTCCACACACAACTCCAAACTCACAAAGTGTATTGAGAGGATGAATTTTTTTAACTTATAAAATTTTTGCAGAAAAAATGTTTCTCGCGCATATCAGTAGTTAAAATAAAGCCCGATTTCCTGCTACACCCTGTATAATCAATCATTCAATGTTGACATACAATCAATGTGACCTTTGAGCCTTTTAGCTTTGCAGAGGAAAATTTTACAAAGTTTGGCTCAATTTCACACAGAGGTGGAGCCTCATGTCTGGTTCAGCATTCAGGCAATTGCGATTTTTATTTTTAATATACGCATATGAAGACTTGCGTTTTCACACAAATACATTGTACTTGTAAACGGTATTGATATTTTTAGAGCTACAGATGCTATTGTGGGATAATACTTCGAAACTTCTAGCCAGAAATCTACCAGAAACATCTTTTCAAAGTAAGTTTTAAGCTCAAAAGTAGTTCATACCTCGAAAAGATTTTTCCACTCATTTTGTTTCTAGGTTTGTTGGTATTGTTACATAATCTCTGAAAAGTTTTCGCACCCAGTGCATTTCTTTTCTTATTTTTGGGAAATATTTTCGTAAAGTTATTTTTAGAGATGCCAAATGATGAATGATATTGATTTTAACATTTTCGTAAATTTCCAAGTCACCACCGCAAATCGCCGAACTTTTAAAACGCTCAACTGAGTTTTAAAACATACATTCGTTCCATGATTTTGCGTCCCAAGGGGTACCACAGGTTGAAAACCACTGCTCTAGGCAACTGCATAGCGTTTACTTCAAACGAACAAGCATTCTATTAAATTTCACTCGGAGCACCAAAAGATTTCTCCATAACTGTTTTCACCAAAATAATTTGCAAGAGCAGACTAGAATTAGCATTCCCTACAAGCGTTAAGCGTCATGTAGGATTACAAAAGATTTTTTAAATATTTATATTGAGGGATCAGTAGGATTTATAGATTCAATTAGGAATTCCACAGAGCCGAACCCTCTGATATGAAAATATCTGGAGTCAGTGAATTATTTTCCCATTTGGTCGCTGGTAGTTGACATGTTGTTCTTGTATTGTTTTGTATTTATAATACTTATATAGTGCAATTGCATAGCGTGGATTGACCAGATGATCATTTGGGAAGTGTGTGAAAGAGTTTAGTTTTTCCTGTGGGGAAAATTAAACCCAGACATTTAAATCTGGTGCGTAAAAAATTTAACAAAAATTTAAAGATTTATAACTACAAAAAAAAAAGTATACAATAGTTTAAGAGTTGCATAAGTACAAAAGTTAATAATGGAAAACAATATACTTATAAACAGTAGGTACTTAAAGAATAGAGATTTATAATTATAAACGTAGGTTTCTCGTAAATTAATAGATGTATTAAAGTAAGAAAACATTGTTTTACGGGTTGATGTTTTATACAAATCTACGGTTTTTTTCCGAGAATTAAAAACAAGAGATTTTAAAACAAGAGAAAGGTCACTGTCTATACGAGATTTAAAAAAACGACCCTATCCTTTTTTCCCAAACCTTAAAGCAGAATTTTGATATTTCATGGAGAAGTTTTGTCCCCTTGAAGTTCAAAATAGGATGAAAATTACGGTCTGTATTTGATTTTGAAACACTCTGTGAAAAGTTCGTGTAACGCCGGGGACTAAACTTTCTTCGTTAGGTACCAAATACGCGTCTTCAAATCTTTATGCTAAAAGCTAAGATGCACAAACTTAAAAGCTCAAAGACCGAAAGCTCAAAGCACAAAATAATGCAAGTAATGAAGAAAGGGGCATAAGCAGAATGTATGAGTTGGAAGAGAATGATAGAAGTCGTCGAAGATGCACGAAAAGACGGGGCGCGATTAAGTAAAATAAAAACTTTTACGTGGTAAAATGAGGCGTGGGTATAAGTCTGACGTCAGCCAAATGTATAAGATTAAGAAAGGAGGCGCTTAGATTGTTTGGACATAAATAATGGATGAAAGGAGTGCAATGGGATTATATTATATGACGTGGAGAAGTAGTCGGGGACGCCTATCTAAGACATGGCATGATCAAGTGAATCGAATACCTTAAAATAATATTTTTCGATAATTCTTAACAATACTATTATTTCCAGCTTACCCCGAGCCACGTCGGTTTACTTCACTTACTTTACAATCATCTACGAAGTCAATATAGTATTTTCCTGCTTAGGTTATTACACAAGTAATATTTTTTCAATCCTTTGATAAGTAAATGCCTAGTTTCTTGCTTTTAGGAATTAAAATCATCGGTGTGTACTGCAAAACATCATCAGGCACTGAATACTAAAAAGTATCTACGCTTATAGCACCCGTTCACTGAAAATGCAATGAAGCCATTCAAAATAAACAACCATTCAATAATAAAAGCCGGTACCTACCTGCTTAGTATTTGTGCTCTCGACTACCGACCAGATAATCCGTAGAAGTGTGATCTAATCTAATTTTAAGGAATGTTGTCCTATGCCTTCGACTCCTAGGCTCCGGACATAATAATAATAATGAATTTTCTCTCACACACTCCCTCCCTTCACTCTCCTTCAATAAATGTAATGAGCTACACCAAAAGTAGTAATAATAATATTTGGATGATTTGTAAAGCGCCGTTTTTGTGAAAAATCACCTCAAGGGCGCTACACAAACTTATAATATGTTTCTAAAATCTTACTTCCAACTTACAAACTAGACAAACAACTATAACAACTTATGGCTAAAAATTGCATCCACCGATACGAAATAATGTATGTACAATGATTTGACCAATGAACGCGATGCTGCGTAAAACTGTACATAATATGTGTACAGACATAATCTGTACAGACAGAAAATATACAGGATCATACTCCGGCGATACTCGCTACCGGGTAAAAAATACCACAGAGTACAAAAAATTGGTTATATTTTTTTTCTACGCGTTCTGGCAACCCAAGATTCTAAGTACCTTCAAACCGATAGTTCACATACCCTCACCCGGCGGGGCGGTCAGTTCGCGCACGGCGCTTATTAATGACAGACGTGTAAAGTGAGTATGGGTAAAAAATACCCGGTAGCAACGATCCTATAAAGTATAAAGGTATCATTATTTTTTAGTATTTTAGGAGTGTACCTAGTTTATTTTCGATACCGATCTCAATTTTGCCAAATTTGTAAGAAAAAAAAATTCTATGTTGATTTTCGTAAGATTACTGAGAAAAACATAATTTTTTGGTTATTTTTTAGGATAAACTCTAATACAAATAAATAAACATTGAAACTGGCATTTGTAGTTTTATTTATGAACAATAGCACTAATAACACAAATACATTGTCAAAAATTGAAACTCAAGCGTCTTTTTGAAAATAACGGCAATTAAACTCTGTGGTATTTATTACCCGGTAGCGAATGTTCATGTTCGTAAATACCTAGCGAGTACCGCCGGGTTAAATGGGAGTATGGTCCTAAAAGTAGAAAGTAAGGATAAATTGAGCTTACTTCAGTCACACATTCATGCCCACAACACACTTCTATCAGTTTGTCTCTTCGGCGCTGGCGACGAAATGCATAAATCATATCGAACTCCTTGTGTTAGTAAATATTTCAATCAAAAGTAAATTAGCACAACGCGTTGTGAAAATGCAATCAGAATAGGATAAATTTACGTACCTTACCAATGTCTGGCTGCTTCAAAAGTCCTGTAGAAAATTACGTTTGGCAGCCACCGCTGGAATGAATCACCATTGAATAGTTTCACCATTTATTTATTTATTTTCATTGTGTCATTATTTCATACTATTTTCAACAATAGAGAAAATCAAAAAATAATAATGTATCTTTATGGTTTAGAAAAAAAAATCAAAATCAAAAGCAAAAATTTATTAACGATTAGATGTTAAGGGCCGTTAAACAGTCAGCGGCCGAAAATCCACATTTCGTCGAAAGATGTTCTTACGACCGTACAGGGCGGTTCCAATGAGAAGAATTAATTATTCTCCGTACCAGCTTTTAAAAATTATAACTCAATATCGATTTTATTTCATATCAAATTTGCTTTAATTCATACTTACATCGTAGTTTATAAATTAAAAAAAAATAATTAATATTTAACAAGTTTCAGTATTTCCCCAATAAAATGCAGACATAATTTGTCTCGACGCCACCTAGCGAGGGATTTAACACTAACAATGTCTTTCTCGCAAAAATAAAGTTGGTTGTTTTCAGGTGGGAAAAAATATAACAAGCAGTAATTGTTGAATGAAACACTAGTATATATTGAATTATTTGGCGGGTATTTGATAAGCCCCCATAGCTCAGTGGTCAGAGCATTCGACCGGCAATCGGAAGGACACGGGTTCAAGTCCCGTTGGCGGCAAGTATCTTTTCTCGGAAGATTTTTCAATGTAAATGAGTGTTTCAGGCTGACAATTATTGCTTGTAATAATTGTTACCCTTTGTACTATGCATAAAAATCTTGTCTAAACGTTAGTTTATAAATTAAAAAATAATAATTAAGATTTTTCGTTTGAAAATTTAACAGATGTGCCAACGACCTATGGTAAAACCTTTATTACTAAAAATTAACATTATTATTACTAAAAATAAACATTTTTTCTCAAAATCTAAAACATGCGTTTAGTAGATAAAAGAACAATCTTTCGAAATCAATTTATAATTTTTCGTGGAAATGAATGTGGAATTTGATTAAAAAAGACATATTTCCGGTTTTCTCTGGTTATACCCTCTTAAAAGCATTTATTTTTATTTTAAGGCAACAAGGGAATCTAATATATAGTATTAAAGTGAGTAGCAAATAATTTTGAAATTAATACGAAAGAAAATTTTTTGATCGGTACTTTTAGTACAGTTTTCATTCCATTGAAGTGCCAGTTTCCTTTTAAATATGATTGTATTTTGTTAATGCAATTTGTTATAGAAGTGACACCTTAGATATCAACCTGTGAGATCTTTTGGTTTGACAATGTAATGGATTAGGATAATCCTTACACATTTATTTATTTATTGTTTCATAACACCTTAGATATCAACCCGTGCGCTCTTTTAGTTTGACAATGTTATGGAATGGATAATCCTTGTATATTTATTTATTTAATGTTTCATAACACCTTAGATATCAACCTGTGTGATCTTTTAGTTTGACAATGTTGTGGAATGGATAATCCTTGTATATTTATTTATTTAATGTTTCATAACACCTTAGATATCAACCTGTGTGATCTTTTAGTTTGACAATGTTATGGAATGGATAATCCTTGTATATTTATTTATTTAATGTTTCATAACACCTTAGATATCAACCTGTGTGATCTTTTAGTTTGACAATGTTATGGAATGGATAATCCTTGTATATTTATTTATTTAATGTTTCATAACACCTTAGATATCAACCTGTGTGATCTTTTAGTTTGACAATGTTATGGAATGGATAATCCTTGTATATTTATTTATTTAATGTTTCATAACACCTTAGATATCAACCTGTGTGATCTTTTAGTTTGACAATGTTATGGAATGGATAATCCTTGTATATTTATTTATTTAATGTTTCATAACACCTTAGATATCAACCTGTGTGATCTTTTAGTTTGACAATGTTATGGAATGGATAATCCTTGTATATTTATTTATTTAATGTTTCATAACACCTTAGATATCAACCTGTGTGATCTTTTAGTTTGACAATGTTATGGAATGGATAATCCTTGTATATTTATTTATTTAATGTTTCATAACACCTTAGATATCAACCTGTGTGATCTTTTAGTTTGACAATGTTATGGAATGGATAATCCTTGTATATTTATTTATTTAATGTTTCATAACACCTTAGATATCAACCTATGTGATCTTTTAGTTTGACAATGTTATGGAATGGATAATCCTTGTATATTTATTTATTTAATGTTTCATAACACCTTAGATATCAACCTGTGTGATCTTTTAGTTTGACAATGTTATGGAATGGATAATCCTTGTATATTTATTTATTTAATGTTTCATAACACCTTAGATATCAACCTGTGTGATCTTTTAGTTTGACAATGTTATGGAATGGATAATCCTTGTATATTTATTTATTTAATGTTTCATTACACCTTAGATATCAACCTGTGTGATCTTTTGGTTTGACAATGTTAAGGAACAGGATAATAATTAAATATGCATATATTTTTTTATTGTTTCATCACATTTTTTAAACTTTTGTAACATTTTAATACTATTATTAGATCATCGAGTATGGGATGGTTCCTTCGATATTAACTTCCTATAGTTTTGGTCAAAATATGACTATTTGCACATAGATAAGTTTTAAGATTTTCACGGCCAAAAGCACCCCAAAAATAAATAACGAAAATATTTGCACATAATTTAAACACGTGCACGGATACTCATAAACTTGCATAAATTAGGATGCTATTTACAGAAGTGTGAATTTTATTTTTCATTATTTGTAAGGAATATTTTCGATCAAGGATGAACTTTTGCTGAAATGTCAATTGGTTTGTTTTATTTTAAAATACCATTTCATGTGATCATGAAAATACGATTAGCGGGGTTTTTGGGTCAGTTCCGCGGAATCAGTGACAGCGGCAGTACTTCGAATTCGTTCAGTAATGTTTATGATATTGAATTGTGATCCTGGGGATTTTAATGGAGTAATTCTACAATGCTACGATCTATTTTACATATACGCCAGCACTGCATATATCGGGAAATATCCCATGGTACTCAAAGCGCTCCAGTTGTTGCCTATCGCACCAGAAGGCCCATAAAATTCCGCCAACAATTCCGATTTGAAAGCCTCCCCGAATGCCGCAGGATGCCATCCAGACTCCCTCATCTTCCTCCAAGCCTCAAGTCAAGAGGAGAGGAAAACCTCTATAAAAAGAACTAATGAAATAAAAATCCTCTTAAAATCAGCCACCAAAGAGCTGAGTTCAATTCAGAATGGCCATTCCATCAAGAATACCAATTCATCATTCCATCCCATCTACATCAACACACATTGACTAGACAACGAACCAACCCCTCAACCCTACGACAAGAATGCCAATAATCCTGCCTAATAATTTGCTAAATTCGACTTCATTGTTAAAGTGGGTTTAACCGTGTGATCTGATTAGCCTGGCACTTTTTTTTTAAATTACTGAATAATTTCACGGTCTGCCATCAAATCTTATATACAGGGTGTTAAGGGACGTACTTGACTTACTTTTTAACCAGTGATTCCTGACATTATTTAGAGTAAAAAATGTAAATGAAATTTTGGTCTCCGGTGACTTTTTGGACGACTGTTTTTTTTTTTTTAAATATTTTTCTTTAAAATCAAACAAAAAAAATTCTTCTGCATGTGGTCACTGGTCACTCGGCCGAGTATTCGACCAACCCCTTAAACCGCCCCCAACTGTCCAACAATTACCATTTTTTATGTTTTTGTAGAAAAAAAAAAACATCAAAAATGTCACCGGAGACCAAAATTTCGTTCACATTTTTTACTCCAAATAATGTCAGGAAACACTGGTTTAAGTAAGTCAAGTACGTCCGTTAACACCCTGTATGAAAATCTCGTGTCACGGTGTTTGTGCTCGCACTCCTCCGAAACGGCTTGACCGATTTTTATGATTTTTTTTTAGTATATTTGGTAGGTATGAGAATATGTTTTAAAGTGTATTTCACACCGCTAGGTGATTAGAGTGCCCCTACCCAGAAAAAAAATCTGTTTTTATGACAATTTTTTTTAAAGTATTTTTTTTTATTTGCCATCAAAAAATACCTATGACCCCAAATTTTAACCCTCATCCCCCACCCTCCCATTTTGTAATCGCGATTTTAGAATTTTTGTATGAACAAATCTAACCGTCTTTCGTATTTCAAACACATTGAAATTATTTATGTTGTTGAATGACAGATGGCGCTACTTCCGCCACATCGAACATTCATCCACAGATGCGCAAGACATTCACGAGAAACGTGGCGTCATTTTGATATTTCATTCTTCATCATGTTCGCGCGTGGGCAAACCATCGAGCTTATTTGTGTTGGCTAAAGACAGACTGACAAAAAATATCGTACACTCAATTGCTCTTCGAAATTCATATTGATTTTCTTTATTTCATTTTCCTACTTAAGTTGGTGTTTTTTTGCTTTTATCGGCGGTCATCGTCTACAGCGCTCTATTCCTCTTTCTGTAATAGATCCCAACCCAACACACTTACAATACATTAGTTATTTTTTATTTAACAACCAAAATATTATAATAATAATATATTTATAAAGAAATAATTTATATGGCACGCAGAACACAGTTTGTCGGGTCAGCTAGTTTTATATAAAATAAATAATTTTGTCATTAAATTTACTCGACTCCACCATATTCTCCATATAACTCAGAACTAGCACGTTTTTATTTTTATAATGTATCGGACTGAATGATTAACTAACTAGTTTTTCTGTTTCGCCTTAGATATATTTTATGGGTGGAAATAATTTCCTCCGTACATCAATGCCCCATGCTTCTTTTTCATCATAGGTATAGTACACGCCAAACTTAAGTGCCGGCCTGAACTTGATACGATCCATTCTCGCGCAGGTATATGTATATGACTTTACAATAGTAAGCGAAAGAGAAAGATGCGTAAAATATATGTGCGACTGCGAAATGCATCGGCCGGGAGGCGTGCCGCTTTTCTGGCCTATTGTGACGATTTCTATATCAACGTCTGGGTACCTAGCATGGTCGATCTAGGTTTATATATTATATATTTTGGATTTAGATATAGGTTTTATCGAAAATATCGGTAACTTGTCATTGCTCCCGAGCACGACTGCAGACCGCTAACGAACAAATAAAATTTCACTAAGGGTTCCTAATTTATTTGACCTGAACTGTTATTTGTTCGTTAGCCGTCTGCAGTCGTGCTCGGGAGCGATGACAAGTTACCGACATTTTCGATAAAACCTATGTCGATCGACCATGCTAGGTACCCAGGTCGGTATTAATACTTGTGTGTTTAGATGAATTAATCGGTTAAAGAGTGGAAAAACTAATCAGATCATTGGACTCCTGGAGTCGTACCCTGATCAAAGCCTAGCTTGCAGTTTTCTACATCTTAGAAATATATTATAAGTTTGTACAGCGCCCTTGTGGTGATTTTTCAAAAAAAGGACGCTTTGTAAATCATCCAAATATTATTATTAATAACAGTTGGAGAAGTGTCAGCAACCTCTGTGGCAGAGCGATCAGCACTTTAGCTCTGTAACCTGTTGTGGCGGGTTCGAAATCGAATACGAGGTAAATCATTTGCTTAAAACGTCTCATCTGTCGCTGGTCTTTTAAATGCGATTTTAACTATCACGTGTAAATAAAATGTATGAAGAACAACGTCAGAATCGCTTGCGCCAATATCAATCTAGGACCTGGGTACTATTTGATTATTGTAGCAACTCTAAATTATTTTAAAATAACACACAAATAAAATACCATCCAACGTTCAAAAGGTTTTATTTATTTAGGAGTCGTCCATTAATCACGTGATATTTTTTAGCAACTTTTTAACCCCTCCCCCCCCCCTGGTGATATTTGGTGAGGTTTTAGACACCCCCCCCCCCCATACCCAAAATCACGTTTATTTTTTTAGTACAAAGTATATTGAAATTTTCAGAATACTACCGTGTGTAACGAAAAATAAATACACGTGATATCTCATTATATCTCCCCCCCCCCTCTCCTTGTGATATTTCTTGATTTTTTTCCGAACCCCTCCCCCCCCCTTTCGACCCCTTACTAGCTGGTACCCGGCATGAATACATTGTTTCTCCTTGAATTACCTTTCCCGTCCGTCCCCGTTCTCCTCTCGCATCCCCTTTCTAGCTTATAAATTATAGCCTAGGTTTCATTTAAATCCATTCTGTAGTTTTTGCGTGAAAGAGTAACAAACACACCATATAACCATACAAACTTTCGCGTTTATAATATTACTAAGATTTAATTTTTTAAGGCTCTTTTGCTTTGGATTTGGTATTTTCGTGTTTAGTACCCAAGTCTGAATAGCCAGTTATTCCTCAACCTTCCTCCTGTAAACCCTTTCCTCGTGTGTTCATGATATTTACCCATTTTGGGGTTTGTCATGTTCCTAACGTTCTAACTAACCACTATTCTCCGAAGAGATAGGCATATATGTTAGATCGCTACACAACTCTATCTTGGCAAACATTCCACGCTTCGTTCACATCCAACATCGTCTCACCCAGATTTCTGTTATTCTTTTTTTTTTTTTTTTTTTTTTTTTAATAAAACATACAACGAAGTTGCATTCCCATGAGTTATCAAAACTCATTAAGGAATCGCCAATTGGTACATTTGAAAAGATAAACCCAACCCAACCCAATATGCAGACACAATAAATAAAGAAAAAATTTACAAAACATTTTACAGAAGCAACATACAGACACAAATATATGAAGAATCACTTTACAAATATTTCACAGAAACATGTCTTATAAGATTTTATGAATAATATTATAACCACTCATTTGATTTATGTACTGTTGGTGTCACAAAGTTAAAATCAAGTATCCTCCATGATGGACTATAGAAATGCATAAAAAACAAATCAGGAAAAATACAATAAAAGGTACATGCTCAAAAATACACAGACCTAATACAAGATGTTTACATAAAAAATACATGATAAGATTTAAAAAAGATATAAACTGCGCCAATCATATCTGGATGTACAAAGTTTGGTACTTGGAGATAATCAGGATAGCTATCAGAACAGAGTTTGTACCTACTTATTCGTAGGTACAATTCGTAGGTATTATGACTCGTTTTCCAAATAACATTTGAAAAAATTGGATTTCAATATATCGTTTCGAGATTTGTTAGAGGCCTGTCTTAATTCTTCAGGCAATTTGTTATAGTTAGTGTACGCAATGTATTCTAATGATTTCAGTCCGAACTTTGTTGAGTGTTTTCGTTATTTGTTTTTGGGGTGTTATGCCGTGTTGCGCTACCTCCTTCTTTAGCCAACGTTTCGGACATCGTTGCAGTGTCCATCATCAGGGCAGATCCGGCAGATCCGGTAGATGTGACATCTACCGGATCTGCCGGATCTGCCCTGATGATGGACACTGCAACGATGTCCGAAACGTTGGCTAAAGAAGGAGGTAGCGCAACACGGCATAACACCCCAAAAACAAATAACGAAAATGCTTTTGGCCGTGAAAATCTTAAAACTTATCTTTTTGTTGAGTGTATTTTTGATATATGTAGTTTGTTGTGTTGTCGTGTATTATATTGGTGAACGTCGTTGTTATAGTTCAGTTTTATATTTGTGTGGGTGTTGCACTGAATAATATTTAAGATGGTGTTTGTTATCTCAAAGCTAGGAACAATCTGAAATGGTAATACAAGTGCGTGACGGTAAATATCTTTAACATGTGTATCCCAAGGCAAGCCAAAAATGTTACGTAGGGCTCTATTTTGGATTATTTGTACCTCCGATATCAATTTTTTGGTAGCAAAACCCCAGATACCCGAAAGGTATGCCAAGTGGGAGTGAATCATAGCATAGTACAATGATCGCAGTATGGCTGTGGGAAGCAATCTACGTAGCCTGTACATTACACCGGTCACCGGAGCAATCTTTGATTTAACATGGTCAAAATGATTTTTCCATGAAAGCCGTGAGTCAATTAAAAGTCCTAGATACTTTGCGACATCTGTTTGTTCCAGTTTGTTTAGTCCAAGGGAAATGTTTAGGCGTTGTTCTCTCTTATTCCCGAATAGCACATAGTGAGTCTTTTTAATATTAAGACTAAGTTTATTAATTCTCAACCACTCGGCTAGATGAGCCAAATCTCTTTCCATGTCCTTTTCCATTTTGTTTAAATTAGTATTATGATAGATTAATATTGTGTCATCAGCATAAAGTTGAAGTGTACCTTTCATTCCCCATTTTGCAATATCATTTATATAAATTAAAAATAATAATGGCCCGAGAATCGAGCCCTGTGGTACACCACATGTTATATTTCTATGATCACTTGAATCTTTTCCAATAACAACCGAACAGCGGGTAGGTACCCGTAAGATAACTAGATAAAAGTTTTAGATTGTTGCCCACGATGCCCAGATATTCAAGCTTTTTTAACAGAATCTTATGATCAACCGTATCGAACGCCTTTTTGAGGTCAACGAAAATGCCCGCTGCATATTTTCCTTGATCTAAGTGTTTTTGAAGAGTTAGTTAAAAATCAAAGGCAGCACATTTCGTGTTGGAGAATTTTCTGAACCCATATTGTTGAGGCGTGAGAATATTATTAGTTGTGAGATATTTTGTTAGTCTATTTTTGATTACATGTTCAAATACTTTGGAGAAGACTGAGAGTATTGATATTGGACGATAATTAGATGGATTTTTTTTGCAGTCTTCTTTGTGAATTGGAACGATTTTCTGACTCTTGACATGAGCCGTTTCAAGTAAGTATTTGGTCCACTTAGTCGACTATGTCTTCCTTAGACGCTTAGACCCTGACTGTTTCTACAATTCTCTCCGAAGAACTGTATTCCCTTCTTTACGCACGCTTGACTTGGGGAGTAAGCTGGCGAATGCATGACGAGAGCCTTATGAAAAGTGTGATCGGGCGAGGTGAACGGTCGGGCGAGGCGAACGGTAGTTGAGAGGGAGATATAAGTTAGCGAAGTTTTACTTCAGTCGTGTGGTCTAAAGCACACTCTTTTTTTTTAAATCATAAAATCTTTAAATCGATTTGTAAGTAACACTAGGATACCCTGAATTGTATTCCACTGGCGGAAAATTTGTTATTTATTTTATTATCCTTAAGGCTTCTCAGAATTTAAAAGCGTGGCTAAACTGCGTACCAGGGTCGAACGTAATCTTTTTACGAAATTTGGGTACTATCCATTTAAGATCATCAAATTCTTTTACACTTCTTCTTCTTCGTGTGCCCCCGACCAGGTCCCCCCGACGTTGGCGATCATTCTGGTAAATGTAGGTATCGCTATCTTGTGCTGCCCGGAATAGCTCCTCCACACTTCTGATACCGGTTTACTGTCGTACATTTCGCAGCCAAGTGACTTTGAGCATTCTCCGGTGAAGCCACGTTTTACACTAATCAAATTTATTAAGTTGGGTCATAAAATTACATAAAGGTTGTCAAAATTTGAACGAACGATGATACTTGTTATACCAGCAGAAGTCCCCGCGCCTACCATTGCCGGGTAATCTTTTGAAATTTGGCTCCCTAGCACAGTCGATCGATAAGTATTAACAGGAAAACTTTCGATATCTACAGCAACACTTGAATATATTAAAGGGGTATTCCAGTCTAGAATTTTTTTTCTTTATATTTCCATAGTTTAGAATCTAAACTATCTTTAGGTATTCAAAAATATCTCCTTATAAGGATTTTTCGAAATTCGAATTATTTTAAAAGTTATATCCATTTTAGTGTCGCGGTTTAGACGGAATCTAACTAGATTAGAATCTAAATAGAACAAAACGTTTAACGCATTTTTCTCGAAACTACTTTTTTCGAGACGGTTGACATGATATCTTAAGTTTTAATAAACCAATTTTCTTGAAATTTGTTGTGTGCCTTTTCCATACATTATTACTCTAATGTACTAACCAAAACTATAACCAATTTCAATTTTCACTATTTTCAAAAAATTCGGAAAAGTCAAAAGAACTGTTAAAAAATGTATTTTTATTTTAGACAGCCGCTATTTTGTGTTTTTTTTTACTTTTCCTTAGTTTGGGCGATTGCAGCATTTGTTTTGATTACGAATTAATTTTTTTTTTTAGCAGATTACTAGGATGGTTGCAATCGTGTCAACCAGGGCGCGCTATTTTCTCGAGACCCTCCCACTTCAACACCCTGTAACTTTTGGAATTTCAATTTTTTTTTTAATGTATTATTCAAACATTAATACATATTTGGTATTATAATGTCTAGTAAAAATATATTTTTTTATTGCACTTGAAAAAATGCCTACAATTCGTGCCTCTAGACTGGAATACCCCCTAAGAACATTTAGCCATTGTTACTTTCATCTGCAGTCATGCTAGCGAATGATGAGAAGTTACCGAAAGTTATCCTATCACTCCTTATAGAACGACTGTGCTAGGGGGCCAGGTGTGAATAGTAATTTTATTCTCATTTTGAACATTAGTGTGTAAAATGTCACCAGGAAGTGTCAAAATCAGTTTTATGGAGTGGTTGGTTTTTCCAAAACTCACGTAGACGGTGAACCTCCTCCTATTTTGTAGGTCAAGTGTGCAAAATTTCACCAATATTGGATAAAACTGTAGATTTTTAAGAACACTCAAAAACCTACACCGGGACACTCTTCTTTAGACATGGTGTTAAGAGGCATACTCCGCATACTCATACAGTGATTCCTGGCATTATTAGGAGGTAAAAAATGTATTGAATTTTTTTTTTAAATTACACTTTTTATCCATTTTTACTAATGGATGATTCCAATATCGCGGGTGAAACATTTAGACGCTTATAAAACTTCCTAATAATAAAACAAAAAAACATTTTTAATGAAATTATTATTGGAAGAGCTACATTTTATTAGTTTACTTTTTATTAGTTTATAAGAATTTAATTGAAACATTTAAATAGTCAGGAGGGAGGTTGAAAGTGCGATCGCGGGTGCAACCAATTTGGCCCACCCTTTCCAGATCATAAAACAAAAACACAAAAGTCTGTTAATTGTGATACATTTATTATGTTATGCCTTGATATTTCGTAAGGTGTTAAACTAATCAACAAAAAAAAAATAATCAAATATGTAGAAAACCAAAACAAGTAATGAACTATTTGCTTTTCAAACGATCGCGGGTGCAACATCAAATTATCGCGGGTGCAACTCGTCTAGTTTAAGTGAATATAAACATCAATAAACCCTGATAGAGGAACGAAATAAGAAATCCAACAATGCGTATTACTAATCAGTACACTTCTTTGTCATTTATGTTAATTATTTCTTTTCGGTTACGTCAAAATTCGCCGAAAATTCTATGAACATATTACATCCATCAATCCTTTTCAAAAACAAAAAAATAGTTTTTTTTTCTTGATTTGTAGAATTCCTTTTTATAGTTTTGATTTGTACGAGGTTCCAGATTGTTATCATAACAATCACTTTCTGTTTCAGTGGTGGTTTTCGGAGATTTCAAAACCAATGTGTATTAGAGACGAGACAGTGAGGTTCGCGCCACGGAAATGCTATCGCCGTCTTCAGATTGAAAGAAATATTTTGATTGAATGCCTGATTTATTTTTCAGCCCTTCCTATTTATCATCCAACGTGACCATCTTTTTTTTAACTGCTTATTTTTAATAAAAATAAGATTTTCAGAGAGACTGCGTGCCAAATCATAGAATTTCTATAAAAAAAACAGAATATAATACAAACACACCTATTAAATATAAATCACTAGTAATACACAGCATATATTATTATTGAAGGCATAGAAAACAATAAAATATATGATAAATCACACAATAAGGGTAGTTGTCAAAGAGTTGCACCCGCGATTTTGTTAGAATCGCGACCAATTTGAGTCAACGTTTATTTCAATTCAGCTAACATTACACTCTTAAAAACGATTGATTTAAGTTTTCCTTTGATTTCTTCTTTCTTTTACAAAGTTTCAAAACGTTAATACTTTATTTCTGTGAACAACACAAACTTTTATGTCTTTTGGTATCGCGGGTGCAACAAGCTAACAGTGACTTCTCGTAGTCAATGATGCTTAAAAAATAACAACAAGTACTTACATCTTTCGGCACATAAGAATAAATTAATATTGTCACATAAACGACTTAACATTTTTATTCAAAATACTTACTCTAAATTTTACTGTTGCGAACTACTGCAACTCATAAACTTACGAATACCGACAGTAACTACACGACAAAATACACTATTCTACTGTAGCATTCATAAGCGGAACTACATTGCCCACTCTCCGATGCAACGATTTCACACTACGGGAAATCAGTACTTAGGTGATATTGACATATTTAACATAAACTTGGCGAAATTTGTTGATCTTGTAAAAAACTTATTCCAAAACTATTCCTAAACCTATCTGTTTTTCTGAAAACCTATGAAATTGCTTATTTTTGTATTTTTATGACTTTTTTTATCATATTTAATTTTTATTATTTCTGTATATGTTTAAAAATAATCTGTCATGAATTATTTGTACTACCAAAATGTAAAAGCCCTTTGGGCGTTAAATAAATAAATAAAATAAAATACACGTTTAGCAGTAAAATAGAACTTCAAACTATCAGTAAAAATGTAAAATTAATTGTAATTTAACATTTATATTTAGTAAAACTACATAATAAAAACAGCAACAGTACGTAATTAATAAAAATTCTTAACAAACACAAAAATATAACTTTGTTTCAATTCCACTTTATTACTTATTTATCCAACCGGTTTCGGTTCATCCTGAACCTTCCTCAGGGGTGAATAAAAATATATTGAACATAATACAGATATACATGGTGTTTATAAGAAAATTAGAGGAGACGATTTATTGGAATAACCTTCAAAAGTTATAATAAGAATTTAAAAAAAAATTATTTAATAAAAAGTGTTATTGAGCAACAGATAAATCATCCAATTACAGTACAATTTTCTGACACCTAGGACGAAAATTATTATACAAAAAGAAAATCTTAGGGATATTTAAAGAAGAATTATATATATCTAGTATTTCCGAAATTTCATTCAACAGCACCATTCCTCTTGTCATGCTATGCTGTGCTAGAACATCTGTTTTGCCGTATGGTATTTTGAAAAAAATCGTGTCGACGACTACGGTTGAAGTTTTCAGCCATGTATAAGTCATAGCATCACAAGAGGATAGAGCTATTAATATAGTTATGAATTATATTAAAACTAAGTAATGCATGTAATATTATAATAATACAGGGCGTGGTCTAAAGCTTATATTATACTTCTTGATCTGGTAGTCGAAAGATATGTTGTAGCTTATCTTTCCCCCTCTCCTGCCGTACCGTGCCCACCTTTACCCATATTATTGAATGTAACACAGATACAGGCGAACCCTAGTGGGGTTAATAATTAAATGCTAAAAATGTATTTAAATTGTGAAGAAGCAATAAATAAAAAAAGTATGTTTTCAGTGTGTAGCATGAACATGATATACACGCTCACTTATTTTTATGCTGCGTCCAGAAGCTTGCCAAGCCTCGGCAAGCGTTCACAGATTCCAAAGAGTGGTGCATGCATTCGGCTTGGCTTGCAATGAATTATAGTATACGTAAAACTTTAATGCATTAATTAAAGTTTTAATTTAAATCTGAACTTAATAGGATCCACGCTAGCGTAGGTATGTGACTTTACAACGACCGTAAGCGGAAGAGAGATATGCATAAAACATACATGCGACAGAGAAAGACGTCGGCGGGGACGGACGCCATTTTCGCCCCATGCGGTTTGTTGTATATTGAGTTAAAATGTAATACACAATATAATATTGTTATTATTTTTATTTTACATATCTTTAATGCACTGATGTAATTAATTAAGATTCGTTTTATGTAAAAGCCCTAAGGGCGTAAATAAATAAATACTATTTTATTAATGATTTGTTGTTCTAAAATATAAAAAAAATGTTTTTATTAATGATTTGTTATGAAAATATTTGTGTTGTGAAACTATAAGAAAATGTTTTGTTTAATTAATGATTTGTTGTTCTAAAATATAAAAAAATGTTTTTGTATTATAATTATAATATATATATTTTATATATATATAAAAATAGGTTAACGCAAACATAATATTGCCCAAGCAGACGTCCGCCATGTTTGGATGTTGCGAACGTAATGGCGCAAGCTTGGAGTGTGGAGATGACAACGCTTGTCAAGCATTTGCGACAATCGACTTATGACAAGCATCTGGATGCAGCATTACGTATTATATTCCTCGTGTGAACTAACTAAGAATTGTTTTTTGTTTCGCGACATTTGCCGCACTGTGAAACAAAACTCGCATCAAACGGATAGAATCAATTTGGGAGGCGGGTATGGGTACCGCCGCACGGATATATTATATTGGATAACCTCCGCCATACGTCACCCCAAGTGGTTCGTTATATTTGGTGACTTGACCGAGGATGCATCTGTCTACCAACTGCGTGGCGGGTGTGATATTTTCGCCTTTTACTCATATACTATTCTTATATAACTCTCTTGGTCATCGGCAAGACAGTTGAAATATCCCTTTTTTCTATGTTAATTTATTTACTCCTGGTCACGGCACCAGTTGTGATATTTTCGCCTTTTAATCATATATTATTCTTATATAACTCTCCTGGTCATCGGCAAGACAGTTGTAATATTCCTTTTTTCTATGTTAATTTATTTACTCCTGGGCACTTGGCACCAGTCGTGATAATTCTTCTTTCTACCCCTTATCTTATTATATATATATATAATTTTCTTTTTACTTTTCTCTTGGCTCTGATCGATAGATGTCGTAAGGGTGTCCGTTTTATAAGTAATTGATATTTTTCTTTTTTATATTGAAGTGGGAAGCTACGATATTTTCTTATTTTCACTGTTGATTAATGCAATACATCACACGGGGCAGTTCGGGAGAGGCCGATTGAGGGAGACCCTTTGACCTCTGTAGCCTGATTCCCGACCCATCGCCTTGCACCATCGTTGGAGGGATGGATGCATCCCACCATTACTCCTGGACCCACTGACACCTAGATTCCTACTCACCCCTCACATGCTTTACCTCCCCAGAACGTCCTCCCCATTCCTTAAATTACCCTCCTCACAGCACTATTAAAGATGACGTAAGCCCTTATTACTCTTATTATTATTATTATTAGTAGAGGGAAATTATTTTACTTAGGGCCTCCTGAGTTGAGATAATTTTAAAAAAAGGAAAGTTGTTTTTCTTAGTATTACATATCTTTTACATAAATGCATGCTCAAAAAAATAATATTTATTATGATTTTTACAAGTATTAAATGATGGGATCTCACGTAGGCGTTGCGCACATGTGGATAAGTAAGTAAATGTAAAATGACTTGTTATTTGAATATATAAATAAAAAATAAAAATAAATTATAAGTGGTTTATACAAAGTTGTATTGTTTCATTTTTCTATAATGGATAACCACAAAGTAATAGCTACATTAAAAAATAAATAAATAAAACATTAAAAAAATATCGATAAAAAGAATCGAGTGCAGTTGACACGCGGTAGAAGCGAAACTTCACCAAAACAATCTCAACCAAGAGGAGCCTTGAAATCAAACCGGCCAATGCTGCTAGTGCGACGCTTCGTTCGTAGGCGATGTTTCATTCTATCTCATTCTCTCACGGGCTAAATCCTATAGATGTATGTGTTTGTCTCTTTTTAGTGCCATTTCCGTTTCATCTTAGTTTCAAATCACAACGGTGCTAAAGAAGTTTTACTTCAAAAACGTATACAATTTCTAATTTTGTATGGCACGTTTACAAAAATTTTAGAGAACTTTTTGAAAAATTGCAAAAAGTTGGTCAAGTAGTATGAGTACGTTCCCTAAGTATTGAACGGACCAAGGCTTGGTGATTAACTGGGACCTATCACACGTCGTTTCAAAGTTGCATTATTTGAATTTTTGTGAAATACCCCAACATAAGATATTCAAAGTTCAACACTCACATGTTAGTTGAAGAAAAAACCATTTCTAAGTCCGTAAAATATCACATGATGCCGGTAAATATTATTAAAAGGTCTCTCCCCCAAACAGAATAAAATTAAGTTTGTAATTTTTCAGCATTTTCCGACCGGATTTTCCTTTGCGTGTGGCACTGTGCAGCGAGCCTCCCCTCCCAACGCCTCCGATCCGCGGGCCCCGTCAGTCTCGCTGCCTCTGCGCTAGTCCCCATCAGACCTGCGAGTCGCGCCCGCCGTCGTCCGAGCCACTACGCTTGCTAGCAAGTCCGAGTCCGGCCAGTCCGCCAGTCCGCCAGTCGTCCGTCGTCCCTACTCCGCGCGCCGCGTCCGTCGGCCCGTCTCCGTCCCCGACTCTGTGCAACTATGTGAACTATTCCCTCTTTTACTATTTATTACTGAATGGCGGTGGGTCCCTGCTACTGTTGTGTATTGTAGTCTTTGTGTTGTTGGTTGTTGATTTTTAACCGTCCGTTCTTTCTTTATAAAAGTTTTAAAAAGTTATAATGACTGTTTCATACGCCGGCGAAGTGCCAAATGGGAGTAGTTTCGGATGTTTTTGGAGAATTCTGTGCAAGTAAGTTAACCTTATATAAAAATACCACGAGTTGTAAACAAATCAATGCCTTCACTCTATGTGATCGATTCCATTTTAGATTTCGTGATACGATTTCCAATATTTATATCATTCCTAAATCAAATTACATTTTTGAAAATAACAGTTTTTTATTGCGATTCATCGAATCAGAAAGAAGTAGGAAAAAGTATTTTCCAATTGGCAGTAAACAATTAAAATCTTTGTTGAATGTTTTTTTCAAAACAGCGGAATTGTATTTGTAATATTTATTATACCCGCCACTTTTCTCTTTCATTATAATTGTCTAATTATACATGCATGGTACAGAATAATGATACCGAGTGGTATTAACAAAGCAAGTGACGTCTGAATATTGTCACAAAAGAATTGCATTACGCTCCAACAGCTGTTGGGACATTCTTCCCGCGGCCCGAAGAGGTTTCCCTCTTTTTATATTGCGATCGTTGAGCTTCCCGAGGTAGATGACTCCGCCAATATCTGATTCAATAGACGTAACATGACCACCTTCAGTCCAGTTTCATCTCTTGTCCCTAACATATTATAAAAGTTCGACACATTCAAACCCCGAACAGATCTCACGATTTCAATAAAGATGTGCTCCGGTTTTAATTGATGTCATAAATTATATGAAGCGTTTGACTTTCTTGATTAAGTAAGATTAAAAATTATGTTACCCACAACACCTTTTTCATTGATCTGGCATAGTATGGTGTACCTAAAACAACAATAGAAAAATAATAATATTCTATATGTTGTGTATAAATAATATCCTTGTACGAGTCGTTTGCTTTTTGAAGTAAAAACTTCTTTAGCACAGTTGTGATATGAAACTCGATAGAAAAACGAAAAAGCGACACTAAAAAAAGACAAACACATACACATATATAGGATTTAGCCTGCCGTAGAATGAGATAGTATAATCGGTCTTCTCTTTGTGCGGTGCTTCATAGCCTATCGGTCCCCTCTTTGTGCGGCGCTTCGTAGTCTCCCCACTCTTGTCTATTTTACTTTTCTAAAGGTTTCACTTCTATCACGTGTGAATTGCTCACTCTGATTTTTTAAGTGAAAACTCCTATAGCACCGTTGTGATTTTAAAGTCGATGAAACTAAAAAGCGACACTAAAAAGAGACAAACACGTACATCTGAAGGATTTAGCCTGCGAGAGAATGAGATAGAATAATCGGTCTCCTCTTTGTGTCTCCTCCTCGCGGCCTCCCCACTCTTGTTTACTTTAGTTTTATAAAGGTTTCGCTTCTACCGCGTGTGAACTGCACACATGTATTTAAAAAAATTATTATTCCTCGTTTTAGGGTATTTAGTACTCATACTTCATATCTACTCATTTACATTCATAATATAAACACCTACATTTCAGGAACTACTGTACTTTCCAAAAAAATGACATGATGCCGGCATTACCGGTAATGATGACTAATTCACACAAAAAACTCATCAAATTTGAGGAAAATGTGTAGGTATTCATTCGGAAGAAAACCTCGCTGAATTTCAGTACCTGATTTTAATTCAGTTTTTATTATACTATGCTCGTTACGTTTATCCAGATACCATTTTGGTTCTTGGATTTTTTGCCAATGACTAAGATATATTATACAAAATCTGTTTTTTATGATTTGAAACAACTGCGGAAACTTTGAGAATATTTTGTGACGTGAATAGGCTAATCTGCATAAAGCCTTCGCTGAACCATTTGACAAATTGAATGGAAAATGAACACCAGTTGGTGTTAGTAGCACGAGTAGTATAATGTGAAAATACGAATTATTTCTTTGAAGAATGTTAGGCGGCTCCTTCGGGTAATATTTCCAGCAGTGACCGACCGAAGGTTCGGTTTCGGTTTCGACAAGTTTCGGCAAAAAAATCGGTTTCGGTTTCGGCAGATTTTCTGCCGAAACCGAAACTTTTTTAGTCATGTTAAAAATGGATTATTTACTGTTATTTGGTTTATTTTTTGCACTTATTCAGACAGTTAACACGTCTTAAATTAAATAATAATAAAAAAAACAATAATTGAAGTTTGTGAAAATTTATTTTTTATTTTTTTATTACTTCTATAATACAAAAAAAAATAAAACATGTTAACTACTTCTTGGAACTTCTCGTTCAGCTAGTTCGTGGCTTGTATGTCACCCGCCATCATCAGCAAAATACTCAATTAATGAGGTCCTTCCTTTAAGTGTTCATTATTGACAAACGTTTGTTCCAAAAAGTAGTTATAATGTTTGTTAATTTTGATTTGTTTTATAGCAGTAGTATCAAAAAAATAAATATATACATTTTTTTATATACTTCAACTATTGTTTTTTTTATTTCATTTAACACGTATAAAAAGAATTTTGTTATTGTAAATGCAATAAAAATTAAAATACTCAATTAATGAGGTCCGTCCTTTATAATTAAGTGTTGATTATTGACAAATTTTTGTTCCATGAAGTATTTAACATGTTTTATTAATTTTATTCACTTTATAGAAGTAATATAAAAAAAATATTTTTTCAAGAAATTTCACTCTAAAAATATACACGTGTGCGGTTCACACGCGTTAGAAGTGAAAACTTCAGAAAACTAAAGCAGATAAGAGTGGGGAGGCTATGAAGCACCGCACAAAGTGGAGACCGATTATTCTATCTCATTCTCTCGCAGGCTAAATCCTATAGATGTATATGCTTGTCTCTTTTTAGTGTCGCTTTTTCGTTTCATAGAGTTTCAAATCACACCGGTGCTTAAGAAGTTTTCACTTTAAAAATCGTATAAAATTTTACAACCGTCGTCATTCTGTCTCATTCGACAATTAGCTAAATGCGGGACAGTAAAACAGAAATCTGTATCACTGACAGTTTATTAGTTACAAATAAATTGACATCTGCAGACCCGTGTGCGATTCATTATGTCGATTCCTTACCGGCCCATGAGGGAGATGCCTAAAAGGTGAGGTTTGTTTTGTTGCTTGGTCGACTGGTTGATTAGTTGTTTGTTTGTGTGTCGGTTTTTACCCCGGGTCGCCCGACTGACACCCGGACGCCGATCTGCCACTTTCTAAAAATATAAAAGAAATAATGTGATATAATCGTCACTAAATTGATTTATAATTGAGTTTGAGAAGTATCACACTCGGCGCCGGATATGATGTCGGATAAATTCGCCAAGATGCCAAAACATCCAGTTAAAATAAACAAGATCGTACTAAAATTCTATCTTGGATAAAAAAAAAAGAACTTTAAAATATTCGAGTGTTATTTTTAATGCAAATATTACTTTAATGAAAATTCTACGGCAGTAGGTACAACACCTACAGCGGGATGTCCATTTGAATTTTTAATACATAATATTTATACTAAAATATTATATTCGTTCATTTTTATAGAAGGTCAAGCTTTATTTCGTTAAAGATTTTTCTAATGCGCGTAATATTAATTTATTTATTTATTAATGTATTTAATTATTAACGCATATTTATGGGCTTTTACACATGGATAGTAAAAAATATATATAATATTTATTGGACATAACTGAACTGCATCAGTAGCATCATTTTATATTTGTTTAGTGATAAATTGAAGATATCCACTAAATTGATATAATTATTTCCCTCCATTAGAGAAAGGCAAAGAGCGATACATACGGTAGTCCCAGAATTTTTACACTGAACTAAATCCCGACTTCTAGTATTACGTAGTCGAATCCAAAAACTAATCAATACATTTTATATGAAAAATACCAAGTCGGTGAAAATCTTTCTGTTACAAATTTAAGCATATTCATACCATTTAAAAGAGTGTAAAGCCATATAAAGTTAATGATCTCTCTATTTGTGTACTAATTATCTATACTAACACAAGTGATTTTAAGAGTGAATTAACATAACAAGAGGACAAAATAACGAAGAGTTCATTTAGACGGTCCAAAATTTAAAATTATTGTAATTATGCTGTCACCCTTTTAATCCTCCATTTATAATCATTTATTTAATTGTAAATGAAATTATTTTTTTTTGTTGTAAACCTCCAAAGTGCTTCTTACGATGAGTTAAACTCGCCAAATAATAATGTATCCAATGCGAATAGTAATGAAGATGGTTTGAAAGGGAGATGTGTAAATACGAATGTTAGAGGGTACGCGCTAATATTAAAAACGATAATTAAGTGAAAATTGTTAAAATATTTATTAAAACACGACTCATTTAAAATAGAGCAAAAATCTTGTGGCAAATGTCGTAGCATTAAAAGAAATACTGTGATTTTTTTCATTCATATAACTTGTAAAATAACAGAAAAAACATGTTTATAATAATTTTCGGAGAATGCTATTCGATTTTTGAAGTGAAGCTTCTATAGCACGGCTGTAATTTTGATTTCGGATGAAACGGAAATGACGATTAGTGCACCTGCGACGCATCAACTGCGCTCATCGGCCGCTTTGATAATGATGTCACTTTTAAAGGCTCCTATTGGTTGAGATTGTTTTCGTAAAGTTTCGCTTCCACCGCATGTAAACTACACTCGAATATTTTTTTTCATGTTATTACCGTTTCGGCGTGGCAAATGTATAGATATTATCTTCAATAAAAACATATATTTTTTAAGAGCTTAAAAACTTCAACAGCCTTACTAAAAAACCCAGTGAAAATTTTATTCAATTGACAAACGGCCGCGGATGTGAAAACATTACTAATTAAAAAATTGTTCATGGAAAAAAATACACTTGGTTTACACGGCCTGAGAGGGTAGTTTATCTCTGTTTTAGTAGTGATATCTGAACAAAATTTGAAATTTTTCCAAAGTATTTTGAATGTTCTATATATTTATTATTTTTGAAGGTGTCGTAAAAACAAATACCATTTATGAAAACTAGATAAAATTACCTTTTAGATTTGTGTAATTGAAATACACTTTAGTTTTTAAAAACTGCAATATATTAAGATTCAAACGCGAAAAAAAATGTTTTTTTTTTACCAAAACATATTTGATGAAAGTGTACAGAAATTTATAAAAAAACAAAATTTAAAAAACACGGACCTTTTATATAATGAATTTGGAACGAAACTGTCACCTCACTTTTTCCTCGTGCATACAATAAAAAAATGATAAAAAATTTCAAAGTTTTTTTTTTCCAAAAAACTAACCTAAAAACATAATATCTAATACTAGCTGGGTTACCCGGCTTCGCTCGGGACAACATTCGAGATAGTTCTGGAATACTTTGCATCTTGTATTTTATGTAACCTTTATTTTATTTTCTATATTTTCTATATTTTATGATATCTGTATTTTGTCAACTCTTTATTTTGTTTGTAATAAAAAAATGTACTGCGTTATATGTAAAAGCCCTTTGGGCGTTTAAATAAATAAATAAATAAATAATATCGACTTTTATAACACATTTCTTGCAACTCTAAAGACGTTAATTTCATTGATACGTTTTGGAACACATGTATTATATATTTAAAAAAAACACCACTTTTATGAAATTCTCATAAAATAAAATCCTTTAAATGTAAATTTGAATTTTCATGTTTTACATGAAATACTTATTGACATTTCAATTTTCAAAGTATGATTATGGTTATTATAACTTGACTAAAACCTATTAAAAATCACAAAAAACACGGTAAATATACCAATTATGGGAATGTAATAGTGAATTAGTCATATTAATAGATATTACGATCAGATTTGTGTAATATTTCACACACACCCGCGGAGTGATTTTTTTTTGGCGGTTTCAACGCGAATGACGAATGCGAAGGCGCCGCCATCTAGCGGTTCTGTAGGAAAACAAACAATTAAATTATGTACAGTATGAAAAATTGCATTGTTGCCAGCTTTAAAATACATTTTAAGATCAAATCTTATTAGTAATGTTATCGTGTTTTAGTGTATTTTGGTTTTATTCATGTTGCTGCTGCAACACGGGTTATCGGCCGTGCTGTGGTTTTTTTTTAGTAAGGCTGCAAGTGTTTAAGGACAGAATGTTATAAATTGGTAAGAATTCGGGATGTATTATGTGAAAATATTTTATGAAACACGACTCGTTTAAATTACAACAAAAACCTCTCGAAAGTCTAAAGTAGCATTTAAAGATACACTGTGATTTTTTTTCATACCTATCACATGTTAAATAATAGAAAAAATGTGTTTTTAGTATTTTTTCGAGCATATTTTGCGATTTTTTTTTCTATCTAGGGAATTTCATATAATCACCGTTTCGACTCAGCAAAAGATATTAGCTTAAAAAATAACACATTTTTTAAAAACTAAAAAAAAAATATTCAAGGAAAATATGTGATACCTATATATTGGAAGAAATTCGGAACGCCCGCCGCGCCGGGTGTTAATTGAATCACCTCTCTAATCTATTATTTTGAAATTGCATAATTTTGAAGGCGCTGTAAGGACTGACCATAATTCACTGTTCATTTCCTTTACCGTCCGAGGTGGTGCACCATAGTGAAAGTTGAAGTGTTTTTTTTTATAAAACTAGTTCCTGAAATTAGATTTACAGTTTTGTGAAAGTTTCTGCGTTAGAATTTAAAGGTTTCACTTAAGCTGTTTCTACAAACAAAATCAAATGAATATTGCAGTTTTCACATTGTTCCCTGGTCCACTGTTGCACGTTGACCGTTTTTAACGCGTGGCTAATAAAACCTCTGGCAGAACGAGTGAATGAAAATTGAAGACTGTTTGAACAAAATTCGTTCAAATTCGGTCTACGTTGTGCGCCGATTTAAGTGAAATCACCAAAGCAATCAGCGTTTTTATTGTGTTTTGTGCACGGTTAATGAGATTATTATTGTTTTCCTTATATCTCGTAAATAATAGTTAATACTTTTTACTACTGGCTTTATACGGATAAACGTCTTTTTATCCATTTTTGATGGTTAGACAATTAATTTAACTATTGTTAAATAAACTACTGGAGATTTCACAGCTGTGTTATGTATCTTCAATTTGCTCGTATTGCATACCTTTCTCTACATCTACACTCTGCACTAGCCCTCTTACTAATAAACGTGTTTTAAATTTAAAAAAAACTAATAACCATTTACCTCACATTAATGGCGCTAAGAGCGGAAGTGTTTCATACCTTTCTTGTGTCTCTCATCATGTGTCAAAAACACCGCAATTTAACAATTTTTATAGTGATCACATACCTTTTTACAGTATTATCATATATACTAGCTCAGACCCATGAAAATAGGGAAAAATAAAATAATCATGAACCAAATTTAAACTTCTATAAAATATAGTATAGAATTTTTAAGTTACTAGTACTAGTGAATAATACGGATTCGTCGAAACCGATAGCATAAATTTTCGTAACAAATGTACACGAAAGTAAAACTCTTCTAAACTAAATGTCCAGAAATTGTTACGTAGTTAATGCTCAAGAAACACAATATACAATTAAAATTTTGAAAATGGCAATTAAAATAATTTTCTGTTCAAGTATTGTATTTGTAGGTAGGTACTAACAAATCTTTCGCCGCATTACCAATAATTCGCTAATATTGTATCGTTTGTTTCTTTTATTATGACGAAGATATTAAAGTTTCCCTTTATAAGTTAGTTTTATTTATTACTAATCAAAATTTAGAAGAGGAAATTAACCCTCTTCGAAATTCGGCAGACAGACTCATTGTCGATGACAATGCGTTCTGACAACTGAAGGCACTCGTCCACACACACGCGCATTCACACGCATTACTCTGAAATTGGCGGCTAGCCGGCCCAAGAGATGGCCCGATTGTTTTATTAAAGTTAAAAAAAAAAATACAAGTATGCAGACAAGAATGGGGAGGCTACAAAGCACCGCACAAAGAGGAGCACGATTATTCTTTCTCATTCTCTCGCAGAATAAATCCTGGATCCATGGATTTGTTGTCTCTTTGTGGTGTCGCTTTTTCGTTTCATCGAGTTTCAAAACCCAACGGTGCTAAAGAAGTTTTCACTTCAAAAAACTTTGTTGTAATTATTTAGATTTTTTAAGAAGTTTGTACGATTGTTTAAAATGATATTAGGTTTCCAGAAACCCATTCGTTGAAATAATCATTCACAGCTGACAAAAAGCCGGTAGGGAAATTACTTTCATATCGCGATCAGTCATTTTTAAAAGCGTATAAATTCCTGCTAAAAGTGGTTCAAATCATAAAACGGCCTCCACACCTAAGCTCTTCATCTCCGTAACCCGATTAGGAGGAAACGCCGAGCGGAGATCAATAAAAAAAAAGTAGTGAGCGGTGTTGTAACTTAGTCGCTTGATTCTCGTGAAACAACCTGTTTGTGGCTGAAGTTCTGAAGAACAAACGATGCTATTTATGTTCGAGAGGTGGCCAGTTCGATTCCGGCCTGTGGCAATGTCTAACAGCACCACTCGAGCCACTGTAATAGAATAAATATAATAATAATCTACTGCCTGTTGTAGGTAGTCTGCACCAACCTGCTCAATTTCTATATACTGTGTCTCTGTTTAACTACATGTACTAGCCAGTACCGGGAACTTACAGAGGTGCTCACATATTCATGTTATGTGAGTTTATTGGAAGAGATAAGATACCTGTGGTACCTGCAATGGGTTTAGAATTGTGGTCGAAGATTTATAAGACAAGAGTATTAGGAAGATTGATAAATTTGTAAAACATGTTACATTATCATGGAATGGTTTAAGAAAGTAATTGTGGGATCACGTAAGATGGAAATGAATTGTGGCTACTATGTCATACACCCACACAACTGCACTAGTGTACGTCAAAATATGTGTGACAAATATGTGTGACAAACTTTGTAATTTTGCTTCTTTTAAAAAAAAATTTTTATCGACAATTTTTGATACAATATATATAATAGATACATAAAATAATGAAAAGTATAGAAAAAGCTTAATATAATAAATGTATGAAAAAAAAATTCCACAAAGGCAATGCCTGTGCGTGGGAATGATATTGATTTTTACTTTTATTTTTATTCCTACGGGTAAAATGAAAATTTTAAGTAAAGGTATATAAATTAGGGATTTAAAAAGAGTAACTGAATAAATGGAATTAAAAACTACAACATAATAACAGTCACATTTGTGAAAGTTTTATAAAAATAAATGTTTTAAGCCCAATTTAAAGACAAAAAACTAACAAAAAAACATAGCAAACAATATATATCTATTTTTAATTTTTTAAACTTTATGAGTAAAATCTCAAATTATAATATTTAATTAAATGAACACAATATTAGCGAAACTCAATCGAAATCTGCAGACAGAAAAATCAGACTCGAACCCAGGACCCTTTGCTTACATGGCAACAGCTCTACCTGGGTTCTCTCTTCCTGGGTTCGAGTCCCAGCGGAACCAATATCTTTTCTGATTTTTCTGTCTCCAGATTTCGATTGAGTTTCGCTAATATTGTGTTCATTTAATTAAATATTATAATTTGAGATTTTACTCATAAAGTTTAAAAAATTAAAAATAAATATTCATCCTAGACTTGCAGAAAAAGGTCAATAGATGTCGCGTATTAAAAATAAAATGGATAAAAATTTATCCAGACACTATCTAGATTGCATTTAGTTCGAGTTGAATCTTGCAATCATATATAAAGATAGCAGCCAATAATATGTGCGTTAAGAAGATGAAGATAATGTTGGTAGTGCTTAGTCGAAGTATGATACAGTTAAAAGTGACCGAATTAATATGGGTTCCGTAGCTCAATCGGTAGAGCTGTTGCCATGTAAGCAAAGGATCCTGGGTTCGAGTCCCAGCGGAACCAATATCTTTTCTGATTTTTCTGTCTCCAGATTTCGATTGAGTTTCGCTAATATTGTGTTCATTTAATTAAATAATATATATCTACTCTAAAAGCTGTCTTACGATAGATTTACTTAATGGCTTTGTTAAAACTTATAAGAAAAAATATCTGTTTCAGTGTTTTTTAGCCAAATTTTGGTATATTTTTTATAAGATTGAAGATATGAATATCCTAAAAGTTTTTAAATGTTACTTTGATTTTTTTTTAAATTTTACAGGATTACCTTGAACGTACCAGGAAGCTAATTATAATAAGCTAAGTATGTAGGCAATATAATTCAGAGATTTTATCAAATATTTTGTGGTGTGTGTTTTAGGAACGCGGATTTTATTGCTATTTCGAGTATAGAGAATATGGATGTCCTGATTGTAAAGTGGCTTAACGTTAGTGTGAGTTGATTGTTGAGTAATTTGTAGGATGGTGTTTGTGATTTCATGTTTAGGAAGGATTGTGAAGGGAAGAATACCGGAAACTGAATAGATGTCACTCTATTCAGTTTCTCTCTGACATGGCTGCCTCATGGAAGTCCAAAAACATTTCTGAGGGTTCGGTTTTGAACCATCTACAGATCAGCTATCATTTTCGCTGTGTATTGAGGGTAGCTTAAAAAAAAACCTTAGTAAAATATGCCATGGTCGAGAGTAATAAGCAGTAAACTCCCGAGAAAGGCTGTGTCAAGGGACTTAATAATCTACGAACGTGTGAGACGAGGTACACAAGTATGAGGAAGCGATCGTTACGATACGTGACAGATACAAATAATTATTGCGCTGGTTCTATTCTCTCATTATTCCCAAAGAGTAGCATTTTTTTTATTAAGTTTAATGCAATAAGCGTACCTATGGTTAAATTTTATATTCTTACCACTGATAAAGAATTTTATGGCTCGCAACTCATAACGTTTGGATGTTTTACATATATCTTAATCGTTAGTTGATCGGCAATACACAAAAAAAAAAAAATTCTATCATTTACGGGCTGCTTGGCGTTTCCTCCTTTCTACCAGACTTTGAATAACACTTCGGTGAGCAAAATAATTTCCCTCCGGGCCTGTGTCATCTTAGAGGATGTGGTTTGGAGGGTCTTTTAAAGAGAATGAAGGAAATGAAGTTCTGGGAAGGAAAAATATATGAGGAATAGGTGCGAGTAGGAATCCGGGGTCAGTGTATTCAACAGTGACGTATTAATCCATCCCTCCAACTAGAATGCAAGGCGATGTGTCGAGAGAGAGTGGAGTGGTTAAAGGATCTTCCCAAACCCGACCTCTCCCGATCCGGCCCACGCAGCTATTGAGTAGGCTCATCCGTCGCCAAGACCTCACCCAACGACCTCAGATACCCAGGTTGACCCGCCAAATGTAGCAAACTATTTGGCGTAACTTACGGCAGAAGTGTTGGTTATTCAATAGATGGTACCCATACCCGCCTATCAAATCGAAAAACGATTTGAAATGGAACAATTCAATGACGAATTGTCGTTACTTATTTGTCGTGTAATTAATAGTTCTTTTCAATCACCAAAGCAATCTCAATTCTCCAAAGCTCAATATGAAAATTGTTTCGTTTTCATATAAACTCCGTACATAAACAATTATGAAAATTTTATGACTTCTGCTCACCGTTTGAGATTTGTTGCTGCTTCACAGAACTTTTACTTAGGTTTGAGGTTTACTTCAAATTTGATGTCCATCAAATTCGACGATAGTTATAAGCGCCTCGCCTTTAGACTTCTGTTTTAGACCCGTGTCACACAGCTGTAAAAGATAAAAGATCATTTGGCTTGGTGTATTTCGGCATATCGCTCACCGTACATTCCCAATGGGAATATATGGAGAGCGGTATGCTGAAATAGGCCAAGCCAAATGATCTTTTTCTTTTATAGCTGTGTGTGACACATGCATTATAGTTAAGATATTATTATTATTCTTTTCTAGAAATCTAGAAGTTCTAATCAGTAGACGAATTCTCTCTGTTACAACTTGTTAAGTAGGTAAACTATCATATCATCGACAAGTATTGGTTTAACGACCTGTGCTGATATTAACACGATTTTATACACACTTACATTACCCCGTCTGGCTCATTCAAATCACGTATAAGTATTAAACGCAGTTTGATCGATTTGATCACATACGAGTAGCAGTGGCGTGCAATCCGCAAAAGCTGAAAAGCTGCGGCTTCCATATGCGAAACTTAGGGAAGGCAGTCTTCCGTGGGTCACCTCAAGTGTTTGGCTACGTTTGGTGACTTAACCGGATTCATAGGATGAGGTTTGGCGGTGGATGATCTGGATACACTGAACCCAGTATTCCTACCCACCCCACCCCTCGTACATTTTTTCTTCACAGAATTTCCTCCCATTCCCTTCGTTAAAAAGACCCACCAAAAAGCATCCACAAAGATGACGTGGGCCGAGAGGGAAATATTTTTTCTCAGGGCCCTCGGTGTGGAGCTAATGTAAAAAAAACAACCATAATTTAAAAAAAAAACCTCGTGAAATCTTTGATCAGAATGTATTTTTTCAAAAAAATGTGAATATATTAATGTCGCAATCGTTCTACATTGATTAAAATTCTTCCCATTTGACAAATTCACACTTTTATTTGCAATCTGAATTAGGTATTACATTTAAATTCCTAAATCAACTTTTTTTTTAAAAAGGCATCAAGTCTGTCAAAGACTTTAAAAAGATCAAATAGTGAATTTGTCAAAAAATGTATTAACAACTACTTCACTGTAGTAAAAGATTACCTTAAAATATAGAATTTTTCTGTCTCAGATTTTCGTTTGAGAGTTGCTAATATTGTCTTCAATGATTACGTGTTACAATTTGAGGTTTTACTGATTAAGTTATTCTAAAAAATAAAAATAAAATATTAGGCATACCATTTACGAATATTTGATGAAACCATTAACTGTCGATATATCAAATGATTGTAGCTTCTAAGTTTTTTTATGCTGTTGGATTTTAATTACGTATATATTGCCATTTATCTAAATTGATTTATTAACCTGTTGGAAAAATTGTGACAGTTCGAATAAAAAAAATCGTAGTAAAACTAAACACAGCCTACCTTTGGTCATAGAGCAATGCACTCCACTGAATAGTAGGTACGCAGTTATGTAGGTTCCCGCTAAGATATTAGTATGTGCCGCCGGCCGCTTGGAGGTTAAACATTTTCCCGAAAAGGATTCCCGACTACGAATATGACAAGTTAATATTTGTTAGTTAATGCTCTCTTGATTGCATATTGATTAATACCTAATATTTTTGAAGTTGAAATATATTTAGCACCGTTGTGATTTGAAACTCAACGAAACGGAAACGAGCGACACTAAAAGGAGAAAAATACGTACATCTATAGGATTTAGCCTGCGTGAGAATGAGAGAGCAATAAAATATTTGTAATTCACCGGTACTCGGTTCCAATATAATACGATAAATCCGCAGTCACACGCAAGTCTCCTTTGGTGCAGTGGTATGAAGAGCCTGACGAATCTCTGTGGACATTTATTAGCGGAATAAGTATCGAATCCTATGAAATATTATGTTAAATCTTCAAACCACTCCAAAATTAACAGACATAAAAACGCAAAATAAAGCGACATCTAGCGACTCAGAAGAAGAAACCACAAATACTCATGAGATGATGAAATGTATAGGAAAAGGTGCACTGGAACTCTATGACAAAATATGGAAAAAATCTACTTTAGTTTTCTGAAGGTTTCACTTCTACCGCGTGTGAACTGCACACTTGTATTTTTTAAAGATTATTATATACAAATTATTACACAACCAAGCTGTTGAACTCAATAAGACGTGGAATTGATTGATTTAACGTCGTGTGATAAATTTAATGTCAACTGTACATCTGTTGATAACCCGATATAAGTGAGTTGTGGGTGTGTCCGTTTGCCTAAAGTAATCAAATTTTTTGCTTACTTCTGGTGAAATTTCATGATCAAAAATGTTCATATTTCGATTTTTAGCAGAAAATCAATTTCCCAGGCCCGTTTAACACTTTTATTGAGTTTTTCTGCTTTCATTTGCATAATTTCTTTTTTACTTGATTTACAAGGTGTTAAGGAACGTACTTGACCTACTCTAACCAGTGATGTCTACATTTTTTGAGTAAAAAAATTAAATGAAATTTTGGTTTACGGTGACATTTTACTTTTAAAACTAAAAACATAAAAAACATTATGTATTGGGCAGTAATGTCGTGGTGAGGGGTTGGCTACATATGAAAAAAAAATAGATTTTGAAAAGTCACTGGATTACCTAAATTTTGATAACGTTTTTAACTTAAAAAAAAATTTTATCTCCAAAAATCACTGTTTAAAATAAATCAAGTTCACCTCTTAACACCCTGTATTGAAAGTAATATAGCAATTAATAATTCACCTTTGTCTCCTAAACGGGGATATATAAATTTATCTATTAAATTTATATTGTTTCACGACATTAAACCGCAAGAGTAGGTAATTCAATGCGTTGGCTAAACACTCTTGTCGTACTTTTTGTGGTTGAGGTATTAATGGGCGTATAAAAAAGCCAATCAATATTCTAAAATACTCACTAAACAGCTCTTCTTTACGTGCTGTCCATTTTAAAGGAAGAATAATATTGTGTCCAGCGTGCTAATAGCTGTTAAAATGTTAATAATTGCTAAGTGGCTAATATCTACCTACGACCGCTTGGGAAATTCGGTCAGGTTAACATTCCGGAAAAGAAAACTATTTAATTTTTATTAGAACAACTCTCTTTTTATAACTTTTAAAGGTTATTTATTTATTTATTTATTTATTTATTTGATGCAATATTATTTACATATTTTACATAATTCAATGATGTTGGCCTCACTGGGTGGTTTACCCGTGCTGAGGCCTCCATTTCATATACAAAATTATACACAATACATATAAATATATATATACATAATATTGGTGAAAAAAAGGAAAAAAGTAAATAAAAAACATACGATTAAGATAAATTAAACTTAAAAATTAGAGATTTAGAATTAACGTAAAATTAAGAATACATAATATTATATAAGGTTAAAAACGATATTTTTAATACGTGTTGTGTGTTTGTGGGTGATTGTGTTTTATATTGGTTTTGTGTGTTACTTATATGTTTTGTTATTTTATGCTATGATATTTTGGTAGTATTGTCTATTTTGGTCTTTAATCCATTTTGTAATTTTGTGTCGGAATTTATTTTTGTTTTCCTCAATTTTATTTTCAAGTGTTAGACTGTTGAATGCTTTTATAGCGTGATATTGGTAATGTCTTTGTCCAAAGCTTGTATTTACCGTCGGAGTTTTTAAGTTTTCTTTGTATGCTTGTCTAACTGGTCTATTTGTGATATTTTGTGTTTGTTGAAGGTTGTTTTTTTGGTCAAAAATGTAATTTAGTAGCGATTTAACATATAATTGTCGTATGTCTAGTACGTCACAACGGTTGAATATTTGGTCTGTATCAGTAAGTCTATGTTTTTTAAGTATTACCTTTAAGATCGTTTTCTGCGCAATTTCCAGGTGTTCGATAGCTGAGTTTGTTGCTCCTCCCCAAGCAATTATTCCATATTCTATTATAGACTGACATAGAGCAAAATATATTGTTTTCATTTGTTGTATTTTGTATATGTTTCTTATGTTTAGGAAAATGTGTATCGTTTTGAGGAGTTTATTTGTGACTTGTTGGATGTGATGTGTCCATCTAAGGTTATGGTCAATTATGATTCCTAGATACTTTATTTGTTCTTTTTTTTCTAGAGGAGGGCAAACGCAAATGTTGGTGTTTAAACATTCGTGTATTTTTATGGTGTTTGTGTTATTTTTTGGCTGTCCTGTGCTATTAAGTCTCATAAGACGAGAGGTTCTGGTTTCGAGTTCCAATTTGGACCATTATCTTTTTGAAGTGAAACTTCTTTAGCCCCGCCGTGACTTGGATTTCGGATGAAACGGAAATGACGATTACTGCACCTGCGACGCATCAACTGCGCTTTGATTATGATGTCACTTTTAAAGGATCCAATTGGTTGAGATATGAAACGTAAATGGCGCTCATTGGTCGCTCAGTGATTATGACCTCAGTTTTCAAGTAGGAGTTGAGATTGTTTTGGTATAGTTTCTACCGCGTGTAAACTGCAAACCCACCTCTCTTACCGCCGTCTCCAAAGGGTCAAACACTTCTCCTACAGCCTGTAGGGATCTTCCGGTAATGATAAGGTCATCTGCGTAGCCAACTATTTGATTGCTTATGTAGCAGATGTTTGAGTCGGTACTGATCATTGTCTTCCTCACAAAGTGCAGTGGGTGCTAAGCCATCACCTTGTTTCAGCCCCTGGGAGACGTTAAAATCCTCCGTTGTTTCACCTCCTATCCTTACTCGACACCGTGAGCCGACCATTGTTGCTTTTACAAGCTTGACTATTTTGGGCGGTATTCCAAAATTTAGAAGTATTTCATATATTTTCTCCCTATCTATAATGTCGTACGCCTGTTTGAAGTCAACAAATAGTTGATATATGTCTATATCGAATTCCCAGCATTTTGTCAGAATTTGACGAGTAGTGAAGAGTTGATCAGTGGTGGATTCCCCCTCCTGAAACCTGCCTGATATTCTCCTAGTAAGTTTTCTGAGTAATATTCTAGTCTTTCTTTCAAAATCATTGTGAAAATTTTATACGCTGTACAAAGTAACGATATTCCTCTGCGATTTTCACACTTCAATTTGTCTCCCTTTTTATGTATGGGGCATATTATGCTAGTTTTCCATTCTTCTGGTACTCTTTCGGCGGTCCATATTTTTACAATGAGATTGTGTAGCAGGTTCTTCAGTTGTTCGTTTCCATATTTACAGAGCTCTGCAGTGATATTATCTCCTCCCGGAGTTTTATTGTTTTTCAGTAAACTACACTCGATTTTATTTATCTGTGTCTTGCTCTCTTCTTATTTTCGTTTAGATTTAGATTATTAGTGTTATCTTCTTCTTCATTGATATAATACATTGATGGGAATAATCTTCAACAGTTGTAAAAAGAGAGTTGTCCTAATAAAAATTGAATATTCATTTAGACTTACAAAAAGGTATTCCGTACAAATAAAATCGGATGTATTTATTCAAGACACTATATAGGTTACAAACCAGTTCTCAGAACACTTGTTTCTAATGAAAAAGGTAGTTGCAAATACATGGAAAAAAACTAGTCGAAGATAATATTGTTAATTCTAAAATTCACGTTCAAATAAAAGGTGGCAGTAGCCGAATTGGTAATACATTTGTCCCGGTACGATGAGAGGTTCTGGGTTCGAGTCCCAGTTGTCACCATTATCTTATTATTTTTCTGTCTTGTTATCTTTCATATTTTCGTTTAGATTATTAGCGTTTCCTTCTTCTTCAATGAAAACTTTCTAAGATCCAACTGAAAGTACAGAGTATTCGCACATTAGTAAACTGATTTGAATTTCCACGTGACGCAATATTATCCTGTCACAATTTTGCCTATTTCTTATATTTATGTGAATACCCCGCACGGGTCCCAACTGTTCGGAACCATTTTATTTTAATTGTGAGAATGTCGAGGGTAATGGGACGAGATAGGCAGAGCTTGAGAAGTACTTGGCAATAAAGATCTGGTCTTCAAACATGACTTAAGCCATTTCAAGCTACATTTAGGTTATGAAAGACGGTCTTCCATCAGAGCTATATTGAGCGTATGTTTCAATTTTTCAAAAACGTGGACATTTTAAATTTAAACCTTCAGAAGTATCGAATAGAAGTAACGCGTGCGATATTGGATTGATACTGTTATGCGGTTGTACAAGGGTATTGCGGGGTGTGCAAGGTATCGAGAGCATCTCATATCCTTATCCTATATTCTCCCTCCCCTCCCCCTCCTCTCCCCTTCCTCTCCCCTTCCTCTCCCCTTCCTAAGTCTAAATTTAGCTTAAGATAAATTAAAACTCCATCTAGAAACAATATTAGCATAAGAAACTCTTTTGGCTTCACTGCAGTTAACGTGTATATTTTTATGTCTATTGTGTGTATATAAGCTGTTTGTTTCTTACAAATAAAATAAAATAAAAATAAAAATAAAAAATAAAATAAAGTTCGTGATGTTAGTTCAGTTAGTTTTACCATTTTGTAAAAAATGTTAACATGGTGAATAAATTAAATAAAACTAAAAAATCAGATTGTGTAATTCACATACGGTAGAAATAAAACCTTCAGTAGATAAAGTAGATAAGAGTGGAGAGACTACGAAGCACTTTTTTTTTATCAATGTGAAGGAATATTTTTAGAAATTTTTGTCGTCAAATTCCAGTGCACCTTTTCGTGTACATTTCATCTTATTTTGTATTTGTGTTTTCTTATTCGGAGCCGCTAGATGTCGCTTTCTTTTGTGTTTTATTTTGCCTGTTCATTTTGGATTGGTTTGAAGATTGGATTTTATTTTACAAAAATAAACTTTTTTTTTGATTTTGTAGAATTAGATCCTTGGTCCGCTAAATGACTGCAGGGGTTTTTCAGGCGCTTTATACCGCTAAGAAGGGGAGACTCTGTACCTGTACTGAGTACCTTTAATTTTAATCTCATTCTCTCGCAGATTAAATCCTATAGATGTATGTGTTTGTCTCATTTTAGTGTCGCTATTTTTCGTTTCATCGAGTTTCAAATCACAACCGTGCTAAAGAAGTTTTCATTTAAAAAAAATAAATATAAAGCCGTGAATTACAAGTAGAAATATTTTTGTATGTTCGTGTACCTACCGTGGTATTTTGCATTAGTTTATGCCACGCTGCAGCCCGTGGCATTGAATGTATGAACAGAAAGTTTCCATCCTGTCGCTGGTAACGATGAATCGCTTCAACTCAGCTGCGCGGAAATCATTAGATCAACAATGGCTCCGCTTAGGAATTGACCGCTGGTAATCGCCATAAAATTTATTTGCGCAATATTCGAATGAAAATTATAATATTATTAATTGATATGCCAATGGAAGAGGTTAACTGATTACATGAATAATACTAATTAGATACGTCAGCAAAGTGTAGACTTTGAACTGAAGAAAAAAATTGATTGAAAATAAAGAGTGGTATAATAATATTAATAAGTTTTGAAGTATTTAAAAAAAAAATTAATTTAAACTAAACATGCTTGTACCATACTAGATAATATACAACGATCTCTACGCTTTTACAAGGGTAAGTTGATTCATTTTATAGGAAGTCTCAAATCAATAATATTATAGTTGTAAACGATTTGAATTAAAAATATTATGAGTAGGTATATAAACAATTTAAAATTTTAATATATTTTATCAATTTAAAAAAATTCATTGTTAAATGTTTTTCAGCCTTATAAAAAAACTTCACAACCTTTAAATGGTATTTTTGTTAAACGTTGTAAAAAGACTGTACATTGTGTACATTTTATTTTTTTGTGAAAAGACTGTACATTGTGTACATTTTATTTTTTGGAACATTACTAATAAAAAATGCCACTATTATGTTGGCGACATCGAACTTCGGTAGATCAGCGCATGCGCGGAACCGGTATATTTTTTTCACGACATGTGATATTTTGGGCACCATTCAAATAATGTTTTTATTCATAATTTCCATCTTAATGACAATTCACTATTTATTAATATAATTCAACATAAATACTATTGTTTGTGTTCTTTTTTGTCAGTTTTAGTCCTTTAAATAACGCATTGTTTTTAATTTCGTTTTGTTAACAGTTATTTCTGAACCATTATGTTTTATTTGATTTAAGGCGGTCATACGTTTTATGCTAATTTGTAATTAAAAGCCAATGAAACTTTATGATATTGGTAATTTTGCATCTAAATCGAAACCAACAGAATAGTGCATTGTGTGTTTGCAGCGATTAAAGTTGGTAACTACAGAGGTAATTAGTGGGAGCCATTGTTCCCAATCCTGTTTGCATGTGGTCAGATTTCTAAAAAGTGATCTATGACTCGGTACAGGGTGTTGGATACTTGGATCAAGTAGTATTTCCAGACGTCGCGGGTTCCATCTCTTATGAGTCCACCACCATAGCGCAGGCTGCCTTTGCATTGCTGACGTCATAAGCAAGGCAGCCAGGAATTGCAACAACAAATTCTAATATAAGAGATCTTTCATCCATAATGCCTTTTTTCTTATGACGGCAATTTGTGTGCAACGCCCCGGACGGTTATAATGACGTGAACCCTTGTAGGAAGACACGACGTATAGATGATAATGTGCCCGTATGCGCCCTATACCCTTTTCCTTATTGCTGCACCTCAAAAACCTACTGGCTTTCTGCTGATATTTGCGTTGTACATACTTCTACTTCATTTTCATGCATGTAAAAAACGGTGACCTGACAATTGATGCCGATTAATGATCCCCCCGACAGGTGACCTCCCGACAGTTAATTCGGCGGACAATTGATCCCTCGAACAATTCTTCCTGGCGCTGTCCCAACTCATAGCCTAGGTAGGCTGTTGGGGTCGGCTCTTCTCGTTCTCATGTTGTAGTTTCTTCAGTTCTGAGTATCGCCTTCATCCAAGCCGTTTCTCTGAAGTATTTTGGAGCATTGAATCATCCAGGAGTTCTTTGGTCTTCCTCTGGATGACTGGCGATGAAGCTCCTTAGACATTGCCTGCTTCACTGTGTGGTATGATGGTCTCCGTCTTACGTGCCCATACCATCTCAACTGTCATTCCTCCAGCTTATTGTTTATGTTCGTGACACCTAGGTTACCACGAATGCGTGAACTTTTAATTTTGTCTTTTAGTGACACTCCGGCAGACCATCTAAGCATTCGCATTTCTGCTATTTCAAGTTACCTAGAGTAGGAGTTGTACATAGTCCAGCATTCGGAGCCATACATTATTATCGCTGGTGTAACAATAGTCTAGTATATCTTTCCTTTAAGTTTTATAGGTATTTTGGAATCACACAATATTCCTGTTACGGATTTGAATTTAATCCATCTCACACCTATTATATAAATGTCATCCGCTGCACATGTGGCTGAGTGAGCCCAGCTACTTAAAAAGAGTCACAGTTGGCTAATGTTATTCCATCCAGTTGCATCGAAGGAGTTACAGCATTTGTGTCTTCAAATGGCAAATACAAATATTCAGTCTTTTTCGTACTAATTTTTAGTCCATTTCCCTCACAGATCCCTCGAACTATTAATCCCCTAAAAATGTTTTCCACAAGTAAGTGTGCAATGGGGATATACGACCGTACAACCATAGTAGATATACTTACATCTGCAGCATCTCGACTGAAAATCCGCTGTAAAAATATTTTGAAGGAGCATGCGGTAATTACAAAAAAACAACATACTTATACCTTCTGTCGGCTTAGCAAAAAACTGCTAAAGGTTCCTCCTAGCATACAATATAACATTTTTAACCGAAAACAACACAAGAGGACCAACTTCTCCCAACCATCTGGAGCTATGGTAACCCCAATTTCGGTATGTTTTTAGGCTGAAGGTGGTGAGGAGGGAAAGGGAATGTGGAAAATATACCAGGCTATTCAGATCTAGTCACCAAACACGGCTAAAGCAATTTCAAGTAATAATTTTAATACCTATAAACACTTTACACGAAACACTTTACAGCGTAAAAAAACGAAAAGAAAATCACATTAAACTGCCTTTTTATCCGAATACAACACAAGAGTCCCAACTGTACATACTTGAATAAATAATCTTTTAGGGGTTCAATTGTGCAAGGGATTAACTTCTGGGGGTCAGATGTCGGGGGGTCAAATGTCGGGGGATCTAAAGTTGGCGGGCCAACTGTTGGGGGCCAATTGTCGCCGGATCAAAGAATGGAACCGTAAATAACTAATGAGCTGCAACGAACCTCTCGGTGGCAGGACCGTATCAATACATGCATGGCTTCATTGTTATGTCTTGTGACATTATTATGATTCCGTTGAAAACAATGACAGCCTGTAATATCAGTATGTAGGCAGGCAAGTACATACAATGACGAGGATGTTTCCCGGATCTACACCGCTCCACCGATTGCTTTGTTCCGACCATCCCACAGCGGTCACAACACTAAACTTGCAACCTGAAACAAACAAACCAACGAATAATCCAAGCCCGGATTTTCCATTGATGCTGGATTAAGCCAAGGCTAAAGCCGTCGCCGCTTTATACGAGAGACTCGCTTGAGGAAAGAATCACAATCGGCTATGACTAAACACGTTTGCGAATGGCGCGCACACCCGGGCTTTCGTCTCGTTTTTTTTTTATAGTTTATCAAAATTATGTTGTCAATCGTTCGGTACCCATTCACAACTAATTGTTGTTTATACTCGTACTGTACTTGTCAGTTTCAAAACGATTTTTAAAGTAAAACTTCTTTACGCATGCTCGATTTGGGGGTTAAGCTGGTGAACGCGTTACAAAAGTGGTGATTTTTACGAAAAGTGGTTATTGTTACGAAAAGTGGTGATTGTTATGAAAAATGTCATGCGAACGGTAATCGATGCGAACTGTGATCGATTGCAAGGCGAACGGTCGTACCTTTACGCACGCTTGACTTGGGGAGTGATAAGGATGGTCACCCCAAGGTCGTAGGTCACCCCAATGACATATGTCACCCCAAGGTCATTGATCAACCCGTTCGCTGCGTTTGTTAACTTAGCAGGGATACCTGGGTTCATTGGGCGAGGTTCGTCTTGTAGTTTTACTTCAGTCGTGTGGTCTAAAGCACACTCGTTTTTTTAATTAAAAAATGTAGAGATGAAACGGATAGTTGTTTGGCTGGATACCGGATATCCGGCGAGCTGCGAAGCCGGATGGCCGGGTATCCGGCGGCCGGATATTCGGCCAGTTGCATGTCGTGACGAGTTTAGCACCGCACAGGTGCGGCGAACGCGATCAGATCAATTCGGGCGGTTTCGGTTGCCATCGTGAGTATTCGTGAGTGATCGTGAAAATAATCTCTTTAAAAAAAAAAGAAGAAGAACAAGAGGTATATTATGGTGCTTCAATGTCAGTATTTAATCATTTCAATAATCTCTATTTTTTTACGATCGGTCTCCTCTTTGTGCGATACTTCGTAGCCTATCGGTCTCCTCTTTGTGAGGTGCTACTCAACTCACTCTTGTCTACTTTAGTTTTCTGAAGGTTTCACTTCTACTGCGTGTGAATTGCACACTCTGTTTTTTTTCGTAAGAAGCTATCACGAGTAAACACTTTGTATCAAACTACAAAAATTATTATATTTATAGTCAACCGGTTTGGCTTGGCTCATGCTTCATCAGGACATCTTATCTTTATTATCTTCTTCTTACCTTTTTTCATGTATTTTGTTCCTACGAATCTTCGGTTCAACAAAATATTTTCCTCCATAAACCTTGACACTGCTGGCTGTAAGAGAAGACGTTGTGCCATGGTTAAACCACTTTTAGAGATTCCACAGCCAAGGTGTTCTACCACTTCTTTTGACATTGTAAGCTGAAATATTAACATATCTCTTGATATTTGCTGCTCTTCACGCGCATCCACAAAGTTTTTTTTTTATATTATACTCCTGTGATGTGAAGTTGCTGAAACAATTTTTCGATTAAGGGAAGATTATTTTTGTCAAATTATTATTCCCGTCGGAGGACTAGAGACTCAACAAACTCGTTAAACTCTTATTAAAATCAAACTACTACTTTTGGTCCTTCGACCCGGATGAACAAAAGTTTTCGAATCCTCGAGGCAATGGTCGTCTTTCTTTTACTTCCCCCCTAAAAGGTGTCTCTCCTTCCTCAACAAAAGCCCTGCGGGAAGACAAATAAATTGTCGAAAACCTCAAAATCTTCTTCGTGAATCATGTTTTTTTGACATAGGCGTTCCTCGATTGTGTCCAGTTTTGGCTACTCCTGATTTTCACGTAAAGCTGGCAGTTTTGAGTTGTTAGCCCAACAATGACATCTATATTTGCATTTATTTCTGTCTTATTTATTTTGTACATGCTGAAGTTTGCTCCGACTTCAGACAGATAGTCACGAGTATATTTTATTTTACAATCGCAATCTCTAGCCTTGCAATTTTCTTTCGAGAGTGATTGGCAAACGTATCGCGCGGTACGAGCAATTCAGAGCCGCGTTTGAAGAGAACAATATTGGAAGTGAGGCTGAAATAAGAGAAAGTTGTACCTATGTCACCGCTCAGACAATAAACTCAGAAAGCACTTCCAAACAGTCTGGAGAATTCCAAGATGACTCGTACGGGGCCACGTCACAGCCTTACGTTGATAAATGCATCCATATTCTCAGCGATTACGCAACATTCGATAACTGAATTCGACCGTTAAACCAAACGCAACGTTCGGCGTCGAAATGCGAGGAGGCAATTTTGATACAGCGTGGACGGTGAGAATTAAATTAGTATATTTATGCATCTCATCTCTTAGTAACGTGACAATGTTTTTACATACGTATATGTATGTATGTATGATGGACGTATTGCCGTCGTGCGTATGCAGGTTCCTCTTCCATTACCGCATGTTTTATTACGGGAAACTACACAATGTGCACTTTTGTAATTACCGTGACTATTGACGGTTACGGTACCGTGACGGCAAAAAAGGCAATAAACATATTTTCTTACATATTAAATAATGGCGAGACACACAACATACGTGTGACTGTTTCTTCCAAAGTACATTTTTTTTACGACGAGAATTGCATTTAATTTTCTTTTTACGGAGGACGGAGATGAATGAAAATGTTTGTTTGTTTCCTTGGAAGGGTGCAGACATACGTTAACCGTTTGTCTCATTTTCGACTGTTATTATTTAATGTGTAAGAAAGCGCGGCAGTATTATATGTTTAAGAACAAAAGCAAACCATCAGGGCATTTGAGCAATTCACTCGCACTTCAATAATCCTAGTACCTATATTCCATACTTTCAAAATTATCGTCACGGCAAGTAGTATTGATGGGGATCTACGGTGACGTCACAGTGCGGTGTGTGAGAGAGATGCAAGAAAATGATGACTTTTTTCCTTTGGAGGAAACAGACCTACGTACATAGTGTATCACATCTTTTGAAAGATATGCAGCATTATTTATTAATTTTTATTTTAGTAATTTGTACGTTTAAGTTTACAAAATTTCTAAGTAATTATAATATTTCATATTGCAAACTAAATTTTATGTAGTTTAATACATCTCAAACTTTCCAATTAGTGTGGACTTTAAAGTTTCTGATAGCGTGTTAGGGAACGTACCCATACTACGTGACCCACTTTTTGCAATTTTTAACCCCCCCCCCCCCCTCCCCCCTCGGTGACCACGTGTAGTATATTCCAAGACCCCCCCCCCTTCCCCCTACAGTTTTCACGTAGTAATTCATAAATATGGTTTTGAATAATTTCTTGCTAACAAAAAGTTTAAAAAAAATTATTTGGCTTATATTTGTCTTTATTAACACGGCGCTTGCTGCATGACGGCAAGAGCGCATGCATACCTGTAATTACAAGAGGAAAAATAATATCAAGATAAAACTTATGTCTAAATATATTGTAATCAGAACTCAATTTAGATTTCCAGATTGACTACGTGATGAAAACCTAAGCCCCCGCCCCTCATTGTAACCAAGCGTGGTATTTTGAAGATCCCCTCCCCCTCCCCTCAACAGGTCACGTAGTATGGATACGTTCCCTTACATAACTTCATCCCTTTGTACAGTAAACTGTTCTGCGTATTCGCCTTGTTTTTTTTTTGAACCCTGATTTCCTTGCACGTCCTTGTGAAAGTGTTGTTTATTATTTTATGTGTAAATATCAGATAAGGAACATATGTTTATTGCCTTTTTCTGCCGTCGCAGTACCGTTATCGTAAATCGTCACGGTAATTATAATAGCGTCTATTGCGTGCCGAAGGATGAAGAAGGTTGGATAGTACCTACCTGGCTCTCCAGCTTTGATAAATAGCTAAACTCATTTTTAGTTAAGTTCTGACTTTGAATAGTGATTTTCAAGCTTTATTTCATTAGGTAAACGTTCTTAATTTTTTAATGGGAAACGCGGAAATCCCATATAATAAAAGTCCCGTCACGTAGAGGCCTGAATTGATATCTCATTGGGAGAGAGTTAGTGAATACTGTTAGTTGGTTTTAGTGCCGCGGTGGCGCCAATAGAATCTTACTGCAACAATCCTGAATTAATAACATCACAATGGCGGTTCAGCGACCCTGCGTCTGCGCACAAGAACCGATCAGATGAACTGGGCGACTTGAGCACTCTTCTCCCATCAACTATCTGTATGATGATACGCCTGTGATCGTATTACGTATATTACTTACAACGTAATACATTATTACATTACTCTTGCATACCAAACATTGGCAGTTACGTATAAATATACTCACTCGTGTGTATATGTAGTTGCTAATTTTGCACCACGTAAACGCAGTACTTCTGTAGAAAATTGAAAACTGTTTTCTTATAAAAAACACGTTCGTTTAAAATTTTTGTTTTGAATACTTTTATTTCACATGTACGTTCTTGTTACTTTTTTTTTTCCTCCCTGTTTCGACACATCCAGTAGCAGCAGCAGATAAAGTGACAAATGTACATGTGAAACAAAAGTCTTCATCACGAAATGTTACATAGTTAAGCCCAAGAAATTAAAAAAATTGTTCGTCTGAAACATTAACTTTATTAATTTTTTTTTTTTTTTAAATATTAAAGATATTTTAAAGGTTTATTTACCGTCGCCTGCGTTTAGACAATAAGAACCTATTCGATTTTTTTCGTGCCACGAAATTTTATTTTTTCATTTTAAAATATAAATAAAATTTTCGTTATTTGTTTTTGGGGTGTTATGCCGTGTTGCACACATCTACCGGATCTGCCGGATCTGCCCTGATGATGGACACTGCAACGATGTCCGAAACGTTGGCTAAAGAAGGAGGTAGCGCAACACGGCATAACACCCCAAAAACAAATAACGAAAATGCTTTTGGCCGTGAAAATCTTAAAACTTATTAAAAAAATTGTTTTTACATGTTAGTTTATCTGTGAGAAATAGTTAAGATGTAGGCAAATTCTCCAGTTAATATTTTATATATTGAAATTTTATAACAAAATTTGAAATTTTGAAAACAAATGAAATGTAATGCTTTGATTTTTTTTTTATTTACAATAATAATATGAAATGCTTTGAAATTTTATAATTAGATAATAATTATTCATCAAATATTTGCTTTTTGAAATATAAAAGTCTTAAAAATGTCCCATCTTAAGTTTTAACTAAAATTACTGATAACGACAAAAAATACAAGTGTTCAGTTCACGCGCGGTCGAAGTTAAACCTTCTGAAAAATAAAGTAGACATGAGTGGGGAGGCTACGAAGCACCGAAGACCGATTATTCTGTCTCATTTTCTCACATGATAAATCCTGTAGATGTATGTGTTTGTCTCTTTTTTTCAGTGTCGCTATTTTTCCTTTCATCGAGTTTCAAATCACAACGGTGCTATAGCAGTTTTCACTACAATAATTGAATTTTTTCCGATAGTAATCTTATAATCAGACTGAATTTTTCGCAAGTTTGGTCATGAGAAACACTTGTATCACAACATTTTACTCTTCTATCCATTTTGTTGAAAAATCTTGTTTCTATATTTATTTTTTATAAAGTAAGCAAATAGTCGATTGCTGCGCATTAACGCCGCGTTAGTTGGGAGTGAAAAACATGTGATTACGGCCAAGCCAAGCTGTACCCACACCCCACACTTGGTGCTTGCTTCAACAGATTGTTATATTACTATTTTTATCTTGGAAACGCCGTGTTAACAGCGAAATGTAAGCTAATTTTGCATTGTCTTTCGATTGATTGGTTTCTCAGGACTCGTGTATGAAATTATGCAGTAGCTTGTTAATGCTAATTTGAGCAATAAAGAGACACTTATACATATCGAATTGGGTGAACCCACTACTTACTGCCCTAGGCCAGTGGGACTATGTTGTTGTTGTTAACCCTGTTTACGATGTGGCGGGGGGAAGGGTGGGGAGGGATGAAGGTGGCAATTTAAAAAATACCTAGCTATTCAGGTCTGATTAAATCAAAAGCACAGAATTTTTTACTAAATTAAGGCATCAAAATGTACCTATACCTTAGTTCCCAGTGAAATTAAAAATTGCCCTGGAGAAAATTTTGAAAAATAAATATGTACGTAATGAGAATCAGAAATAAGAAAAGCAAAAATTAAAATGTATAAATGCACGTTTTTATTAGACGATATGAAGAGGGTCTATTATTTATAAATTTAATAAATAAACGTTCGTTTAAAAATGTTGGTCTTACCAGAGCGAGAGTACCCTACCGCTCTGAAATATTTACTATTTCGCTAACTAACTAACCATCTAATATCACGTCGCGCCGTTTCCCCACTGGGGTAGACAAAGAGTGCGAACCGCCAAACAACTTGGTCTTGGCACACACTCCTTTTCTCATTCATATTCATACGTCATCTCATACATATATGCTCTTCTATTATTCTGACTTTTGACAAGGTCCGACTCAAGTATCTGATTCGCCTGATGGTACCATGTTTTCTCGGACGTCCCCGACTTCTTCTACCATTCACATTTGCATAATATATTCCCTTTACACTCCTTTCCTCGTTCATTTCACTACACGCCCCGAGGGTCCCGCATTCTGCAGATCTGCATTCTTTGCTGATCTCCACATTTCTCACACGATCAAACATGGTTTTACTACCTGGATATCATTCCAACACTGAGTCTCTCGTACTTTCATTCTTCCTCTGCAAGTTCCATATATTTCGCTATTACAAAAAATAATAACTACGATACGAAGAAGATAATACTAATAATATAAAAGAAAATATGAAAGAGAACAAGACACAGAAAAATAGAAAAAGATAATGGTCGCAACTGGGACTAGAAACCAGAACCTATCAAAAGCGTCGATAACGCATGGCTAGTTTACAAGCTACTATCTGGGAAATTCACTATCTGTTAGTAAACTCGCCCAGTGTCATCGTGTCACATGCTAACTAGCAGCAACTAGCAGATTGTTGACAATCTACGAAAAAAACGTTGAAAGGTCGTCAATTTTACTCGCCTACACGCTTGCTCCGCTTGCTCGTGATTGGTTTATTTACGTTTCCAACATGGCTTCCGATAAACAGCTGATTTCGACTGTCAAACATCTGAAGAATTAGTTCACGCAGGCGTCGTTATTCTTGTTACTGGCGCTAAAAGCGACCTCAGTTTCCTACGCTTCTGAGCGAGTGGACAGTTTTGTGTGTCATCATGACAATCTCACTCGCCGATTTTCCCGCTTTTAAACTTAGTAGATAGTAGCTTTTAAACTCGCCGTGTGTCATCGAGGCTTAACTGGGACGTGCGCTTTTATGGAAAAATTAGTGGAAAATAAAATTGTTAATTCTAAAATTTTAAAATATGAGATTGACATTTATGATGGTTTGACGGAAGGTGGCAATGGCTGAATTGTTAAAAGCGCACGTCCCAGTTAGACGAGAGGTTCTGGGTTCGAGTCCCAGTTGCGCTGGGAAATTTAGCTATTTAATAATAAAATAAAAAGTTAAATATATTACAATAAATATCTTACTGAACAAATTGTTAATTACAATAATGTCAATGACAATAAGTCAACATAGCAACAAAATGATTTGTAATAAAAAATATTAATTTGCACATCAACGTGATCAATGTCAGCTACGTAGAATGAATGAAAAAGTGCAGGCAGGCAAGTAGCAGGAATTTTTTTCTTCATTAATTTATTTCAACACAATTTTATGAATAATTTAATGGGAATTTGTAGTGTAGTTATAATTAAATTCACATCCGTAGAAACAAGAAAAAGAATCAGAGTACACTAACAGGACAGGTGTCTCGGTATTATTATGTCAGTTGCCTCAATGGTCTACGCTTGTTGAGAATGTGTCGTCATTTCAAGTATAACTTATTTGCAATGTTCAACGCTTCATGGATTAACATGTCGGATCATCCTAAGATCTGCATAAGAGGGCCAATGTAAGGCTGTACAATGTAAGGCTGCAGAACCGGACTCTAAACATCAAATGTCCAATCCCTTAAGATAAATAAAAAATCTAGTGCAATATACACGCGGTAGAAGCGAAACTTTACCAAAACAATCTCAACCAATACTTGAAAAGTGAGGTCATAATCAAAGCGACCAATAAACGCAGACCTCGCGTAATTTCCGTGTAATATCTCAACCAATAGGAGCCTTTAAAAGTGACGTCATAATCAAAGCGGCCAATGAGCGCAGTTGATGCGTCGCAGGTGCAGTAATCGTCATTTCCGTTTCATCCGAAATCCAAATCATAGAGGGGCATAGAAGTTTCACTTCAAAAATCAAAATGTGCAGCTCACACGCCGTGGATATGAAACCTTCAGAAAACTAAGGTAGGCAAGAGTGGGGAGGCTATGAAGCACCGCACAAAGAGGAGACCGATAATTCTATCTAATTCTCTGGCTCTAAATCCTATAGATGTATGTGTTTGTCTCTTTTTAGTGTCGCTCTTTCGTTTCATCGAGTTTCAAATCACAACAGCGCTAAAGAAGTTTTCACTTAAAAAATACAAGTGTGCAGAACACTGGCGGTAGAAGTGAAAACTTCAGAAAAGTAAAGTAGACGATAGTGGGGAGGCTACATAAAGGGGAGACCTACGTACACAAAATACAATTAAATGTCCCCGAAGGGGTGCAGAAAGAGGATGTACGACCGAATTACAAAATTATTATAAAACATATTTTCATTCAAACGCATCAAGAAAAAAGTACTAGTCGGTATACTGTATACACTATTTCCATATCAACTTAGTATTAAAGTTGTTTTTGATGTTGATTTCGTGTTTCAAATTGGTGAATAGTGCACAAAAATTGATAATTTTATTGAACATGGATTAGAACATTGTAAAATTGCGAGGAATCCATCTTTATCAGACTATTATTAGCCACCATCGGCTGGTGGATGAAAACCTCTCCTATCTGGTGCCACTTTCCCCTGAGCAATGTTGTATATTAAAGTGAATCATAGTAACCTACTTGTGTGTGCCACAACCTCAAGTAATCACCTTTATACATAATCATCTCTGAATCATCAGTCGACCATAATAAAATGCAAGCGACTAATTAACAATTACGAAGAATAATTATAAGTATATTTATGTTAATCTGGCACGTCGGATTAGAGGGCAGATTATGAACCAATGCGATGAAATTATCTGAGAAACACAAGAAGAATAAGGTCGGGATTAATTAGGTCGCTGGTAAAAACGATAGAACAGAAGCCATCACTGATTATGAGTTATGATTTGCGTTTAATAATTAATCCTTCAATAATATTGTACGTGACTGGTGCGAGTGCAGTACCACAGAGTTATTTCAAACAAATAATATGATTTAATTTCCTCGCGACAGTTCAATCATTACGCTATTGGGAAATTAGCTTACCGCGCTTTTTTCTCATTTTTGAAGAAAGAGATTTCTAATAAAATTGCATTGTTGAATATTTGGACTGCTTTCTCTCTTTCAAGCCAACAAGGTTTCGAATAAACTGTCGTTGTCAAATATTAGGACCACTTTCTCTCTTTTATGCCAACAAGGTTTCGAATAAACTGGCATTGTCAAAAATTAGGACTGCTTTCTCCCTTTCAAGCCAACAAGGTTTCGAATAACCTGGCGTTGTCAAATATTAGGACTGCTTTCTCTCTTTTAAGCCAACAAGGTTTCGAATAAACTGGCATTGTAAAATATTAAGACCGCATTCTCTCTTTCAAGCCATCAAGGTTTCGAATAAACCAGCATTGTCAAAAATTAGGACTGCTTTCTCTCTTTCAAGCCAACAAGGTTTCGAATAAACTGGCGTTGTCAAATATTAGGACCACTTTCTCTCTTTCATGCCAACAAGGTTTCGAATAAACTGGCATTGTCAAAAATTAGGACTGCTTTCTTTCTCCCTTTAAAGCCAACAAGGTTTCGAATAACTTGGCGTTGTCAAATATTAGGACTGCTTTCTCTCTTTTAAGCCAACAAGGTTTCGAATAAACTGGCATTGTAAAATATTAAGACCGCATTCTCTCTTTTAAGCCAACAAGGTTTCGAATAAACCGGCATTGTCAAAAATTAGGACTGCTTTCTCTCTTTCAAGCCAACGAAGTTTCGAATAAACTGGCGTTGTCAAATATTAGGACTTCTTTCTCTCTTTCAAGCCAACAAGGTTTCGAATAAATTGGCATTGTCAATTATTAGAACAGAAGTGTGAATTGTAGAAAACTTATTATTATTAAAAGTGGCTCTTTGTATAACATGAGAATGGGCTAATCATTTTAAAAAGGACTCGTTTAAAAATATTTGTAACAATCGCCACCAGTCCCCTTGTACCACGCAAAATCCGCATAGCGACGTTTATCAATTCTGTTTAATTCTACACTCGCGATTTAAATCGACAATGGTCTTATTGTTCAAATTTCCGTTATTTTAGAATTTTATTTATTTTTTTATTTATTTTATTTATTAACGGAAACAACAGTACATTAGATAGTTTGGTTAAAAATGTACAATTAATAAGTGTAATTCATGGTGGGTACCTATTATGTGTTTCATTGTAGTGTCTTATTTATGGAATGCGTATTAAGTAATTACCGTGTAGTGTGCGTAGTGGGAAAGGGTGTTTGTGTGTGTGTGAGGGTGTGTGTATGTATGTATGTAGGTATGCGCATTGAACAATTTATATTATTGACATGATGCTCATTTTAAACTTGGGCAGCGAATCGGAGAAAATGTCGATGTTAGAATTTAGACCAATAATATTGAACATATGAAGAGCACAATTGATTGGCAAATTAGATGCTGCATTTGTTTTGTAATTAAGCGTGTGGAATAGTTCTGTATGGCGTGTACGTCTTAATGGTATCTTAAAATTAACTAGGGAAAGAAGTTCGGTACAGCCAATGATACTATTTAAAATTTTGTGTATAAATATCACATCAGCTATTTTTCGCCTTTGTTGCAAAGTTTGACATGTGTTATTTAATTATGTTATTATGTTATTTTGTCTCTTATTTTTTTTATTTTAGCGTATAAAAAATAATGTACATTTAGATGATGTAATAATTTGCGTTCATGTTCATGTTCAAATATTTTAATACCACTCTTCCATGGAAGCATTACCGTGTGTATGGAAGAGTAGTGTACATTTTTTAATGATATATTATATTATAATTACTTAAATTACAATGTGAAGGTAAAAAACAATAAGTTGTAAGTTCGGTGTTATGTAATTTTAAGTATTTATCTACTATCAAACAATTATACTATGATTATCTTTAAAATATTTTTTAACAGTTTTTATTAATTGGATTTTATCGTTATCGTTAGTCTTCCTTGGTCAGTATAATAATTTTGTGCGAAAGAAGTGTTTAATTTTGGGCATGAAAAAATATATTTATGTGTAGTACGGTTTTCAGTTATAAGTTGATACTTTTCTTTTTCTTTTATAATTTGAATCAATGCATTTCTAGTGTACAGATCTTTGAATGAAGGTACTTGGAATTCTTTAAATAATTGATCCGTTGGGTAGTCAGAAGGTTTTTTAAGTATGATTTTAATTATTAGCCTCTATTAATTATAGAAAAATGAAACAATACAACTTTGTATAAACCACTTATATGATGTGCAAATCCGACCGGTTTCGGAACAAACGTTCCTTCGTCAGGGAAAGCTTATACTAATTTGACAGTTTAGAACAATGTTTTATTGTGGTAGGGGTGGAGCCGTTGTTAGTTAATAATGTAGATTGGGTGGGTAGGTATTAGTGTAGAGTGGGTGGGTAGGGGAACAAATCCATGATTGGGCTATATGACAATATTTTTTGTTTGTTGATAATAGATTCATTATTTCTATTAATTATTATTATTTATAGCACTTACACCTAAACACATGTTCTCCCAGTAAGGTGTTCACAAAATGCTACAACTAACCTTTTTACACACACCTACCAAATATTAACATTTTTTGTACCACTATATAAACCATTGTAATCATTTGTAAAATGTAGCTCAAGAATGGATATAAATAAATAAATTAATTAATTGCTACAGAGTTAAAGCGAGAAGAGATACAAAAGATCAATTTGCAACACTGAAAGCAAGTTTAGTTCGGTCCTGGCTATTGTTAACTAGTTTCCATATTGCATATTTTCTTTCCCGGAAAATCCATTCATCACGTTGCATATCGCACGCGAGTAATTGAGTGAATAATTGAATCGCAAATCTTGATCTGCTATTTCCATCAACTGTGCGCTAATAATGGCCTTTATTATAATGTCGTATGATAATTAAAATACGTTGATATCAATGAAGAAATAACATATTTCTACCGCTATAATATGTATTATAATATTCTGTTATATTTCCAACAATAACTGACGACCAGTGTTCCATTTCAATAATAATAATTGTATTGGATATCTTTCTGCAAATCAATGTTAATGTAATTATTATGGCATGTTTAACTGTCTGTAAGTTCTGATTGCTCTCTATTACACCATAAATATGTGTTAACCACTCAGGTCCAAAATCCAAATTAAATGGAACATTTCTGAACCTATCCGAAAACTAAAAACTGTTTTTAAAAGGTGATTAAATAGGCTTTAAAATTTTATAGAAACCCGTAATTTTTTAAAATTAAATTTCGAATGCATACGTAAAAAATGTTTAGAAATGGCTCACCTTACGTTTTTTCTTAGTTAAATTACTGATAAAGAAAAAATAAAACACGTACATCTTTTATTAGAAAAATGTATTTTTTGTCGTTTAGGTGAAATAATTATTTAAAAAATTTCGTAGTTTTTTCAATTTCAAAGGTGTACATTTTTATTTTTTTTGGTTAACATTTAGATTTGAATATAAAGCGTGGAGTTTTCTCTTTCTAATATCGTTTAGATCATATTTATCATCATGATAGTAAGGGAGACACGACGATTTCTATGAGCTGTATGATCTGCTCTCAAAAGCGAACACATTAGGTTGAGGGGTTAACACGCCTCAGGCGGGCGAAAACAAAGACCCAAAAAATGGAATTTGTTTTAAATCATTTGATTATTTTTTTTTTGTTGTCATCACCATAACCCAATATAAAAGAATTGTCCAAAATTTTAGCTTACTTTGTAATAGGACGCCAAGACCTAGACAAACCTAGACCCCATGAACCCGGGCACCCTTGCTAAGTCACCAAACCACGTAGCGAACCACTTTGGGCGACCAGTAACCGCCTGCCAAAAACTCTTGGAACATCGCCTTGCAGTGGGAAGGATGTATTCATACTTCTGTCACTCCTAGGCACCCACCCCCAGATTTTTACTGACTCCTCTTACCTTTTCCTTCTCAGAACTTCATGTCCTTCCTTTCCTCAAACAACCCTCCTCACACCATTCCCAAAAATGATGTAAGCCCTGGAGGATAAGAATTTTCCTCGGGAAAATTTCCTTTTCGTGTGGAACTGATGTAAAAGAAAAAACAGAGTGTGAAATTCACACGCAGTAGAATTGATACCTTCAGAAAACTGAAGTAGACAAGAATGGGGAGGCTACGAAGCACTGCACAAAGAGGAGACCGATTATACTATCTCATTATCTCGCAGGCTAAATCCTAAAGGTGTATGTGTTTGTCTCTTTTTAGTTTCGCTATTTTTCATTTCATTTAGTTTCATATCACAACGGCTAAGGAAGTATTCACTTCAAAAATACATGTGTGCAGTTCACACGCGAAAGAATTAAACCCTCAGAAAATTAAACTTCGAGAGAATTAGACGATTGCAGAGTGTCAGGAATAAGATAATTGTAGAGTTTATTTATCATAATATTGTTACCAAGTTTAAAAAATTATTTTCGTTTTATTCTACTAAGCAACGCAAAAAGAGGATGCCGATAGGCTACGATGCACCGCACAAAAAGGACACCGATTAATCTTATTATCTCGCAGGCTAAATCTTATAGAAGTATGTGTTTACCTCATTTTAGTGTCGCTTTTTCGTTTCATCGAGTTTCAAACCACAACGGTGCTAAAGAAGGTTTCACAGTTGTAGGTAGGTAACTACAACTAATAATTTTAATAAAAAAGTCAACATGTATCGTGCGCGGGATTGGAACGACCTATGGTATAAACTACCATGGTGTAGTCGTTGCAACACATGCAATAATAAATAATTACCTCTTAAACGGTCCTTCATGCGCCGAGCATAATACGTGATAGTTTGAATTTTCATTATGTCATCCCACCCGCGTGTTCAGAACTAATTGAACGTTCACATCGCGGGACTACCATACCATTCGGTATGGAGCTAATATTCATCCTGTGGCCGCCCGCTATTGTAACGATATGCTTGAATGTCAGAACGTAACGGTAGCAGTTTCTTGATTACACGAAAAGCTGAAGAAAAATAACAAACCAACCTAACCTAACCTAACCCACACAAATCTAACAATTTTTGTCTTGTTCTGTTTGTTACGGTTTCGGAATAGAGTCATCGCCGAATAGGCTAAGCAACGTTCGTGAAAAAAGAAACTTTAGTAAATATTTAGGTACAAAAATGTGTATAGCTTGATTAACACCTTCTGATGTCAAAACCACCCCTTAAAACCACCGTTTACCCTAATATGCCAAGTTCCACTGACTCAAATGAAGGCATAAACCGACATAGATGTGTTGTGAGCGTGTTCGTGTGCCCGAAGTAATCTAATTTTAACCTTACGAACTTAATTTATTTCAAATAGTCGTTGATAAAAATTTCAGGGATTAGTCGGTTGGATTGTTAATATTATGGACATTATGTAAAAGATAAATAAACCACTAAAAACGCTTGTCAATAATTAATACGAAAAGTGATTAAAGTTACTGTTGCTTGTCAATCGTATATAGATGCTTGTTACATGTAACTGTGGTTCAAATTTTGTTGGTGTTGATTAAAAACATTATTATTTTATATCGTTTATTATTTAAAATTTAAACAACCAAAGGGCTTTTGCACACATGCAGTACATGTTTTTTAAAAATTATAATGGAAATAAAGAGTTGACAAAATACAGTAAACATAAAATATAAATAGGTTACATAAATTATAAGAGTTGACACAGAGTAGGTAACATATAATGAAAGTTAGGTAAAAATAGATAATCTGCCAATATCCTCCAAACCAACAAGAGTATTAATCAAATTGTTTAAAAAATTGGTGATCACAATAGGTTAAATAGTTGGCATGTATGGCGTTCGAAAGAGAATTAGTGGTTTAGGTTTAGATTTAAACAATACAGAGGAGCAATGTTTTAGGAAAATTGACGGAATGGTGTCCGGGCCTGCAGATTTGTTAATATCTATAGAATATAGTTTGTTTTTGCAAGATTCTTCTGTTATGTGGTAGTTTGTTAAATGTGTGTTTTTTTAAAGGTGCGAAGGAGTTTTTTTTCAGGTGTTTCATCATTGTAAACATTTAAAAAGAAATCTGAGAAAAGATTTACGATATCCTGTGTGTTGTTGGCATATTTGTCGTCCATATGCATTTGTGGTGGATAGTCTGTGCTATCGATGTTTATTGTTTTGAGAGATTGTTCGTGTAGAAGGCTGTTTATAGAATTTATCTATGTTATAAAACAGATTTTAGAGAGATCCATGCATTTTTTCTGATTTTGCTGAAAATTGCACAGTCGATTATCAATTGAGTTGCTTCGATTTTTTATGAAGTTTTTTCATTTGATTATGATTGCTTGTCAAAGGATATGTTATACAGGCTCGTCAATAATTATTAATATCATTGTCAATATTAAATCATTCTTTAAAATAATTTTCAATGACATTGGAGATAGATACGACCATGTTGTATAGAGGTTAATTCAATGTGGATAAATATGTCATAATGTTTTATTAACATATTAAGCACTTCTGTCACGAGACCTTGCTTGTAAAATCAATATAATATTATTTATAAATAAACATAAGTTAATACGTATTATTAAGTGAATTTGGAATAAATAAATATCACTCGGATACCTGCTTAGATGAGGAGTGTTATTTCACCGTTATACGTGCACATGCCAGATAGGTAATGATAGGTACCAACTCATGTAGAAAAATGAGAAGCATTTAATACAACAACACAATACACTCCATATTTATTTATAAAGTGATTATAGTGGTACCAGCACGAGCTCGGTAACAATGAGTTAGAATGTCTATTCCAAGAATTGGTATGATCTGACCTAACAAAATTCTTGAAACCATTCGAATATGACTACTAAATACACCTCTAGACGTAGAATTGTTCTCATTATCCTTAAGTGAAAATACTTGGAAATTTAACTACCTATCACATTCTAACCACGTTCTATTAATTATACTTTCAAGCACTGAAGAGATAATCCGACTGAAGTGTGTTGTCGGTATGCAGAAGTTAGATGGATGTTTCCTTACTTTGATAAAATAGATCGCAAGGCGTGTCTGTGTGTTGAAGTAAGATCAAGTTTTTGCAACGTTGATAAAATATGCATAAAGCTCAGTCCGATAGAATACAACCTAGGTGTTCCGCAAGGGTCGGTATTAGGCCCAATTATATTTATAATTTTCTAGCTGAACCCGGCATGCGTTACAACGCCGCTTAAATAAAGATATTTTTTATCCCTGCGTGTCCTTTCCAATGCGTCCCCGTTCCCCTTCCGCCTCCTCTATTCCTCTCGCGTCTCACACCACCTTCCTCCTCTTTCCCCCACCCCTTTTCCGCTTCCACCCGTACCGCGAACCCATTTCCCACTTTTCCTCCTCACTCGACCCTCCCTCCAGCGAATCTTCCCTCTTCATTCCCTTCCACCCCTCCCGGATTCCTCTCTCCCTCCCGCCTACCGCCCTGCCGCTAAAATACATTAAATACACTCATTTTTTTCAAATAACTCGCGCGCCACTTATTGCAAAATTTTTATACAAATTTCATAACGACAGAGCTCACCAGTGTATATAGAAACACTGTTCTGCTAAAATGCAATGTTCTGTAAAAATTTTAATTGTCAATCCATCGATTACTTTTCGATATTTGCAGACTCAAACATACGGAACCTAATCTTTTACTAGATAGGGACACCCTAATCACCTAGCGGTATGAAATACACTTTACGGCCTATTCTCATACCTACCAAATACACATAAAAAATTTAATAAAAATCGGTCGAGCCGTTTCGGAGGAGTGCGACCACAAACACCGTGACACGAAATTTTTATATGTATGTAATAGATATAAATGATATAATTAAAACCATAAAACATTGTGAAATGTTTTTTTGTGTGAAGAGAATATAGAGGCAATAAGGGGCCGTTCAAGTATTACGTAACGCACTTGGGAGGAGGGGTCTTGTGAAATGTTACTGTGTGTTACCAGGGGGGGAGGGAGGGTTCGAACAACGCGTTACGTTACATGTTTTTCTTTATTCAAATAAAAAAAACTAGGGAATTAAAATCTTCCAAGTTGGCAACCCTTTTTGTTTACGTTGTACGGGGAATCCCTCGACTGTATTGTACGTCATTTTTATTTCATTTTAAGCGGACTTTCCAGTACTTTGCGCAACTTAGTTGTGACTTTTAGGTAAAAATGGTCACTTGGGTGTTACGTAACGTTAAGATGGGTGAGGGGGGGGGGGGAGTACAGAAAAATGTTCAGAAAGAGGGGGGTCAAAAATCTTAAAAAATTGCGTTACGTAATACTTGAACGCCCCCTAAACGAAATAAACGAAGACCTACAAAATATAACAAAATGACTGAAATTAAACAAGTTGGAACTGTTAATTAATTTTCGGATGTCGTCGGAGAACGCCTTTTTTTAAATATATAAGGAATTATAAAGAAAATATGGAAAGATATAATTACTTATACCCGTTAGATAAACCCTGCTTGCACTACAAACCATTCAATGTCGATACTCCGAATTCCCGCATCTGCTAATGGTTTCCGGACACCTTGTGTATCTGAAATACTTATCGTACAGGGGGTCCAACGGTCGCTATCATTTTTTAAATTATTTTTTTTTCATTGAACTCTGACTCTACGTAATATAAAATGCCGCTTGCATAAAAATTAGATGTTTTGACTAGATGGTGCTTTCGTTTGGTGCACGCAACACGTTGAAGATACCACCGTGACGACCTTGAACCTGCGTTGGTCACGCCGTGCCGTGCCGGAATCTCAGAACGATGGTGCAGTTGAAAATTAAACAAGTTGCCTACGCGCACCTACTTGCTGACGTAGCCTGCACCGGGCTTACAATCGACAGCTCAATAAATACCACAGATGTAAAGGAATCAAAACGGATAAGGTGAAGATACTATAATACTCAGGCAGTCGATTGTAGTAATAATAATATTCGCATTATGTGATAAAATGTCTGAGAGAATCTGCATAACCTGTTGCCTTGAAATAATACGTGGTAGAAACACCCAGTATCATCCTCTTGGTGGAAGACCCTCATTCAGAATCGAAACGTTGCTTCAAATAGCTTTACCCGTGTTTGGTGACCTGATCTGATTCAACAGGAACTTCCCCACCTTCCTTTTCCACATACCATTCAGCCTCTCAACATACCCCATTTGGGGATGCCATAGCCTATCAGATTCCGGTTGGCTGGACCCTTGTTTTTATGTGTGTAGGTACCGCACAAGAGTCCCGACTGCTTTCAACAGTCTGGAGCCAGTGAAAATATGGCATCTCGAATTGGGTTATGTTTTGGGGTTGAGGGTAGTGGGAGAAAGAGATAGAGGAGGGAAAAAAAATACCCGGGTTATCAGATCCGGTGACCAAACACGGCTAGAGTCATTTCAAGCATCATTTCCACCAGGGTCCTACTGAAATTATTTACCACTGGAACGTGTCGCATATATATCTAATATATAGGTAATATTTTTAATTAATAAAGTGTGAAATTGAAAATAATTAATAAAATAAAATTTAATTAAATTAAGACAATATTAGCGAAACTCAATCGAAAATGTGGAGACAGAAAAATCAGAAAAAGATATTGGCACCTATGGGACTCGAACCCAGGACCCTTTGCTTACAAGTGCTCTATCAACTGAGCGAGAGGTAGGCCCCCCGTTCATAGAGATACTTACAATCTACGTAATTGTGACGAAACTACAAGTACCCTGCTGATATACCACTTTTTAATGCTAGTCTCCGTACACGGCGCTATCCGAAATGTACTGAACTTGGTCACTTTTCACGTGCAGCCGGGGAGTGAACACGCTGTAATGCGATGTCATATGACTTTTTTTCCAACATCAATCCATGCCTTCTCCACTAAATCGTTTCTTACGTATTCTGGTAAACTATATGTAAACATGCATTTTTTCAACTTCCAGAACAAATCTAACATTACTTTCTTGTTCCGACGCCATTTCTGTCAAACGTCAAACGAATAACTAAAAATCGTACGGGGTAGTGTTGGGTGGGACACGATATCAGGATGAGTTTGTATGAGGTACTCAAATATTGAAATGAGGTGTTGAGGTATAATACAAATAAGGAAAATATTTCACCACCTCACCTCATTTGAGGTGAGGTGTTATGTGTATTGTTGTGTGTTCACATAACAATAATTTTCAATAAAAAAAAAATTTCAAAAAAAATTTTTTTTTGGAGCAGTTGGACTCTTGTGCTCATAAATTATTGTTTTGTGTATTCACATAACATAAATTATTGTTTTGTGTATTCACATAACAATAATTTACAATAAAAAAAAATTTCAAAAAAAAATTTTTTTTCGAGCAGTTGGGACTCTTGTGCTTATAAATTATTGTTATGTGTATTCACATAATAATTTACAATAAAAAAATATTTCAAAAAAATTTTTTTTTCGAGCAGTTGGTACTCTTGTGCGTACAATAATTTAGAATAAAAAAATTAAAAATAAAAATTTCGGAGCAGTTGGGACGCTTCTGCGGTATTCACAATATATGAATTGGCTTACCCCATCACCACCTCACGGTTCTAATACAAACATGTCATGGAATAGGTACCTATACAAACACTTCACGCCTCACCACCTCATACATTTGTCCCAAACTATGCGTGACATGACATGTAGTTTAATACATCAACCACCTCACTTAACCTCGCCTCATATTTGTCCCATACGTGACAACGTGACATGACATGTAGTCCAAAACACCAACCACCTCACACCTCACCTCATATTTGTCCCGTACATGACATGAATGTAGTCCAACACAACAAACCACACACACCTCATATTTGTCCCTCCTTCATATTTGTCCCCCCTTCATATTTGTAGTAATACAAAGAAAAAGAGTTGGTACAAATACATATTGTGAGGTGGGGGGACATTTTACGTGTTTGTATGGGACATTTGAGGTGCCTCTTGTATGAGGTACTCAACACTAGTACGGGGGGTACTTACGATCGGCGCGTATGATACGCGCACAAGGATCGAGTATCTTGTAAGTATCTCCGTGAACGGAGGCACGTAGAGTTATAATTTGAGATTTTACTCATAAAGTTAAAAAATAAATAAAATGTATTAGGCACTCTAGGATGTGAACTTGCGACCTCCGGATTCGTAGCCGCGGATCTACAACTACATCACGGAGGTCGTACGGTATTACACATTAATTTTTGAAGAAAAATCAATATAACAATCAACACACCTCTAGACAGGTACATACAAAAATCTGGAAAAATACCGACTACGAATTTATAGTCCGTCTCAGAATGCATACTAAAATATAATAAAATTCTTGTGTCTAATGCATTCATGCACGAAGCACGCACATACCTACGCACAATGTTATACTGGGTGTTAAGCCGCCGCTACCCGAATTTCTACCGATTTCCTACATATCTCCCTTAAACATTTGCAGCCTTACTAAAAAAAAACCACAGCGCGACCGATTAACTGTGTTATTGCAATAACATAAATAGAGCTCGTATACACTAAAAGACGTTTTATTACCAATAACGTTTCTTTCGTGGTCACGCTGTTAAAACGCATTGAAGATGTGACAACGTTGTATATGGTTTTAATTTACTAGGAAACAATGTTGTTTTAATTCTTCTCCGCTAGGGGCATTATTGGTGCACCTGTGCATATCGGCCCGCGATGTCAAAACAGTTCGGTGTGTTTATGGCGGGATATGGAAAATTTTGTTAGTGCCTAAGTGTTGTGATTTTACTAAATAATTTCTATTGTAGTGACGAATTTACTCTTCTGTTCACATAATTGATATATTTACCAAATTATTTGTGTGGTTTACATCAGTTTAATCAAGTTATTGTACAAACGCCGTACTTTCAAAGTTGAACTGTCAGAATATTGTTTTTTATAGGTTACTTAAGATAAAATTTTCATTTTAAGATCTTTATTTTAAGAGAATTTGTTAAAAGTGATAATTTTTATAATATTAAAATCTAATACATGTGTTCGTAAACGTATCAAGAAAATTAACGTCTTTAGAGATGCAAGAAATCTGTTTTAAATTTCGGTATTATTTCTAAGTTATTTTTTTGGCAATAAAAAAAACTTTGAAATTTTTTATTATTTTTTTATTGTATACACGATAAAAAAGTGAGGTGATGGTTTCCTTCCAAATTTATTACATAAAAGGACTGTATTTTTTAAATTTTGATTTTATTTAAATTTCTCTACATTTTGGTCAAAAATGTTGTGGGAGGAAATTTTTTTCCATGTTTTTCCGAGTTTGAATCATAAAATATGGCAGTTTTTGAAAACTAAAGTGTATTTCAAATACTCAAATCTAAAAGGTAATTTTATCTAGTTTTCATAAATGGTATTTGTTTTTACGACACCTTCAAAAATAAGAAATATATAGAACATTCAAAATACTATGGAAAAATTACAAATATCGTTCGGACATCAATGGTTAAAACAGAGATAAACTACCCTCTCAGGCCGTGGAAACCATGTGTATTTCTTTCAAAGAACAAATTTTTAATTAGTAATGTTTTCACATCCACGGCCGTTTGTCAATTGAATAAAATTTTCACTGGGTTTTTTAGTAAGGCTGTTGAAGTTTTAAAGCTCTTAAAAAATATATATATGTTACTAGCAGAAATATATATTACCAGCAGGTTACTGACCCGACAAACGTTGTTGTGCCATATAAATTTTTTCTTGTGAATATTTTGGTTGTTAAGTAAAAAATAACGAATGTAAGTGTGTGAGGATGGGATCTATGATAGAAAGAGGAATGGAGCGCTGTAGACGATGACCACCGATAAAAACAAAACAAAAAACTCCAACTGAAATAGGAAAATGAAATAAAGAAAATCAATGTGAATTTTGAAGAGCAATTGAGTGTACGATATTTTTTGTCAGTCTCCTCTATTCTAACATGAAACCATCCTACATTCAATTTATTTTAGTACCTACTCACTACTTGATGTTTTTCTCGGTGCACTGATTTACAAATAATCGCTTATGTTTAAATGATTAATTTAAATCTTATATTTATTGTGTTTGAACATGTTTATTAAGTGTCGATAACAGAAAGCGATTACACTATTTAGGTATTCTTTTTCAAACATTAAAACGAACATTTTCGAACAGTGTTACCCAGTTTCTCCGCAAGAGAAGGCAGAGAAATTAAAATGACATTTAACTCTATCTAATTCCTCTGTTATTCTGAATGTTGTCAATTGACCGTACTGCATTGATGTCCTTGGGCGTCCGTTCTTCTTTTTGAAGTGAAACTTCTATAGCACCGTTGTGATTTGAAACTCAATAAAACTGAAATGACGCTAAAATGAGACAAACACACATATCTATAGGATTTAGCCTGCGAGAGAATGAGATAAAATGAAACCTTACTGCATTGACCGCTTTGATTACGAGGCCACTATTTCAAAGCTCCTATAGGTGCTCCGTAGCCTTCCCGGTTTTATCTACTTTAGTTTCACTTCTACCGCGTGATAATTGCACACATTGCACACTATGTTTTTTTTTACAATAACCCATACAAGTTGCCCTGAAGAAAAACAATTCCTCATGGCCTGTGGTCCCATCTTTGGGGTTGCTGTGTAGAGGGTCTCTCCATGTTCATTACTCATCATTCTCCATACTCACTGCCACGTAAATCTTAGGGTTGGAATCAAAACACCTTTGCTAACTTCATTCCATTCATGCACTATTAGATACACTGTGCTCAGATTTATAATCACTAATTTTCCTTAATTCATTATTCTGCCAATATCTTTATCGGCCTTCCCGCATTCCTGAATGAAATTCCAGAAAGTTACAAAATATTCCAAAACAAAACAAATCGACAATCATTGAAAACAATCGCAACATAGCTCCTTTGCAGATTTCTATCTAATCTACATTAAAGTTACCCAAAGTTAATGTAAAATTATTTTATTTTTGTTTAACTTTATTAGTAAAACGTCAAATTGTAATTTTAGTTAAATGAAAACAATATTAGCGAATCTAAATCGAAAATCAGGAGACATATATTGGTTTAAAATGACCGAATCGGATGAGATACCTAAGCTCAGTTGGTAGAGCTGTGGCCGGGAAAGCTGAAGGTCCTGAGTTCTGATCCGAGAGGTTCCAATATCTTTTTCTGTCTCCAGATTTTCGACTGAGTTTCGCTAATATTGTCTTCATTTAATTAAATAGTGTAAAACTGTGAGTGCTTATTTAATTTAGGAACCTATGGCTATTAAAGACTCGGTAGAGCGCGCTAAAATTTAAAAAAAAGTGAAAATATTTAATAAAACATGACTCCTTTAAATTAGAGCAGAAATCTCTCGGCAAATGTCTAAAGTAGCATTCAAAGATACATGGTGAATCATTCATACCTATAATTATGTTAATAACAGAAGAGTGCTTTTAATAATTTTTGGAGCCTGCTTTTTGTTGTGTATTTTTGCTATCGACGAAATTTCATATCAACATAATTTAAGAACCAAAAAACATAACATAAGAAGAGATTCGAAATGCCATGCCGGTCTAAAGAGGAAACCCGGTCGCTGTGAAATTTGTACAATAGGTATTTTATCAAACTATTGCTGTCAATTTCGCAAATACTGATCGAAACCAAACTATTGCTGTACTTCCCCAAATACTGATCGAAAGAGACTACACCTCAGACTGATAATACCTTCATAAAATCATCAAAATAGAGGTTTGGTATTCCCCATTTTTCTCCTCCAAAACTGGACCGATTTTTAAGATTTTCTTACTAACTGTATCAGAAAAAAAATCTCTACCTCTGTACATCGTGATTTTTTTAAATACAATGTTTGGTTTGAATATTGAACGTTTGATGATGGCGATTTTAACGATTTTAGGAGGGTCCTAACTCCTATATGAAGTAAATTATGAAAAAAAGTAAAACGTATGGACCCGATATCTATATTGTATTTAAAAAAAAGGAGTGTGCTTTAGACCACACGACTGAAGTAAAACTTCACTAACTTATATCTCCTTCTCAACTTCCGTTCGCCTCGCCCGACCGTTCACCTCGCCCGATCACACTTTTAATAATAATATAGCTCAGGCTATAGCTTAGAGCTCTGGCATTATGAAATTTGTATAAAAAAATTGCAATAGGTGGCACGCGAGCTGTTTGAAAAATTAATGTATTAGGTAAGGAGGGGGTTGAGGGGGAGGGGGGAGGAGGGAGAGGGGCGAGTGTATGGGGAGGGGAAAGGTGGAGGGGAGGGGGTTGAGGGAGTGGGGTGGGGGGATGGGGGAAGGAGGGAGGGGGGATTTGGGAGAGGGGGAGGGGGTGGAGAGGGTGGAGTGGGGTGGGGGAGCCGTGGAGGGGGGGGGAGGGGAGTGAGAGTGGGGTGGGGATAGGGAAGGTGGAGGAGGCGCTGTGGGAACCCCCCTAATACTACGCGAGTGAAGCCGGGGGCAAAAGCTAGTAAATTTATATTCTTTGGTTTACTCATACGTATACCTCCGATACCCGTTTCTCACCTACAAGCCTCGTTGCTATCTTGCGACCTTCGATTACTTTTATTTGTAACATTGTTACTGGGTACTTATAAAAATATGAACGAATTATCTACACATTTATTTTAAATTCTGTATGCCAATAAACGTACATTAGCTAATTGCAACTTGTTTGTGTGTGTGTAAGTTGTTTGTTATTTTCCTCAAAGGTTTAATTCCATTGAAGAAGTACCTAAAATTATGTAAATGTGAATGTAATTGTGTCTGTTTTTAATTGAGTAACATTTAATAATTCTTCAGTAAAGGATAAATTGGACTTCGAAAAAAAGGCTTGTTTTTCTTTATGGAAATACTGGGGAAAACTGGGCACATTTTAGACTGTTTAGAGCTGTGATTCCCAACCTTTTTCTGACCAGGGACCACTATGATATTTATTTGTACTTTCAGGGTGTTATTCTTAAAATAAACTTTTAACATTTTCGTTAATTAAACATACTGGTAGGTAACGTTCACTAAAAATAACATTTTATATGTAAAGTTCAAGTTTATATGTAAAGCAAATGTAATCAAATTTCTGGGCATAAACCGTGGAATGCTGGGGCTAATATTATTTCCCGCAGCTCCACGAATATCATTTGCTTTCAGTCCATTCTGGGACTTGTTTTGCATTACAAGAAAACGCAGAAAATCATTTTTTTTACATAAATGAGTTATGGAGAAGAGCTCAAGATAGCCCGATTTCCCGAAGTCTAATATATGAAATTCCTTTTTTACATCTAAACTCCTCAAGGGAATTCAATCGCATCCTTGCAGTTACTATCATTTATCAGCTCTATTTGAACATATTCAGCTATCTCTCCAACATAGCAAAAGGGTTAAGAATTACTTTTCGGATACCTTTCGAATTAAATTTTGGCCCCCCTTGTCAAAACTAGTAGAAACCTTGCCAGGTGATCACTGTAATTGATAATAACTCTTAACCATATTTTTGTTGCTTTTATAACTTCTAAGGAAGACGTTAAAATAAACATATTAAACATTTAATAACTCTTCACCCGATTCCGGATTTCCCTTATGAGGTTTCTTCATAGAAGATCCAAGTACCTACACTCTCCGATTGACCCCTGCGTCTTCGTTCAAAGACCCAATCATGTCTAATTACGATGAAAAGGGATCGAAATGGCAATCTAGTCTTCTTCATGGGAAGCAATATTCCCAACATACCTTCCATTAATATGCTTAGTGTAACTCTAAGTGGCTAGTTCAGGCACGGCGGCTGGGGGGGACGAAGCCAGAGTAAGTTAGCATCTCAGAAGTTGGGCATACTCAACATGGCCCGCAGATGTCTGATTACGTCTAAAAGGGATCGAAATGAAAACCTAGTCTCCTTCAAGGAAGCAATCTTCCGAACAGGCCCTCCATTGATATGCTTGGTGTAACTCTAAGTGACCAGATCAGGTATGGGGGCTCCATCCAAGCCAGAGTTAAGTTAGCCTCTCGAAAAATGGGCGTACTGTACAGGGCCTGCAAATACTTTAATAGTTCACAACTACTGACCCTGCACAAATCGCAAGGGCGCCACGCTGTTGAATTGGCAGTCACCTCTGATCTGGAGCCCCAAAATACCTGAAAAAACCATTGACTCTGTGTAGATGTGTAGAAACTTCCCATATCTTAAGAAGTGGTTTGCAATCTTCAGAGCACAGGCGTCAGGTAGGTAAGATGAAATTACCATGAAAGATGTTCCGAGGAACTAGCATCATTGAGCACCGGTGCATAGTCGGGAAACACGCCAAACATAAGTACACAGTTGACATTTGTCTCATGAGGACGGTTCGATTCTACAACTCGTTATTGTGTTCAATAACTCGACTGTGGCGCTCTTTTGGCGCTGCAGTTGGCTAGATTTATTAGCTATTTTATTACAATAGTCCATCTATCAAAGCAACATTTATGCGGGTGGCCGGTATATTCTCACAGTGCATCATTTTAATCGTGCTGTCGTTCTGTGAGGTCTAATGCTGCAACTTGTGATTGTCTTCTGTGTGAAAATGGTAATTTCTCGAAAAGCATTTCAAGATAATCATTGTATTATAGGGACTAGTATAGTTGTAATCGTAATTCAAATAAGCATTGCACTTTACTTACAGGTTTATTAAACAATTATCCAAACACCATAATTTCCATTTAGAAACTGTCAAATTAGTATAAGCTTGTCCTGAAGAAGGAACGTTTGTTCCGAAACCGGTAGGATTTACGCATTATATAAGTGGTTTATACTTGAATATGCTTGTATTATATGGTCTCCTTTTTATGCTGTCCATATTCGTCATATTGAATCCGTTCAACATCGGTTCCTAAAGGGAATTGCTTGGAGGCTAGGATTAGAGTGAGGCAATTACTCGTATGCTGAAATTGAACAAACTCTAAACCTTTCTCCTTTAGAAGACCGTCGGATAAAATCTGATCTCATTTGTTTCTTCAAAATTATTAACTGTTTAATCGACTCGCCTACATTACTACAACTCATCACATTTAATATACCTTCTCGTAGACTCAGAAATATAGACCTGCTTTTCCTCAATCAGCACTCGACTAACTATGGTTATAACTCACCACTGTCCAGAATGTGTAGACTGGTCAACTCACGTCAAGACCTTGATTTTTTTGGTATTAGCTTAAATGATTTCTGTCGCTCTTTAAACAAATGAAGATATGTCCTATTCACCCTAATTTTTGCAAGGTCTTGACGTGACTTGACACTTATTTTTTCTTCTATTTTCACTGTTTGTCTTTGCTTTCATGTACCATCCGAATCCTTACATTGTTCATTTCTATACTTCGTGATACTTTGTTTTAAATTGGACGTAAGTCCGTAAATAAATAAATAAATATATAAAATTGTATTGTTTCATTTTTCTACCATAATTTCCATTTTGAACAATATTAATTATCAAAAATATTACTTAGCGAACATGTTAGATCGGCGGCAATCGGGAAGAATCAATCTTTTTTCGTTCGACACCCATCGTTAGTAAACTCCGGAGAGAAAGAGGCTCGTCCACTATTGGCGTACGATTAGCCAATAGGAGGTAATCGCGTATCGAATTTGCTGCGTTGAACGTTAGCCACAACCTAAATCGCGCATAGAACTTCGCACGTAATAAAGATCTGTTCGTGATTTTCTACATGTATATTTTCCGGTATTTTATAGCTCGGAGGGCTGATAACATGGAGTGCCAGTGGATTGGAGTACCACCGTCTTTCGGCCAAATTTACATTTATAGTCCCGTTCCTACTTACGTAATTTGGTTCTTATGGATTCGATGGATTTTGTCTTCTACAGTTTCCCTCAACACCTCCGATCACTTTCCAGCATTTTGTTATTTTTTGCAAAGTGTTAGTTTTTGTCGACACGTCGGCTTATCGTCTAATCTCTAATTTGTAAAATGCAAATTTCCACAGAAACTTAAGCGGGTATCACAGAATCATATTTCAAATGCATATTTTTATTTTGCCTTGATAATCTGCGTTTCGGCGAAATCCGGGGCAAAACCCGAAACATGTTTTAGTAAAAAGAAGTGTTCATTTCAAAGATTTTCTATAAACTATTGCATATTCTATAGCACGTCATTGTGATTTTATATTATGCTGAACAGAAGCAAGGAACATGCTATCAGTACATCTATCAACTATTATTATTTAGTGTTTTTCCTACTATATAAGAAGGTAGGTACTTATCTTGCCAGATATCCTCCTTTACCCTTTCTTTTTTTCTAACACTATCTTCCTCCCTTAATACAAATCCCAAACCAAGTGTTCTACATTCTGGCCCTATTTGTAGTTCGTCTCGTGCAAGTCCATAAATCTAGCAAAGTGATGCGGCCAACCTATCGACGGCAATAATAAATGGTCCCATCTCATTGCCTATTCACCGCGCGGCCAGCCCGGCCCGGAGTAACGGCTGTTTCGCCTTGACACGCAAAACACAGCACTAATCGCGTGTCGAGGTGTGACTGCAAAGGCATTGTCTTCGCTATTATTTGGTTCAGAGAAAACTTTATGCAATGTTTTGCCCACAAAATATTTAGCATACCTGTTATTCAAAATATTATTACCGTATGTAATAATTGCTCATTCATGTTGCAAGATGTGTCTTTATTGATAAATTTCCGTTAAATACTTAGAAAAATATTGCTACACTCAAAGTAATGAATGTTTATTTAATGGCACTGGGTTGGCGTGTGTTTTGAAGTGACAACACGCCAGTGGATCTATTCCATTCACAATAATTGACGAGAGAGCGGCAAAACGAGAAAACGAATATGATAATCAGGATTTAAATAGCTAAAGTCTTTTAATTGTGAGTGATGGTACTAGGCCAAGATCACGAGTTATATTATTACAGATCTGTTGCATCCATTCAAACAATGATAAATATTATCAATGCCGGAAAGATACTTCTACGAGTTATAAATAAAAACAATAACTTCTATTTAATGAATCGAACATTTTGTGAGAACACTACGAACCAAGGTGATTTAATCTAATTTTATTTCGCGTACATTTTTGCAGCCGTTTCTAAGGTGTGTCAAACTGCCTTTTCGAAGAGAAATTGACATCTTGGCGTAATAGGTCATACTATTACGCCGCGCCGCACACAAGGACGGCCAAAGTAAATTATGACGCCAAAAATAAATTAAAAATATTCTCTATAAACCAGTTCAAAATGAATCACAAAATTTTATATTGTAAACGCAAACCAATTGCCTGCATATGTGCCCAAAGTTGAGTTATTTTTTGCGCGGCCAATATTGGTTAGTTTCGCCTGAATCATTGACGGAGTTACTAGGCTCGTCCTATTTTCGTAGATAAAGTGATAGTTGTACGTAGTAGACATAATGTGTCGTATGAAATACAATTTTTTTTTTAAATAAATGTTTACATCGAAGGAGTCACAGAATTTGTGTCTTCAAATGGCAAATACAAGTATTCATTATTTTTCCTGCTAATTTTTAGGCCTTTATCCTCCAGTATCATTCTCTACCTTTCCAGACTATAGTAAGTCACAATGATTATTATCTGCTATTAGTACTACATCATCTGCAAAAAGCATAGTCTTGAGAATGCTGTTGTTCATTTCTTGGATCGTCAGATAATTCATTACTATTATGAATAGCAGTGGGCTGATAACAGATCCTTGGTGTAATTGGAAATTTTGGTGATGTCCCTGATGTGCATCTTTCTTGTGTTTCTACATTAGTACACATATCTTGTATGGAGAGCACATATCCGTCTGGTACATTATGACCGATAAACACTACTATTTTTACAAGTTCGAAAAAATAACTAATATAAATATGTATAATAAAGTCCCCCTTTTTCCTTCTTTGTTAATTCGAACGCTTTCTTCTAAGATAGTCATTGCGACCCAGCTCTAAAGGAAATGAGGATTTAAAAAAAAAAGATTTTTAATTTTTTTTATTGAAAGTATAGTTAATACATAAATATCAACAAACATGTCCTGCTAAGCCAATTAAATTGGCTTGTCAACAGGTGCTAATAGTTGAGTTACATATACATTTTAAAAGTTATAATTTTCATATAATATCTACAGATTCAACATTTTTTCATGCATATCAATATAAGTATTACATTTTTCCGATAGCCAATTTTTCACCATATATTCAACCTTATTCATAGAATTACATTGCTTTATAGTGTCAGGAAATAAATTAAATATCTTCGGTATTATGTATTCAAACGTTCTCTGTCCGTACTTATTATTAAATTTCGGAACTATTAACCCGTCGTTGCGCGTGAATCTAGTTCTGTATTTATGTTTTAATTTTTCCTTATGCTGCGGGTTTGTATGCTGAATTATATTTTTGTTTTAAAGTTAAATTAAATTTAATTAAGATAAAAAAATTAACAGTTTTAAAAATAATCGTCATTTTACAGTTTAATCATAATTATAAGTTTTGTGTATCCATATCGCTAATTGAAAATACAGAAATATCCTCAAAAAAGTCAGAGAAGAGAAATTGTTCTTTAAATTACAAAAAAACCTTACAAAGGAGCTTTTAAAGAAGATAGTAGGTCATTGTAAGAAAAACACGATTTTTGACTGCTCAATTTTAATTTTATTGGTAAATTTAATAGGACGGGTCTACAGAATTTGAACAATTTATCCAATTTTACAGATATTTTTCAAGTTCTATGAAAGTTCTATTCAAGTTGTGTTATTATATCATTGCTGTTGTTATTTTTTTTATTATTACTATTTTTTTAACAAGAACACCAACAAAAAGACAAAACAACAACAACAACACACCCTCCCCGAAGCCGACTGGTCCTCGTGGGGGAAAACGACCAAGACCCTTTAAAGATAAACAAAAGAACTTCAGATTTGCAAAGGATAGAGAAAAATGGAAATCTTTACAGGAGGCCTATGTCGAAAGACAAGCCGTTTCTAAAAATAATGTCCCGAACCCTGATAATTTAGAATAATATTAAAAAAAAATTAATTAGATTAGGAAAATGTTTTATAAGTTTGTCAGCAATAAAGGCTAAATTTATTTATTTATTTTATTTTATTTATTATATCATTATAAAGCAGTCGTTTAACAAAACAAAACGACCTTTCACAGAACTTGAAAATTGGCTTTGAAATTTGGTGAATTATTTAATTTCTGTAAAACAACTATCCTTAGAATGCGTTAAAACTCTCTTTTATAAAAATCTTGACCGATGCTGGGTTTTAAAATCCAACGATTGAGTATCTGTTGTAAATTTCGCACTTATTTTAAATATCATTTACCTTATCTCTCAAAATTTACTACTAATTTTTCAACAGGTATTTTTGGCTTGCTGCGACTCTAACATGGGATTAGGTCGCATTGATATTTATTCACGAACCAGCCAGAACTCGTTCTAGATTCTGCAATGTAAATTGTAACAGATTATTATGAGCGATCTGTTCAGCCTTCGGTTGGTTGACACACATCATAGATTCGCTTATAAATATTTATAAAAACGTCCACACCTCTCTACACCCTTTTGAATAAATCAGGCCACGAAATAACCCAAGACCGCTCTACAAATAGCTAAGGCCACGGCTCAATAGGTTCTGTCAATAACTCAACAGGCATGAGAGAAGCGACCTGACAGAAGAGTTAAATGAGGAAATTCACTGAAAAACAATATGAATGGCCTTAAAATATGAATTTTTAATTTTTTCTCATTTTGTTAACTTTTATTTTATACCGGTTTTTAGTACAATCGATAATATGTAGATCTAGAGAAATAATTAAAGATAAGATTTTTATTATAACAACTCTCTTTTTATAACTTTTTAAGGTTATTTCCATCAATCTTCTTCTTCAATGATTAAAGATTACTTTTAAAAACATTATTTTAGCCATGAAAACTTGCTTTTTATAAATAAAGCCTTACTGTAATTATATCGATGATGCATTTACGTCAGTATGTGAATGTATGATGGAATTCCGTCAGGAGTTTTCATGTTGGGAGTCGGTTATGGGTACCGCCGCCCGCGAACGATTTATTCGATAACCAACTGTAACCCAGCCGTAGGTCACCCCAAGTGGTTCGCTACGTTTGGTGACTTAGCAGGGGTGCCCGGGTACATCGAGTGAGGTTTGTGTAGGTCTTGGCGGCGGATGCATTTGCCCGCCAACTTCATGACGGGCCAGAATGGCAAATACTGGTTGAGGAAGACCTTTTGACCAGCCAGACTATCTCGAACCACAGTGGGAGGGATGAATTCATACATCCGTCACTTCTGGACACATTGATTTCTTCTTACCCACCTTTTTCCTTCTCAGAATTTCCTCTCCTTCCTTCCTTCCCCTGGAAAAATCCTCCACACAGCAATTCCAAAGATGACCTACAGTACGTAAAAAAGCATTTATTATTCCGGTTCCCCGGTTCCACTATGACGTCACAGTTACCGTCCGGGACAACCGACGTGGGTATGTGACGTCACTTGTCATCATTTACCGCTTCATATACGAGTTGTTATTGACTATAAAAACAAGCAAAGAATTTCAACATTTCATTTAGTAGATGAATAGTTAAATTTTAAAAATGCGGTTATGACGTCAGGTACTAAATAACCGATTTTTCTAACCCCTCCACTTCCTGACGTCTCGCAGTTTCGTACCGCCAGAAACGTCATCGAACAGGGATATTGACAACTGATGCGGGTAAGTGACGTCATATACGCTGAATTATTAGGTGCCACATAACACAACACTTTGAGTCTGTTTTAAATAATAATAATCAAATAAATACATTGGAACCCCCCCCCCGTTCTTTGCCGATTATTCAGGTTCAGGGGTCCTAGCATGGTTGATCGATATAGGTTTTATCGAAAATGTCGGTAACTTGTCGTCGCTCCCGAGCACGACTGCACGCCGCTAACAAACAAAAAATAGTTAACAACGACTAAAGGTTCCTAATTTATTTGACGTAAACTGTTGTTTGTTCATTAGTGTCCTGCAGTGGTGCTCGGGAGCGATGACAAGTTACCGACATCTTCGATAAAACCTATATCGATCGACCATGCTAGGGGGCCAGTTCGTTGAAGTGGACAACAAGAATGCATTATTTCCTCAATCTATATAACTTCACTTAAACGTATTACAGAACAGTTTACCTTGCGACAGATGCGGATTAAGGCTAAAACCTGCTTAACTTACTAGCATCTCTGTGAACAGCAGACTTCGCGTAATGTTAATTACTCCAACCTGACAGCTCGCTACGCCCATACGCTCTGGCGGAACAAAAATGTACTATCAAACACGGCTACCATCTTGACAGGATTGAAGAGCTACGGAACGCTCAAACAAATTTAGTCAGATGAAATGCAAAGTGGTCGGATTAAAACAGGACCACGCTCAGTCAATAAGGAACACGAGTCCATTTTTTTTAAAGAATAATAACTGTAGTGTTCTGTTATTTAGTGGACACACTAACAGACTCTCCAAATACTTGGATGGAGATTACTTTGTAGGATTGAATAGATTCTTGTTGTTATCTGGATTTATTTATACTTCGCGTATACAATTGGGACTGCGGTAGTCTACCTAACTAGAAGCTGGCTATAATGGTTCTGGCGAGTGTTTTCTGAAACACACCCTCTCAGCCTCTCCGATCCTCTGTCGGAGAACTTAGGCACTACGCGGCCTGCCATCTAGCGGAATCGACCGATAGATGATATCACCGCCATCTGTCTCTACAAGGCGGAAGCTTTTACGATACACCACAATAACCTTCTAACTTAAATAACTGCATATTTTTTAGAGTTGGCTTTAATAGTAAAAATCGTTTAAGTGAATCGTGTGACGTCATCACTCACCAAATTTTTTAATTTTTTTTTAACAGGTGTTTACATTTTGTATGACAGTTATATGGAAGAAGCTATGAAACCATTCAATAAGTAAAAACATTATTTAGGTGGAATTATTTATATATTATAGTATATTTATTATATTTTTCAATACTATTACGGGAGAGTGGTAAAAAATTGTTTGATTATTATTATTTTTATAGCTTCACGAATCGAAATCAATATTACGAAAACCGAAGAAGCGGTAGGCAACTGAAAAGATACAAAGGATCAGCTGTTCGATGTCCGCCATTTTGGAGTTCGTAGTTCAAAGGTTGGCCTTGGAAGTAGCATTACGACTTTTTTTGTGCAGTTTAAAGTTTTTGAATATTTTAAATAATAGAGATGATTTAATACTGAATTATTTAGGCCTAAATATGTTTCAGTAAACACAACAACTAAATCTCTATAAACAGTATGTAAACAAACGAATAACATGAAATGTTGTTAATGCCGATAGCTTGTATCATACGTTTCAATACAATGACTAGAAAATTATGGTGAGCAGTGACGTCAGCACTAAACATTCAATAATACCAACTTGACAGTGTGTTTTTAGGCTTTTTGATATATTTTTTTAAAACTCTACGTTTAATATTATTTCATAATCAGCGTTTATTGGTCTTTAGTCAATATGAACATATTTTTTTAAAGCCGTAATATTTTTCACTGGAGTTCCTTATTATCTGTTGCTATATTAAGCCAGGCGGTCTTCCAGCCACTAGTGGTAGCAGAAATCGCGAGGCTGACGTCTCAAGACACCGTGTTCCTCGAAGGCTACTGGCTGCTGCTACTTGTAGAACATGTTTTGTATAGAATTCATATTATTTATAGAAAATGACAGTCTCTTAACTTCTCGACTCACACCTTCCGTAGGTCACCCGAAGGTCAGGTATTTACAGAGTTTGCAATTTTGTTGCTCATGGCTTGAAGACAAATAGTTTTTTTTTTATTATTTTACCACTGTATATATATTACCTTACATATGAAATTGGCGTTTTGCCGTACTGGCAACTTTGATCTCAAATATCTTCTCTTTAGTTAGGAATTCCAAATTCAAACTTATACAGCTATTTACTCATGTATTTGTGTTTCAAAAATTATAATTCATTTGTTTTTTCCTTAATTGTTTTTTTCTTTGCGTCACTTAGTTTACAAAATGGAAAACTTGAAATATCGCGTTATTTACGAGTTCCACCGTGGCACCAGTACTGCAGAAACGGCTCGAAGGATTAATGATGTGTATGGCGACGGTGCCGCAAAAGAAAACACAGTGCGTTTTTGGTTCCAACGTTTTCGTTCTGGAAATTTCGACCTGCAGAACAAGCCCCGTGGACGGCCGGAGACCAAAGTTGATAATGAAGAATTGAAGGCTATTGTGGAAGAGGATCCATCGCAAACCACGTCCGAGTTAGCTGCAGGCTGCGGTGTTAGTGATAAAACTGTTTTAATCCACTTGAAGCAAATTGGGAAGGTGAAAATGAATGGTGGGTACCTCACGAATTGTGTGAAGCAAATCAACAAACGCGCGTTGACCGCTAGACCACACACTGCACAACAGACGGCTACCAAATTAGAGGAGCTTCAATTGGAATGTCTAAGACATCCACCGTACTCTCCGGACCTTGCCCCAACAGAGTACCATTTTTTTCGAAAATTGGATAACTTCTTGCAAGGGAAAACAATTATTAAGTTATGTTCAATAGATGCCTATGTCGGTGGTGAATGCATTGAATTATACCTCATTAATTGTTTTTGTGTTTAATTCGTAATTTAATTAAAATTAAATTTGATAATGTTATTATCGAGTTCTGCAAGTTTTTTTGTTAGTGTTTTAGTTACAGCTGTTTCGACTTGTAAGGTCATTTTCAAACTGTGGTGAAGCCACGTACGGACGACTTATTTATAAGATTTTAAATGTCAATTTTTGAAGGTGTCTAAGTTGATTTATTACCGGTTAAACCAATTTGTAGAGACACTAATTGAGAGAGTGCTAATGTGGGATTCGGAGTATTTCCCTTTGGTTTGTCTTGCACTAAGTGTGAGGGTTTTCTTAATTGATTTAGAATGACGTTATTGCTATGACTCATTTAAGTGCATTATATTTTTTAGGTTTGGTAAACATACTAAGTAGTGGGGAATAAATAATTTTCCTACGGCACCTGCGAAGCATCAAACTGCGCTCATGGCTCCTATTGGTTGAGATATAAAACGGAAACGACGATAGGTTTAAGATTGTTGTGATGATAACCGACCTCCGAGAGGAGAAGATAATTTTTTTTAATAATGTTTACAATTTTAGGCATCCAGTTTAATTTAAAAATATATATTGGGAAGGTAAGAGGTACCTATTACAAATAAGTAGCCTTGCGATGAAATAACAGAAGTAGACATGCTCTGTACATTATTCCATACACAGCGCAGCGTGGCAAGACTTTTACTTTCAGAACTACAAATCAATGTTTAATTAATTAAGTTTTTAATTTGTTACCAACTCTCGTTAACAGTAATTTTTTTATGAATGAACGCGGATCATTATGTTAAGATGCTTCGCAGAGCGCATCGAAAATTAACATATATAAATTCTGCATTTGGGTACATACAGAGGCGTGCATTCCATATTGGCATAAAAGCACTGGCTATCCTGCTTTTCTGGCATAAAAATATAAATAGTTTTATGTGTGTTGTGTGCGCGTTCAAGAGACGTTTCATTTGTGTTAGTGTCTAAACAGGCAGGGCTTTTTCGATCAGTTTGCGACGGCTGCTCGCAAATACGGTAATCTGTGCCATCTGTCGGTACCTCGATTAAATAATAAGTCGAAATAATGATATTTTTTTAAATTGTTGGCTTTTTTTCAAAATATTGTTTGTTTATTTTATTTTATGTACCCAGTAATGGGCTTGTAATATGCATAGATTAACCGATTAATTATTTACTTATGAAATCTCAATTAAATCGGCCACAACCAGCAGCTTAGTCATTCATAGCGAAAACTTACACAAAGTGACGATGGTAAGTTTTTTTTGTAAGATGTAAGATATTTTCTTGTCAAAAATCAGAGCAATCGACTACCATCCCAAGATAGTGGGGAAAAGGCTGCGGCCAAATCGAATGTTTAAGTAAAAGAGTAGTTAGAGATATAAGAACAACTTAATTTATTACTTGAAAATGGCAAACAATTAGTTGCATAAAATATAAATACCTGCATTATTCAAATAGGTTGCGATACGGAGAGAGAGAGAGATTGTTTAGACCGTTAATTAAAGGTTACGCCGTTACGGAGTGTCGTCGCGGGTAGAATGGCCACCAGAGGCGAGGCTTCGGGGCTCCGAACCAGGGGGCCAAAAAGCAGGAATCTTGACAGGCCATCCGCGTGTCCAAACGGTCTTCCTTCATCAACAGGAAAGAGGCTCCATCAGCCTGGCGTGTCCAAAACACGATAAAGCCACCTCTCGGGATGCGTGACTATTATCGGTCGGCAGGTAGTTAAAATTTCACGGCTCCATCAGCCAAAAACCACGCGTCGTTCGCAGAACGCACCAAGAAAATCTCCAGGCATCTGCCGATAGCACGACGCGAAATCACTCGCTCTTTTGCCATTACACGGTATCACTCACTCGTGATCCAAAATAAAAAAAATATATTTAAGGCTTCCAGCACTTGATTAAATCAAACTTGAGTGAGAGAGGACGGAGATGGAGAAGAAGAAGTGGGGAATTATAAATGAGCTTTTTAACTTTTACATTCTCAAGGCGAATAACAAGTTGGAGACATGCTGTATGTAAGCAATGCATCTGTGTTCGTCAACTCTGGCTGCGATAACTATCATACAAGTATTGTGACAAAAACACTTTACCTCGTTTAGAAAGCATTCTTTTTGTGGACGTATAAAAAATAGAACACGCATAATATATATAATAGGTACAGAGAGAAGGAGGATGGGTAAGGTATAGTCAACGGATAACAGACACGCGATTGGAATGTAAATCGATTCCGTGATAATCTACTAAATAGATTGTCACGAAATGGCTTGTCGATAAACGCAAAAAGAGAGTTTGCATATATTTGTAGGTACCTGAAAAAAATACTGTTATTTTTGTTCTTGATGTTCGTGTGACAATAGTTTTAAAAACAATTTAGTGGGTCCCCCTATGGGTCCCGTGCATCCTCCGTCATCGTCCGTAAAGATTAACCTCCACATATTGCAGCCGTATGCCCTTGCAAATATTTTATAACAAACTATAAATTTTAAATTTTTTCAATAACCGTATCATATATATTATAATATTATTTATATTAGCCATATAAATAATATTATTAATAGAGCAACGAAGATTTTAGGATTTATTATTAGAATAACCAAACAATTTTGTAACATTGATACTATTCGCATTTTATACATAACGCTAGTGAGAAGCATTTTAGAATATAATTCTACGATTTGGGCTCCACATTACAATATCCATATTCAAGCGATTGAAAAAGTCCAGCATAGATTCCTTAGGTATATTAATTTTAAATTAGGTATTCCAAGAGAATCCGTGGACTATAATTTGTTATTAAACTGGACTAATCTCTTAAATTTATCAGATCGCAGAAAAATCTGTGATCTATTAATATTATATAAAATAATTCACTCGGTCCTGGATACCCCTGATTTAATAGAACTAATACGATTTCATTGCCCTGGTCGCGCTAACAATAGACTGACTCTACCGTTCTACTATAATAACACACATACATTATCACATTATTACTCACCAATCAGTCGATTACACATTTTGGGAAATGAATATGCTAACATCGGCGACATTTATTTCTTAAAATTAGCGCAATATAAACATGCACTAAATTTTTTTTTCCATAATGTAACTTTATATACGCAATATGGACAGGTTCAAATGAAATGATGATATTTCTCATTGTTCTTTTTTGTTATTTTTTGTTGGGATACACAAAATAATTGTATGTTATTTTAAAATTTAAAACTACTATTATGTAATGATATTATTTTTCTTACTTTTCTACTCTATTATATGTTTATTTATAAAAGGCAGTATAGCCGTTTACGTATTTAAAATAAAAATAAATATAAACACATGATGAAGAGAAGGGGGCCTTTTGGCCCGGAGCTCCGTATGCCATTGTATCAAAAGTTCCTTTTGAAGAGTTACCTACTTGTGAAGTTACTAAAAGTATTTTTTGTAGCTTAGTCTTAGTGAAACAAAATTTATACCTACAATAAAAGTGGTAATGTTAACTGTTCATATCTTAAGATTAAGCTGTGAAAGAGAATAACTACTTTAAAAAAATACAAGTAAAACCGGTTCAGATAAATAGGTTTTTAATTTTTTTTAAATATTAATTCCACACAGGAGGCCTTGAGGTAAATAATTTCCCTCAGGGGGTATGTCATGGAGAGGCTGTGTGGAAGGTATTTTTGAGGAGAGGAAGGAATGAACAATGGTCTTGAAGAGACCCATGTTGTAAGAAGGAGGAAACACAAAGGCTGGCAAATCGTTCCACAACCGAGCTCTTGAACACAAGAACGAGTCGAAGCAACGACCCGTTCTCATGTAATAAGTGTCAACCGTGTACATATGTTGGGCACGCGTTTGGCGTGTTTCCCGACTATGCACCGGTGCCGAAGTGATCAATGACGCTAGTTCCTCGGAGCATCTTCCATTGAAATACCGGTACAACAAGGATAGCATTCCCACCCGATGCCTGTGCTCTAAAGATTGTAATCCGTTTGTTAAATTAGGAGAATCTATCAGACCGACAACTACCTAGGCACTGAAGAAAAACAAAATCCCTCAGGACTGTATCATCTTTGGGGATGATACGTGGATGTTCTTTTTAGGGAAAGGAAGCTCTGGGAAGGAAAAAACGAGTGTGCTTTAGACCACACGACTGAAGTAAAACTTCTTAACTCCATCTATATGATAGGAGGAGAGAAAGAAAATTTGCGCGCGCACTGCTCTCTCTTGCTCCTACAGTGTGATGCAGACAATATGCCTGCACTGTGTCTTTGATATACGAAACGTAACTGGCTATGAGAGAAAGAGAGAAAGAAAATGTGTGCTCGCACCTCTCTCTCTTGCCCCTGCAGTAATATACGAAACGTAACTCTCTCTCTTTCTATCTTCACTAACTTATATTTCCCTCTCAGCTACCGTTCGCCTCGCTTTTCATAACGCTCTCGTCACGCATTCGCCAGCTTACTCCCCAATTCAAGAGTGCGTAAAGAAGTTTTACTTCAAAAAGGATGAGTAGGAATTTTTCGGTCAATGTGTCAGAAGTGATGGACGAATGAATACATCTCTCCCCCTGCTGTGAAGGCGGTGCGGTGGGTCGAAAGAGTATGGCTGGAGAGGAAAACGTAGGGAACCACTTGGGGTGACCTAGGCGGCGGTACCCATACCCACGTCTCTCACATGACATTGTAGATCTCCATCCTTGTTTTTTGGAAGTTTGAGGCCCGATTGGCCAAATATTTGGATCACGAAACATGTCCCAAAAGCATTTCTTGTGTTCTGCTTTATTCTATGGTTCCAACGAACGTCTCAACGTTCAAATAACATTACTTATCCCTGTGGTCCACTACGAGTATCTATCTTGATTAGTTGGTTACAAAAAATGTGTACGTCTGAACTACGCATTTCGAGTTGGTCAAAAGTCGTATCCAGTTACGTTTTCGGTTTTCAAGGTCTGCTTAATATCTGAGATTTATCTAACATGCAGGTGTCTATGCGGTTAACCGGTTCTTTGTAATTAAAAAACCATTATCTCTCTCGAAATTCAAACTATGATAGCTTAAGTTTAAGTCTGCCTACTCACATACCCTGGGATGATTATGGGTGTACTATGCTCGATGCTTCGTATTTATTTACTATCTACCTACTTCTTATTTCGGATCAATCGAGATAGGTATCATTATGGATAGGAATTATTCGAAATAATATGTGGCTATCATTCGAAAAATGTAGGCATCATTCGAGTTATATTTCATTAGACATAACTTATACATAATATCTAGGTATTATTCAAGTTATGTATCATTCGAAGTAGGCATCATCCGAAGTATGTAGCATTCGAGAAAGGCATCATTCGAAGAAGGAACCAATAATTCGAGGTAGGAATCATTCTATGATGGTACCAATCATTCGAGATACATTCATGTAAGACCACCATTCAGAATTGAAACGTTTGCTTGACCAGATCTGAATAGCCAGGTACTTCCCACCCACCTTCATTTTCCCCATCTCCTTCCCCCCTCACTACCTTCAGCATAACAACATACCCTAATTGGGGATGCCATAGTCCAGCTGCTGGGACCCATGTGAGGAATTCATATAAAAAAGAGATAAGAATCTCTCGAGGATAGTACCAATCATCCGAGATAGGAATTATTCGAGGATAGTACCAACCATTCAAGTTAGGAATCATTCGACGATGGTAATAATCATTCGAGGTAGGAATCATTCTAGGATGGTACCAATCATTCGACTTAGGAATTCTTCGAGGAAAGTACCAATCATTCGAGGTAGGAAACATTCGAGTTAGGAATCATTTGAGGTAGGAATCATTCGACGATAGTTAGAATCATTCGAGGTAGGAAACATTCGAGTTAGGAATCATTCGATTTGGTTAAAATAATTCGAGGTGGAAATCATTCGAAGAAAGTACCAATCATTCGAGGTAGGAATCTTTCAAGGTAAGAATCATTCGTGGATGGTACTAATCATTCGAGGGAGGTACCAATCAATCGAGGTAGGTATCAATCATTCGAGATAGGAATCATTCGAGGAAAGTACCAATCGTTTGACGTAGGAATCATTCAAGGAAAGTACCAATCATTCGAGGTAGGAATCATTCGAGGTAAGTACCAATCGTTTGACGTAGGAATCATTCAAGGAAAGTACCAATCATTCGAGGTAGGAATCATTCGAGGAAGGTACTAATATATCGAAGTAGGAGTCATTGGAAGTTGGAAGTAGTTGCGATTGTATAATATGTAGAATCGTTCTTGCAAAAGAACAATCTAATTTTTTTAGAATACACACCGATAGATTTTTTTTCTTATTGAAAACTTTATTTTAATATTGAAGAAGAAACTAAGTAACAAAACATCCTACGGTTTCCCCACGAGGGGTAGGTAGAGAGGATGGTCCGCGAAACGACTCGGTTTTCACACTCCCAGCTTCAGTCTCATTGTCGAGATTATTTTGAAATTGACATGACCAGATTCAAGTATCTGGTACTCTTGATCGTGCCATGTGTTATTCGGGCGTACACGATTCCTTCTACCACTCATATTCACATAATACATTCTCTTTCACTCCTTTGTTTATAAAGATGAAGATGATATTAAAAAAATCTATATCATGTATATTATTATTAAATCTATTAACTATTTAAAGTTAAGACAAAATCAAATGAAATAGATTTGCGAAAAAAAATCATGACACGTTGGTGACGTAATTTTATTATTTTTAGAACAAAATGGACCAATATAGCGGTAATAGTTCTCACCTGCATATTGAACATACTCTTATAAAAAGGCGTATATGTACAACATATTTAGTGCATGCTGAGTTCAAAGTCTCAGATATCTCTCGAGAATGAAAATTGCCCATTAAATGAAGTCAATAAATATTTATAGTTTATCTGATCTCATTTCAAAGTCAACGCTCACACAAAGGTCGAACGAATTCCTGTCCACATATGCACATGTTTATAAACAAAATCTATTCATGATTTTACCTTTAAGGGGGTCATCCCGTGTGAATGCACTTTTTTCGTATTTATTGCGATTTTTTTTGGCGAACTAAATAAACATATATCTGTGAACATATTTATTCATCTTTTGAGCCCACTTTACAATTTTTTCTTTGCTCATTGCTGAAGTACACGGCGACTAGCCATAGAAACTCACCTTTAAATTCCATGTATTTCAGCAATGAGCTACGATTTCGGATTGAAAATTTTGTAAAGTGTACTCAAAATATGAATAAATATGTGGTGAAAAGTTTGCAGTTTTATGTTAATTTAGTACGCCAAAAACATATCTAAAAAAGCGAAAAATATCGCATTCACACGGGATGACCCCCATAAATAAAAATCACATTTAAAAATATTTTCTCGCAACTAACAATAATGTGAAGCCACGAAAGAGCCTCTAAATAACTTGTCACGAAATTATGAGCCTCTAAATAACATGTCACGTGCTCCAAAATATCATGAAAATATATGTATATGTAATCGTCTGAAAATCTACAGAAATTGAGGAAGTGTAATTTGTTATGACGCCGCACCGCTAAATGAAAAGTTCATTTTCGATGCTCAACAACTGTCTGGTCTTTCTTGCATGTATTTTCCTGATACGTAATTGTGTGACAAATTGTTGGGATTTTCACGATCGCGTTCGCTACCGAAAATTCCCCGAATCGCTTTTGAACTGGAACCTTTTTATTGCAAGGCAGTCTTGTTGTTTACCTCGTCGTGGACCGCCTTACCATCTGATTCGACGATACTAATTTACCGTATACCATCACCAGTGGCGAGCCGAGTTTTTAATTGTGCACTATGAAAAACGGCGAATTCATTTACATTAACCCTACAAAAATAATCTATGTCTTAGAGCAGAGCTTGCGCGGGGCGGCTCAGTCACCAAAGTACAATAATTTCGGAAAAATACATACACCATACGTCCGAAAGACTTTCAGACTTGATTTTTTTTAATGTTTAATGACTGATTAACATATAAAAAAGAGAATTTACATGTAAAATGAAACCTTATTTCTTTTAAAAAAAGACTTAATATTTTGTAGTTGATCATTAAGAGATTTACAGTATTTAGTTATTTTTTTAATTACAATATATTTTTTATAATTATTTTGGTTTTAAAGTACAAAACCCTAAACTAATTATGTAACTACCTTTAAACTGTGAAAATATGATAACATGTCAAATATTCACTTTTAAACTTCAGTACATCTCTAAGACGTATGATTATCTTTAAGGTAGGTAAAAAAAAGATTATCGTTCTAAGGTTAATTAAAATCTTACCACCGACAACGCCCTTCGCCTGATATATCGCTAATATTAGTTGATATCGGTTGGGATTGCCTACGCTTCAACAAATATCCAAATAATCGCTTTATTTGTGCATATCGAAGGCCAATTACAGGATACGAAAAATGTCCGTGTTCCTACTTTCTCCCAATTAAATAAACAGTATTTTAAAAGACAGCCAACTTAGTCAATTAAAGATATGTATTATGATACCAATAGTCACTGGTTGCTGCATTTGGCAATGGCGGTAAATTAATATTTGTATCGTTTGTATCCAAAGGCACGACCTTTTCCGGCATCAACGAATCATCCCCTGAATGCGAATTGCACACACAGGTTCATACCGTTTTCGTGTAGAATAGAAGGAACATATGGCAAAGTACGTCATTCAGCACACGTAATTCCTACTTTTAACACGTTATAACAATGTTCTGCGAATCGTGTTGATACTTCACGCATATTTTTTAAAGATCTCAAATCTGAAATTTCACAAAATTTAATGTTATTGATTTTTTATCTGAATAAGTTAGGGAATGCGCGCCCCTGATCAACACTGAGAAAGAAAACAGATGCGCGAACTAATTTTTCTACTTTTCTTCATAATAGGTGTATTGGTAATAATTCTGATATTACTCCGTCATCGCCGGCATTGTAATACTTTATTTTAAGAGTTTGATGGAAAATGAAAAAAGAGGCACGGTCCGAAAGTGTGAGGAAGGAAATTAGTCAATTATGTGGAAAAATATGAAGTCATTACTTAAAAATAACAGAGGAATTTTGGTTTCTTAATCAACTGAGCTCAGTTTAGATAGGTAATAAATAATAACGCAGATACTGTCAGTTAGCGGCCTGTGGGCAAACACTCGGAAATAATAATATTATTATGTGATAAATGGTGAATAAAATCGCTTAGGCCAAGGACTTTTACGGAGATTTTTTTAAGAAGAATTTTTACGGCAATTTCTAGTCGTCAAGATTTGTTGTATTGCCTTTGCTTGTGCGTATTGCCTTCACTTACGACATATTATTCCTTTTCATATCCTATCTACTACCAAAACTGTCATAATTTCGAATGCGAAGAAAATTAACAAGTAGGTATTTCCGGAATTATTTTTTTGAGTTATGTAGTTATCTTTTGCAATACGGCAATATTGATTGGGATACAGCAAAATTTATAAGCACTAACTTGCTTGATGGGCAAGCCAATTGTTCGGCAAAGGCAATAATAATATATCTTGCTCGTTTAGCCGCCGGCGCCCTGTCCCCGCTCAAAAAGAAGAAAATTGAGAGATATGTAATTACGAATGTCGGAGAGAACGCGCTTATATTTAAAAGGACAAAATTGAAGCGAAAATTGTGAAAATGTTTAATAAAACACGACTCGTTTAAAATAGAGCAAAAAATCTCTTGGGGGCTGTCTAAAATAATATTTAAAGAAACGCTTTGAATTTTTTCATACACATAGCTTGTAAAATAACTGAAACAAACTTGAAAATAATAATTTTCTGAGTATACTTTGAATTTCATATAATTTGCGTTTCGACGTGAGGAATATATACATATAATCTTAAAAAAAATTAATATAATTTTTTTAAGAGCTTAAAATCTTTATGTTTTCGGGAGATATGTAAGAAATCGGTAGAAGTTCGAAACGCAGAGGGATTAAGCGCGGCTTAAGCCCTCTGAGTTTTAATCTTTTTTATATATACTCACTTACCTAAACCATAAAAAAACACTGGGATGCTGATCCTCCGCACTTGTTGGGCATACATTAATTATGTGAGCTCAAAAGGATGGGGGGGGGGGGAGGGGGCCGCAAGATCTCACGTCTACTTGAAAAGAATTACTAAGTGGCCCAAATTTATCTCAGATTGAAAGAAAAACTGCCACGTAATTAATGTATGCCCCTATCAGAAACACTACTTATCTGCTAGGTAACTTTACTCCAAACCATTTATAAACTTAACCCCACAGGCTAATTTGTTCGCTTTTCGGAACAACTCGTATAGGTTTCATATATATCATTGTCTCTCTTACTATCAGAGTTAGAAATATGATCTAAACGGTGCGGTGCGCGGTGTTAGAAAGAAGAAACACAATAATTAAATTGTACACCTTTAATTAAAAAAAAAATCCAGTGTATCGAAAATTTACCAAAACAATCTCAACCAATACTTGAAAAGGGAGGTCATAATCAAAGCGACCAATGAGCGCAGACCAGATTTCCGTTTCATATCTCAACCAATAGGGGCCTTTAAAAATGACGTCGCAGTTGCACTAATCGTCTTTTCATTTCATCCAAACCATGGCGGGGCTCTAAAAGTTTCACTTCAAAAAAGTTATGAAACTTACGAATTTAAAAAAAATTATTTTTACATGAAACGACAAAAAAAAATGAGAAATTGGTAACGTTTATATTAGGTCCTTACATATGAAATTGGCGTTTTGTATGGGAGGAACATAAAGTCGATTTTTTTTAAATATAACATATTTATTTAATCAAAGTATGTACCATTGCTATCTATGCACTTTTGCCATCTCATAGGTATTTCATCGATCCCTTTACTAAAAACACCATTCGGACGGGAATCAATAAAATCTTTGAAGGCGGTTTGGACTGCCCCATCGGAATTGAATTTTTTCCCTTGCAAGAAGTTATCCAAATTTCGAAAAAAATGGTAATCTGTTGGGGCAAAGTCCGGAGAGTACGGTGGATGTCCAATAGAAGTTCTCTAAATTGGTAGCCGTCTGTTGTGCAGTGTGTGGTCTAGCGTTGTCATGAAGCAGAGTTGGCCTAGAGCGATTAACCAGCCTCGGTTGTTTAGCAGCTAGCTTTTCCATCATGGTTTGCAGTTGCTGACAATAGACACATGCCGCAATCGTCTGGCCAGATTTAAAAAAGCTGTAGTGAACGACACAAAAAAAAACGCGATCGCGTTTTCTTTTGCGGCACCGTCGAAATACGCATCATTAATCCTTCGAGCAGTTTCTCCAGCACTGGTGCCACGGTGGAACTCGTACTCGTAAATAACGCGATATTTCAAGTTTTCCATTTTGTAAACTAAGTGACGCAAAGAAAAAAAAAACAATTAATAAAAAAACAAATGAATTATAATTTTCGAAACAAACACATGAGTAAATAGCTGTTTAAGTTTGAATTTCGAATTCCTAACCAAAGAGAAGATATTTGAGATCAAAGTTGCCAGTATGGCAAAACGCCAATTTCATATTATGTAAGGACCTAATAATACATTTGCTTAATTAAATAATATGTCTGTGCTTTTATTTTATTTCGTTATCAATTTTAGTTCGAAAATTATATTTCAAAAATGATATGTTTATTTCGAATTATAAAATGTAAAAGCGTATTTCATCACCTTTCCATATATTGGGATTTTAATGCAAAACTGAAATATTTTGACCCTCTGACAAAATACGGTCGAGGCCTGAGGGTTTAAGCTAGTGATATATCATTATTTCTTACCTCTGAAGGGTTAAAGAGTGCCCATCTGATGATTACTCACGTGTGTCCGGTCAAATATTAAAGTTCCGACCCTGAAAATGAGAGCCACTTGTGTGTGTAAATACTTAACCGTTAATATAGAGTCAATAAGCAAACACCGTTTGTTGGGTTTCTTCGTTTCAGTTTTTTTACTTGGCTTTATTGGTTGGTTTGAAAAGTGTAAAGATAGAAGTACGTGTATGGTTTACCGAAAACAAAACGTGATGCTTTGCATAATATCTAATGGTAGATTACAAGATAATTCCGTCTAAACACTTATTCTTGTTGTAGTGCAATTTTACACGTTTGGTCAATTCAATTGCGTTCGGCGTCCGTCCATGGCAGTCCCATCCTCTCCTCACACAATTTCTGAAGCTGCCTCGCCCAACTGTGTCTGGGGCGGTCCACTGGACGTCTACCCTCTGGAATCGCATTCAATATCTTCCTCGGAATTCGGTCATCAGACATTCTTAGTACATGTCCAAGCCACCTCAGTTGCGATTTTTCTATGAAGAGTAGCAGTGGTTCAATGTTTAGATCATCTCGGATCGTCGAGTTTCTTATATGATCCCATTTCGTAATCCCTGCCACTCCTCTCAAGTACCTCATTTCGGCAGCTTGGACTCGACTGATTTTTTTTTACTTAATATTATTTATTTGAAGAACTGAAAAAAATTTTCAGTTTTTGACTTGTTGATATTGAGGAGAGGATCCCTTTCCTACTGCAGTAGAAGTAACACTTTTTAGTAAAGTTCCATTCAGGATATGTAAGCATTTTTCTGCTGTTATTGCGTTTTCCTTTAATAATGGGGTGAATATAATTTTACGTTTTCATTTTAAAACCGTAGGAAATTCTCTGTTATGTTGAACGTCTCTGTGATTAAATCTAATATTTCTGGCACTCCTTCAGCAACCTAAGTAGTCCGTTATCCAATTTACTCACTTATCCATATACCTACCTTAATCGTCTGTCAAGTTTAGGAACATATTGGTTCAAACACGAATCGGTTCAAACGCTTATTAAACTAATAGTAAAGTTAGTTACAATGGATTCCTACATTAATTGACGGTTTTTGAAGTGAAAATTCTTTAGCGCCGTTAGTGCCTTGAAATTCGGGTGAAGCGGAAATGCGTTACAACTCAGTTCTGCACAAATACTCGGTTCTAATATAATGCGGAATATTCGCACGTCGGCGCGTACCTTCCATAGCGAAGTGGACAAGGTGTCTGACAAGTCTCATCGGCCAGAGAGCTAGACAGAAATCAAGTAAACGGGGGTTCGAACCCTACGAAATCCAAAAAAAATTATTTTGTGAAATCAATCTTCAATCTTCCAAACCACTTTAAAAATACAAGCAAAAGAATAGAAAGCGATATCTAGCGACTTTCTTGTTTCACTTCTACCGCGTGTGAATTACACACTTTGATATTTTTTCTTATATTGGTCAATAATTTAAATATATACATATACATGTGTACATAATATATATATATATATATATATATATATATATATATATATATATATATATTATGTAGTTTAATAAATTTGATGTCAGCCATGTTAACGTCTTTAATAGTAGTTAACCCAGTCAATATCAGCTGTCAAGTGTTTGACGAGACACCTATCTCCTACCTCTGCATGGTGACTTTAAATTAGATACTCTACAAAGTAATATATTATTCGATTTCTAAGTTCTAAATGTGCTGCGGATTCTAAATTGAATCCTACCGTGTTCCCTGATTGATGACTTGACTTCTGGACACAACCACTGATATTACAGTAATAAAACACCAATAAATTAAAGTCTATAATAATTGCGAATATAGTTGTTAGCCTTGATGGATGGGATTTATCTCCCTACATGAACAACAACCATGGCAAATGATCTTTGAAAGTTAAATAATATTGTACGAACCTTGTCTGCGACGTTCGAGTACCATCAAACATGCAAATGTAAATATCTAGAGACAACATCAATTATTTCAAACATTTTGGTATTCGTGATACGCCATTACGCCGTAATTAAAATACATATGTACTCGTACCTAGGTTAATATTTTCGGACAAGAGGAATATTTCAATATGATTTGAAATCGGATACGTTTTTAGATTTTCACGGCCAAATGCATTTTAGTTATTTGTTTTTGGGATGTTATGCCGTGTTGCGCTACCTCCTTCTTTAGCCAATGTTTCGGTCAGCGTTACAGTGTCCATCATCAGGGCAGATGTGGGATGTACACATCTGCCCTGATGGTGGAATCTGTGACGCTTTCCGTTGGTTAAAGAAGAGGTAGCGCAACACGGCGTAACACCTCAAAAACAAATATCGAAAATGATTTGAAATCGATTAGAAATTTCACTATTAGGTATTTTACCAAACTGTTGCTGTCACTATCGCTGTTAATCCCCCGAATACCGAGCGAAAGGGACAACTGCACCTAAAGCTGATAATATCTAAATAAAATCGTCAAAGTCGAGGTTTTGTATTAGAATGGACCGTATTTTAAGATTTTTTTACCAACAGTATTAGAAGAAAATACGTTATGTCTACGCACGCCTGACTTGGGGAGTAAGCTGGTGAATGCGTGACGAGAGCGTTACGAAAAGCGAGGCGAACGATAGTTGAGACGTTGAGAGGGATATATAAGTTAGTGAAGATAAAAAGAGAGAGAGTTACGTTTCGTATTTATTACTCGGCAAGAGAGAGAGCTGCGAGCACACATTTTCTTTCTCTCTTTCTCTCACAGCCAGTTACGTTTCGTATTTAGTTAGACACAGTGCAGGCCTTTAGGCAGTGAGAGAGCGGTGCACGCGCATATTTTCTTTCTCTCTTCCTATCATATAGATGGAGCAGAAGTTTTACTTCAGACGTGTGGTCTAAAGCACACTCGTTTTTTTTTTAAAAATAATTTGTCTAGGTTGTATACTGATGGTGAAACCGGGTAATTTTAACGATTTTTGGAGGGTCCCAACTGCTATAAGAAGTAACGTAACAAAAAAAAAACATACCGGCTCGCCAGTGATCGGGCGACCGGACAAGTCAGAATGAAACCAATTCAAAACCACCTCAGAAAAGTCATTAGAAGTAATGAAAACAAAATTATAAAAAACGGTTAAATAGGTCACGTTAGGTTAGGGTTATGGGCTATTTAATTTTTTTTATAGCTTTTAATGACTTTTCAAAGAGTTGTTGAGTTGACTTTATTTTCAGTTGACATGGAACCAGTGATCGATATCTATCTATATTATAATTAAAAATTATTTGCACTAGTGTCAAGATACGGAGAGGAAATTGAGGAATACTTCTGAGTTTTCTCTTAAAGATGGTATCTATCACGGTATCTTCGTTTGTTCTTGGTGGTCATTCAGTTTAGGCCTTCTTTTGTCCAGCTGTTGTCCGCGAGTCTAGCGCATGCTCTTGGCACCAGAACACGTGACACAAAATTATCGTGATAATAAAATCTTAAGTGAATTTAAGGAGGTCTTAGGACCAATTAGGTCCCCTGCTCTTTGTCAAGGGAAAATATTACGTACTTCTGGAGGATTTATATAAGCTGTTTATACTTTGTTCCCGCATTCGTTATGGATACATTTTTTTTATATCCACTTAGAAGTTTTTTATATCCACGTTCCTAATCTCAATGGACCTACCATCTCATCATTCGGTTGACTTTATTTTGAAATTAATCGCTTTATGTGGCATTGGGAAGATAAAAGGAGGACGTCGAAATGTCGAGAAGTATGTTCTTTCACACTTCGATGTGTGATAAGCGACTTCGACTTTTCAACAATACCGAGTATTGACTCGGTATTTTTGATCCATTTTTTTAATGAAATTTATATTGACTTTACTAACTTTTGTGTTTGTTTGTTTACAGATGGCGTGGAAGTGTTTATAAACTAGTATGGCGGGAGCTATTAGCATACCTAGCTTTATATTACACTATTAACATTGTCTACAGATACGCCCTAAATGAAAACCAACAAAGGTAAATAAACATTATTTTATTTTATTTTTTGAATTTTTGAGCCAAGTTAACACTTTCACAGATTTTAAAAGACATTAAACAGCAAATACTAATCCTAAAAAATAAATTAATGGTAAAAAATGTATTTTTTACTGGAATGGTCTAAATGGAATTCGTCGTGAAAACTCCAATGCTATTTTTTTTACTTAGAAGATTCTTTGTCTGTACGCTTTGCTTTTTTTACTCCACACAGGAGGCCCTGAGGAAAATAATTTCCCTTATGGCCTATGTCATCTTTGAAGATGCTGTGTGGAAGGAATTATGTCTTCTATTGAATCCTGTGTGAAAAAAATATAAGTTCGGTGCAGAAAAATAATGCCATTTTTAGTGGCATTCCAAAGCCAATCTTTTTTTAAAATTTTTTTTTTTATTATTTAGTAACTATATAATATTTTTTACATTTTTATATGAAACATGTTAGTTAGATGTATATATAAAATATATTCGTAGTCCTCCTCACTAGGAGATCCTGTGCTAAGGGGGACTATGCTTTGGATAAGTTTTTCAGCGACTTCTATGGTTTAACTTCATTGATTGGATAAGGTTTTCCAGAAACTTCTATGATGTTTTAAGTATACTAGTAAGTTCATTTTCCGATAGATTCTTCAGCCAACATTTAATGTCCTTAATGTAGCTATTTTTATTTTTTATTTGTTTGTTACTAAGTGGGAGTTTGTTATATAACTTTACTTCTAAAAATGCAGAACTTCTTTGACCAAATGAAGAGTTACACTTTGGTATGTTAAGTATGTCTGTTTGTTTGGCTCTGGTTTTATGAGCATGTGAGGTGTCTGCCTCTGAATCATTTTTGTGGTGATGTACTAGAATGTTTTTGGCATAGATTTTCTGTATGCTTGGAACATCAAACTGTTTAAAAATTTCTGTTGTTGACGTCCTTATGGGGACCTTTAGAATGGTCTTTATAATGCAATTCTGAGTTATCTTAAGTTGTTTTAAGTGATTAGATGCTGCTGAGCCCCATCCTATTACTCCATATTCCAATCGAGAGTGGCATAAAGCATAATATACTCTCTTTAGATCCCTCATCGACAAGATGTTTCTTAATTTTTTGAGAAGTAGATGAGTTTTGTTAGCTTTTTTGAGGTAAGATCAATGTGATGTTCCACTGTAGATTTTCATCAATGTCAATCCCAAGATATTTAATACTTTTGGTTTGGGTTATAGACGGGCAGGAACATTGTGGAAAAGTATTTTGACATTCATGTAATTTGAGGGTATGCACATTCATTGGTTGTCCTCTTTTGTTTTTGGAGAAAGTTAGATATTTAGTTTTACTAACATTTAATGTAAGGGAGTTAACTTTTAGCCAATTTTGAAGTACAGCCAGGCCATGTTCCGCCTCCTTGTAGGTTCTTGTCCAATCTTGTTCGTGTAATATAATAACAGTGTCATCTGCAAAGCTCATTATGTTTCCATTAATGGGAAGATTCATAAGGTCATTTATATATATCAGAAATAGTATAGGTCCTAATACGCTTCCCTGTGGGACCCCGAATTTAATTGGAAGAGATTTGCTCTTTCTTTTACCAATTTGTACAATTTGTTCTCTTCCAGTTAAATAACTTCTAAGTAGGTTTAGAGTTGTTTCGGTCATTCCATTTTTTTTAAATTTTAAGTACAGTATTTCATGATCAATTGTATCGAAAGCTTTTTGAAGATCAATGAAAACAGCTAAGCATTTTTTGCCTTCATCCAGTTTTCTAATAATTGTATTAGTTACATTAGCTATAGCGTCACCAGTACCCAGGTTTTTTCTAAAACCATACTGCGTAGGTGATAATATTTTATTGGTATCCAAAAATGTAAGAACTTGTTTTTTTATTACTTTTTTCCAATATTTTCGACAGAGGAGTTAAAATACTAATTACTAATCTAAAGACATAGGTTAGTTATTCCCTACCTGCAGCCCAAAAAATCTTCAAAAATCCTTAATTCATTCCTCTAAAATAATCTAATCTTCAATTAATTCTTTAAAAAAACAAAAATCTTTGAAACAACTCTTGAAGATTTTTTGCATCACAATAAAGTTTTCAACTTCCTATGTTTTGAATTTTGATATTCGTGTAAAAAAAGATAAAAATCGTTCTTGTAAAATTATCACATTTATATATTTCATGAAATAAAAACTTTCTTGGTATTAGACCTGGACTGGTTTTGATTTATTGCTTGAAAAGTGCCGGGCGCGATGGCCGCATTAGGAATTCATTTTTGCAATCAATTCCAACCAGTTTAATTTTAATTTTAATTTGATTTAATTTATTTATTTCTCGGAAGAGCGAATGCAACTGATCTGATTTTAATAAATGGAGGGTGAGTGCAAAGGACACACATAGGAGAAGGTATAGTCAGTTTATGCCTTATAGCGTTTAAGGATGGGGTTTTACAATAATAGCATATTTGGAGACCGAATTACCGGTAAAATATTAACGGTAAATTCCCCTCCTCCCCCCCGAGGGATCCATCTAAGTTCTCTTTGACCCATCGAACGATTTCAGTAGGGTACCCCTATTAGAAGATTTAGGTACCTGTGAAAATAATATAATTTAACAAGTATCTATTTTTAGTACATTGTGCCGATTTGCTTATATTACCTAAACATTATACCAGATATGATTGGTCTCAATCTGACAAGAGTAATTTAAAAGGTGGATCGTTCTCAGAAGGACCCCGACTACGTTCAGCCATAATATACCTTCCGAGACAGGCATAGTGTACCTAAACGGTGACTCGACATTTGGCACCCCGAAATCAAATTTACTAATTTCAAACCAAAAATCGATTTCAAAAATACCTTTAATTATTTTTAATATTTAGTTGGTCTAGATATCAAACGAATTGATTTTCAGTGTTGATTTTTTGTGCTTGTACTCTGGAATGTACAGTATACAGATAAAAACGCTAAAAACGACATAAAAGACAAATGAACTATATTTAAATAACTTTTGTCCGCCTAGGCACAGGACCCCCTAGTGAGGAGGACTAAGAAATACAATATTTTATACTTAATTTCACATTGCATTTTGTATGTAAAAATTTTTTATACATATAGTCGCTATAATAAAAAAAATAAATTACTATAATCCTTGGTGCATTTGAATGAAAATATGTTTTATACTTTTGTTATTTGGCGGGATGTCCTTTCTGCGCACCCCTTCTTCGGGGACACTTGGTTGTGTTTTGTGTAAATAGTTATTACCATGGACATATGAATATATCTGGACCTGCCCTAAGTGATAAAAACGTATTATTTCCCCCTCCCCATGGAGCCGGCTATAGCTCCGCCTTGGAGCCAGCCGGGCTTACGAGAGCGTCGCTTGAATCTAAAAAATGTGACGTCATCATTCTTGTCCTGAGCAGCGCGCTGGTCACATCGCACATTTTACGAACAAGTGAGAGCTTGTGCTATACATTATGCCCTAATATATGTGAACGTAGTGAATGTGGGCGTTTCTCCAGTGAGTTACAGGGGTAAATAAATTATGAAACATTTGTAAAAGTGTCTCGACTAAACACGGCAACAAAATATTCCCGTGTGAAAAAGGGCGAACTTTCTTTTGCCGATTTCGACTACGCAAATATGATAATAACGTGGCGGGAAATTCGCGCTCCCATGTAAAAAGGTCTATTCATTAAAAAGCAGTTTTACTTTTAAGAACTAAATGGTAATATTATAATGCGAGATGGCTATATACTGTCAGATTGATTTTTTAACAAATCACAGTCATCTTCCCCTCTTCACCCTCCATAGTTTGGTTTTACCCCTCATCTGTAACTTCTGGTCTATTAAATTTGGATGTATATGATTATTACGTTTTTTCTCTGAACCGATTGCATGTTGTATATAAGGATGCCGGAGGGCCAACTGTCGGGGGAACAAACTGTCGTGGAATATACCTAAATAGTTTATACGAATGAGGCAATAACCTTATAGGTGCCAGCTAAAATGCCGAGCGACTCGCCATGCGCTGCAAACATTAATTTCCTAATAACTTACTATTTTTTCGAAGATGATGTTTATGTAAATTGTACCGTCTCACCACTGTAATGGGTTCATATATTTATAAAAATCATATTCATATATATTTTAGAATTTGGGAGGCGGGAATGAGTACCGCCGCCCCAGGAACCTTTATTGGGTAACCAACACCTCTGCCGTAGGTCACCCCAAGTGGTTCGCTAAGATGACATAGGCCCAGAGGGAAATTATTTTCCTAGGGCCTCCTGTGAGAAGCTCATGTAAAAAAAAGTATCCCCAGGATAACAACTTATATTCAGAGAAATGTTATTTTTCTTTCTAATGTTTAAAAAAGTGTGCAGTTCACTCGCCGTAGAAGTTAGTCCTTCAATAAACTAGAGTAGAAAGAGTGGGGAGGCTAAGAATAACCGCACGAGGAGGAGACCGATTATTCTATTTCATTCTCTCGCAGGCTAAATCCTGTAGATCCTGTGTTTTTAGTGTCGCTTTTTCATTTCATCGCGTTTAAAATTACAACGTTGCTAAAGAAGTTTTCACTTCAAAATAATGTATGTATATTACAACAATATAATGTATTATAGTAAAAAAATATGTATTATATTATAAAAAATGTATGTAAATTTATATTATAAACGACAATATTATTATGACAAAAATATTGAAGAAATACGAAAATGTTCTTGAGTTTTTTTTTAATATTTTCCTACTAAATAAGCATCCTTCACCATGAAAATAAGTCACATGAGGCATTCCTGTAAATAATTGTAGTACTATGACTTTGAGAATGAATTTGACACGGAATTTGCTTCGAGATTTTTCCCAGATAAAAATCAATGTTTGCGAGTGACGTAACTACAAACTAGAATAAAATTAAGATACATAATTTTACTCACAAGTGAATCAAATTTATTTTAGTACGCAAAAAGCATTTTTTAATGTTCATAATTCCATATAATAAAAAATAAAAAATCCACGGTGGATTTCTTAATCGATATCATATAAAATTTGCTTCTTCAAACAGAGCAAACTTATTTTGTTATACCATTTTAATTCTAAATCAGTAGAATACTTAGTTTTAACCACGTTTATTATTTAATAAACCAACATGTTTCGTAAGCAATGCTCAGGGTTTATCTCAAACTAATTAGTTATCTCAAACTAGTTGGTTTATCTCAAACTAATTAATTACAACAATAGACAAAAACTTAAAGATTTCAATGGATAGGCGTGAGTGGGAAAGGGGAGGGGGGTAATAGGTCATAATTAAAAAAGGGAACAAGTTAAATAATGGATAATATAAAAATATTTTTTGATTATTTATAATATTTATTTTCTAAGATTTCTAATTTGTCTAAATTAAAATCTTCAAAATTATGATGTAGTAACTCGATTCCACTATTAAAGTGAAAAATGTGATTCGTCTCCAATAAATTATCGTTATCTCCGTTGCTCTCTTTGTAAATTATGTCCTATTCCCCCTCCTACCCATTTCCACTCACGCCTATCTATTGACACCTTTAAGTCTATGTCTATTGTTGTAATTAGTTTGAGTTAAACCCTGATGAAGTAAGCATTGCTTACGAAACATGTTGGTGTTTTACAATAAACGTGGTTAGAACTAAGTATTCTATAAAATTTGAATTTAAATAGTGCCACAAAATAATTTTGCTGTGCTTGAAGAAACAAATTTTAAGTGTCACGGAATCAATAATTCGATTTAAAATATATACAGGGTGTCCCAAAGGAAAGTTGATATTTAGTGGATCGATTTAAAAAAAAGTAAGGGTTCTATCGAAAAAATGTTTATTAAATACTAAAATACACAATTTGGGAATTTATTTCTGAAAAATAATATCGTACAAATGTAAACCCTCACGTTCCCGGCATTCATTTAATCGAAGAGTAAAATTTCTTATGACGGCTCGCCAGGTAGGCTTCGTGATGGCTGCCATTTCGTGATGGATATTTTCTTTTAATTGCATCAGGAAAGTCGGATTTATGGCGTAAACTTTAGATTTGAGATAACCCCACAGGAAAAAGTACATAGGAGTTAGGTCAGGACCACGAGGAGGCCAATTTATGTCACCTCTCCTGGAGATCAATTTGCCAGGGAAAATTTCACGCACTCATGGCAGAGACGTATTGGACGTATGTAATGTTGCTACGTCTTGCTGGCACCATGTTCTTTGGTTATAGCCAGTAAGTTTGTAGGGGTGCAGCATTAGGTCTTTGTGTAAAATGCTTTGTAACGATGATCTATGCAGATTTAAAGCACTTGCGCACTTCCGAATCGAAAAGTTTGAGTCCTCACAAAAAGATTGATAAACTCTCTCTACGTTTTCTACCATTCTCGATGACCTTGTTCACCCGGATTTTGGTTTTGTACCGATCTCTTCAAACTTTTTGACCCATTTTCGAATGAGAGGAATGCTTGGCGCATCATTGAATTGACGAAAACTTCAAATATTGCAGAATCTTCTACGCGATACAGTCGCCGAATCACCATTTTTGTAAAACTCACGCATGCACAACGCGCCGTCGCTCCCGAGAAATGAGTCATAGCGACTAAATTCTCAAGAGCCAGACTACTGATTGGCATACCCCCCGCGCCCCTCGGAAAAGTTGCGTTCACACAGAAAGCAAAACAAATATATACTTTCTTTTGGGACACCCTGTATACCTTTTGTTAAGCAATTTAAAAAAGCAATTATTTGGCATCTTAGTACCTACCGAGTTGATACCTCCTTCCTTCTTGTATTCATGATGCATGTCAATTCTTAATAATAATAATACACGTAAGATTATTAGTACGTGATCAGCGTGTTTTTTTGTCTTTTAACAAGCATATTTTTTTACCTGCCCACGCCCTCACTGTGCCATCTAAACGCCCCCTAATTTTCTCTGGGTCTTCTACTGTCCTCCTGAGGTCTTAAATGCTCACAAGGGGGCGTTATCGCCCAAATTAACTTATGAGATAAAATAATCGGTCTCCTCTTCGTATCCTCCTCTCTTGTCTACTTCAGTTTTCTGAAGGTTTCTCTTCTACGAATTAAACACGGTGACGATAAATCAATATTAAGGCAAAAGTGCTAACTGCGTTATATTTTAAGATGATATTATATCCTCAAGGTAGGTGCCAGGTTGATATCGCCCTATTGTATGATGTGTTATTTGTCGCTCAGTTTGCACAAGTGTTCCAACAGCTGTTTACTGTGTTTTTTAAAGAGACTCGTCGAGACTGTCCACACAAAGCACGTATGTTATCAACTACCAAATAAAAAAATAAAGAAAAAAATCAATCAAAAAGGAAAATAAAGTGTATTAATAATTTGTAACTATTATATTAGCAAAGTCCCCGGCGTCGCTAGTTTTTTCGAAATCAGAAGTAAAAGCTTCTTTAGCAACGTTTTGATTTGAAACTCGATGAAATGAAAAAGCGACACTAAAAATAGACAAACACATACATTTATAGGATTTAGCCTGCGAGAGAATGAGATGGAATAATCGGTCTTCTCTTTGTGCGATGCTTCGTATCCTCCCCACTCTTGCCTACTTTAGTTTGCTGAAGGTTTCAGTTCTACCGCGTGTAAATTACACACTGATTTTGTTTCTTCTTTTGAACGTCAAATGTGTAAAATTTTCAGCGACATGAATCAAAATCCTGCCTTAAGGAGTGGGAAAATGGGGATAGAATGGTTTTTCGAAATCTCATGTAAACAATGACCTTCCTTTTATTTTGAAGGTCAAATGAAAGTCAAAATTTCATAAATTTCGCAATAAAATTGTAGATTTGTTTATAAAAACAAATACTCAGACACTCTTCTTTATAGGTAAGTTCTTACGCAAAGACTTGCTACATTCCTGGCGTTACCCGGAGATTACACAGAATTTAAATTGTTTCACCCTGCATGTCCTTTTCCGTGTGACCCCCGCATACCCCTTCCACCTTCCACCTTCCCCATCTTTCCTCTCCCCTCTCCCGCTCCTCCGTCCCGCCAACACCATATATTCAGTCCCAGTACGTTCAGTTTTCAAACAGCTCGCGTGCCACCCATTATATATTTTTTTAATTCAAATTTTCATTTTTAATGAATTACAAATATTAATTTTTGCATAATGTAAGGACGATCAAATATTATAAGAACAACCAATCAATTTTCGTACCTAACATAGCAACCTATTTAAAATATCTACAACTATTGATTCTATTCAAATTATTATGTAAGTACTTCCAATTAGTTCATTAATGTAAATAGGATTTTGATTTAACAACCATTGTTTGCAAAATGTCATTCTCAAAATTTTGACGGTTCGCAAGAATTTTTGTGATGATTAAAAAACTTTTAATATTTAATTAAATGAAGACAATATAAGCGAAACTCAATCGAAAATCTGAAAACAGAAAAATCAGAAAAAGATATTGACACATCTGGGACTCGAACCCAGGACCTCTCGCTTACCGGGCGAACGCGCTAACCACTGCGCCACCGTGTCGATATCCAATTCGGTCACTTTTAACTGTATCATACTTCGACTAAGAACCACCCACACTATCTTCATTTTTCTTAACGCATATACTATTGGCTGCTATCTTTATGTATGATTGCAAGATTCAGTCCCAGATGTGTCAATATCTTTTTCTGATTTTTCTGTTTTCAGATTTTCGATTGAGTTTCGCTTATATTGTCTTCATTTAATTAAATATTACAATTTGAGGTTTTACTCATAAAGTTAAAATAAAAATAAAAAAAAAGATTAAAAAACTTTTCACATACGAGTATATTGTCATGTGGTTGTAATAATCTAAAGTATTTTGAAAGTTTCAAACATTTCCTATGCTTAATATAGCAATATACAATACATTAATCCACAAACTTATTTTGATTTTTATATAAATATATAGATAGATTCAGTTTATCATCAACTATTGCTTGATGCTAAGCTTGTCTAGCTCATGCTAGTGATACACGTAGCGTTAAAAGCGCCAGTGTTATTTGGCTTGGCCTATTTTATATTCCCTTTGGTGTGTCACTAGTATCACGCCTCGCACGCCTCGAGGAGTCTGGACGAAGCTAGTAAAGAGTTAGGTGAGCCGATTTGAAGCGGCATAATGTCACTACGGTCGTTCAGTTTCTAGCATTTTTAATATATTTTTTATGTGACCTTATTTCAACTTGCCACCTTTTTTGATATATTTGCAGTGATTGCCCAAGGCTCTTCACCTTTTGGAACGGAATATTTGAAAATAAGTGAAACTTCCTTAGCCCCGTTAGAGTGATTTGAAATTCGGATGAAACCGAAATGACCCACTACGGCACCTGCGAAGCATCAAACTGCGCTCAAGGCTCCTATTGGTTGAAATATAAAACGGAAACGACGATAGGTCTGCGCTCATGGACCGTTTTGTTTTTTTACGGGTCGTCGGAATATAATGAGTAAATTCGCGCCTCGCCGAGCACGTCCCATAGTGTAGCGGTATAGTGCGTCGCAAATCTCAGCGGCCAGAGAAATCCAGCGGACGGAGGTTCGAATCCTATCCAATATCCAATCTTCAAACTACTTTAGAGTAAACAAGTAAAAGAAAGCGACATCCTGCGACTTTCGAGTTTCACTCCTATATCGCTCGTGAATAACACACTCTAATTTTTTTAATTATGTTTCTCCCGTGGTAATATAATTTTTTTATTTGTGTCATACTTAGGTTAGGGTATTGAATCTTTATATTTGTTTGACGATTTGTGCGAAAAAGATTTTCAAAAAAATATTAATAATAGGTACTAATTTGGCTAAAAGAGAAACAGAAACGCTATGATATTTATGCATAAAATAATGAACAATCTGTAACTAAAATACTTTTCAAATAAAATTGTATACAAGGACATTCACCGACTTAACACAAGGAAGTGAAGTAAAGGGAAAGGGAAGAGAAATAATATAAATAATTATGTTATTAACACTTGGAAACGTTCAAAAAAGGTATCGTTCAAAGTCAAGTACATGTTCGTGGCAAAAATAGTAAAAAATTAATATAATAAAATATAACGTCATATCCTCTGCATACCACTACACAATTCAATTACCTTGGTATGTACATAATATTCACATCATATTGTGATGCCTAGCTGTCAAATTTGAATACATTTAAATAAAATATTTGGAAATATGGTATTTAAAATGAGTCCTGTGACTCAAACCTGTGCACGGAATATGAACCATGTGACAAAATCGCGTTATAATGAGATTTTCTGGTAAAAAAAAAATATATTTGCAAAACATACTTTGTACTTTGTACTTAGAACCAGAAAAGATTTAAAAAAAGTAGAAACCATGAAAATGCTTTATTTTGCGTACGTACGCAGTTCTCTGGAGTACGCCTCTCAAATCTGGAACCCCAAGTATATATGTAACATAGATAGGATTGAGAAAGTGCAAAACCGATTTCTACGTTACCTTGATTTTCGGAGCTATCGTCCTCATCTGAGCCACGAAGAGTCAGCCGCGTTCTTCAGGATATCGTCTTTGGAAAGTCGAAGAAATTTAGCAGACGTACTATTCTTACAAAAAATAGCTACCTCTATGATAGATTGCCCGGAATTACTAGAAAGAATTCAACTAAGAGTGCCCATCAGACAAACCAGACAAAACCACGCATTAAACATTTCTCAATGCAACACTAACTCTAAACAAAATACATTCATTCATCGCGCTTCACACACCTTTAACATTTCATACAGTGAATTCGACTTATTTAACACAGTACCTAACGTTTTCAAAACTAAAATGAATAAATAACATTCACACATACATACCATTATTTACACAGAAAGGATCCATCCTTTTCCACTCCCTTCCACCATCCCATCCACATAACATAATTTAACTATTTTTCTCGATTTTTCTTTATACCTACTCACTAAATAATTTACATACTTTAGCGAAAACCTATTATTGGTTAAATCTCTGTACATATTTCATCAAACAGTATTATTAATTGTAACTGTTGTTTTTCCTAATAAAATAAAATAAAATAAATATATTCTTACTAGCAGGTATCTGACATGCGCTTCTATGCAATTTAATAAATAAATTGATTCTCCCTGCGTGTCCTTTCCCATTCGTCCCGTTCACCTTCCGCCTCCCGTTCCTCTCCGGCGTCCCCTTCCCCTCTCGCGTTCGCACTCCGCCTCCTCCACCTTCCCTCTCCCCACTCTACTCTCCGCCCCTTCCCCCGCCAACCCCCTTCCCAAGTTTCCCTCCCCCTCCCAGTTTCCCCTCCCCCCCACCCCCCCCTCTCCCACGAACCCCATATCGAGTTCTCCTCCCCCTTCCCACGTTCCATGCATTCAGTCCCGGTAAATTCAGTTTTCAAACAACTCGCGTGCCACCTATTGCAATTTTTTATACAAATTTCATAACGCCAGAGCTCACCAGTAGTTACAGTTTGCACAAACCTTTTCCTGACAATAACGAACACAACAAAATAGTTATCCAATTTGGTGCAGTCGTTCGGAAGTTATGCGCATACATACATTTCGACGATTCATTTTTATTTATATACGTAGATAGATTGATAGAAAATGAGTGAAATATATTTTTCCTAATTTGTCCATAAATAGAATTGTAATTTTCCGTTATTTTTTTAAACAGTTTTTATCAATTTTTTTTAGAATGTACTCAGTCACAGGTAGAAAAAATTGCAACGCATATTCTTTAACTCGCTAGTATTCTAGTTAAATACAACCATGAAAAAAAAAACAATAAAAATTGTCAGACGTAACTACTGAACCCACAAAGAAAAATGCCCATCTACGACTTCAATTTGTGCTTTCAGGATATTCGAGAGGATCAGGCAGTACTTCGGTGCGCAGAGCGAGAGCATCCCCATGTCTTTCGTGCTCGGCTTCTACGTGAGCCTCATCGTAAAGCGGTGGTGGGAACAATACCGCCTGCTGCCGTGGCCCGATACGCTGGCGCTTTTCATCAGTGCGGGCATCCCCGGGGCGGTGAGTGACACTGCAGCCACACTGCAACCACAATAAACCACAATGCAACACATTACAATCACACTGTAACCACAATAATACCACACTGTAAACACAATAAAACCACATCTCAACAACGCTGTAACCAGATTGCAACCACAATAAAATCACACTGCAACCACACTAAAACCACACTGCAACCACACTTAAACCACACCATAACCACACTGCAATCAATCGTCAAAAAGGATTAAGACCTAGTTGATTTTCGTCACATTTGACATTGTCAATCTTTCATGAACGCTATTATATTTGTTTTGTCATTTGCCACTTCCAAACTGTTCCCATTGCTGTTGATTCTCGGTTCACCAACATTTGGTAAAATTATAAATTAAATTATTCGATCAACCGTCAAGCGCAACAGTCAACAATATTTGAACAAACTGTGGAGACGTGGGAATCGGCTGCTATAACCATGCATACTTGAAAATGCGAATGTTAAAAAACATACTAACGGCGTTTTGACTGATTTTATGACAGTGTCAAATATGACGGGAGTTTGAACAAGCCTTTCAAAGTACACGCTATTTTATGAAATTTGTAAATAATAATTATTAATAAGTCACATGTTTAAGCAAAAATCTAGAACAAACAATGCAACTATTTATTTCTTATACTCAAAACCCTCAGTGTGTTTATTTTACTTAGGACATTATAATATCTAGTGAGTTATGGACGAATGGCGTTTTATATAATTTTATATGTATGTGATGTAGGTATACAAAAGCTTTATTTTATATAAGTGTTTTCTTTTCTTTGCTACACTTAGGCACGGTTATTTCACTGTGGTATAGCTAAATAGCTTATTAGCCAAAACTTAATTTTTTTTCCCACAAATGAAATATTTTACCTAATTTCCAAATTTTTAGTCTCTGACAACTCTTGTTTTAGCTTTACCATGAATGAAACAACCCAGCCTTAGTATTTTTTTGTAAGAGCGACGTCTTGTTATTGTACCTACTTTATAAAAATGCATTTATTAACTCGCTGTCAAATGTTTAAAGCAATAATTACAGTCATTTGAATATGCTGCGGATGGCAGTTTTTACGTTTTAATGGCGATTTTTTTATTGTATCATGTCATGATAGATATTTACTGACTAATTATTATTGTCTCCTCCGAACAACTTCAAGGTTAATATTCGGTGGAATCAACCTCACCTTTTAATAAACATGTATTTGTTTTTTTCATATTGATTAACATCACTGGCAAAAATAGTATAAAATATACGACCACCGAAAATACTTTGGATTTCTTGGCAGCTAACTTAATGAACCGCTTGCATGATGAACCTACAAGGAAAGACATTCATGATGTTTAAATATATTTTTATGGTTATTTATGAGCAGCATCAATTTTTGAAAATATTACATTTAAAATCGAAATCTAATATTTTTTTGGAAAAATGAGAGAATTATTTTAGTCGTTTTAACAGCCATATTATATTTTCCGCCGAAAGACCGCCGTCCAAAATAAAAACTGATTGAAGTGATTTTCGCCGTGCTTGGTCGGATGTAAAGAGCCAGGTACTCCCCAATGTTATTCTCCTTCCTTTCTCCACTACTTAGTCTCACAACATTCACCAATTATTGGGGATGCCTAAGGCTGAAAATTGTGCAACGCGTACCGTCGTTTGACCGACGATGTAGCGCTGACGAGCTGGACCTCGTACGCAGCGCGTGGCACTACAGCTCTTCATTCGATCACCTACATATTACCGCAAGCGAACGACGTACATCTCTTTCGTATAGTGCCTCTTGTTCCTGGAAGTTGGTGCACATAAATTATACTCCTATTATTTTAGACAGGATTCATGATCGAAAAAATAATCAAATCAATTCTATTCTATTTTATTTTAAATTAGCAGACCCGGCCTTAGGTTGCTAACGAAACACAACGCCACGCTGCCCGTTTACCAGCCCGCTCCCTATATTTATATATTTCAATTTTTAAAAAACCGTGACAAATTACGTACTTCCGTATGGATCACTCTATCTATTGGTGAAAATCGCATGAAAATCCGTTGCATAGTTTAAAAGATCTAAGTGCACAGGCAGCGGGAGCGACTTCATTTTATACTGTGTGAAGACGTACTTTTAAAGTAATTATAACCAGTAATAAAAATACATTATTAGTATAAAATTTTGTGAAAACAACGGGTGCCTGCTAAAATCGCCATTCACTGCCAATTTTAATAATATATGTCAAAGAATGTAAATATAAAACACATTGCCGTCACGGGACACCTGGCATATGTAAAACATCGTAAGCGGAGAGAGGAGAGCGAATTAAGCGTCGTTCCGTCACATCACACAAGAAACGACCTTCCCCGCACACAGTTTTGGCGGAAAAAGCAGACGAGTAACAAAACTTGCCGAATAAGGCTTCGTTACGTGCATGAGCGTCGTCCCGTCTTGCCAAGTTAGAGAAGGTTTCACTCTCTTACGCTCGCCAAAAAATATTTCATTTCAAAAATTATTCATGTGACGTCTAGAGCTAAAAACACGTATTTGTTTTGATTTATAAAAATACCATGAGCATTCAAACACGAATTGTTCCAAGTCATTTGAAACTAATGCTTGCAAAAAGCTTAATACTTATTTGGTATGTATATAAGTAGCTACTGTGATTCTAGCTTCGAGAATACTCGTTTCCGTGAATTATAAAAACTTCTGAAATATTTGAATCACCGGCCTTATTATTATCGAGATGATTGTTGGTCACAAAAAACGCCGCAGTTTTTTCACAAGTGTAGGTACTTACCTGACTAGTGGCTACTTACGTTTGATTGGATGGTTACCTAACCGTCTCCGAACTGGTTTGATCAGATGTTCGACGATAATAATAAAGATTCTGCTTTTCGAAATGTTGTTTCTATCGTTAGACGAAGTGCCAACGCTACAAAATGCAAACTACGTCACAAAGAATCCAAATAAACATAAAAAAAACTCTTTTTCATTGTTTTCGGAATTTCTTGCATTTTAAAAGATAAAAGAGCTAATAATAATCCTCTAGAGACCATTTTGAATTCAAATTCGACATAAAAAATCCAAATTTGTTCCAAATTCCTCAGGTTTCTCCTTGCATATATTTCACAATCGAAGCGTTTTTAATGAGTGTATAAAGTTTAGGAAGGAGTTGTGGGTCACAAGGATCTATTCTCCCACTTGCCACCGATGCTGTTTTAGAATATACACCAATATCAAAGTTCATAACATTAGCCCATCGCATCTGTAAGCGACCTCTTGTTCTTTTTCCCAACCAAGGACTTCGTGATAAAAGGTTTAGAGGATATCGTGGTTTCAACGGTCATCTCGTACCAGACGATAATGTATTGGAAAGAGAAAGAAAATAACTAGGAGAAAATCCAAGTGCGTAAATAAAAAAATATTTTTTGACGTTTTTCGTTACAGAAATGTGTAGGTTTAAAGACGGTTAAAATACGAGATCTTTTGAAGTGAAACTTCTTCAGCCCTGTTGTGATTTGAAACTCGGATGAAACGGAAATGGCACTAATAAGTGACAAACACATAATCGGTTTTAGCGTGCGAGAGAATGAGATAGAATTAAACCTTACCTACGCGTGCAGTACCTATGAAGCGTCGCGCTGGCCGCATTGGCCGCTTTGATTATGTCATAACTTTTCAAGGCTCATATTGGTTGAAATTGTTTTCGTGAAGTTTCGCTTCTACCGCGTGTAAACTGCACCCGATTTTTTTTTGTTTGTAAAAGTTAGAAAATTCGAAAAAAGTCACGGCGCACAGTGTTTCGTTTCACACGAGTTAGACGGAAAAAACCCTAACACATCAATCAAGTATTTATAACCCACCTTAAAGGTATATTTACCCTAATATGAATATTTGTGTTATTTTTTAAGTGAAAACTTTTTAAGCACCGTTGTGATTTGAAATTCGATGAAACGAAAAATAGCGACACTAAAAGAGACAAACACATACATCTATAGGATTTAGCCTGAGAATAAGATAGTATAATCGGTCTCCTCTTTGTGCGATGCTCCGCACCCTTGTCTATTTTAGTTTTCTGATGGTTTCACTTGCACCGCGTGTGAATTGCACACTCTATTTTTTAAGGAAAACTTCTTTAGTTGTGATTTGAAATTCGATGAAACCAAAAAGCTTCAGTAAAAAGAGACTAACACTAACATCTACAGGATTTAGCCAGCGAGAGAATGAGTTGTCTTTGTGCGGTGCCTCGTAGTCTCCCCACTCTTGTCTACTTTAGTTATCTGAAGGTTTCACTTTTACCGCAAGTGAACTGCACACTTGAAATTTTATTATTTTTATAACACGCATAAATTTATATAAACATTTATAGAAATGGTTCACAAAATTTTTCAGTACCTACGTGCGTTTTTGGTCATCTATTTACAAGTTATCAGGAAAATATACATTTTAAAATTACATTTAGCCCGCCTCTCTGCTTTTATCTGTTTTTTATCATTACTCAAATTGAGCTCAAGTTTAAATATACTTAAAATATTTTTATGCATTTTCTGAAGCCTTTATTTCTTCGGTAAATGGGCAATCTTTTCCACGTACAGAACTTCTTGTATGGAAGTCTCGTATGTGGTACCTTCAAAATAGCATAATAAGCCTGATGCAAGATCGTGTGGTAAAATATTTAAAAAAAATGGAATAAAAAATTAGCTGCTCTATTTAAAAAACTCTCCGAAATAAATTTTCATTAAGTTTAAAAATTTATATTTTATTGATTACATAAAACACGCAATTTATTTATTGTTACGTAAAAATCTAATAACAATAATTAACTCGTATTTTAACGTCATATTTGTCAATTAACAATTTTATCTTTAAATAATTTTTTCAATTAACAATATTATCTTCTACAATTTTTTTCCATGTTATTGGTAACTACCTTTTTTCATTGGAAACGAGTGTTCTAAGAACTGGTTTGTAACCTAGATAGTGTCTCGTATAGATATATTTTATTTACACGGAATACCGATTGACTCTCTTTTTATAACTTTTGAAAGTTATTCCCTTTAATGTACTATATCATTGAAGAAGAAGAAAAGAATTGGTAAGACGAAAGGTTCTTTATATTTTCATTTAGATTAATAATTATAGTTATCGTTTGAGAATTCCAAAGTTTTCAGATTTCCAAAGTTCCAAGATTTACATATCTTTTAGCTTGTATAGGGCAGTACACAGTGCGGCACGTTGTCAATTTCTATATTAGGAATTTGTTGCGTTATGCAGTGTTTATATAGGTATAACGTATAACGTCTTATCCTGTCTTCGACTTTGGCTTTATTTTGTAGGTAAAAATAATTCTAATGTATTTATTTTCTTATACTCCCCCATTGCTCTTCCCCATCTCCTTCTTTTTTCCTTCCTTGACAGTCACTCTGCACAAAACATGTAAATCGTTAATTAAAAATCAAATACAAGCACGTAATCATCAGATTTGTTTCATGCCACGTATGGCAATTATAAGAATTTCCTCCGTATATTTTCTATCCGTATTTTTTGTAACGGGCAATTAAATGTCGTTTGTGGCTTATTCCACATAAAACCATTTTAGTACTTCTTAAGAATTATATTTTATTTTTTAACTCAAAGTTTTGATCCACGTGTAACTAATCTAGCAAAGCAAATCTCCACTGCACGCTTGTCTACTTACATTAATAATTTTAAAGAAAATGATAATTGCTTTATTTTATGTTCAGTAATTTGTTTATAATTATTTTACTAAAATGTCGATAATTATTTTTTATTAGTTGCTAACCCATGGTCTCACATGCATTTATATTACCTCGAGAATTATACCTTATCACTTATCACTCCTCAACAATTGTTTTTACAACTTGTAAATCGGTTGATAAGTAATAATAATAACGTAGTATTTATTTAGCGCAGTTTTGTGTTATTTCACATTAAGCGCGCTTAACTATAATACACTTAAAAGTAATCATATAGTATTCCTTATGAGTCCTTACAAAAATTGATAAAATAATAAAATTTACAAAGATAAAATCATCAAAAAATTTGAAACACATCAATCAAAAAGATATCAAGACAACTTCAAAATACCAAAATTTAATACCAAACTAATGCAAAACAATTATATCTATTTAGGAATAAAGTTCCGATTGAAAAAAAAAAAAAAACCAAAGACATCAATAAACTGAAACTCAAACTGAAGCTACACTTCATCGGGAATAATTAACTTAATAATTACCTGTTTTTCTCTTTCTTTCTATGTATTATCAATCTATATTCATCTCTATTTTATTTTTGATTTTTCGAATTTCACTTAAGTGCACAATATTTTAGTATGTAACCGTATCCCATGTATGTACACCTACACTTATAGATAATACAGAAGTTTCAATTGTTCCCATTATATACTTACCTATTGCATAATGTTATTCTATTTCTGTTATAATTAGTGTAACTCGCTCATCAAGCACAAGAACTAGTTTCATCTTTGGTGAGATTGCAATCTTAAATAATTTGTGTACCGATATGTAATTTATATAAAACCACTGTACTATATATATCTATATTAAATAAAAAAAGAAATAAAAAAAATATGAAACAAATATACAGTATATACAAAGCAATGCCAAGAAAACAAAATTAACAACAACAGTGATGTTTTGACACAGGACAATAGATAATGATAAAGAATAACGGTGCCATTAAACAAGAATCATTAAAACTAAAATATAATATAGAACAGGAGGAAGTTTACATTTAGAAAGAAGAAAAATTCGGAGTGCACATTAAACACAAAAGTATAGTCGAAATCGAAACCAAACATACCGAAAACTTGAGAAACTTGGCTTATTAGTGTATATTGAAAAGAAGTATTGATGTATTGAGTATTGATGTCTTAACCCGTCGCGCGTCGTCTACTGGCTCCGTGACAGTATCGAATCGACAAAAACCGGACACCCTGCGCAGAAAAGTATAATTCACTACGGTTTGCAGCATTTTCTGCGCTGGGTCTCCGGTTTTTGTCGATTTTTTTGTCAAGCCAGTGCAGTAAGACGACGGGCTCAGAATCACTAGGCTCCTAACGCAGTAAACAATATACTTTTACAATTCCAAAGTCGCGTGATGGAGGATGCAGGTAATAAAACAGTAGATACGCTTCGTTTGCCGCTGAGAACACCTTCTTGCTCTTATGGAGGCATTCAATAATTGAATTCATGTTAGGATGTTCTGTTTCTTCTGGACCATATTACATGATTCTCGCTTTCGTTTATTTTTTACGTCTTCCTATCTGCCTTCAGTCTTCGTGCCTATGTAGGTAAGTAGGAAGGTAAAAATAAATAAAAAGTTATAATTTTTATATCTGGCTCGTAGCCGAGAACGAAAGAGGTTTTTAAGGAAATAAATGTAATGTCTATCACAGGATTGTATAAAATAAACACTTTATATCAAATTTCTAAAGAATATTTCAGTAATAGAATTCACCCCTTAGATAGCAAAAGAAATAGATTCCAAACAAATTGCTCAATAGCCATCCCAATGCTAAGAACGACCACGGCTCAGCACCACTCTTATATTATACTAGCTTTTGCCCCCGGTTGCGCACGCGCCACTCGCTACCCCCCCCCCCCCCTCCCCCTCTCCTCTTCTCACCACAACCCACCTCTCGCATTCCACACATTCATTCCCGGTACATTCAGTTTTCAGCTCGCGTGCCACCTATTACTTATTTTTTTATACAAATTTCATAATGCCACAGCTCAACAGTAGTTTTATACAAAATAACGAATCCAATTTGGTGCAGTCTGGGCGTACGTTATGGGCATACGTACATTTCGGCGATTCATTTTTAGAGATTGGTATTAACTACGACGCCAAGAAAGCACTCTAGTTAGGGTGAATAGCCTAATTTAAAAAAAAAACGTCGTTTCCAAAGCAACAATTTGTTTGCTTTTCTTCTGATGTTTGCAATAACTCGATTTTGTTAGGGACAGAAAACGTATGATAAATAATTTCATAAAGCCATTTACACAGTTTAGCATTATACACAGCCTATGTTACTCGCAAATGATAATATTATGGTAGGATAGGATGATAGAATTAGGGTCCAAAAAAAAGTATGTAACCGAAACTTTGAAATATGGACAATTCAAAAAGCAAATTAACTCTCCTGGAATTGGATAATGATATATTGTACCCTTAATCAATTACTAAATCTATACTATCTAGCATTTAAATTTTTTTTTTTTTATTGTTATTGTTTTCCCACAATAACAATAAATAATTTTGTGTGTGATGAATTACGTAATTATTGTTTGCATATCGCCTTTTAAACATTATTTTCCTTATTTATGTAAATACTCCTTCCATAACCACAAGCTACTGAGTCTTTCCTTGTGGAGTTTTTTTTTTTTTAATTTTTCTTTATTTATTGCATAAATATTATGGTTACATTAATTAGTGGATTTTTCGACCACCATGTTAGGCTGATGCCCGTGTTATGGAGTATTAGAATAATTAGGAAAAATACATTAAGAGCCATTAACCAGCGGCCGAGAATTTAAATTTCATCGAACGATGATCTTGCGATACCCTTGCAACTGTACAGGGCGGTTCCGATGACAACGATTAATTATTATCCATACCAGCAATTTAACATAATAATTCAATATCGATTTTATTTCATTCAAAATTTGCTTTGATACATACCCACATTCAAAAATGCTCAAACAAGTGATGATAAAACTATTAAAATTATGTACTTTTTGTAATTATTTTTTGATCATAAGTATTTATAAATTTTCAAAAATGTCTAAGCAAAATAAAAATGCAATTTTAATTTAAATATATTAATTTGTAAGACCGTAAATAAACAGACAAACTGAAGTATTTTCGTCACAAAACACGTGCGCGGATCTTTTTTGAATGATTTTATTTGGATTAAAATTAAAAGTCTGAAAAGTAGGTTTCCCAAATAATTTATTGATTTATTTTACTGAATCTTTATATGATTTGAAATGTGTGTTGTATAATACAAAATTTTGTTTGAAAATTTATCAAATCTGCAATGTCCTACGGTAAAACCTTATTGTACTAAGTATTAACGTATTTTTTTCAAAATTTAAAACATAGTTTTACTAGATAAAAGAACAGTCTTTCGAAATCAATTTATATTTTTTTGTAAAAAAGAGTCAATACGTCTAAAATTTGATTTAAAAATTACATATTTCCGGTTTTACTGGTTATTCCCTCTTAAGTACGTAATTTCTTATGAATTTAATAACAGATTTTTCAAATTAAAAAATACGTACCTAATTCAAATTGAGCTATTGCATAACAAAGCGAAAGACAAACTTGCACAAAAATCTTTGGTATTTGAACAGAGGTCAGGTCATTTCAAAATTTTGTTGATTTTTGACTGAATTTTCAAATACTAGAATTCGCTAGACTTTTGATTCCTTTTCCCTAAACCAAACCTTAGAAATGGAATATGCCAATTTATTAATGCTAGTTAATTTGCCACGCTTTTATTGAAGTGAAAACTTCTTTCGCAGCGTTGTTATTTGAAACTCGGTAAAACGAAAAATAACGGCACTAAAAAGAGACGAACATATGCTATAGGATTTAACCTGCGAGATAATGATATAGTATAATCGGTTTCCTCATTGAGCGCTGATACTTAGCCTGTCGGTCTCCTCTTTGTGCCGTGCTTTGTAGTCTCCCCACTCTTGTCTACTTTAGTTTTTTGAAGGTTTCATTTCTACCGCATATGAATTGCACACTCTGATTTTAATGACTCAGACTTGATTTTTAATAATAAATTATTAACTAGTTGGGATACGATACGATTGCACCCCCCAGCCAGGAGCACTCCTGTCCCGGTGAGACCGGTACACTGAGGACTTGGAACACGCGCTCTGAGGATGGAAAGCAGGTTGGAGTTAAATCATGGCAACCTAATAAGCCAACATTGGAATTTAGGATGGGCAGGAATAAAGGAATGGATTGAGCGTTATATTTTTTTTGCTTTTCCATTTGCCTTCCTTCCTCTCGGCTTTTCTTATCGTGGATTTTATATACAAAGGACACCCTCTGAAATGTAATGACAAAAGACACACTTGAAATTATCAAAATAATCTCTGCACGACTAAAATGACCTCATGTGGGAACGAAACGCGTCAACAAGCATTTAATGAACATAAACAATTAAAATAGATATTTAAAAATCAGGCTGACTGGAAAAAAACAAACAATTATGAAAAAAAATTCAAAAACGTGCTGTTGGTATCCGAGTTCAATGCTCTGAAATATTATGTTATACAAACAATCTACTCCATCGACTAGTATTTATAAACAAAAGTAAGATGGATCTTATCTTTAGTATTGATGTCAGGCCTTTGTATCAACTCTGTGTTCACTCGAATTCACTGTGGCAACTATGCAAAAACCAAATTTCGTAAACGAATTATGAAGCTATAACTAAACCACATTTTGAAAGTGATTGCACCAAAGGGTTCCGTGATATAAAAATAATACTGCAGAGCAAAAACAACACGTCTTGTCGGATGAGAGGATTTTTAACTGTTCCAAGTATACTGTTAAGACAAAAACTAAATTTAAAAAAACTCTTAATTTTTATTATACATGTTCCCTGGAGGTATTTTTTGAAAAAAAACGGATATCCTAGATCTCTCGACTTAAAAAATTGTTCAATATTTAAAAAATATTATGTAGTGCCATTACATTATGAAAGTTGTTTTCAGTCCTTCAAAACCAACACACATTATTGCCAATTAGTTTAGGAGTCCCTGCCTAAGGCATAAACTTTGCTAAATTTGACGCCGTCTTTTGAAAATATCGACGTATTACAGTATACATTTAATACGTGCCCAATTTAGCATATACCTACATATACTTATATATATTTACCGTCAGTTTCTCAAGTCTTCAAGGCGTTAATAAATAATAAATAAATTAGTATTTTTTTTATGACAATTGTGTAGGTATGTATTATAAATAATATTTAATTATAAATATTATAAATAAATATATTTTTGTTTTTAATTGAACAAAAATAGGAAATCATCTGACCGCAAAATGATACGTATATTTTCATTACAAATGTGCTCAGGACTCGCTAGTAAAAATCTTTAGGTTACATGCTGTTACATCCTGTATATCGTATATCGTACAGCCTAACACTTAGTTTTAATTTCTGTGTGAAAGTCGCTTCCTGTCATAACGTTTCCAAAAACAAGTCTGCTTTCAATGGCTTTAAAAATAGACTTTTACAGCCTTAATTAAAAAAAACCCTTCACGACCGTTAAACGATATTTTTGTGACAAATTGTATAAAGACTGTGCATTTAATTTTTTGGTACGTTACTAATAAATCGAGTGTGCTTTAGACCACACGGCTAAAGTAAAACTTCTTTAGCTCCATCTATATGATAGGAGGAGAGAAATAAAATATACGCGCGCACTGCTCTCTCTTGCTCCTTCAGTGTGATACAGACAATAGGCCTGCACTGTGTCTTAAATATACGAAACGTAACTGGCTATGAGAGAGAGAGAGAAAGAAAATGTGTGCAAAAATCGCACCTCTCTCTCTTGCTCCTACAGTAATATACGAAACTTAACTCTCTCTCTCTTTCTATCTTCACTAACTTATATCTCCCTCTCAACTACCGTTCGCATCGCTTTTCGTAACGCTCTCGTTGCGCATTCATCAGTTTACTTCCCAACACAAGCGTGCGTAAAGAAGTTTTACTTAAAAATGTCATTATTATGTTGGCAACATTGAACTTGGGTATATCAACGTATGTGCGGATCCACCATGTTTTTGTTTTGTTTACAAAAATTATTTTTCAGTTTGGTTTGGTATTTTGATCTTAAATCCAAAATTAAGATTTGTATGAAACGGACCGAAACGGGCCAAGACGCCGCTACCCGAATTTCTACTGATTTCTTGCAAACCTCCCTTAAACATTTGAGCTCTTAAAAAAATAAATGTTATTTTTGAAGACAATATCTCTAGACATTCGTCGCGCCGAAACGCAAATTATATAAAATTCCCTGGATAGAAAAAAATCGCAAAGTATGCTCCAAAAATTATTATAAATTATTACACATAACACACACATCCACACCCTCACACGCGCACCCTCACACATACAAACACTCTCACACACCCCTCTCCTTCAATAATTTACTAATTTAATGTAGGTATTGTGTATGATTTATCTCACAAAAACATAAGCATATAACAGCGACATGTCATTGGTACCAATTATTGTATTAATTCTATAACTTTGTATTTATTTTCCATTATGTAATAATGTACTGTTTGTTTCTGCAAAATAAAATAAATAAATAAACAGTTTGTTTCAGTTATTTTACAAGTTTTGTATATGAACAAATTCACAGTATTTCTTTAAATGCTGTTTAAGACAACCCCCGCGAGATTTTCGCTCTATTTTAAACGAGTCGTGTTTTATTAAACATTTCCACAATTTTTGCATCGATTTTGTCGCTTTAAATACTAGCGCGCTCCTCTAACGTTCGTAATTTCATATCTCTCCATCTTCTTCTTTTTGTGCGCGGTTGCGGGGCCTTAATAACTGTTAGTAACAGTATTTAATTTATTTTTAATTTAAAAAATGAACGTTGTAAAAGACGCACTTATTTTCCTAGAAATATTTCGACGGCGCAGATCGAAAGAGAAAGTAAACGGAGAAAAATGACATTTAACACCTCCGACGTCGGCTCATTTTTTCGAAATGTAAAAATATTTCCGCTTCGTAATAAAATCCAAATAAATGGAATATTTTTGAACGCATCCAAAAACTAAAAACTGTTTTTGAAAGGTGATGAAATAAACTTTCAAATTTTATAATTCGAGATAAACATTTAATTTTTTAAATATAAAATTTTTGAATGCAAACATAGAAAAGTTTAAAAAATGGCTCACCTTACTTTTTTTCTAACTAAAATTACGGATAACGAAAAAAAAAGGTATTATAAACGTTATTAGCAACTCTTTTTTTAGTCGTTTCATGTCAAAGTAATTAATACAAAATTCCCAAAGTTTCATTATTTTTTTCAAATTGAGGTCGGAATCTTTCGATTTGAATGTAAAGCATTTTTTTTTTTTTTTTTTTTACATAAGCTCCACACAGGAGGCCCTGAGGCAAATAATTTCCCTGAGGGCCTATGTCATCTTTAGGGATGCTGTGTGGAGGGTCTTTTAGGGAAAGGAAGGAGAGGAGGGTTCTGGGAAGGAAAAGGGTTTAAGGGGTGGGTAGGAATCTGGGGTTCAGTGTGTCCTGGTCATCAGACCTAAACACACCTCATCCCATGAACCCGGGCACCTCTGCTAAATCACCAAACGTAGCGAACCACTTGGGGTGACCTATGGCAGAGGTGTTGGTTATCCAAGGTCTTTTCTAACGCCGTTTAGAGTTTAGATCAGTGATTCCCGTAATCAGTGGTCCAGGTGGAACCCCAGGGGTCCACGGGAGACTCGACGGGGGTCTACGTTGGCGTGATAAAAAAATTGGGTCCACAAGTTGAATGTGGGGGTCCACGAAAACTTATCTGGTTTCGATAGTAAAGAACAAAAATGTTGACTTGGCTTTACCTATCAATGTAGGCAGATAATATACTACTAAAAAAAATTGAGGGAACAACAAAAATCTATATTCAGCGGTGATTTTTGACAGGCTCTATTTCGGTGAAAAATGGTCGTATTGAGACCTGAAAAAAAGCATTTTGAAGCTTTAACTACATTTTTTTTCATGCAATTGATGGTTCTCATGCAATCCTAATAGATAGTGCGGAAAAATAATTTTACAAATTTTTTGGTCCACGGGCTTAAAATTTTTTTCAGCTAGGCCGCCTTATGGATCAGATGGCCTTAATATTTAGCAATAATTTCCTTTTTCTAAAGCCTCCCTTAATTTTTTTGAGTAGTGTATTTTAAGAAGGTTAGTGAATGTTACTTGTAAAAACTTGCATATTCGATATATAGTTCTATTAAGGTGGGAAATACAGGACACAGGACTAGGTTTTTTAATGATTTTCATGAATTTTTTGGCATGGAAGAAATGTGAATAATTTATTGACTCTTTGAGGTCATTTTATACATCTATGTAAATATTGTGAATTTTTCGAAGCATTTCCTCGGAAAATATGAAAATTATCAGCAGCTATGCATCGAACGTCACCTTCAGACGTAACTTTTGTGTGCATTTTGGGGGCCATGGTTTTCATCTCAAATCAATAGGGTTTTAAATTTAATTTAAGAAAATGACGCGTCTCTTCTATGTAAACCTTACTTTTCCCAAAAAAATGGAAATTAAATTTTTTACAGGTGTGTAAACAGTAAACATTGATTTTTTGCCAATTTTTAACATTTTTTTGCAATTAAAAAATAGAGAATAATTATATAAATAAGGTATGTGCAAAATTTTTAAATGTTTGGTAAAAAACTTTCTGAGCTAGAGTGTGCACACAAATTCAAAAAAAGTCGTTTCGAGAAAAATGCGTTCCAAGTTTACCACGCGGTTCAGCAGAAACACCCTCGTAACACCGGAACGAATTGAAATTTTTATTTAAAACCTTGGGAACATATTCAATAGTTATACTAACAATTTATAAAATAAAAAATAAAAATTTACGAGTTTTGGGAATGTGGTAGAAATATAGCAGCCGGTGCTCCACGGAAATCAGTAAATTTTTGAAAGGGGTCTACGAGAAAAATAAGTTTGGGAACCTCTGGTTTAGATCATATTTCTCACCATGCTAGTACGGGAGATACAACGACTTCTATGAAACGTATATGACTGAACAAATTAGTCTGAGGGATTAACTCATTGTTGAATTTATTATCCTTTCCAATTTCCAATTTCCGCTATCGATGTGTAAATTACATAATTATTTTTTCCTTTGCTCACTTGTATTTAAGTTTAATATAATCAGACTGTGAATCAGGCTGTGAATCAGGCTGACTAAAAGTGTTTGTCGCATGGGAATTGAAGAATATCTCCACTCTCCAGCAGTGCCGGCTATCGACAGGTCCCCCCCTCAGTCGATTGGTTCACACTCCACACAGCCTTGATCAATTTCTATATTTCCGCCCGACTTCATTAAATACCTTCCGTTGCGGTGTCCGGCAGTCACTCGTAATTAATGATATGACATCGTACGTCAATTAATAAACCAACCGATTAATAATCGTCGGTAAATTCGTAGATTGAAAGGTTGGAACGCTACATTTTCCTGGCGTAGGTATGCTCGCTTATGAAGACCGCGGAAAGTGGCAAGCTATTTATAGTTATTTTACAATTTAAATAATTTAACATACTCTCAGTGTAGCCCTGGCTCCCTAGCAAGGTCGACCGATAAGGATTGATAGGAAAACTTTCGGTAACTTCTCGTCGTTACCTAACATAACTGCAGATCGCCAACGATTAAGTAACAGTTCACAATGACTAAGTGTTATTAATGTATTCGACGTCAACTGTTGTTTATATGTTAGCCATCTGCAATTATTGTCCTAGGGAACGATGAGAAGTTTTCAAAAGTTATCCTATCATTCCTTATTGATTTTATCATGCTAGAGGGCCTGGTGAAAGACCAATATTAAAAATTGAAAAGTTGCATGAAACGGCTCAAGCCGTGTTTAATGACAAGATCTCATTAGCGGGTACATACTTTCCATTTTCCTCTTCATTGTCTCAGATGGTTAGAAGCAGTTGGGACTTACGTAAAATAATAAAATGTTTACATAAAACAATAAAATTATTGTGTGTAATCACACGCGGTAGAATCGAAACCTTCAGAAAACTAAAGTAGGCAAGAGTGGAGAGGCAACGAAGCACCGCACAAAGAAAACACCGATTATACTATCTCATTCTTTCGCGGGCTAAACCTATAGATGCATGTGTTTGTCTCTTTTTAGTGTGTGGTTTTTTCATTTCGACGAGTTTCAAATCACAACGGTGCTAAAGAAGTTTTCATGTGGTATAGGTGAAACCTTCAGAAAACTAAAGTAGACAATAGTGGGGAGGCTACGTAGCACCGCACAAAGAGGAGACTGATTATTCTATCTTATTATCTTGCAGGCGAAATCCTATATTGTCTCTTTTTAGTGAAGCTTTTCACTTTATTGAGTTTCAAATCACAACGGTGCTAAAGCAGTTTTCAATTCAAAAACTCTTGTCAAGCAATCACGCTGAAGCAACGTTCTCAGAATTTAACACTTGGACTGGCAATCGCTTTGATGAAATGTACCAGTAATGGTCGTATTGCTTATTCAATGATGCATTATATTTGCTTTGTGTTGGATGATGCGATGACTCTTTGCAACAGCTCTGCAATTCCTTGGAAAACCAATAAAACGGTTCCTCGGAAATCCCTCCAACTGCGAATGTAAATTTAATTCGATTAGGTCCCAAACGAACGTAAGTGTTCTGATTGCTTGTGCATACATCTCATTCGTCTACGTCACCGAGTAGTAGGTACATATACAACAATTTTGAACAATATTTTTCATCAAACAAAAAATCAGAGTGTGCAATTCACACGCGGTAGAAGTGAAACCTCCAGAAAACTAATGTAAACAAGAGTGGGGAGATGTACTATAATAATAATAATAATATCTTTATTGAACAAAAATTTTAAGGTTTATAACAAACAAGAAAAAAAGTACATCTTAGAATATTTTAAAAGTAACATTAGTACAAAAGTTAATAACAAAAAAACAATATACATATAAACAGTAGTTACTTAGAGAGTAGAGATTTGTAATTATAAATTTAGGTTTCTCGTAACCTGCCTCACTAGGCTAGCCTGTGTTGAGGCAGTTATTTTACATCAATTTATAATGTTGTGAACATACCTACACTTATATTAGAATGTAATCACACAATAGATTGGTTGCATTAATAATAACAATAACATTGGTACAATAATAACAGCATTGGTTCATTACTAATTTCGAATTTGGGTGAGTGCACCGGTAAAACTATGTAAAACTAATGTAAACAAGAGTGCGAAGCACTTTTTTTTATCAACACAGTATTTGTGTTTTCTTCTTCGGAGTAGCTAGATGTCGCTTTCTTTTGCCTGTTCATTTTGGAATGGTTTGAAGATTGGATATTGATTTAACCAAAGATTTTACAAAAATATTTCGTAGGATTTGCCCCTTGGTTTGCTGAATATCTGGCCGCTAAGGTTCATCAAAGGAGACTTGCGTGGATTTATCATATTAAGTTGGAACCGAGTACCCGTGAAATAAATAAATATTTTATTGCTATCTCATTCTCTCGCAGGCTAAATCCAGGCTTTTCTTAAAAAGACCTCTTACACAGCATCTCCTGAGATTATATAACCCCTGAGGGAAATTAATTTCATCGAGGCATCCAGTGTGGAGGTAATGCAAAAAATGGATATAAAACATAAAAATATACTTGAAGTTTATTATTCCTTATCCTTATTATATCAATTATCTTAAATCTATGAAAATTATTCGGTTCTTAATGGGGCATACATTAATTACGTGAGCTCAAAAGGGGGGGGGGGAACAAAATCTCTCGTCACTTAAAAAGAATATACGAAGAGAGTGTGGGGAGGATTGTGGAATACGCCACACGTCCCAAATAATTATGCATTTTTTACAAATCAGAATTTAAGTAAACAATCAAGAACATGGAATAGAAAAAAAATAGTTTTCAAACGTGATTGATCTTTTTGTAGACCCTGTCGCGCGTTTGAAATTTTTAATTTTTAATTATTTTACACACTGTACCATTTTTTATTATGGCTGTAAAAATATGCTGCATCGCAATAAAATAACGAATTTCGGCTCGCTTAACAAACTTCTTACACGCGTACATCGTTATGTAAGAAGAAAGAGAAGATAACTATTCATTAATAAATTATTTAATTAGAGCAGTAGACTTTTACAAAAGAATGTTCTCAGTCCTCTGATTCTTGTATTGTAATTCTCAGTATTGTAATTTCCAAGCAATAGATAGTTATAATTACTTCATCTTTTGTGTCATCAATAAAAAATACGAGTTTGTTTAACGATGTACTTATCCATTAAATTACTAATTAATGCCTTCTGGGAATTGAAGATATCACGTTTTTATATACAGAAGTGATGGATCGACCCTATCGCAAAGGAAGAGGCGTTGAAAGAATTAAAAAAAGTGCCACAAAGGCTTTGCAGATTGTAATTTCTCATGGTGGTAATGACGTCACAGTTAACTCAATAACAAACATCTGAGTTAAGAGGAAACCCGGTCGCCGAGAAATTTGAAAATCAAATATTTTCTCAAACTGTTGTTGTCAATTTCACTTTTACACCCCCGAATACCGAGCGAAAAGGACAACTGCACTCAACTGATAAAACATAAATAAAATCTTCAAAATCGAGGATTTATATTTTCCATCTTTTCTCCTTCAAAACCGGACACATTGTAATTTTTTTTAATTAACGATATTAGAAGAAAACATGAGACGATGTATGAATGTGAGTGAGGCAAAGAGTGTGTGCCAAGACCGAGTTGTTTGGCGGTCCGTCCTCTCTGCCTACCCCTGCGGGGAAACGGCGTGATGTTTAGTTAGTTTTAGTTAGTTTAGAAGAAAACATTCCATATATTTGTTTTGCTTTAAAAAAATACATTTTTTGGTTTGTATTCTTGTTTGATAGCTCCATCTATATGATAGGAAGAGAGAAAGAAAATGTGCGCGCGCACTGCTCTCTCTTGCTTTTACAGTGTGGTACAGACAATAGGTCTGCACTGTGTCTTAGATATACGAAAAGTAACTGGCTATGAGAGAAAGAGAGAAAAAAATGTGTGCTCGCACCTCTCTCTCTTGTCCTTACAGTAATATACGAAACGTAACTCTCTCTCTTTTAACTTCACTAACTTATATCTCCCTCTCAACTACCGTTCGCCTCGCTTTTCGTAACGCTCTCGTCACGCATTCACCAGCTTACTCCCCAAGTCAAGCGTGCGTAAAGAAGTTGTACTTCAAAAAGCAAAACAGTGGCACGCTAGTGGTCGATATCTACATTGTATTAAAAAATAGTACCAGAATAGAGAACTCCAGTCAATTTTTTTTATTTTTTTAATGAATAATGACCTTCTAACTTAAATAACTGCATTTTTATTTTTATTTTTGGAGTTATTTTTAATAGTTAAAATAATTTTCAAAGTTTTAATTTTTCAAGATCCCCTAAGACCACCGTACGTACGGTGAATTGTGTGACGTCATCACTCCTGAAAAATTACTATAAGATTGGGCAATCAGCTGATCAAGTGCCGCCATTTTGAATAGCGTTATTCGAAGCATTCTCCCTAGAAGTAGCATTACTATTTTTTATGCAGTAGTGTTTCAATATTTTAAATAATAGAGATACCTCTATTTTTGAAACTGAATTATTTAGGCTTAAATATTGTTTCAATAAACACAACGACTAAATCTCTATAAACAGTATGAAATAACGAATAACATGAAATGTTGTTAATACTGATGGCTTATGTCATACCTACATAATCAAAGATTTCAATATAATGACTGGTGATGCGTGACGTCAGCACTAACCATTCAGTAATACCAACTTTACAGTTTGTTTTGACGAGAGGTTTAAAAATGCACTTTTTAATATTTTTTTAAGAACTCTACGTTTAATATTATGAAATAAAACTTATATATTCAGAATCAGCGTTTATTGGTCTATATGAACATATTTTTTAAAGCCATAATATTTTTCACTGGATTTCCTTATTGTCAAAATCCAGGGAGGAAATTGGGTAATACGTTTGCATGGAAAAAAGTCGCCCGGTTTCCTCTTAATTAGTAAGTTTTTTTTTACAGATTTCACAGAATAGAATGATTTTGATTTATACGATACCTGAACAGGTTTTTTTTGGTTTGTTGTTTTTTCACATCATTCTATGGACGCTTTATTCGTATTCACGCGGCTGAGACTCTTTTTATTCTGCTAATTTTAATATTATTGCTGTGGATCGATACAATGATTAGCCACTTGCAAATCAAGACATTAATCACTTAATTATCGTTAAACTTGTTTTATTATCAACTCGTGCATAATATTAATGTCAACAATTTTTCAATGAATAGTGAATATAAATAATGTTTACGTTCATATTCACATTAGTTATGATGATTTTTTTGATGAATTAAACAGGTACTGAGATTAAATGAATACAAATAACTTTGTAAAACACCACTATTTAATCAAAATTATCAACATGTTTCGAAACCAAAGATTTCTTCGTCAGGATTTGCATTAGCGTGTTAATCTTATCCTGACGAATACATGTTTGGTTATATACATAATTTGATTAAATAGCGGTGGTTTACACAGTGATATGTTTTCATTTAATTAAAAATGGCGCCACAAATTGACTTTGCAAAGATAGAAGAAGGCGCTGAGATGTTCAATTAAAATGTCGGTAGATATTTACGTACCTACTCTTTTATGTATTTTTGAAGTGAAACATCTATAGCCCCGCTGTGATTTGGATTTCGGATGAAACGGAAATGACGATTACTGCACCTGCGACGCATCAACTGCGCTCATCGGCCGCTTTGATTTTGATGTCACTTTTAAAAGCTCGTATTGGTTGAGCTATGAAACGGAAATTGCGCGTGCGCTCATTGGTCGCTTTGATTATGACCTCACTTTTCAAGTATTGGTTGAGATTGTTTTGGTAAAGTTTCGCTTCTACCGCGTGTAAACTGCACCCGATTTTTTTAACACATTTATGTAGGTACCTTCTCACTGCATAAAAAATCAAAACACCAGCTTAGATAGGTACTACGAAGACTAGAAAAATATTTTCCTTATCAATTTTTCTGTATTTCCTCATATATTGTTTAAGACTAAAGACTCTTAATGTATTTTCGTTATTTGTTTTTGGGGTGTTATGCCGTGTTGCGCTACCTCCTTCTTTAGCCATTAACCATTGTAATTTTTATTTATTTTATTTTATTTTATTTTTTCTTAAATTCTTACCATTGTGATTTCTAATTTTAGATTTCATTAAGAGATGGAGCCACTTCCGTCGGCGTCTCGCAAACGGACTTGCCCCTGGCCAGCATAAATACCACGTTTTAATGAACTTTCTATTCCGTTCCGCGGCGATGACGCCACTGCTTGTCACGATTATTTTGTACTGGTGAAAGTTAGTGGTGCTGGCGGCACGGTATCGCTTCGAAGTAAATAAGCACACACTTCACGACTAAAAATTACACATCTACCGGATCTGCCGGATCTGCCCTGATGATGGACACTGCAACGATGTCCGAAACGTTGGCTAAAGAAGGAGGTAGCGCAACACGGCATAACACCCCAAAAACAAATAACGAAAATGCTTTTGGCCGTGAAAATATTAAAACTTATCACTCTTAATGTAGTTTATACCGGCAACCCTAGCGTTAATTGTTTTAAATTATCGTATACAAACAAGTTAAAGTAATCCGCCTCACTAGACGATGTCTGTTCTGAGACGGGTAGATATCGATCGTTCAGTTTATTAGACAGTACAATTTGGCTAGCGGTTATGGGTACCGCCGCTCCGGGAACCATTTATTGGATTTCCAACATAAGTCAACCTAAGTGTTTCGTTACGTTTGATGACGTTTTCGGGTCATTAGTACGATATTTAAAAATTTATTTATTTATCATTTACATGACCTTCATGCCTACAGGTATTATTTTATAGCATGTTTAATAATTTGTTAAACACAGACACGTGTAAATAATATTTGATTTATGCAAAGATATTGAAATACAAGAGACGCACTACTGTACATGTACACCTTCAGAAATCAACCAAATGATCGAATTCTTTCCATATTCAAACTAGACCTATTGTTAACCAATACTACTGTACAACTTTAAAAAATCTACTAAATGAACGAATTATTTCCGTATTCAAACTATTCCCATTAGGTAGTAGTAGTCCGCGCGCCGGCAGTCGGACGGCCATCATAGCTTATCTCTTGTATTTCAATATCTTTAGATTTATGGTAGGCATTCGAATATTGCTTTCTTTATTATCTTAATACTTAGTATTTGGAGATGTCTGACTAATCAACTGGACGATCGATATGTATCTCCCATTCAGATGGGTTCATACCATTTTTGAGTTACAAAGCAAGAATAATAAAAAAATGACCAATACAACAATATGTTGTCATTACTCGTTAAACAAAAAAACAAAAAAACTATTCCTATAAAACACAACGTTAATATTATTATATGTTCGGGGAAATGGCATAGATCTGAAAAAAAAACATTGCTCACTTATGCTAGGTGATTGATTACATTAGCTAAAATATGAAAAGTTTTTTTGTGTTCAACGATAACCGTGTGTACGCCAAACTTTAAAGCTGACCAGAAGAGCGATTCTATATCTTTTGTGTGATCGTTATAAGTTAACGGACATGATCTCCTGTCAGATTTTTGTGATTTTTACATATTTACTGTCACATATTTTAGGTTAGATCGTTTTAAATACGAATTCCTGCAAGTATGCATGATTATTTATTCATTTAATGAACGTCGTAAATAGAAAAAGCAAATAACAGCCGAAGAAAATCACACAAATCTCACAGGAGATCACGTCCGTTATCTCATGACGATCCCACAAAAGATATAGAATCGCCCTTCTGACGGTGATACAGAAATCGTTGCAACAGGCGAGTTTAAAGTCCGAAAAGCAGCATGCCTCCCCGCCCACGCATTTCTCTGTCGCAGATGTATTTTACATATATTTTTCTTTCGTTTACGGTCATTGTAAAGCCAGTAAAGAGACTATACCTGCGCGAGAATGGATCGTATCAAGTTCAGGTCTGCATTTAAGTTTGGCGCGTACTATACCTAGTTATTAAAAGTCTCGACTGAAACATTGTTTGACGAAATTAATAAAATCCGAGCAGTAAATGTAAAAGGGTAATATGTCTTATTCTCGTGGGTTGAAGAGCAGATACACCTGGTATCTTCATGATTTTACAGCTAGTCAGCGACTCTAAGAACAGGCCATCTCTCAACCCAGACTTTCGTAAATTTTCCTCAAGCACTCCGTGTTCCAAGCTGGTCTCGTAGTCCCTTGCAAGCCATCGAACATTTCCTCTCGGGCATCCGCCAAAATTTCGCAGTGCCACAGAATGCGCTCGGCTATTTGATCGATATTACCGCAAGCGCAGTTTGAATGGGGTGATAGAGAGAGACTGTGAAGTTTCCCTCTGAACTACCCATGCCCAGACAGTAGTTGTGTTACATAGAAATTACTTTGTAATGTGAGTAGGTCCATCTTCCCATATTCAACCCATCCCATCGTTTTTGCCATTCTCTCAGCGTTCTTTCTCGAATCTCTCTGAGAAGACCTGGGAGAGACACCGCCCCCTTGATATTAGTTCAATGCCAAGATGGACAGCGGGTCTTCCTCTGGTTAGGCTCTTCTTTGTCAGCATCTCCCTAATTTCAAGGTCTATTGGCAAGATGCCAGCCAAAACTGGCAGAGTGTCCGAAAAAAAGACCCATCAATAATATTTTACATAATGAAAAATTCAAGGGCCTATTGAAAATGGGGGGGGAGGGGTTATGGTTTCAAAAAGAAAATAGTGCACGTAGGGATTTCAAAAAACTTTTTAATTAATTTTCCAACCACCCCCTTCTCCATTGAAAAAATCTACGACAATAGATTACAGAGCATCAATGCCGCTTATGCAACTGAGAAGTGCTTTTCGAAATGTTTATAAGCTAAAAAAATAATCGCAATCGCAACGCAAAATCTACTATTTGTAACGAAGATAACATCCACTTTGTTAGATATACTTAGGACAAAGCGGGAGCACAAAACTTCAACCACCTTAATTTTCTTCTTTTTCTTAACTTCCCTCTTCTGTATTAAGTTATCTCCGTACTGCAAGCAACTAAAGGGAACTGGAGTCATTCCAGTAAAGTTGCATTCGAAGACATGAATGTCTTCATCTATCAACCTTTCACCGGATTACCTTATATTTATCGTTTGCCATTCAATGAAGCATTTATCCTATCAGTTTAGGGCAGTGGTTCTTAACCTTGTTGGAGGCACTGACCCCCACCAGTTTCATACGCGCATTCACCGAACTCTTCTCACCACCACTCATTCACCGAATCATATGAGTCGGGGGGGTGTCTTGACCTCCGCCGAACCCACGAGATTGACTCACCGAAACCCTGGGTTTCGATCAAACCCAGGTTAAGAACCACTGGTTTAGGGCATTGTAAAACCATCATATGAATAAACTATGTTCGCATTTTACTAATCTATCAAAAATACTAAATATTGTCCGCGTACACCATTACATGACGAGCGTAAACGAATTAGCTATATCAAAAGAAAATAGTAGTTACCTACCTAAACTACGCTATGGGAAATATAATAATATAAATATAATATAATATACTCCGAATCGCCTCGAGGAGCCAGGACAGTTGGTTGCCAGGACAGGAAGCGCCAAACTTCAATGCGAACAAATTGAAAATGGATAAATTGGCCCTCCGACAAAAAGGTTGATCATCACAGCTCTTGGCTGACTGACCAGTTCGGTTCCAATGGGTTACATTCCGTGTTGAACAATTTGGCCAGTGTATTTTGGAGATGCGTCCATTTATCCTCATTTGAAATGTTTCCGTCATCCGTACTTTCCGAATCTCCAATGAAATTCTGTAATTGTTGTGCATCTTAATTACGGAAAGAAACAGTGGTTTAACATACAATGGATTTCTTACGTAAAGAGCCCGTTTTTTCCTGCTCTGAATCTGGTCGTGTTGACAGGAGAGCCGAAGCGCCAAGGTTCAAGGCCGACAATGGGCCGACCGGCTGACCAGTGACAGTGGCTCAGGTTTTACTATTTGTTCTGGGAGTCAGCTGGTGGTTTGGCATGTGTGTGTGTATATAACTGCTACCTGGTGTTGGAGGTGGGTTGGTAGGCAGTAACTGCCACTGCCGGCAAATAAACGTTACACCGACAGCGCGCAGCGGTGATTCACGCGTCCATCGATTGACAGTTAGGCGTGCCGGTTTTGTCACGTTCGCTTTACATTATTGTATGTATTTACATACTCTTTTACTGGCCGGCTTTGCCAGTGATTTCGATTCTTGAATATACATTTTCATTTCCCATTATGTGAGATACTGGTATCTACTAAACTGTTCGGGACAAGAAAAACATTTATTTTCAAATTAAACAAAAAGTCAACTTTTTACGTATGAACCCTATTTTATTGAAATTATTTCTTATAAGACAGTTGAAAAATACGAAACAAAACAATTTGACTTCTTGTCATTTTAATTTATATTTGAAAGTTTGTTAGTTAGATAATTTGGAAGGCCAGCATAAATGCCGTTACAGCAATCGAGACGTGAGACTACGTAAGAGTTGATTAGTAGTTTTGTTGCCTCTGAAGGTAGGTTTCTTCGGACATACTTGAATTGTCTTGGGTGAAAAAAACCGATGCTTACAGTTCTATATATTTGAGTTTTAACTAAAAAGTCCGAATCTACACAAACGCCAAGAAATTTGACGTTGTTTTTCGAATGATATCGCTGCCGTAATTCGAAATAGGTGAATTATCTATGACATGTTGGCATTTGTTTGTGACCGCCGAGAGAAACAGTCTGTTTGAAGACAACCAACGAGATTTTTCTTCTAGGCATTTAGCTGTATTGATTTTGAGAGTGTTGATTTCGAGTGCAGGAATAAACCAGCTGATCATCAGTGTATCAGTGAGCCAAGAGACTAAATGACTCGATTTTTTTACATTATTGTTATTGTAAAAGGTAAAATTAAAATTAAAATAAAAGTTATTGTAAAAGGGACGAAGAGAAGTGGGTCTAAAATGGATCCCTGGGGTACCCCTGAAGATATACCACAAGTCTTCCTCGGCGTCGCAACTTTTTCCACCATTTACTACTATGAACTATGGTGACAGTCAAATTTATATACATTAGATAATAATATAAATAGAAAGCGATGTCAATTTTAAACTTTCTTCTGATGATAGTAAATAATTGTATAAGTGTGGCGTTGTAAAGTTCATTTTAGAGTTGCATTAATTGTTTCTCCGAACTTGACCATTTCCTCAAATTTCAATGTTAATGTTCAAGTTCTATAAAGTCCTGTTATTACACCATTATGGGCCAACTTGAATAATAACAGAACTTTCGCTGAATTTGAACGTTAATTTTGAAATTAAATGAATTTTTAAAATCTGTGAAATTACTACTAGCCTTTACTCTATTGAATGAGGGTGAAGAGGAGTATGGGATAAAGATAAAGTGACGGTGATGATAATACAGATATAGAAGACGGAAAATACGGTTGAGTCTTATTTGTCTGTGGGTTGAGTAAATAACCATTAAATATTAAAATGTTCAATGTTCAGATATATGTCTACCCGATAAACCGTGAAAAATCAGTGATTGTTTTGGCTGGAGATATAATTATTCCATGTCTTTTTATTACCCACGCCACACCGCCGTTTGCCCCCTATTCTTTTGATACCTCTGAGATTTACCACTCGTTTCTACGTTTAACAGTTCGGCTTTGGAATGAACTGGCGCCTTCTTTGAATCCTCCCTCGTACAATATGAATTTCTTCAGATTCCGGATTCGCTTCTTCCTCTCCTTAAAACTATCCTCGACATTTCATCTTTAATAACATGAAATAGGCCCTGAGGTTAGAGGTGATGGGCAATCTGTAATATCACAAATATTCCTAAATTCAATAAATACTCACGTGTTAATTATACGTAAAAACTTTTGAAAAACATAATCTCAAAATATCTTCAATATAGCGATAGGTCTAGAATATTGTATTGCTTGCTGTTACGAAAGTTGTCACGATGCAAGTAACTAGGCCCCCTAATGGTCAAAACATTTAAGTGGTATTTTTCAGTCGGTACTTTCATAAAATTTCACTGAACACAAAATACCATAGAAGTAAATCTTTGGATGAACAGTGTGAACACAATGTTGTACAATCGTACATACACGTGTACACTGAGAACTGAGTCTTGTTAGCACGGCCCGACACGCACATAATGATTATGTAGATAGGTCATGTACGACAGCTCGGTGACATTTTTTCTCTGATGGCCGATTCAGAATTCGTAATGTGGTCCTCGGGCGAGGGGCGAACTACTCAACGATTATGACATTTTATGTTTTGGATCTATGCTACTTTTCAAGTTTATTTTCTACCGCCCGCGCCCCCCTCTAAATTTTGCTCGGCCCGTGGAAAAAAACAATAAATATTGTTGATTCTTCCCGGTCGGAAAGTCAGATTCCAAAACAAAAAAATATTTCGATATCGATAACCGGAAACCTTTAAATTGCATTAAATCCCCAATTTAAAAAAAGTGTCCTTCCTTAATGAATAATATTTTTTGAACATCGCGTAATAGTGTAAATTGCTAATCCGAAGTATGTTGCGAGATTGAAGGAATGGCAAACGAATATTTCTCACGACAACTTCATGTTATTCAAATGAAATTTAAAAAAGTAAATGAAATCCTTAGCAAGGAAGATCCCTGTGAGGATTTCTTTATAACACTGTTCCGAAAAAAGAAAGATTTATATATTTGTTAAAATATTCACAAACGCCAATGAATGCGCCACCGTAGAAATGTTTGTAATTTCTGCAAATTTTTTCCCGGTTATTTTCCTGAGTCAATGGGACTGAAGCGTCTTTATTATCCCCAATCGGTTTTTTTTAGACTAAAGGGTAGTGATAGGAGTCTTCTTAGGAACAGGAAAGTGGACGATATGGGTATCAAATTACGCGTATAAACCTATCCAATCTGAATAATATCAGTTCAGTTCAGTTTCAGTGCCGGCAACCCGGGCGTTTGTTTATTTTTCATTTATTTACAAAGTTTTATTTTACCCACCCCACTAGACATAGTCTGTTCCGAAGTAGGTAAATAACATTTTATATTTATTAAAAAGGATATGAATCAGATATAATATTATAAAAAGATAAATAGTAATATAAAAAGATAAAAAATGATGTGATAATAAAAATGATAAAAAATAATAATGATAAAAAAAGAAGTATAAAAAGGTAAAAAACAATGTGAAATTATATGCCTATATGCACTTTGCCTATTCCTATGCCTACTATGCTTATATGATAAAGATGAAATAAATATGAATTATAACTTTTAAGAACATGCAGAAGAATGCGCCACAGCAGTCAGGAACCCTTCTGTCATCATGAAATAATATGCACAGATTTTTCTATCGGGATTGTTTAGCTCAAAGCTCGAAATGTATTTTCCTTCGTGTGATAGGTACAACTTTGAAATAATCAACTATTATTTGTATCCTTTCTTAATGGTAGTAAAGAGAAGCAGGTCTCTGAATCTCTTACCTTAAAAAAAAAAAACAGATTTTTAATGAAGCCAGATTGACGCCCAATGTTTTGTTAATGGTGAATTGTGTAATTGTCCCCTTCGGCAACACGTATAGTAATGCCCTCCGCTGCATAATGTAGTCTGTAGCCGGTGTTGGGGCGGTCGCAGCTGACCGATACCGATACTGCTTGCGCTCGCGGCTTGTGACTCGTATCGCCCGCTCCGTATCGCCGATATCAATCGCCGCCAATTTCTAATTTGCTTTCGTTTGGTCACCGGAGCGAGACGCGGTCCGGCCGTTATTATTTGACCGTTTGTTGGTAAAATGCCTTTTCATGTCGCCATTTAATTCTTCAGGTACTTAGTACCGACTGATACTTTCTCACTATTCGGATGTAGGTAGTAATCGATCATTCAATGATTGGCGTGATACCGGTAGTCAAATAATTAGACAGCGTGTTTTAAATCATTATGCAGGAATTGAGTAGTGAATGTAAATCTTAGATGTTGACAGGAAATCAGTAGGGATCCAAACGATACTTGAAATGGCTTTAACCATTGTTTCGATCCGGTTTATTCACACCTTTTTAACTTGTATCTCACCGATTTTCACTTCCCTACTCACCTTCTTTAGTCTCACAACATATCCCAAAATGCGTATGTCTTCATTCCACTAGTTGGAAATTGGCAATTGCCAATTTTTTTTTTTAACATAACATATTATCGGCATTTGCAATAATATGACAACCACATTTATTAGACATAAATCCAAACCTATCTAGTTTCGTTTTATCATTTAATTGCCGGTAACCGGATGTTTGTTTACATTAAATACACTCATTTACAAAAAAAATCGTCTCTCATTTTTATATAAATTCACATAACGGTTCCATGCCAACTCAGAAACAAGTAAACTCAACACCTCTTTGAAAAGTCGTTAAAAGGTATGAAAAAAATAATAAAAAATAGTCTATAGCCTAAAGTAACGCAGAATATTTGTCCAATTTTTTTATTGAAGTGAAACTTCTTTAGCCCCCTTTTACTTGAATTTCGGATGAATCGGAAATGACGATTACTGCACCTGCGACGCATCAACTGCCCTCATTGGTCGCTTTGATATGATATCACTTTTAAATGCTCCTATTGGTTGAGATATGAAACGGAAATGACGCGAGGTTTGCGCTCATTGGTCGCTTTGATTATGAACTCACTTTTCAAGTATAGGTTGAGATTATTTTGGTAAAGTTTCGCTTCTACCGCGTGTAAACTGTACTCGATTTTTTTTTCTCTTCAATTTTAATGATTTTTTAAAGGTGTTAAGTTGATTTCTTTCTGAGTTGTCCGGTCACCTCAAATAGCATGATGGTCCTTCGAGCCGGATATGAAACAGCGGCCTACGGATTTAGTCATTTCAGTGCATGCATGTACGTTACCCGCATCACTAGATGATGTCAATTCTGAAACGGGAAGCAATAATCGTTAGCATTTTTTAAATCTTATGCCGTAGTGTGTTAATAAAAAAATAATAATCACTTATGGTCTATTTACGACTGGGTCGATTAAAACCTGATACGGACATCTCCAGACCAGAAAGCATAGATATCATATAACTTATAAATATTGAAGGTACGTACTTACCTGAATAAAAATATCAAATCCCAAAAATAAATCCCCTTATTATAAAACCGCAGACCAAATTTAAATTGTCATTGTCCCAGTCTGTCTTCAAATTAAATATCTCATACCACATCATTATTACACCACTTTTTTAAGTACATTTAAAAATTTCTTTTCATTACATTGTTAACAAAGTACTTACCTACCAACCATGCCTACGCTATAAGTACTGTATATAATTATTTAGCAATTTGGGAGGTGGTTATGGTACCGCCGCCCCGGGAACCATTTATTAACCAGCAACCCTGCCATGGGTCACCGCAAGTGGTTTGCAACGTTTGGTGACTTAGCAAGGGTGCCTGGATTTGTCAAGGTCTTGACGGCGGATACCTTTGCTCTTATTTCTGCGTGGCGGGCCAGAGAGACTGGTTAAGGAAGACCTTTTAACCTCTTTAGCTGGACTCTATCGATCCATCGAGGGATGAATGGGGCCGAGAGACGTAGCCATAAAAGCGCCAGCGTTTTTAGATTGGCCTGCTTCAGCATATCGCTTGCCATAAATTCCCATGTATTTACGGGGTATGTACGGCGAGAGATATGCCGAAATACGGCAAGCCAAATAACGCTGGTGCTTTTATAGCTGAGTCTGTCATTAGCATAATTCGTAAGTCCGTCACTCCTGGACACATTGATCCCCAGATTCCTACCTATCCCTCATACCTTTTTCCTTCCCAGAACTACATCTCCTTCCTTTCCCTAAAAATAAATCACCATACAGCATCCCCAAAGATAACAAAGATGACATGACAGGCTCTGAGGGGGAAAAAAACGAGTGTTCTTTAGACCACACGACTGAAGTAAAACTTCACTAACTTATATCTCCCTCTCAACTTCCGTTCGCCTCGCCCGATCACACTTTTCATAACGCTCTCGTCACGCATTCACCAGCTTACTCCCCAAGTCAAGCCTGCGTAAAGAAGTTTTACTTCAAAAAATTCGAGTGCAGTTTACACGCGGTAGAAGCGAAACTTTACCAAAACAATCTCAACCAATACTTGAAAAGTGAGGTCATAATCAAAGCGACCAATGAGCGCAGACCTCGCGTAATTTCCGTTTCATCTCAACAATATGCTTAGTGTATAAACATTATAATCATGATAAACTTATAATCATGCAATATAACGAGTAAGCACCTAAATAACTAAAACAGGTGCGGGGAGGGAAGTTGGGACTCAGATATCAACAAAGATCTTGAGTCATATTTCATATTTGAAAGCACTTCATGAATATACATACGAAGGACCGTAGATTTCAAGAAAATTTACGAGTACCGCCTCCGACCTCACCAAAGGACTAAATAAATCTTATTTCTGAAAGCAGGCTAGAAATAAACCCGTCACTCTGTGCTGAAAGTACCACAACTTTACCGCCATGGGGTTCGTACGTAAAACACAATCTTGTTTTGTTTTGTTCGTAATATCCTTTTTATTAGTGTTAAAGCCGGCGCCAGACAGGAATTCAAAGAAGTGATCAAATAAGTGTTCGCATGTGTGACACGGGCATTTGATACTGTTGTCACATAAGTGATCACTTAAGTGCGCTTTGCCGTTCCGTATCGGTTTTTTAGCGCACATCAAAGGGATCAAAGTTCAAATGTTTGCGTGCCTGCCACACTGCGCGACAGTGTTGCCAACTTAACGGATTTCCCGTCATATCTGGCGGATTGGAGTGTCCCGAAACGGGAAAATTTTGTGTATAACGGAATTTACAGTATGACGGATTTTCTGGCGGATTCGAAAAAAGTGATAAATTACTATAAAAAATAGCCTATATTTAAGGATTATGAATAAATTTTGATCCCCAAAATTCCCTAACAACCCCCCCTTCCCCAGGATGGACGAAAATTTGTGTATCTGACGGAATTCTGACCGTTGATCCGTCACGATTTAGCGGGAACGGAGATTTCGAGTTGGCAACACTGCTGCGCGAAGCTCAGTTGCGCGAGCGTCGCCGTGGAGAGATGTCGTTTGTGCGTAAACAACCAAACGAATTAACGATGGAGTGGAATAATAAAAGCCTTTCCGAGTTTATAGCGTTGATGCAAGGAGAACCAGATATATGGGATCCGAAATGTAAAGGGCATAAAAATCGAAACAACAAACTGTGTCGACCAAATCGTCGTCCATGTTATGTGAAGTCTATTTGAAAACTGCGAGTTCAAAGAAGTGATCAAATCTTTGAACACATATCTGGCAGATACAACAATATGTGACCAAAGGTGTGAGCAAAGTCTTCAAAAAAGTGATCACTTCTTTGAACTTCTGTCTGGCACATCAGAAAGTGCAAAGGTAACAAAATATCTTCAACGAATCGTGTGACGGATTGCAATAATATTTGTTTAATGTATGCATTTACGTCTTTTTAAAAGGTGATATTTTTTTCTAGGTAATCAGAGGGAGTTTTTTATCGTTTTTTTTGCAGCTTTTTGAAGCGAAAAATGCGATTTTCACAAAAAAAATCGGTGAATTTGTTATTATAAAATGGATAAAAATGGTAAAAAAAAACTCCCCCTGATTACCAGTTGATTTATGTGTAGAAATAGTGTACAATATTTCAAAAGGATAGGTCAAGTAGATTTTGAGTTATGATGTTCACGAACTTCAAAAATGTTTGCGAGAAAATCGATTTAAAGTTTTTTTATACTCGAAATATACTTTAATCGAGCGTGAGGAGGGCCGGTCGCTTGAAACGCTGTATTCTCGATAGTTTTGCTCTGATTTATATGAAATTTTGACACAATACTCTCGACTCTCTTAACGGAACTCATAAATAAAATTGCGGCGGGGGTTTGTTGCAATAATAAAAAAAAAACTTCAGCCTTGTGTCCATGCGCATCTCTGGTTCAATGACTTCTAGAACCGAGATTTTCTTTGATTTTCAAAATTGGGAATGATTGTGGGAGACAACGAGCAACGTTTCAATGCCACTTGAATAAATTGATTCTGTCTGTTTATCCTTTCCCATTCGCCCCCGTTCGCCTTCACCTCCCCTTTCTTTCTCGCGTCTACAAATGTACCTACTGATAGAAACCTTCACGGATGTGCGTACAACAAATCACCAAAGTTTCATCGTAATTGCAATCGAAGGATAAACCTGCTTGTCTATAAATATTCTTTATACACCAGTAAATAATTCGTTTGATATCCATACTATATTATTATTAAAGGTATTGTTGAAGTCGATTTTAGGTTTGAAATTGGTACAAACTGGTTGTTAAATTGGTACAAGAAAAATTAAAAAAAAACGAGTGTGCTTTAGACCACACGACTAAAGTGAAACTTCTGCTCCATCTATATGATAGGAAGAGAGAAAGAAAATGTTAGAGCGCACCTCTCTCTCTCTTGTCCCTACAGTAATATACGAAACGTAACTCTCTCTCTTTCTATCTTCACTAACTTATATCTCCCTCTCAACTACCGTTCGCGTCGCTTTTCGTAACGCTCTCGTCACGCATTCACCAGCTTCCCCAAGTCAAGCGTGCATAAAGAAGTTTTACTTCAATAATGTGTTATTTTGGGGGTGGCCAAGTATCGGAGGATTAACTGACGGGTAGCATCAGATTTCTAGAAATCCTCCTGCCACGAATTATGGGAGGAATGAAGCAAAGGCAAACGGCGCGAAACGCCACTTGCGGTTGCTTCATTCCTTTCCCGCAATTCGTCGTTCCGTTCACGGAAACATCTCTCTGTTTATACGCAGCATAAGAGGTTTCAAGTTAGCAGCGGTGTGGCTTTACCATCTGCCACTTGCATTGATATAATTAAAACTAAATTCCGTCTGGCGATCTTGTAATTACGAACGACCTTAATGTAATAATAAATAATGTAAGTCGATCAAAGCGTGTCATATTAGTTACAGTCGATGTTACACGTTACACCTGTCACATTACTCTTGATCCACATAATTCATTGCTGGCGATTACTTGTACCAAATACGTTACCACCATTCTCCATTGACACAGCACTTACTAGAGGCTGCTTTAAAGACTTCTGTTGAAAAACACGCAATTTTTGAAGTGAAAACTTCTTTAACACCGTTGTGGTTTGAAAATTGATGAAACAAAAATAGCGATACTAAAAAGATACAAAAACATAAATCTATGGAATTTAGGCTGCGAGAAAATGAGATAGACTAATCGATCTGCTATTTGTGCGAGGCTTCGTAGCCTCCCCACTACTTTAGTTTACTTTAGTTTTCGGAAGATTTCAAATCTGCCGCGTGTGAACTGCACACTCTGATTTTTTTCAAGATTCAAGGAAGAGGAACACTATATAGCAGCGATTTAAAATTTTAGCAGGCAAGCCCAACCTGCGACCCAATTGAAGATTTTTTGCAGCCCATAAAGAAGTTTTAAGCATTCTATGTTTTGGATTTTGGAATTCATTGGTAAGAGACAGATTGAGATGTAAGGCTTGAATCGTCAACAAGAAATTGGTTGTCATTTTCGGTGCCGGTACCACGCATGATATATTTATTACATCGATGGTTTATGACGAAATGCAGTCCGGCTCCATTCATCAGCAGAATTCGCCAGCGGCCGGCCTCGGGCGAAAACATACATTATTTTCCATAAAGCCGAAGGTCCCGTCTTTGTTTGGCAGCGCTAATTGTCGGTTATTGCCAGTCTACATCGGAACCTTGGGACATCGGCGGACACGCACGTGAATAATGCGAAAATCCTCTCGCTCTTGACTTAGTCAACAGCTTCGTGTGACGCACTTAACGGAGATGAAGGTGGTCCGGTGATACACTAGAAGAGAAAAAAAAATTGTTCAAGAGATATGCGTACATTTTATAACAACAAATTCATGTTTAAGAGATGTCGTCAGAAAAATATGTTTCGTCTCTATTAATCGAGGGGGTGAGGTCTTGGCGGTGGATGCATCTGCCCACCAGCTGTGTGGCAGGCCGGATCGGGGGAGACTTGTTGAGGGAGATCTTTCGACCCTATTCAGCAAGACTGTATCGGAAAATACACACTAGCACCGCGGCTGTAGGGATGGATTCCTGGAGACACTGACTCCCAGATTCCTACCCACCCCTCACTTTTTTTCCTTTCCAGAACATCCTCTCTTTCAATTCCATAGAAAACCCTTCACACAGCATCCCCAATTAAGACATGCAAAAACTAACTAATAATAAAGTACCTTATTCCAAAAACTTTATTTTATTATAAATATAGCACTAGAGCCAGTGAGACTATGGCATCCCCAATTGGGTATGTTGTTGTGTTGTTGTTGTGAGGCTGATTGTAGTGGGACGGGAAAGAGAAAGATGGGGAAGTACCTGGCTATACAGATCTAGTCACCGAACTTGGCTAAAGCCATTTTGAGCAACTTTTCAATTACATACATATTATTACCGTTAATATCACCGTTATTAGCACCGTTAAAGTCACAATCAATTCTCATTGTTGTTTTGGGGTGAAATTGTGGGTTTTACATCGTGATACTGAATATGTAGTTAATTCTTATGCAAAACGGCAGTATTTGTTGTGATATTATATATGAAAAAAAATCAAACACTCAGGCCGGGCATGCCAACCGTGGTGTCGTTAATGATTTAATGAAACAAATAACTTTGTAAACACCGCTATATTATTAAAAGGGAACGTACACATACTACGTGACCTGTTATGAATGAGCGGCGGGGGGCTTAGATTTTTGGTCACCGGGAGGGGGGAGGGTAGGGGGTTAAAAATTGCAAAAAGTGGGTCTCGTAGTATGGGTACGTTCCCTAATATTTATCATATCCTGATGAAGAAAACATATTTTTCGAAAAATGTAGATTCTATTAATAATATAGTGTAAGTGGTGTTTACAAAGTTATTTGCTTTCATTAAACCTACGGTTCAATGGCCCAATTAAAGATTTTTCGCGGCCCAAACTGAAGTTTTTTTTAAGGCCCTTTGGATTTTGGTATTCGTTTAAAAAAACATTAAAACGTTAATTTATCATATTTATCATTTTATGAAATCAGAACTTTCTTCTTGTTAGATATAGGACCCTCGATGGGGGTTTTGATTTATTGCTTGAAAATTGCCAGGCGCATGGCGATACCAAAATTTAATTTCGCAATCAATTCCAACAAGCATAATATTTTTTCCGCATATTTCTCGCAAATCTAATGCAACTGAATTGATTTTAATAAGTGGAGGGTGAGTGCAAAAAACACGTACGCGCATGTACAGTCAGTTTATGCCCTTTAGCATTGTAGGTCACGGTTTATCCGTCCCCCCTTCCCCCACTTTTGGCCTGATTTGACAACCGATCTGGTTTGGGCACCCTGATTTAGAAAATGATAAAAAAACCTTTATTTGTAATGTAAAATAAGAACTGTTCTTGTTAACTTGATTTTTTTCATAAAATGTATATCTATATCTATATCCCCAAAATTTTAACTGATGAAGTAAAAAATGATGCAAATCAGCAGACATAGTTCTTCGAAATATTTGTGTGAATTTGAAGATACCCGAATGTATCTATAGACAAGTGTCTTCAATATAATTACATTCAATTATTAGTAAGAGGCCAGTTTTTTTGTGCACGTGATCCTAAAAAAACTCATTAGCAACTTTTATTATTCATCAGTCATCACAATGTAATGTAATGCTTATAATTGGGACCAACTGAACGCTATTCCAGGAAACAAGGCTAATTTTTCCATCAGTTCAAAAACAAGGACATATTTTCTTCGGGCACTGTTTCGTGGAGATGAGTGATTGCAGGTAAGAACCGCGCCGTATGGTCTGTCGTGCCTTGCCTTTGCGATGAATCAACTTCCATATTATAATAATTCTTATCTCCATTCAACTTTAGCTCTATATCCTTATGTGGAACACATTATTCAGATCTTTACAACGTGCTATGGGGCAGATTACGGGTTTCTCAACATGGAGACTTTAAATGGTTTTTTATTTGGATCACGTGGTACCTGTAATTACCTGAATATTATTAAATAACTCCAATCGCGATTTTGCATCCATTGTATTACTTATAATTAAGTTTGCAAATCAATGTGTGGTAAGATCAATAAATATCGCCAGGGCGTTACCATAACACGCGTTATATTTCTTTATTACTTAATTTGACCAAGGGTCGAATGAGCAACAATTATAGAAATACAGTAAAGTAGTAGCGGGAGAAACACGTGCGAGGAAAATAGATTCCGAAGTACCCTACAAATAGAGTGTCTTTTAACCGGAAACAAATCGTGTAAATAAGTCGTCTCAAAGTTGTTTAATCATAGTTTGAAAATGCAGCATTGAAACAGTTGTCACAAAAATAAAACCTAAAATACTTGCATAACTTAATAATAATATAACTATTTAATTTAAATAAATTTTTAAAAAATGAAATGCAGTTCTACGAATTAAACATATAAAAAAAAATTTACAAGCGGACGGTTGACGAATCTACATAAAAATAATTGAGAGTCGATTATGTGGTATAAATTTTTTAATTTGAGCTTCCGTTTTCGAGTAAATCGAGTCCAAAGATGGCATTTCTTCATTAGCTTGTTTTCGAGCTATCTACAATACGACCAGACACATTATGACGTATAAGGCGTACCTGAGTTTTAACAAAGGATAAACACACACCATAAGTTATGCATGTCTTAAACTTACGATAGTTCTACGATTAAAATTGAATGATTAGATTAAAACTAATTAAAATGTTAATGTTGCTGGCGTATTTTGTCTAAATATTTCTACTTTGCAATAAAATCCAAATAAAAATAATATTTCTGAACGTATCCGGAAACTAAAAAATGTTTTTGAAAGGCGATAAAATAATTTTTCAAATTTAAGGGAATTTAATAGTAAGGGAAACACAACAACGATTTCAAAAGACCTTTATGAGTTATTCCGAAAAGTGAACAAAGTAGCCTGAGGGGTTAACATTCAGATAGGCACGCGAAAATAGGAAAAAAATACGTTCAATTATACAATTAGAAAGGCGATTTTGGTTGATAGTGACGGCCTACAGTTGTACAAACTAACACACCGACATACTGGAGCAACCTTGGAATGATAACACAAGGCTGCATTTGCATTTCCGCAAATGGAAGAACAATGATAGAATAGATTAGATAGATATTGATAGAAAAATTGTATAGTACACGAGTATATACTTTCAATTTTGGCGGCGGGCGTGGGTACCGCCGCCCCGGGAACCATTTATTGGATAACCAACACCCCTGCCATTGTTCACCCCGAGGGGTTTGCTATGTTTGTTTACTTTAATGGGTTGCCCGGGTTTATGCGGTGAGGTTTGTCTAGGTCTTGCCGAAAATGCGTTTGCCCACCTACTACGTGGCGTGCCGGATTGGGAGAGACTGGTTCAAGGAGACCTAACCTAGACCTTTCCAGTCGGACTCTCTCAATCCATCGAGTTGTACAGCATTGGGAGGATGGATTCGTATGTATATATATATTAAATATTGTACACTTCTTTAGTAAGAAGCCAGGTAGAGTATAATTCGCCCATTTGGTCCCCATTGTATAAAATACATTCCGACAATATAGAAACGGTACAGCACAAATATCTAAGATTTATTAACTTTAAGCTGAATATTCCAATTCAAAATATTAACTATGTCCTTTTGATGAAACAACTCAACTTAATTACGCTGTCAGATAGGCGGATCATCTCTGATCTTGTACTATTAAATAAAATCATTAATAATTGCATTGACAACCCTGAAATTCTCGCCAAAATAAAATTTTACGTACCGGCCAGAAATACGAGGCAAAGTGCTTCCTTCTTCTGTGACAATTTTAAAACAAACTATGAGGCTCATACACCTATAAATAGATTACATAATTTGGCAACAAATTTGGGAATATTGTAGATATGTTTGCAGATTCTGTATTAGTTATAAAAAGAAGTCTTTATAATTACTTTAATGAAATGTTTGATTTTGATTTTAATTAATTTTATTTTTATTTTATTTTTATTTTAATCATTATAATTGTGTACTACGTACCTGCCTAACTATTATTATCTATCCTTGTAAAAGCCCACTAGGGCGTAAATAAATAAATAAATAAATTCCTGGACACATTGACTCCCAGATTTCTAACCACCTATCATATCTTTTTCCTTCTCAGAACATCCCCTCCTTCCTTTCCCTAAAAAGTCCCTCGGGGTCTGTGTAATCTTTGCGGATTCTGCGTGGAGGGTCCGACTGGACAGGTCTAGATTAGATCTCTTTTAACGGCCCACCATGCACTATGTGTGCAAACGCATTTCCCACCAAACTCACTATAGTTAATATAGTTTTAATCACTTGAGGTGATTAATGATACCCATAAAATGGTTCCGGGGCGGCAGTTCTCATACCTACCTCTCAAATTGAAGTTAAATCAAACTACTTTTCGATAATTAGGAATAATAATTGAAAAGAGCGTTTTCTCGGTACTTAAATGGAATTTATGCACTTATCAAAATTAACACAAACTTTCTCTAAATAGTTAAAATTCATAACAATTGTTCATAGATTCTCTAAATAGTTCAAATGTAGACCGGTCAGTTGCCGAGTTGGTATCGCGTTTGAGTCCCACCCAGGCGTCATGTATTCAATTCCTCCAAGTCCTCCAACACGATCCAAGTATAATTTTCTTTGTGGCAGTAGGAGATTCAATATTTGCTGGTTATTCAGAAAATGCACGTCTTTGTTTAAAAAAAAAAAATGATTAACAAAATTACATGTTACTTCCGTACTTTTACTTGAATATTTTTTTCTTATTTAATTTAAAAAATTTTATCGTTTTTCTTAATTCTTATTCTTAAATGTTCTACCTACTTAATTCTTATATTTTCTACTTCTTTCTTGTTTACTGTTCTTGTTTACGTCAATCTTTTCTTTTAATTAAATTCTTAGGTCAAATCAGGTGTATTGTTTTCCTCAGCCTGGTTAAGTTGGACAGATTGTGTTGATTGTGTTTATCTGAATCCAGCATAATGTAAAGTATACATTTTAAATTAATTGTGTAGATAAATAGATGTTACCTATCATAGAAGTTATATTGATGTATTTATGTCTGTTGTCGGTGTGCGACCGACCGTGCAAATCCATTCCACGAACCCGGCACGCCTACCACGTGACAAACAAGCATGTATATAATATATGTACATGTGTATCGTAATATTATGCATACAGTGTAAGGTATTCCCCTTTTAAAACAAAATAACTACAAAAAGGTTTTATTTTTTTTACAATAACTCAACACGGCAAGACTTGGGAAAACAATTTTCTTTAGGGCCTATCTAAACCTTGGTAGATGCTGTGTTTCCTGTTTGTGGAAAGGAAGGACTGGGTCTTGTTGTAGGAGGGAGGAAACACAGAGGCCGGCAACGCAAGAAACGACCCGTTCTCACGTGACAAATGTCAACCGTGGGCGCGCATTTGGCGTGTTTGACGACTCTGTACCGGTGCCAAACGATCGCTAGTTCCTCGGAGCATCTTTCATAGAAATTCTGGTAGAAGTACCTACATTCATACTAAAGTATGTTGGCATTAACAAACAAATTATTGAAGCGAAAACTTCTTAAGCGCCGTTGTGATTTGAAACTCGATGAAACAATTAAACGACACAGTGAAAAGAGATATACATATTCATCTAAAAGATTTAGTTTGCGAGAGAATGAGACAGAATAATCGGTCTCCTATTTGTGCAGTGCTTCGTAGCCTTTCGGTCTCCCTTCTGTGCGATGCATCGTAGCCTCCCCACTCATTCACTTCTACCGCGTGTAAACTGTACACAGATATATATTTTTTATAATTCTTTTCTCTATCTTCTATTAAAACTCCTTACCTGATCACTGATTACAATATGGGACTTACATTTAATCTTAACTATGAAATAGAACATATTTTTTCTGAAACAATTATAACGTTCAACGGAGCGCTGGCGTCATGAAATTGGCAACGTTGAGGCTTTATGGAACTTGTAGATCATTTATCTCATTGATTTATTAGTCTCATTGGCCTTTTCTCAGTGTCATTGACTTTGGATGTATATCACAATTTTGTACATATTTGATATCTTGACTATTCGATAGTCTTCTCTGAGTAGTGGTGCAACTACTGTTTTTGACTATGCCAACCACAATTGCACATAAATTCAATCGGTTCAATCGGCCCAAAATCAAAAGCATAGACCACTACGCCACGGAGATCGCCGGCCAAAAGTGATCACGGAAAAAAATAATACAAGTTGGTTATTATTTATTATTCATATATTCTTCCAAACTTCCTACGGTCCTCGACGAAATTTAATTATGCAACGAATTTTTTGTAGTGATAAATCGAAAGTTGTTGTTTGTTATACTATTTTAGATGTGGCGTGTTTCTAAAACCACTTCTGGCCTCAGTCACAGGATGTGCGCTACAGTCCGCTGGAAATTTGATTGAACAGCTTTTAACGAATTACAAATCGCCAGAAGTTGGTGATTTTATCTTAGAAAACTATGTACTCTACGCAAAACATGAAGACCAATGAAAATGGTGAATGAAAAAAATAGGGTGTGCACGGTGCAATTCACACACGATAGAAGTGAAACCTTCAAAAAACTAAAGTAAACAAAAATGGGGAGGCAATGAAGCACTACACAAAGAGGAGATCAATTATTCGACTATAGAAGTTTTCACTTCAAAAATCAGTTTCAATATGTAAACAAGAGGTAGGTATCACAAATTCACAACACAATCTCAACCAATAGGATCCTTGAAAAGCCGGCTCATAATCAAATCGGTCAATGCGCGCACTTGGATTGTTGTACACAACTCCTCGGTTAGGGAAACAGTGAAATTAATAGTTGATCATATTAAAAAAAAACAATGCCAAAACGTTAAAAATATCACCGAAGAACACTACCACGTGTAAAACTTTCGTTGCTTTTTACGACGATTATGTTTTGTCTTCCTACGTGTTTATTAAAACGTTGTTTTATCTATACAAAAGACAGCTTGCCAGAGCGCGACGCTTTATAGGTACTGTACTTAGGTATTAAGGTTTCATTCTAACTCATTCTCTCGCAGGCTAAATCCTGTAGATGTATGTGTTGTTGCTTTTTAGAGTAGCTCGTTTCTGTTTCATTGAGTTTCAAATCACAACGGTGCTAAAGATGTTTTCACTTAAAAAAGAATAACAAAAAAGTAGGTATGTTTGAGTGCCTTGTTCAACAAGGATATTGTTGCGGAAATCACGATCCTCAGATTGAGGCAACGACTCAAGAACTAAAATCTGAGACAATTCATAAAAGTAGATAAGCCATGGAGGATGTTCCAAAACGGGTTATCGACATGGCTAGATAATTTGGTAGATTCGGTAGGAACCAAAGAATGCACCAGGATAGTAAATTAGGTACTTGTACCTCCAAGTGCGATATGAAAGTTTTCTGACAAAGCCAGTCGGAATGGCCAGAAAATGGTTCGTGTGATTGATTATTATTACAGAGTGAATGGGAAATGGAACGACATTGCATCGGAGATGAAATAGCGAGGATTCAGATCTCAGAGATGATTTGCATGACTTTTGCGTCTACGAGTAGGTAATGACCCCAATAACTCTGCGGTTCTGCGGTTAGTTACCGATGTTCCATCCGCCTTGCATCAACCTGGTCCACCATTGTAAAAGTAGTGATACTTTCCAATATGCTAAATATATCTACAACTTACTAACTGCTAAAGGAATTACATTATAAAAAGCTGATCGCTATTCTCCTCTCGTGAACAGCCTACTTTGAATTTTAAGTGTAAAGATAATTTATAACCAATCAAACAATGCCTAGATGTATCTAGGTCTACTCGAGTTCACTTTCAAACACAAGCAAAATATTTGTGGTTTCATTCGTAACATTTAAACATACATAATGTATCATATCAATAAGTATTCAGTCCTCTTTCGTTTGACATATAATTACTTAAACTCCATAATCATGCACTCCACCCAAACCAAACCAAACAAACTAGTGACACTCATTTTTTGATTTGCAAGGACGATTGAAAGTTTGATTTATTCTAACATTAGGCATATTATATTTTTACCATAGACCGCAGTTATATTTCTGAAATATTTGCAAAATCACTTTGTGGCGTCATTTTAATCGAATTAAAACCAATCACTTTGAAAAACACCACTTATTTTATCAAAATTATCAACGTTCTTCGATAGGATAAAATTTAATTTTATCTTTACAAAAAAACCATTGGTTGTGAAAAAAGTTGATAATTTTAATAAAATAGGTGCTGTTTTACAAAGTGATTTGATTTAATTTAACCATAGTTATATTTTTTTAATATTTTAAACAAAGAAGTTATGGCCTCTTCGTTTTGTTACCATCGATGTAAACATGTTATGACTTTAAAACAATCTTCCGATACTGACTTGTGGTCTGTTTATAGAATGGTACCTACCTATCTAGGTGTGATCAACTACTACTGGATGCCCTTGCAACTTTTAAATCCTTTTTAACAGAGCTCACTAAAAAGCCAACCTAATTCTATTGAATATCATTAGTAACCTAATGTTGAGAAATAGTTGAAGCACGAATTCGTCTGAAGTTTTTGGTTTATTGCATCGACACAACTCGATAAAATCTTATTAAATCAAATTGTTATAAATATATTGAATATTCCCTTAAATCTTTTATTGATCATTTTTAGAGGATTAGATTAGCATCGATAGAAAGACTTTGAAGAATAGTAATATATCATTCGTGTGCTGTTCTGTAAATACAAGCAGGGTTTTCTCAAAGATAAATGTTTAAACTATAAAGGAAATACTAACTAATATTTATTTGCTATTTTGAACATTGTGCAGTTTAAAAAAATATATATTTATCCAATCTTTTCAGACAGTGTTTTTGCAAGTTACAAACATCTTAAGTTCATGTAAGTATGAGTTTATTTATTGTTTTTTTTTTATGTAAGTAATTCTCGAACGTAACTAAATATTTATTTGCAATCTGTTTGTTTCATCTTTGTCTTTTCCTCTCGTGGCAGACTTTTTCAAAAAGGAAGACTTCCTAGATATGAGTAAATTCCAATTCTATGTGGTCGTATTTGAGTCAAGATTAAAAGCGTATCGATTCCGATGCATGCGGGAAACGTTCTGACCTTTGCTGCAACCAGTTTTACCGCTTTACCTTTGCCTCCACTAACTGGGCCGACCACGCGAAGGAGCCGCTGCAGTATTCAGTCAACTGGAAAAATATCTGCATACATTGTCCGTCGATTTATTGGTGTCTTTGATTTGTGTGACGGACAGACAGTGGGCACCTGATCAAATAACCCTTACCTCTAATCCTTTCCCATCGACCACCTCCCGAAATCTTCTTCGAATGACAATTATGCCTTATAATCGCCGTGGTGAGATATTAGAGCTATAGCTAGAGGGCTAAATAGCTTTAGATTAGAGCTAGAGCTTGAGCTAGAGAGCCAAATAGCTTTAGTCGTGTTAGGACGTGGCACCACGTCGTGTGAAATTCGGGTTCAGTTTTAAATTCCAGTTTAACACTAGCCGCCTATTTTGATTTATTCAAGCAAAAAACATTGCTTAAAAGCGTGTTTTATTTTACTTTATGAAGTTCAGGCAGAATGCTTATACGCTTTACTATCATTTTAGAAATTAATTTTCCGCATTATACAATTAAACCATAACCGATAAAGGGTTCATTCGTAAGTAAGAGATTTTGAACTTGGAAGCAGTTTTTGTCTGAAATATTTCTAAACGATCCAATTTTAATTTAACGGAATTTGAATTTATGGGCCAGTTGTTTCACAGAACTGAAGAAAACAATTTGAATAATAGAATTTTCACAGAACCTGAATATTAACTATGAAATTTGACGAATCGTTCAAATTCTGTGAAACAACTTGCCCCCAGCCATTGACATGAAGGTGAACATCCTTATTGGAAAGGTTACAATTTCAAATATTCTCATTTTTTCTTGTACGCATCTGAATTTTATTTACGAAATGTGTTTAGTGCTTTAAAATTTTAAAATACACGACTAGTTCTTTGCCATTTGTTAGACATCAGAAAAAGCATCAAAAGGCCAAGGTGCTAAAACGTTGAGCTTCAACGTTACAAGGACATTATTTTGTCAGTGAGCTTGATTTTATTCGAAAGCAAAACAAAAAAACAATTATTTATTGCCCAGTTTATATGCGGCAACAAATTTCTGAGAATATTTTACAATCCTCAAAATTATGGCAAATTGTCTTATGACTTCATAATATTTTCGCCCTCTTTTTTCGGTTTGAAAGTTGGTGGGAAAAAATCGAACGCGGTAGAAGTAAAACCTTCCAAAAACTAAAGAAGAGAAGAGTGGAGAGATTACGAAGCAGCTACTTTTTATCTATGAGAATGATGATTTTTTTCCATTTGAATTCAAGTACACCTTTTCCTATAGATACATTTGGTCGTCTTATTAGTTTTTGAGTTTTCTTCTTCGGAGTCGCCTGTTCATTTTGGATTGGTTTGAAGATTGAATTTTGATTTTACAAAATTTTTTTTTTTTTTTGGATATCGTAGGATTCGATCCTTGGTCTGACCGCTACGATTCGTTAGGTGCTTTATACCACTATATCAAATGAGACTTTTTTTACATTAACTCCACACAGGAGGCCCTGAGGAAAATAATTTCCCTCAGGGCCTATGTCATCTTTGAAGATGCTGTGTGGAGGGATTGTGTGTGTGACTTGCTTGGAACCGTGGATTTATCGTATTATATTGGAACCGAGTTGCTATCTTAATCCTGCGATGTATATGTTTGTCCCTTTTTCGCTCGCTTCCGTTTCATCAAGTTTCAAATCACAATGGTGCTAAAGAAGTTTTCACTTCAAAAATTATGCTGTCAAAACGGTTTCCCAAAAAAATATTTGAAAACTTTATTTTAAAATAGACGATGTAATTTATTGATGCTGGTATGTGTTAGCTTCTGCAAAGTAGAAACTCAGTGAATTGCATGAATATTGCTACGTAATCAACTCAGATTTAAAAACTGATGTTTTCAATCTAAAAGTTTAGTGTCAAGCTAAAATTGGTGTGATGGTGAAAACGTATATTTTTTTCTGTCAGTAGTATAAAATTGACAAGATCTGTAGAAAATTCACAGGTTGTGGTCATATTCGACGACCATCAAATCGACATAGCCGTTAATAGCAGGTTCTCAGCTCAGATCAAATTTCGTATCAGCTGTCAAGCACACCTGTCGTGTTGTTGTGCTTGACAGCTGATCGCATTTTCAATGGCCGAAAATCCGTGTATAACTGGTATCGCTTAAACTCAATGTCGATAAATTAAAATGGCGCTGATCGTCTGATTTAATGGTTATCAAGAAGTGTGATGAAGTTTTAAACACCCCAACCTTAGTCAAGTACCCAATGTTTATATAACATAAGTTAACGAGGTCATGCTTTTTTCGTGTATTCGATTTTAGGAAATAGCGGGTCCGTATGGATTGGGTTATAAGTGGCATTTTAATTCGTTGTACAATAAAACAGAAACACATTCGAATCGAATGTATGGTCCGACCAAGCGGAACGAACGCACCATAACAAACGTCCAATGTTTTGCAACGAGAAGTTGGGCAGCGGCAGCGGCCAACTTTACAATCGCCTCTTTATCAGTTTTCATGTGATCGTTGTTTGGCAACACTGGCCAATTGTAAATATCAACCAATCGATAAGAAAATATTTTATTAATCGACGAATTTACGATTTTAGTTATTGCTTATAATATCTGAATCGAAGGGACTGTGGTGTCCGCAATTTGAATAATGCTGTGAATCCGAAAAAATAGGAATCGGCGGGAGATGGGGAAGTAGGTTTGGAAATAAGTACCTAGGTATTCCGATCTGTTCACTAAACGTGACGAAAGTCTTTTCAGCAACCATTTTTGTGAGTCTTAGAACGGTTTTTAAAGTTGAAATTCGATTTCTGTGAAAGTTTTATTCAAGTTTTGTTATTTTCCAAGTTCTGTGAAGGAAACGGCCCACGATGAAATAATAATAGAACTTGATTGTTCAAATTCAAATTCAAATTCTGTTTCACAGCCCGTCCTTAGGACCGGATATTTCTTAAAATCTGATGAATTGTTGCAATTTTTTTAAACAACCCATCTCTAGTGATTTCTGACCTGTCCCGCGCCACACCAGTCGGACTATGGTGTATTTGTAAAATGACTGAATAAACAATGGATCGGAAGGAAATGCGGAAGTGAATGATTCGAAGGTACCTGACGCACTATTCAGATCGGTCATTACACATGGCTAAGCTAATTTCAGGTAGCGTGTCGATTGTCAATCATAGCCACTTAATCAGTGAGGATATTAACATCTTTATCTCTATCGCATATAAACTTTAACAAGTGTGTAGGTTGTTTTTATGCTTAGTTTTAACAATATTTAGTTTTTACGGTTCGATAGGTTCTTTAAAGAGCGAAACGGTTATTACTCATAAAAATATTTATAACCAAACAGAACTTATTATTTGAAGTAATCTTTTAAAATACTGCATTGTTTTAATGTTACTGTTTTATTCAGCGGTTTCAGTATTATAATTCCTACTGCGTATTTGCGCGTTGCCACTAAAGATCTACACACAACGTCTAAAATACTATTTGGTTTCATAGAAAAATGGATAGTGTGAAGGCTTCCATGGCCCTACACACAGCATCACCAAAGACAAAATATGCTCGGAGACAAATTATATGAAAAGGCTTGTACCTAAGGATACTAATTACCTTTAATTAAGTGTACCTACATGGTATAAGGAGATTAAATTTTTTAGACGTTGTGTATATTGGGATCGATGCGAGGAGCCTTAGGTCAAAATGTGGCGAGCGCGAAATTGACATTTCTTAACAGAACAGTTCGAATAATGCATCGAACATCGTTTAAATATAAACTAAAAATGACACAAAATATTGCTCATGTATTGACCAAAGACCACAGATCTTTATTTGCTACTTTACCTTTACACCATAAAATATGCGGTTCTGCAAATATTATGAAAATTGTGTCTACTGTAAGAATGGCAAAAGAGGCGATTGAATTTCTTTACTAGCTTACATATATGTACCTACACGATAACCGCAAATAATTGATGAAATAACTTAAAGAAGTCAGCGGACTACATTTTGTTGATATTTGAGAGCAATGCCGAGCGGACCGAGAAGTTAAAAAAGCATTGGTCAACCTAAACTAACCTAACCTAACCTAACCTAACTTAACCTAACCTAACCTAACCTAACCTAACCTAACCTAACCTAACCTAACCTAAACTAACCTAACCTAACTTAACCTATTTAACCAATTTTTAAATATTTTTTTATCATCACTCTTAATGACCTTTCTGAGTTTTTTGTGAGTTGGTTTCATTATTAGTTGTCTGGTCACCGTTCCTTAGATATCCCTTTTTTGCAGTATCAGACAATCGGAAATCGAAGTGATAACCTATAAATTTTACATTGTCACTACGAAACTGACAGTTGCTAAACGCATTTAACTCAGTGAAACAGATCTTTTTGGGTATTTAATTTTGACAGCTCTAATTTCTACAAAAAAAAATGTTTTTCGATGAATTGGCGATTCGATGAATTGATCATTCGATGAATTGATTTTCGATGAATTGATTTTCGATGAACTCGTTTTCGATGAATTTGCTTTCGATGAATTGATTTTCGATGAACTCGTCGGTTACCGGTAAGAGGTATTCCGACCGACCGAGGACGACGATTGATAACTTTTAGCCCGGACTCCATAGTATCAGACAGGTTAACTATCAATATAAGCATTTATTTGGATTATTTCGTTCGCCATGCAAAATTACTGGATTATTTAATGAACGGGATTCGAAGCTTTTAGAATTGGAATAAGTCGTATACGCGGTCGGTAGACTTAAATAATTCAACTAAAACCGACCAATTTACTCAGTTCGCTCTTTGAGAAACTAAAGCGGTTGAAATATGACTAAAGACCTGATTAATTAATTAACTCCCGTTTAGTTTCAAAAAGTAAATATGGATTGCTAACGCATATTTAGGTTAGTATTTCAATTCAACATTGCCAAATTATTAATAATTTTACGTAAATTGGCGTTTGATGTTTCGGAATAATGAATTGGTAGACAGATCCGCCAGCGTTGCAGCATATATAGATTTCTTATTTATTACCTGTCAATATCGGTTCGGTTATCAACGGTTATGCTAGTGACTACGTATAAATGCTAGGGACATCGTATAAATTCTTCGGAAGTTACCCCTACCGATCCGATATTGTTAAGTTTTCGATTTCACCGTGCTAGTGTTCCTGACCCTCAAATAGCATCTACACTTGGTTATTCACTGCCGGTCCTGCCATTGAAAGCTCCGCTGTAACTGCTTACTCTTTATGTTACACGCTTATCAGAAACAATGATAAGTTACAGCGGATCTTTCAGCCTTTTGCCATTTTTAAAGCCGATATGGATATTTTTTATAGTTTTGGCACGGTTTCACAATGCATTGTGAACGTGAACCGATACATGTTACATTGTGCAGTTGTTTTCTGATGTGCTTTATAATAGAATGAAATCCATTTATATTTGTGTTTTATATATTTGTATGTGGAGAACGATTCGCTTTCGACTGTACAGATGCAGAACCATGATTAAATGATGTATTGTTATTATTTATTATGAACCGTTGTTAATTGATTGTTTCGCTGTTTGCCGTATGCGTGTGTATGTCTGTTGTGAACACACCGGGCCGCTAATCGTGAGTACTGTTGCAGGACGAGACCGGCCGCCTGATGCGCAGGAACATCGTGCGCTACGCCATCCTGGCCTACGTCATCACCTTGCAGCGCGTGTCGCTGCGCGTCAAAAGGCGCTTCCCCACTTGGCAGCACGTCGTCGACTCCGGTATGATGCGATTCTCTTACCCTGTGCTATTGCTATTACCGTTTGATGTTCTGCTGCCCTGGTACTGGCGGCATTTATTGTGTTATTTAGTTGAAAACAATTTTTAAAAAATTTCCTTTTTTGGAAGCGCTGTTGTCACCCTGATGCCCTATGTACAGTGGTTTTTAACCTTGTTGGAGATACTAACTTACACCAGTTTCATATATATGCGCATTCACCAAACCCTTAATTGGAAATCGAACCGAATTATATGAGTCGGGAGTGTGTCTTGACCTCCGCCGAAAATTGACTCACCGTATTATGAAATAAAAATGACACACCGATTTACTCACCGTTCCCCTGGGATTCGATCGAACCCAGGTTAAGAACCACTACTCTAGTAGGTTCCATGATAAAACAGAATAGTGAAGAAAATAGTCTACATTAACTTAGCCTAAACTAAACTAACGTATTATTTCATCCTGTTCTGTTTTAGCGTACGTGGTGGGACATTATGTTAAATATTAATTGTCTTTGTAACGTGATCCAAAACGAGCACGATTACTATTGTTGGTGCGTCTTAAAACTTTGACCATTTTATACCTCAGTAAAAGTAGTAAATTATTATTTTTGGGGTAATACGCCGTGTTGCGCTTCCTCCCGTCTTATCCACAATCTTTACACCTCTGACCTGATAATAGACATCTTAATGCTGTCGGAAACGTTGTCTAAAAAGGGAGGGAGTGTAACACTGCACAAACTCCAAAAATAATTCATGTTAATATTTTTTGACTGTGATCTCATGCATCTTTCAGGCATCTGCCCCAGAATTCAAGTGCCTGTGGTTATTTTTGAATGGAATGGACAAAAGTATTACTGTAACTTCGCTTGTTTTTAACTTAATGTTATATGTAAACTTTTTTATCGGTTTGAAGTATTAGGTACATTCGTAGCTATGTTAATCGGTCCCTGTATGTTGCGAAATACTTTGCCAATGCGATAAAGCGTTCATAAAATATTATGTTTTCAACAGGCCTATTCCATTGACGCTGAGTCAAATAAAAATTTTCAAACCGAATCGAATAGTTTCCTGACTAGGAGACTTGTGAGTGACTGAGGCGAACTAGGTTTTAGGCAGTGGGTTTTCAGCGACTTCTAGAGTTTAACTTCAAAATTATTTTGCGTAATTTAATTAAAATGCCTATTTTCATGACTTCTATCGTTTTTTAATATACATGTTACTTCTAAGTCTGATAATTCCTTAAGCCAAAATTTGCCGGATTTAAGGCGCCGCATCTGCTCTCAAAAATGAGAAGATGGAGAGGTGTGTAATTACGAATTTTAGATGAAGATATAGGTGAAATCCTATTTAGATACTATTTAGATTAATCTTTACGACGAATCGGCTTACAGTATGAACATCAAAAAATATGCTACGGATAATTACGGATATTGGAATTTCAATAAAATTATTATTTACGTAAAAAAAAATATAAGCATAAACCACAAAAAAAAAGTTTTTTCATGACTTAACTAAGAAGTAATACAAGAAACAAATTTTAAAAAATACCCCTTCATGTATAAGACCATTTTTGAAGTTTTCCATGTTCTAACTTTTTTCGTTCTTATAAAATTATGCACAAAATAAATAAAAATCACTTTTTCGCTTACTAGCCTCATGCAAATGAGACGCTCAATTTTAAAATTTTGTAGGCATGAGATTCGAAATATTTCTAGCGTTTATATTCCTCTTAAATCGATGCGAAAATTGGGAAAATTAATAAAACAAGACTCATTAAAAATAGAGCAAAAATCTCGTGGAAGGTATCAAGTATCATTTAAAGAAACATTGTGATTTTTTCACAACTATAACTTGTAAAATAACCGAAACAAACGTGTTTACAATAATTTTCGGAGCATACTTTGCGATTTTTTTCTATCGAGTGAATTTTATATAATTTGCGTTTCGGCATGGAACGCGTCTAGATATTATCTTCAAAAATAACATATATTTTTTTAAGAGTTTAAAAACTTCATATGTTTAAGGGAGATACTCGTATGTAAGAAATCTGTAGAAATTCGGGTAGGAGGTGCACTATGATGTGATGAACTTTTTTTATAATTTGATAATTTGATCGCTTAGAAATATTTTAAATGCTTTAATGAAATATTGCAAGTGGAACATATCTTGGCTTTTGAAATAATCATGCATTTTTTAAATGATTTTTCATAATCCCAGAAAACAATAAAGAATCAGGTCCATAAAAACTATATATTAACCCCTTTTCGCTTAGTTTTTTTGTATAATGTGGCAAATTAAGTCTTTACAAAATGATCCAAAAACATTTAAAGATTTGTGCGTGAAATTCGCAAAATAAAATAAAACACGCTTTTTGGTGAGTTTTTTCTCGCTTAAATCAAAACATAGTGTTTCAGGAATTTAAGGAGTGTTATTGTTAGCGACCCGATTCAGAATTTTACACGACGTGGTGCATCGCTTTAATATAGGTATTTTATTTTAATTGGTTTGTTTATCTGCTCTAGGCAGTGGGTATTATAAACATATTATTATTTTTATTAATATTCTAGCGAGTTCTCGGCGTGTGTTGCAATGCCGCTTAAATAAAGAAAGTGTTTCCCCTTGGGTGTCCTTTCCCATTCATTCCCGTTCCTCTGCGCCTCCCCTTCCCTCCCCTTCCTCATTTCCTCCCTGCTAAACTATATGAAATACAGCCATTTTTCATACAACTCGCGTGCCACCTATTTCAATATTTTTATACAAATTTCATAACACCAGAGCTCACCTTTATAAATAGAATTCGCGGGTGTGTGCATAACAACTCACCAAAGTCTCATCGCAATCTTATGAACGGTATAGGAAATAATTTCAAAATGCTAGATCTCATCATTATACATAGGAACCTTCCCGGGCATGCGCATTACAATACACCAAAGTTTCATCGCAATCGGATGTATGGTATAGGAATGCATAAGGGACAAACAAAGAAACATTCATTGTTATATATTAAGATCATTATTACCGTCATCATTTTCTATAATTTCATTAATCATTTAATAAATTATTTTACCAGTGATTTTACAATCTTCAATCGACTATTACTAAATCGAAAACTAATTATCGACAGTAATTACGAATGCACCAACTCTGTCAAATAATCTATGGAAAAAGCGTGCAGCCCGCATCAATAGTGCAATAATTGCAACAGAAGAAAAAGTGCATTTTTAATCTTTTTAGGTTGTACGACAATTATTATATTAAATAAAATTATTATCCGCATGCGAGCAGTATTAAACAAGACCTATTTAACCCTGTAGTACTTTGAGTTGAGTTGAGTTGAGTATGTAAACAGCGTTTAATAAAATTTAAAAAAAAATCGAAAATGAACCGCAGGAGTCAAGGTCTATAAGTCAACGGGTACCAAAAAAAAATACCTTTATCTAGCAGTTTTTCCGAGCGCACATTTTTTTAACGATGAATAAAGTATGTATACTGATTAATTTAAAACTAAATAATGCACCTTTCCGGTCAGTAACAAAAAGATAGAGAATCTATCATTTCATGAGATGAAAAATCGTCGAACCCATAAAATAAAATATACATATATGAACGGATTTATTCTATTGTCTAGCTCCTCAGGCTAATCTGTTCGCTTTTCGGAACAACTCATATAGGTCTCATAGAAATCGTTGTGTCTCCCTTACGGTTAGAATTAGAATAACAATATTATAAAAAGAACACCCACGTAAAAAATCTAAAAGTTAATTAAAATGTACACCTTCATGATACCAAAATTTTGTAATGTAAAAAAAAAGTAACTTTGGGAATTTTTCGTTAATATTTTTTACTTGAAACCACTGCCTAATAAAATGTGTTAGTTTTTTTCGTTATCAGTAATTAAGGAGAGCTATTTTTGAAACTTTTTTATGTTTGCATTAAAAAAATTTAAATTTCATAAATTATTTGTTTACTTCGAATTATAAAATTCGAAAGCGTATTCATTACTTTTCAAAAACAGTTTTTAGTTTTCGGTTGCGTTCAGAAATTTTACATTTATTTGAATTTTATTGCAAAGCGGAAATATTTTGACCTTCCGACAAAATAAGCCCGAGGGGCTTGAGGGGCCTGAGTGGCTTGTCTTGAATATTATTGTATGTAGGTTGGTGCTATAAATGGTTGATATTTCATCGTGGAAAAGGAATACTAGATTCGAGTACGAAACCGAATAAAAAACTAGTGTAGTTTACACGCGGTAGAAGCGAAACCTTACCAAACAATCTCAAACAATACTTGAAAAGTGAGGTCATAATCAAAGAGACTAATTAGCGTAGTCCTAGCGTAATTTACGTTTTATATCTCAACCAATAGGAGCCTTTAAAAGTGACATCATAATTAAAGCGGCCAAATAGTTGATACGTCGCAGGTGCAGTAATCGTCATTTCCGTTTCATCCGAAATCCAAACCAAAGCGGGGCTATAGAAGTTTCACTTCAAAAAATTTCTCGGTGGACCCCAAAACTACCCTGTCAGACACTTCTTGCTTCGCTCACATTCAAAAGTACCTACTCCTTTGTATTGGCGACTTTTGCCAATTTGATTTACTGTATCTTGCCATCTTTCTGAGATATTCCTTGACTTATCGCGATTTTCGGATATTTTGCCGTGTTACGTTTCCTCCTTAGCCAACGTTTCGGACAGCGAAATCACGAAAATACTTTTGGCCGTGAAAATCTCAAACCATATTTATCCCCTAACTTGCCAGTTACAAGAATATTCCCCAGGTGTATCTTTCTCCATCCACCTGCTATAAACATCCAAACTATCTTATCTTGCATTCTTTTGTGTTTTTTTCTCATTCTTAATTCAGTCATATCTGTGGTTTTACCGCAAAAGCGCAATCATCAAAAAAAAATTAAAATATTTATTTTAATTTAGCCCGCATTGCATACCGACAATATTTCCAACCATTTTAATTACAACGTAAATACATTATTACGTTATAGCATGACATCCCAACGTTTCAATAGAAGAGATCTCTTCACAATTCACAATACAGCCACGTGAGGCAGTTAGTTCCCATAGAGGTGATTAAAATTTTAACGTGAGTATAATTATGTCGTATCGTGACCAGGGTGTGGGATTTGGAATGAAAACAATGACCATTAACGACAAACAATCTTTTGTCCTTCGAGGGTCGTCTGCGTTAAATCACTAAATAATCATGCTCCCAGATTCTAGTAAAAAACTAATAATAATTTACTAATTACCGAGTAATCAGTCATCCTGTAGGTGCATGTATTTTTTAACTTACTGGTCTACTGAAAACATCGATGAGTGGATGTGTATCTGAACGTGAATTGATCAACCATTTTATAATATCGATTTTTTTCTTGAGTCGTATTCTCTTGTAACACGGCATAACACCTCAAAAAAAACAACAAAAATACTTTTGGCCGTGAAAATCTGAAATCATATCCAAATATAAAAATGTTTATTTTTTTTGGATTTCGTAAGATTCGATCCTCCGTTCGCGGGATTTCTCTGGCCGATGAGATTTGCGACGCGCTATACCGCTGCGCCACCGGACGCTCGTGCGGAGTTAAATTTACCACATTATATTAGAACCGAGGACCTGGTGACGCATTTCCGTCTCATTCAAATTTCAAATCACTAACGGGGCTAAATTCACTTCATGAATATTTTTCCTTATCTACTGTGTTAATATAAAGACAAATAAAATAAAAAAATATATCATCGTAAAAATGCGTCTTTTGGGAAGTATATTTAATTTACATACGACAAATATGTGTTAAATTTATACCCTAAAATGCTTTGTTGATAATTTTAGTATTTTCTTGAGGCCTATGCAAATTGGCGACATCAGTTTCCTCTCAAATCGGTACAGATTACACCAAGGGGTTATTTGTTCAGCATCGCCAAAGGACACAGACAAAATTCTAGTAGCTATCTGGTAAGTTCCTCATGTAGTTGCTCTTGTAATATTTTGGCTTTGCGAAAAAATCCAAATAAGTGGAATATTTTTGAACAGATCCGATAACTATAAAATACTTTTCAAAGGTGATGAAATAGACTTTCAAATGTAATAATTAACAACATTTAATTTTTGAAATACAAAAATTTTGATTGCAAACAAAAACGTTGTAAAAAAATGTAAACGTTTTTTCTAACTTTAATTAGTGATAACGAAAAAAATAAAAATACATACATATAAATTAGGCAAATGTATTGTAAACGTATCAAACTCACTTTTGGTCGTTTAATGTGAAAACAATTAATAATAAATTCCGAAAGTTTCATAATGTTTTCTCAAATTGCGGTCGGAAATTTTGATTTGATGAAATTTCCTCACTTATTCGAATGAGAATCGGACATTGTTTTATTCGTTCTCACCTTTTTAAAATTCACGTCTTTGACTCCCCAGATTATACATTCTGTGGTCTAGATGTGGGAACTTTAGATCACATGTTTTTTTGGTTGCCCCTCTCTAAACAAATATCCTCTCTTCTATCAAGCGCTATCTAAAATTACCTCAATCCATTCAACATCTCATCTCTTCTAAGTCTGAACTCGACTTAAATCTTCCATATAATTCTGAAATTGGCATTTTTAAATAAAATAAAAAAATTGTATTCACATTTCCTTTCTTTGTAATTTTAAATGATGGCCTAGAACACTCATGAAGCCAGTATAATTGAAAAAAAGGTGTAAAACTTTATTATTTTGTGGTTAACTTTGGATTTGATTGTAAAGCGTTGTATTTTTTTCTTTCTAACACCGTTTAGATCATATTTCTAACTATTATAGTAAGGGAGACACAACGATTAATGTGAGACCTATATGAGTTTTTCCGAAAAGCGAACAAATTATCCTGAGGGGTAAAATCAAGTACGTATTTTAAAAATAATGTAAACGTATAATAAATATAGATTGGAATATATTTGCACTGAACCTTTTCGTACGAAGCGTATAAATAATTTCCTAATAATTGGCTTGATCTTAATTAAAAATGAAAAATCCTGATTAGAATTTAGTAATGAAAAATTCATGTTAAACTCATAAGCATTAAAAGCTTAATCAATGCAGAGAACTGAAAAAGTGATAAAAAAAATTCGAGTGCAATTAACACGCGGTAGAAGCGAAACTCAAAACAATCTCAACTAATGAAGAACCAAGGAACCATGAAAAGTGAGGTCATAAACAAAACGACCAATGAGCGCAGACCTAGCGTAATTTCCGTTTTATATCTCAACCAATAGGAGTTTGATGCTTCGTAGGTGCTGTATGCGTCATTTCCGTTTCATCCGAATTCCAAAGTTTCACTTCAAAAAGGGTGCTTAAAATCAATGACGTTCCACGCGCGGTATAATTCGTTATACTGCTTGCAATGCATTTTTGTAAATCAAAATGACGCTACATCAATAATACAATTAATTATATATTCCTATTTATACAATAAGTCTCTGAGTACTAGGTACGAGGATGGCACGATATGGAGTTCTGATGACAGTTCAGATAAGACTATCGTTAATTTGTAAATTCAACGTATGTAAAAGTTTTATTTATGAAACCGACAATATTATCTATTTTACAGCAAGCATAACATTATATAATATGATTTTTGTTCATAAATCCTATTTATCCCTGAATCCGCTGAGGAGGTAAACCGATTGAAATGAGCGCTTTTATTATTATTTTTTTTTTGTTTTTTTTTTTACATTAACTCCACACAGGGGGCCTTGAGGAAAATAATTTCCCTCAGGGCCTATGTCATCTGGGATGCTGTGTGGAGGGTCTTTTTGAGGAGAGGAAGGAATGAACATTGGTCTTGAAGAGACCTATGTTGTAGGAAGGAGGAAACACAGAGGCCGGCAAATCATTCCACAGCCGAGCTGTTGAACATAAGAACGAGTCGAAGAAACGACCCGTTCTCATGTGACAAATGTCAACCGTGTACAAATGTTGGGCACGCGTTTGGCGTGTTTCCCGACTATGCACCGGTGCCGAAGGGATCAATGATGCTAGTTCCTCGGAGCATCTTCCATTGTAATACCGGTAGAACAAGGATAGCATTCCCACCCGACGCCTGTGCTCTAAAGATTGCAATCCGTCTGTTAAGATGGGAGAATCTATCAAACGGACCGCCCGTTTCTGCGCAGAGTCGAGGGCATTTTTCAGGTATTTTGGAGCTCCAGACCAGAGGTGGCTGCCAAATTCAACCGTGGGGCGCACTTGCGATTTGTACAGGGTTAGCAGTTGTGCACTATTAAAGTATCTGCGGGCCCTGTACAGTACGCCCAGTTTCTGGGAGGCTAACTTTACTCTGGCTTCGATGGAGCCCCCATACCTGAGCTGGTCACTTAGGGTTACACCAAGCATATCAATGGAGGGGCTGTTTGGAAGATTGCTTATTATTACCGTGACGATTCGCGGTTACAGTACCGTGACGTCAAAAAAGGAAATAAACGTAAATTCCTTATAGCTGTAATGCTGAAGCTTTTTCTAAAGATGAGATATACAATGTACGTGGGCTGTTTCCTTCAAAGCAAAAAAAGTGATAATTTTCTTGCATCTCTCTCACATACCGCACCGTGACTCCGTAGACCACTATAATTCTACTAGCCGTGACGATAATTTTGAAAGAATGGATATAGTTACAAGGATAATATTGAAATGTGAGTGAATTCCCAAAATTAAAAAAAATCGAGTGCAGTTCACACGCGGTAGAAGTGAAGTCTTCACCCACACAATCTCAACCAATCGGATCATTGAAAAGTGAGCTCGATGAAAAGAAAAATAATCTAAAAAGAGGAGACATCTAAAGGATTTAGCCTGCGAGAGAATGAGATCAAATAATAAGTCTCTTTGTGTGTTGCTTCGTAGCCTCCCCACTCTTGTCTACTTTAGTTTTCTGAAGGATTCACTTCTACCGCGTATGAATTGAACACTATGTTTGTTTTTATTTCTTACTGCAAAATATTATTTTTACAAGCTCTTAATATGTCGAAAATAAGAGTTTCTTTGTGGAGGGATAAATTATTTCAGGTTTGTTATTGGTAGTCATGACTAGAAAATATGATGCAAGTATCTACTCCAAACATAAATGTTTACATTACTGATACATTTTCTCTGCGCCATTTCATCCATTCTAATGTTTGTTTCTGCAATGTTTACTACGACGCTTCTTTCGTTTAGTGTGAACAGCTGGCCTACAGAATATTGTTTCACGCTCACATTTTGCGTTAAATAAAAAATATAAATATACATATATATTCAATTGGACCGACATTTTTTTCAAACATGACCTTTGAATGCAAAACTATTTCTTTTGCTCATTTCTATAACCAAAATAATTTTCAGAATCATATGTATTTCCGTAGATACTTGTATGAAGAAATCCTAAAATCGATTTATTTTACATGGTTCTAATATCACTTACACTTCCTATTTTGTTTGTATCTGAGAGTTGAACGTTGTCACGAGGTGTATTTACAGTTCGTCACTTTGGTTGGATAAGGTTTTTAATTTTGCTTTCCCATGTTCCGAGGTTTAAAAGTTTGCAAAGTCGAATTTTCGTAATCTTGTAATTTTGAAAGATCTCTGGATCGCTCCGGAGATGACTGAGCAAATTATTCCGTCTACAGTGCTCGATCCTGCCGTTCACTCGCGTTTTGTACCTCTCTACCCGTTTCTTACGTGAACACTTACGGGTGTGCTAGAGTGCTGATATTAAAAAAAATGGCAATATTGATGTTTTTGTAGCCGAAAAAAAAATTTTTTTTTTTCGAAAATCAGTTTTTTGTATGAAAAATTTCAGGAAGTTTCAGTTTGGCGGTGCGCCGCACCGATTTCCTGAAAAATCTTCATACAAAACACCGAATTTTGAAAAAAAAAAAAAAAATTTTTTTCGCATACGACAACATCCACGATGCCATTTTTTTTTAAATATTAGCACCTTAGCACACCTAAAAGTCACGAGCCGCGACTACGACTCCCGTGGAGAAATAAGTATCTTATGGATTGAATTATTATGCCCTAGCTGGTTGCAAATGATTCTATTTGCATGTTCTAAAATGGTAAGTACCTATACGTCCAATTTAAATATTTTCCTTTAAAATGTGTTCAATTAAAATAATTTACACAAGAATCATCCTCAAAATCAACCTCAAAGGAATTGGTAAATATATTATGAGAAATCGTCTTTGCAAACTTTGATACCTTATTTCCCAGAACAAGATAAAGTGACGTTAAAATAATATTGAATTGAGGTGACGATACTTACATGGTATGACTGCCCGCACCCGAAGAATTTTAACCATATTTTTAATATACACGTATACATATTCTTGCGGGACACACAATAATCAGAAATTAATTTACAAAAAATAATAATTGATGTAAGGTAAATAATAATTGAGCTTTTTCCGGAAGAATTTTGTATCCAACAGTATTATTGTTCCGAGAAAATTTTAAAAACGAAACTTGTTATGTTTCATAACATTTTAAATTTGAAATATGTAAAACACTCGCTTTTGCCCCCGACTTCGCTCGCATAGTATTAGGGGGTTTCCCTCTCCGCCTCCTCCACCTTCCCTATCCCCATTCCACCCCCCCCCCTCTCCCCTCCCCCCTCCATACCCGTTACATTCATTTTACAAACAGCTCGCGTGCCACCTATTAAAATGTAACAATCAAACACGCGCAGTTTCTCATAGACATTTATAATATGTGTAGACGGTATAGATAATATTAGTATTCGTAGTAACCAACAAATAACAAAATGACAGCGCACGTCAAATAATTATTTAGCAACGCTTTGCTTTTCGGACAATAAACGTATAATAAATAATTTCACAACGCCAGAGCTTATTCATAAAGCCAGAGCTTACCAATATATACAGCCTGTATTATTACTAACTTTCTATTAGTAAAATAATTTTTAAAGTCCACCCCTTCCCTACCCCTCCCCCCCTCTCCCCCCCCCCCCCCTCCTTCCTCCCCCTCTCCCTTCTCCTCTCCCACCAGATAATATTTGCTAATACAAATCTACATACGTACGAGTATATTATATTTATTATAAAAATGTAATATTGACACCAGTCACTCAGATCAGGGACTTAGGTGTTATATTTGATGAAAAGTTAACATTTACTCTGCACGTAAATGAAGTAACAAATAGAGCTATAAAAATGCTTGGTTTTATATGCAGAACAGCAAGTGATTTTAAGTCACTAGAATGTTTGAAAATATTGTACACTTCTTTAGTAAGAAGCCAGGTAGAGTATAATTCGCCCATTTGGTCCCCATTGTATAAAATACATTCCGACAATATAGAAACGGTACAGCACAAATTTCTAAGATTTATTAACTTTAAGCTGAATATTCCAAATCAAAATATTAACTATGTCCTTTTGATGAAACAACTCAACTTAATTACGCTGTCAGATAGGCGGATCATCTCTGATCTTGTACTATTAAATAAAATCATTAATAATTGCATTGACAACCCTGAAATTCTCGCCAAAATAAAATTTTACGTACCGGCCAGAAATACGAGGCAAAGTGCTTCCTTCTTCTGTGACAATTTTAAAACAAACTATGAGGCTCATACACCTATAAATAGATTACATAATTTTGGCAACAAATTTGGGAATATTGTAGATATGTTTGCAGATTCTGTATTAGTTATAAAACGAAGTCTTTATAATTATTTCAATGAAATGTATGATTTAAATGATGATGCCTAACTATTATTATCTATCTTTGTAAAAGTCCACTAGGTCGTAAATAAAAAAATAAATAACACAATAATAATTTTTAGGGAATTTTTCAAATTTTGCTAAAGTGGTATAGCATCATTATCTTTGAATTTCGCTTTCAAGTCATAACAGATTGCAAATTTGTGTTGGCAATTGAAATTCTAATTATGCAACATGTTGGTATGTCCAATAACTGTACAGTAAATGAGATTCAGCAATTACATGTTGCAATGATAATTCATCCATACATAACAACTACCACCTCCGATTATCTTGAAATCTCGACCACCAAGAGCTTAGATTTTAAGAGTGAACGTTAACCATATCAATTCCGTTTCACAAACTACTATGATTTCACTGATTTTATCATATTAATTTAACATACTCATAGGTGGTACAAAATTGTTGAGAATATATATTTTTTAATCTGAGTTTAGCCAGTCACCGAGGGAAAGGATCGATGAAAGCATAAACTACAACGGCACAGTAATTGGGTTTTATTTTAGACTAGCTCTGGAACCCGGCTTCGCTCAAGGAATTGATATGAGATTTAACTGACGACCGAACCCCCGACGGATCTTGCTTTATATACCCCTACCAATGGGTAGCCCCACCCATACAAAAAAGTGTTCGAGTAGTCCATAATGTTCCAGAGTATTTCACAACATTCGAGAGTGTTCTGGAATATTCTACAATGATCTAGGATGTTCCGGGATGTTCCCGAACGTTCCAGACTATTCCCGAACATTTCACAATGTCTCGGGATGTTCTGGACTGTTCTAGAAATGTCTAGAGGGCGAAACTTCCAGCCCTTATCTTCAAAACACGCTCTTCAGATAAAAACGGGAACCTTCTTCATGGATGGGGGATAGAGGACCACCACACCATAAAACTCCCTTGATCGGGATGCCGGGACTCGTTTCTGAGTTTTAGCGGGACGCACACTTTCACACACTATACATGTTGATTTTGATTTGACAAATAAGACACAATGTTTTAGTAGTACCTTCATAGTTATCTAATCAACATGCTACTCGATTGTATGAATTTTATAGTCGCTATCGAGTAGCGACTACAGTGCATTCCACATTCGTCTGGAGCTCGCTTATGGACACTTAGGGTCTTCGCTCATGGAGAAACTAAAAAAAAAAGTTATCGACGCAATCGCAATCAATCTCCTGAACAAAAAACCTCATTTTTTTTCTGATCTGGCATATCGCAGAAAACTCAAAAAATGGACAGTTCGAGATCCGCTACCAATGTCAACAATGGTCGCCGCGGCAGTCGCGTTTCAGTTGCATTGTTGACATATTGCCATGGTAGTGGCTCAGGACATGTCAAGTTTAGTCATGTTTTGACATGTCCGATCAGAAAAATAGCGAATTCAGGCAATTGGCCCTTATACGATAACGCTTCGTTGACGATTGAAAGAATTTTGACAAAAAAAAACCCTTACTATATTGACACACTTCGATGTCTTTGTTTGTGTGTAATAAAATATGGTGTTGGTAAATATCGTATATTTATATACGCGTCTGTGTGTGCTTGTATACATTTAAATAGCGTGTATACCACACACATTCATAACAACAAACAGAATATTACGTATTACCATTTCAAAATGAGACGATTTTAAACCGTTCTTACCAAATTACATTACCAATAGCATAATATTATTTATCATTATAATAACTTATACACGACCCACAATAACACCCCAATTAATTGGTCACATAAAAATGTAATGATTGCATACTGACTTTAGTGCTAAGAATATCACGATTCTAGGAACTCATTATTATTTTTTATCGATTTCATTGTCCTCGTATTTTCGTAACTATTGTCCTTACTTACGTCCAATGTCCAGACGCTAACTTTCAAATAATAATAATTAAATATTTCAAACGAGTTTTTGCATTGTCTGTTACAATACTGCGAAAAATCACGAAATATTAAAATAATTGTTGGATGTGTGAAGCTCAAAGCATTCATAAAAAAACATATTTGTCTCAGGAACAATGCCTATTCGAAAGCAGTTTAAATTGACAAATACGATATCTGTCAAATATTTAAACTATTATTGTTTTCTGTTTCAACGGTAAAATGAACAAGAAGCCTGAAGCCTGACGAAACAAGGATCGAACCCTACGAAATCCAAAAAAATAGATATTTTTATTTTTGTAAAATCAATATCCAATCTTCAAAACCACTCCAAAATGAACAGGCAAAAGAAAACACAAAAAGCGACATCTAGAAGAAAAAAACACAAATACTAATAAGATGACCGAATGTGCCTATAGGAAAAGGTGCACTGAAATTTGATGACAAAAATATGTAAAAAATCATCTTTCACATTGATAAAAAAGTGCTTCTAATCTCCCCACTCTTCTCTACTTTAGTTTTCTGTAGGTTTCACTTCTACCGCCTGTGAATTTTACTCTGATTTTTTATTGCTTTCAACTCTCGCTGCGTTACCTATACCGATTTCAATTCCTATCATTCTTCTTGTGACCTTGTTAATTTATTTCCTACAATAAACGAATTTGAATGCTACGGTACCATGGAAAAAAATGATCTGTCTTGTTTACTGTTGTCTCTACCAATCAGTAACTTTCCTAAGACTGATATTTTAGTCCTCGATTTATCAGAAAAAACCGTTCACTCGTTATATTTGAGAGAAATCGTTTTGCATGAAAAATGGCGAAAATCGGAAACGAGTTACTGCAAGCTGCTGTTATCAATAATTATTATTAATATCCCGATATGGTTATTTATGTGTAGTAGTGCTTTGTGGACTAGATTTGTGACGCTCGTTACTATTGATAATATTGTTCTATTGTCAATGATTTTACAATTATTATTGTTAAACAATAACGGTTTATTCTCAGTTACAATATTCTATGTAAAGGTATTATAATTGCATCGTAGTTTTCGTTTGAAAAATACAAATTGCGTCGCATTGGTGAATGACATAAATAAAGTGTGGAAACCATAATGAATTAGCAACACATGGATATTTTTTATTTCATTTGATAAAATTCTTAAAGAAATTTAAAAACTTTTAAATAAAATAATACTGTTTATGAGAAGCGTTTTTGCGAAATTCTTCTTATTATTTCTTTATTATGTATTGCGATTGCTTTGCCTTATGTATGTCATGTTTTCAGGTAAAAAAAAACTTTACTTTACTTTATTTTTTAAGTGAATACCGCATTCTACCAACTGCTTCCGTTTGGAGCCAGTGAGAGTGAGGGGCCGTAAGGCCGAAGGAAGTGATGAGAGGAGAAGGGGTAGCGGAAGGTGGGGAAGTGTCTGGCTATTTAGACCTGGGTACCTAGCATGGTCGATCGACATAGGTTTTATCGAAAATGTCGGTAACTTGTGATCGCTCCCGAGCACGACTGCAGACCGCTAACGAACAAATAAAAATTTAGGTCAAATAAATTATGAACCCTTAGTCGTTGCGAACTTTTATTTGTTCGTTAGCGGTCTGCAGTCGTGCTCAGGAGCAATGACATCATCATCATCATCTGTGGCTCTACAACCCAGGTCGGGTCTTGGCCTCCAGCAGAGCCTGCCTCCATGACTGTCGGTGTTGTGCTGCGTTGCCCCAGTTTCGGATGCCAATGGTGCTTGCATCCTTCACCACTCCATCCAGCCATCGAAGCTTTGGTCTTCCAACTCTTCTTCGACCCCCAGGTGCACCATCCATATTTCGCTTTGGAATATCTCCTTCGCTCATTCTCTGGATATGTCCAGCCCACCTGAGTCTTCCAGTTGGGAAGACAAAATATATGCCCATACATGGACGCCAGAAACCACTAAGTATACAGATAGATAATTATACATTTGAAACTGTCAACGAGTTTGTATATCTCGGTACTATGGTGACAAATGACAACAATGTATCCAGCGAAATCAAAAGAAGAATAGTAGCTGCAAATCGATACTACTTTGGGCTACAGAAGCATATGAAATCTCGCCACCTTACCAGAAGAACTAAAGTCCTGCTTTACAAGACCCTTATACGACCTGTTCTTATGTATGGTTCAGGAGCAATGACAAGTTACCGATATTTTCGATAAAACCTATATCGATCGACCATGCTAGATACCCTGGTCGCCAAACTTGGCTAAAACTATTTCAAGCATCGTTTCATTTCTGAATGTTGGTTTTCACACCAGGCGATACTAATAGAATCTTCCACTGTGTAAGGTGCTGCAAATACACTATATATTATTTTGTTAAGTAACACAAATCAATCAATCACAATTTACTTGCGCACGTCGGGATTAGAAACCGCCACCTTTATATTGCCAGTCAAGACCCTTACCCCTCAACCACAGAGGCCGTTTACTTAATCATTACATGCAATTGAAAACTGAAAGAACAAAATCGCAACATCCCATGAAAATGGATTACTAAATAATGATTAAGGAATTTCAATCAATCTCTTATTACGAGTACGTTTCAAGTATACAAATTGTTGCGTTCATGTGAGGTTTATTTAACGTTTTCGAAAGCACTCTAAAAACAATCCATTTAACACTATTATTATTGTTGAAATAATGCATGACGTTTTATGAACGATTCCCCGTGGAAATTTACTTGGAGTGTTCACGGTTTGATCGGCGTGTCCAATGTATAGCATTAATATGAAATGGCTTTCCGAGGCTGTGCGTATTGCGACAAGCAACAACTGCTATCAATGTTCTGCTTCACATATAAAATACTTGCTGACCTAACATCATTATTCATTAATTTCTATCATCGATATATGGTCGAAGGTTTCTATGCTTGTTTCGTTTAGCGGTGGAATATTGCAATAATGTAATTCTGTTATAGGTGGTCTTGCATTGTAAAGTCAACCAAAGTGCTACCTTCAATACTGTTAATGAATACAACGTTGCTGCTGCCTTTTCAATAAGGTGCAAAAAGTTAAACACACGTTGAACTTTTCCATAACAAAGAGCCGACTGTATTTCGCTATTGTCTCAGTTTTTAGGGTGCATTGTTTTCTTGCTGAGAAATACTTTCTTATCAGCAAAATATAGTTTTCTTGCGCTGAGTATTCTGGTAGGGTCAGGTTTTATTACCACACCTATTTTTAACTTGTCTATTTCAAGATTTATTTATTTCTTTATGCCTTGAAACATTAACAGTGTAGTGATAAATTTAATTCTAATTTTCTATACATTTCGTTTTAAAGAGTTTTATTTCACTTGCACATTTATTACTAAATTTTTCTTCATCTGCTACCGGTTTCGACACACCCGTGTCATTCACTGGCAATCTTAAAGCTAACTTAAATTTTAAAGTACAGAAATTATTAGATTTTAGAATGGTGCAACACAAAATCACCCCTCCCACTATCCTCACATAATTTTAAGTTAGTTTTAAAATTGCCAGTGAATGACACGGATGTGTCGAAACCAGTAGCATGTAAGAAAGATTAAATAAAAAATATACATGTGAAATAAAACTCTTCAAAATAAAATGTCTACAAATTGTTACACTGTTAATTCCCAAGAAATATAAAAAAGTAAAATTTTCAAACTGTTTAATTAATGCGATTTGTAATATAACTGCATCAAAACAATTAAATGATTAGCTATTTATGATGAGTATTTTGTGTGGAGTAAGGTATGCGTGGGAATGAATTAACCCCAAACTCCCCACTGCAATAATCTCTACCATAGTGATTAAAGTAAAAAAAGGTTTATGTAAAAAAATTATTTTCATTTTAATAATATTCTGTTTTATTGATTTTTTATCATTTGCTTTACAGAGGTTTTAGTTTTAGATTTTTTAGCGTTTGATATTATCACTGCTTATTACAATAATATAATTTTTGTTACATAATTGTTGTGCATTTTACTTTAAGTATGGGAATGAATTGCTGGTGTTATGTTTCGTTTACTCCTTTTTTGAAAAACTTGAACCGAGGTAATCAAGTCGGGCATTATCCAAAGGACAATATCCCGAAGTGGAAGATAATATCCCCACTATTCCTTAAAAATGAGATATTACTATTTATACGTATATGTACAAAGGAACAACTGATTGAACTTAACGATAGTCCATATTACTACTAGGTGTGCGAAGTTTCTGTGAAAAATCAATGTGTGTTATTGATGTTTGTTATATTGACTACGTGTTCTGGAGAAGAAAAGCGTACGTTATTTTGCCGTTCATTATTGAACTTGTTCATTTAGGTGTTATTATGTTATGGAAAAAGTAATACGCATCTGGCATTTTATGTTGTTAATGTGTTCCTTATGCGCCCTTGAGGTATTTTTTTTTCATGAATTTAGGTTTATTCTAAGTCGCTTGTTCTGTTATAGGTCTGATGCTGGAGAGCGAACGCAAGGTGTTCGAGAAGATGGACGGCAAGAGTCCCATGTCCAAGTATTGGATGCCGCTGGTATGGGCCACCAACATCATCAACCGCGCGCGCAAGGAAGGGCTCATCAGCAGCGACCATATCGTTCAGACATTGCTCATGGAGCTGTCCGACATAAGGCGGCGGCTGGGTGGCCTCATCGGGTACGACACTGTCTGCGTACCGCTCGTCTACACGCAGGTCAGTGATACTGTACAATGTGGCTCTTTCCTCTTCATTTCTTTCTTCTTTATGTTTCTCTTTTACTCCCTGATTTTATTTTCCTTCATCTATTTCTTCTTCTTTTGCTATCTTAACTTCTTTCGTCGCATTTAGTTTTTATTTTATTTTTTAATATGATAACATTATTAAATTAAATACAAATTATTATTTTTTAAATTGCTTTTGAGAGCTTTAGAAAGTCCAGAATTAACACTTGACTCCTCCCACCAGATAAAAAACGACTCGAGGTTGAAGTTGTGGCTTTCAACCCGTGAGACTGACTCACCGAACCCAGGTTAAGAACCACTGATCTAGTGCAATAACAACAAAACGTATCCATCTAGTAGCGCACTGCACCAAAACAGCCATTTTATAACAATTTTGATAAAATCAAGCACAATAGGAAACATTTTTTGCTCAAATCCAACTCGCTTGGAAACGCGAAAGTTAGGCCACACATAGGAAGTTAGGTGAATTCGCAATTTAGAAAGCACGTTCTGAGCATTTCTAGGAAAATGAAAAAAGTGGCTAATGATGCCGAAATTATGTGATGATTTGGTATTTGTAAATTTCATTATCTGTAAATCGCGAATAAGGAAATTTATAAAAGCAAACGCGAAATTATTATCTTTTCTATAGTAACACTGTAAAAAGAGCCAATTAAATCGACTGGTTTAAACTATTTTACGTGTTTACGGTTTTGACGCACACTCGAAGAACATAAATATTACTTATTAGCAATTAGTTTTAATAACCGTCAAATTTCGTAATCTAATCGGTTTAACTGGTTAAACAAGAACAGTGACAACAGAATAAAATAAAACAAACGAGTTTGCTTTAGACCATACAACTGAAGTAAAACTTCTGCTCCATCTATATGATAGGAAGAGAGAAAGAAAATGTGCGCGCGCACTGCTCTCTCTTGCTCCTACAGTGTGATACAGACAATAGGCCTTCACTGTGTAACGCAACTGGCTATGAAAGAAAGAGAGTACTCTCTCTTACACCTACAGTAATATACGAAGCGTTCGCCTCGCTTTTCGTAAAGCTCCCGCCTCTTTTCGCCAGCTTACTCCCCAAGTCTTACTTAAGTTTTAAGTTTTACTTCAATAAGTTTGGTAAAGTTACCGACATGTTAGGTTAGGCTAGGACACGTACTTTTATTTATTTATTTCAATTTTCTGTATTGTAATGGAACGAACCTATTGGAATGAACCTAATAGATACCCATTGCCAATGTAAAACTTTTGCAGTTTAAAAAAACAATAAACTATTAATTCGAATTCAGAACTTTTGGTGTCCCCCTGGAATACGGATAAACGAGTTTATGTTTCGGCCAAAGTTATATCTGCCCATCACATCTGACTTCATTATGAAAGTATCTACCATTCTGGAAGGTGTAAATATAGATGTATTAATAACCTGTATTAAAAATACAGATTGTACATAGATCTGGTATGATAATTAATTATTCAATCACGCGACCATTCGTTCCATTGTATTTTACTGCCGTTTTACGCCTGATAAAAGCCTTAAACGTTGTGCTTCCGCGTTTTCAGAGAAATGCTGTATAAACTAGCTTTTGCCCGTTGCAGACACTAATTGGACTAAGAGATTTGGTGTTAGAATGTGAACGAAGCGAGGTGTGTGTATCGGCATTACGTAAAATGTAAAATTTTCAAGCGTGCACCTTAAAATATACATAAACGAGTACATCACGGCCTCTGAATTTGTAATCAAACTGTGCGAAATTATCCACATTAATTCTCCATTTAATATAATATTATAATATTAGGTATGTATACGAATATAGTAATCCGCGTAAATGTATTCAAAAATAATTCACTCAATAATTGGACTGAATTATACAGGGTCTAATAGCACGTACCCGAAGAATTTTAACCAGCGATTCCTGAGAATACTCGTACTCGGAGTAAAAAATGTAAATATCATTTTGCCGTCCGGTGGTTTTTTTTCAATAAAATTAAATAAAAAATTCATCACAATTCGTACCTGAATCACACTCCCCTATGACAAGCGCTCCGTCTCGTTCCAGAAGCACGGTAACACACGAAACAGCATCACGTGATTCCGTCGCGATGTGTAGGAGTGTGATCAGTGGCGACGAGTGATTGAATTTTTTTGTCCGTTTTTAATACAAAAAATATATCATCGAACAATGACATCTACTTTTTGTACCTAATCTAAACACACTCAGAAATCGCTGGTTGAAATCCTTCGAGTACTTTTTTTCTTATGCCTAATCTCCTCAGTATACACAGGAGGCCCTGAGGAAAATAATTGTCCTCAGGGCCTATGTCATCTTTAGGGCTGCTGTGTAGAGGGTTTTTGAGGAAGAGAAGGAGATTTCTGGGAAGTAAAAAGAGGGATTGATAGGAATCTGAGAGTCAGTGTCTCCAGGAGGGACGGACGTATGAATCCATCCCTCCCACTGCGGCGCAGGTGTTCCGAGAAAGTCCTGCTGGAGAGGTCAAAAGGTCTCCTTCAACCAGTCTCTCCCGATCCAGCCTGCCACGCAATAATGCATCCACCGCCAAGACCCGGACAAACCTCACCCCTTGAACCCGGGCAACTCTACAATGTCATGAAACATGGCGAAACTTAGGGTGACTATGGCAGAGGTGTTGGTTATCCCATAAATGCTTGCCGGGGCGGCAGTAAGTACCCATACCCACCCGCCTCCCAAATTGCAAAACACTTACTGTTACCTCCTGTATACACGTAAATATAAATCGAAACACATCAGAGTCAATCAAATTCAATTAATGCTACCAACATTTCATAATTATAACGGTAAATCAGTTAATTATTGAGACCTTTTCTAAAGTGTTTTACACTTATTAAAACGAAACGCATAACTCATAACTATAAGTATAAGCTTAGCATATTTTATATCCGTTTATTTCATACCCAGATTTGTTCAGCTGTAGATAATGTGAGCCTGCGTCATAATAACAATAATAAAAATAATATTATTTTCTTTGAAAAACGAGCATTTTTATTATCGAGCGAGTAATGGAACTCGAAATAAATATTGTAGCGTTTAGTTTTTTAAGTAATTCGTTTGTGTGGGTTTCTAGACCGTAATAACTTATATGTTATTCAAATGTTATAAGTTATAAGTTATTCAAAATCTGCAACACGTTCGTGTTATTGCATATAAGTAAAACCAGAAAAACGTTTCAGGTTGTTTTCAGACGTGTTACAAAAAGTATTTTAAGATTTACTTAGCATTAAAATCGCATAATAAAAGGTAAGTAGTTATCTACTCGTACCACGGCAGAGAAATTTTTTTTTTTACATGAGCTCCACACAGGAGGCCCTGAGGAAAATAATTTCCATCAGGGCCTATGTCATCTATGGAATGCTGTGTGGAGGGTTTTTTTAAGGAAAAGAAGGAGAGTAGAGTTCTGGGAAGGAAAAGGGTTTAAGGGGTGGGTAGGAATCTGGGGTTCAGTGTGTCCTGGTCATCCGCCTCCTAGACCTAGACAAACCTCACCCCATGAACCCGGGCACCCCTGCTAAATCACCAAACATAGCGAACCACTTGGGGTGACCTATTGCAGAGGTGTTGGTTATCCAATAAAGGTTCCCGGGGCGGCGATACCCATTTCCGCCTCCCAAATTGGGAGTATAAGTTAGACCTTTCGACTTCTAGATACCAGACGTGACAATGAAATGGATTATCTACTTAACCCCACATGCCTTGGGCCTATTTTTTCGGAAGGTCAAAATATTTAAAATCCAAATAAGTGGAATTTTTCGGAACTCGTCCGAAAACTAAAAACTGTGTTCGAAAGGCAATAAAATATATGCTTTCAAATTTTATGTCTCTAAATAAACATAAATTTTTTAATGCAAACATAATTTTTTTTTAAAAACGGCTCACCTTACTTTTTTTTTAACAAAATTTACTGGTAACGAAAAAATAAACACACCCACATATATTTAAAATATATTTAATGTTATTATCATCGCTTTTTATCGATTCAGAAAAAAACTTTCATTACATTTTGTATAATTGCGATCGAAATGTTTGGTTTCATGGAGGTCAACATTTTAATTTTTCTGTGGTTAACTTCTTGATTCCAATATAAAGCATAGTGTTTTCTCTTTCTAACACCGTTTACAACATATTTATCACCATGACAGTAAGAAGATACAATGAGTTCTATGAGACCTGTGTGAGCTGTTCCCAAAATCGAAACAATTTGCCTGAAAGGTTAAGAAAGAGTTTTACATTAGAAATTATTTTATCAAGAGTTATCATCTGAAGTAAGGGAAATTTGACCAATATTAATCATGAATTTGATTCAAGAAATGTTTGAAAATTTATTTAATTTGGGAAGTGGGTATGGATACCGCCGCCACGGGAATCATTTCTTGGATAACCAACACCTCTCCCAAGTGATTCGCTACGTTTGATGACGTAGCAAAGGTTCCCAGATTCATCTGGTGAGGCGTGTCCATGGCGGCGGACGCACCTGCCCACCAGCTACGTGGTGGGCCGGATCGGGAGAGGCCGGTTTGGGGAGACCCGTTGACCTCTCCAGCTGGTCTCTCTCCACAAGGATCACCCACCATCGATGGATTCATACGCCCTGGACATACTGACCCCTAGATTCCTACCCACTCCTCATACCTCCTTCCTTCCCAGAACTTCCCCTCCATAAAAAACCCTCCACACAGCATCTCCTAGGCCCTGAAAAAAAGTCCTCCTGTTTGGTGTCAATGTCCAAAAAAAAAAATAAACCGTCCCATTCCTCGAGTTGAATTCTAACTCCCCCCACTCATACACATCGGAGCGCGCCACTTCTGGCCGCCGCGCGCCGCGCAAAAAAGTATAGGTCGATAGTAAGATAACAGTTTATAGCGCAGTTCACTGTGATACTTTCCTTTTTTGATATGGCGCGCTCGGAGGTGTACGTGAGGGGGGTGCTATTGTGATTGTTTTTGACCAGTCAATTACATAAAAAAGCTTGACTTGACCTTCAACATTGAAATTCATGGACACGTGATATTTTTTTTTACTCAATGAAAAATGATTGTGATTGACAACTTAAATACTTACCGCAATGTGCCGAAAGAGCCAAACAGTGTTAGCCAATTATCATTAAGTATTCTGGCACGCAGCTTCAAGTATTTTTATTGAGGTAAATTGGGCTGCTGAGAACGCCTTTGACCGTCAGTTTTCTAAAGAGCTAATGTGTTTTTTTTTACATCTTTCTAGAATTTTAGCATGAGAAATTTCTGCGGGGGTTAAAAAAAATCAGAGTGTGCAATTCACACGCAGTAGTAGTGAAACCTTGAGAAATCTGAAGTAGTGGGGAGGCGACGAAGCACCGCGCAAAGAGGAGACCGATTATTCTATCTCATTCTCTCGCAGGCTAAATCTTATAATGTATGTATTTATCTCTTTTAAGTGTCGCTTTTTTGTTTCATCGAGTTTGAAATCACAACGGTGCTAAAGAAGTTTTCACTTTAAAATTGAGTTCAGTTCACACGCGGTAGAAGTGAAAACTTCGCTCACATGATCTCAACCAATAGGAGCCTTGAAAAGTGAGCTCATAATCAAAGCGCCAATGCGCGCAGATTGACACAATTCGACGCTTCGTAGGTACTGTACGTAGGTTTTTTCATTTGAGTTTCGTTTTGTGAGAGTTTGGAAAAACCTACTTCACATCCCAAATATAACATAATTAAAGGTAAGGCCATTACATTCAATTTTGAAGAGAAAACTTCTTTAGCACGAAAAATAACGACACTAAACAGAGACAAATACGTTCATCTACGAACCAATAATACATGTAATAATAAGCCTTTTTATTCTGGACTTCTGTTAGGTTTGAATACTAGACATGTTCTTGTATGTTATAATATATCCCGAAGCTCATTTTGCCTCTTGGCATATGCCTCCCGTAACATTTTCCACTGGGACCTGCCACGCGCTACTCTTCTCAAATTATGTCCAACCGTGAGTTTTAGGTCGTCTTCCCATCTTATTTGTTAACGTCCTCGACTTCTCTTGCCATCTCTGGGATACCAGTCAGTGACATGTTTGCACCATTTCTCTTGTGGATCGCGGATCTGTATGTTCGTGCAACTATATCGGCAACCTTAGTTTTTTACCTTATTATGCTACATCTCACTCTGTCCTGTTTCCTTATTCCTGTCAAACTTCTCTCCATGGTTCCAACATTTCTCCGTGCCGTTTAGTGAGTGCCCAGGTTTCATACAAGAGGTTAGTAAATGAAAAAAATAAAATAAATAAAAAAAACACATACGAGCACTTTTTTTCTGTAATTGTCTGCGAATTTCAAATATTATATTGTCATTACTTTTGATGTGCATTGCATGAAGTCATTAATAAAAGGCTAAGTGGGTAAGTATCCTTCCAAACAAGTTATATTTAATAATTTAGACAATGGAATGAGAAGTTATGTGAAAAATCACCTTAACAATGTTTATAATAGCTATACTTAGACCAGGGGTTCCCAACACAAAAAGTTTCATGAGCCAAAAAAATATTATTGAGCATAGGTGGGTCACTCAGGGGGGAAAGGGGGGGGGGTAAACATTTCTGTTTAATTTTGACTTTATTTTATTTTTAACTAGCAAACCCGGACACACGTTGCTGTGGCTAACGAAACACAACGCCATTACCCAACCTTTATAAAAGCCAGCTGCCCGCTGCCCGCTGCCTGAATTGAATGCATATTTGAATTTCTCGGCTTTGCTCTACTATAATCAGCATGTATTATACATATAAACCTTCCTCTTGAATCACTCTATCTATTAGTGAAAACCGCATGAAAATCCTTTGCGTAGTTTAAGCGATAGTTTAAGCGACATTTAAGCGACATTTTGAGAGACTTAATTTTATACTATGTAATGATAGTTCGGTGTCCAAAATTGATATTATTGTGAAACCGAGATCTTCAACTCAAAAAAGGCATAAATTGACTATACATGCGCTTATCAGTGGCGGTCCGTGAGTTTTCAGCCTTTTTTCTAGAGCGCTAAGATTGAAAAATATGACGTTGTAGCTGAATATGATTTTTTTTTTCAAAATTTCAATTTTATGTATGAAGATATTTAGGATTATTTCAGTCGACGGATGCGCCGTATCCACATACTGAAAGATCTTCATACAAAAGTTGAGATTTTGAAAAAAAAATAATTCATTTTCAGCTACAACAACATAAGTAATGTCGTATTTTTCAATCTTAGCACTCTAGCTCACTGAAAACTCACGGACCGCCCTTGGCGCTTGTGTGCGTCCTTTGCACTCACCCTCCACTTATTAAAATCAGGTCAGTTTCATTCGATCTTTCCTGGGCGGAAAAATATACTGGTTGGAATTCATTTCTAAAATAAATTTCTAGTGCGGCCATGCCCCAGGCACTTTTTAACAATAAATCAAAACCCCCCATTGAGAGTCCGAGGTCTAATAACAAGAAAGTTCAAGACCGATTTTTTTAACTGAAAGCTTCTTTAGCACCGTTGGGATTTGAAACTAAAAAGGAACAAACACATAGATCTTTAGCCTGCAAGAGAATGAGATAGACTAATTATTGGTATCGTTTTTGGGCGGTGCTTTGTACAAAAAAACGTAAAATAATTTTTAAACTTAGTAACAATGTTATAATAAATAAACCCTACAATTATCCTACTCCTGATACTCTGCATTTATCAGTTTAGTTTACTGAAGATTTCACTTCTACCGCGTGTGAACTGCAACCTCTGTTTTTTTTTTTATTATTAACGCGATAATCCAAAACACAAAAAGCTGAAAACTTCGTTTTGGGTCGCAAAAATCTTCAATTGGGCCGCAGGTTGGACATGCCTTACTTGACAATAGATTTCAATCATTTAGCAAGCATTACCATTCCTCGACCTTGCTTAATTACTGCAATAAACCATGTACCAGGTACTACCGCAATGATTCGATGATTGGAATCGAAGACGTTTCTTATGATTATGCCTGTTGTGAGGTAATTATTGTATTAGGTAATTACCTCATTGGACTACAGCGCAGTGACAATCAAGGTATCATATTCTTCGTACGCCTTTAGCTATTTATCTACCTACATTTTGTACATCCAAATCGGTTTCCTGGTATTTATTTCCACTGTAAAAGTACAAAGAAATTAATGCATTCGCAATGCTGTCAGGTATGGTTGACGAAGTTATCATTTGAAAATCTGTACCTTTTCCTAATAAAATTACAATTTTTTCATAAACCCATCTTTCTTGGTGAAAAACCACTAAACTAAAGGAATCGATATTCCATCATGTTTTTATGTGGTGTGCAAATATTTGCTGTGAAATTTTTGGAAACATTTTAGTAATTACATTACCTGACGGCCTGATCCAGAGGTAAGACTCTCGACTCACAATCCGAAGACCGCGGGTTCGAACCCGGCGTGCGTAAATAAATTTTATTTGGTTAATTTGTAGTAGGTATTTATTTCACAATTAATAAATTTCAAATAATATGTAGTACCCATATTTGCGGCACGTTCCAGAGTGTAAGATTCTCTCAGTATCGCCCCGATGAAAGAACACCATTCTGAATTGAAACGTTGCTTGAAATGGCTTTAGCTGTGTTTGGTGACCAGATCTGAATAGCCAGGTACTTCTCCACCTTTCTCGTACAGACCTCCTTCCCCTACCCACTACCTCAGCCCCAAATGGGGTTGCCATAGGCTTGTCGAAAAAATATTGATATATCGAAATATTTTTAATTAAAAATATCGATATTTTTAGCCGATATATTTTGATCCGATATATCGATACAAAATATCCAATATCGAAAATTGTATCAAAAACGATATTTTTCAAAATTTATGTATTTAAAGTCATAGAATCCAAAACCGTATAGGAACGAACGGAAAAAAAAGTAACTGTATTGGGTCATGACATCTGGCGGTTGAAATTTTAAGTATTAATGGCTTACAAATCTATTTATTTATTTATTTATTTATTATCTATTGTCTTTGCATTAGTATTTGTGATCACCAATACTATCTCATGTGTGTATGTACATACATAGAAATGTATGCTATTTTTCGCCATTTTTTTCTAAGCCACTCCTATGTGTTGGTTCCCAATTGTCTATCATTATTGACTATACCTTGTTCCAAACACGAAGTCCTTTTTGACAGATTAATACGCCAATAGAATGTTACTGAGACGCATACAAACTTTGTATGCGTCTCAGTTTACATATAAGTTAGAAGACAGCTTTTTAGTTTTTGATCTTTTTGTAATTATTACCTAATATAAATGAATAGTGATAAAAATACCTTAATTTTTATTGAGATTTTTATACATTAAAAAAAGCAAATTGTGTACAAAAATTACTATTGATAATAATGAGTTGAATACACTATTATTTTGAAAACGCAAAATCTCTTGAAAATTTTACCGATGTATCGATATATCGATATTTTTTCCTCGATATATATACGTCGATATTGATATTTAAAAATATATCGATACATCGATTTATCGATATTTTTTTTCAATTTCGACATCCCTATGCCATAGTCTCATTGACTCCAGGCGGGAGCAGTTGAGGACTCTCGTGGTATTCAAATAAAAAAAATCACACGCGGTAGAAGTGAAACTAGAAAGCCGCTAGATGTCGCTTTCTTTTCTTTTGCTGGTTTTTTTAAGTGGTTTGAAGATTGGATATTGATTTCACAAAATTAAAAAGTTTTTTTTAATTTCGTAGGATTTGAACCCCCGCTTTGACGTTCGCTTGATGTCTGTCTCTCTGGCCGCTGAGGCTTGTCAGGCACCTTGCCAATTACGCTATGGAAGGTGTGCGAATCTACCGCGTCATATTAGAACTGAAATAGAAGTGAAATCTTCAGAAAACTTAAGTACACGGACAAGAGTGCGGGGACTACAAAGCACTTTTTTTTTATCAATGTGAAGGATGATATTTTCCATATTTTTGACGTCGAATTCCAGTGCACCTTTTCCTTACATTTTTTGGTCATCTTATTAGTATTTGTGTTTTCTTCTTTGGAGTCGTTAGATAACGTTTTCTTTTGTCTGTTCATTTTGGAGTGGTTTGAAGATTGGATTATGATTTTACAAATATAAAAATACTTTTTTGTTTTGGATTTCGTGGGATTCAATCCTCGGTCTGCGGAATGTCTGGCCGGTGATGCTCGTCAGACGCTTTATACCACTAGACTTAGGGAGACTTGCGTAGGACTGTGGATTTATCGTGTTATATTGGAACCGAGTACCCGTGAAATAAATAAATATTTTATTGCTATCTCATTCTCTCGCAGGCTAAATCCTTTGTGTTTATCTCTTTTTACTTTCGCTCGTTTCTGTTTCATCGAATTTCAAATCACTACGGTGCTAAAGAAGTTTCACATCAAAAAAGAAAAAAAAAAGTTTATTTTTATTTTTATTTATAAGTACATGTTACATGATTAATTCATTTACTTGAGAAGATACATTAGGTCACCATACTTGTACAAGTATTACAGCTGCTTGTATCAAGTATTAGAAGAAGTAATATCATTCGACTACCATAATCCGGGCGAGTGCCTAGTGTAGTAGTCGAAAAATCTGAAGAAAAACGTATACAAAAGTTATTTTATGAAAAAAAAAATACATAGTAAAAAAATTAGAATGAGAAAAATTAGAAACGCGACAGAAGTGAAACTAGAAAGTCGCTAGATTACGCTTTCTTTTGCCTGTTTATTTTAAAGTGGTTTGAAGATTGGATAATGATTTATAAAAATAAAAATATTAATATTTTTTGGATTTCGTAGGATTCGCACCACCGTCTGCTGGATTTCTCTGGCCGCTGAGACTTGCGACGCACTATACCGCTGCGCTATGGGACGCGCGTGGCGTGGCGCGAGTTTACCCCATTATATTCCGACGACCCGTAAAAAAACAAAGCGGCCAATGGGCGCAGACATATCGTCGTTTCGTTTTATATCTCAACCAATAGGAGCCTTGAGCGCAGTTTGATGCTTCGCAGGTGCCGTAGTACGTCATTTCCGTTTCATCCGAATTTAAAATCACTCTAACGGGGCCAAAGAAGTATCACTTCAAAACATAATAATGATTGGATTCTTATATTAAGGTTTGGAATGTAGGTAGTAATATGTACGATAATTGAGAAAATACAAATTTTATACGCCATTTAAATCATTTAAATTTACCCATGAGCCGAATGAGTTCTGTCTAGTCATTAGATTTACTCACTTAAAGTAAATTACGTGCGGTTTCAACAACTGTTGAATAACTTTAATACATTATGTTATTTCATAATTATCTAATTACGTAATGCCTGCCTGCCCACTATACATATGTAGTAATCCACCCTTAATATATGTGTTCCAAATGAAGCGGGCGTGGGAGAGATACCGTCTCGTTTTACTAACTTCTGTCGTCGGTACTTATTAGTGTTATGTCTTCCAAGCCCGCAACTCTAATAGTGCGACGGTTTCCTATTGATAAACAGGCATCCAAAATAAAATTAAAATAAGAAGAAACGGATAAAAAAATCTTTTTTGACTTTTTGAATCATGAATTTATAACATATGGTTGTTAAAAATAGGTTTTATTTTGTTTTGTTAAAAATTATTTGCAAGGGGACATGGCTGTAATGAGGGGAGTTTAATCTTTTCGTAAGTTACCATAACTTATTACTCTCATTTAACACTAGAGCGATCACTCGAAATAAATAAAATTATCTCGATTGCTCGCGATTTCTCAGCAGATCATATTTTAAATTTTTCGCCAACATATAAAAAATACCTTCGAATTTTAACATGGAAACATAAAAACTTTTTATAGCTAATGAATTAACTTGTATTTCACCGTTTATCTCACATTTATAGGATTTATAAAAAATACAACAGAAAAATCGTTTAAAAAAGGGGGCAGGATTCGCGCGGTTAATAAAAAAGTTTTTAACCGCGCGAATCCTGCTTGTTGTTACTTTGAAACTGCCGTGAGTGGTACTTATTCGAGTCAACATAAAATATTTTCAATTTCTGAATGTTGTCTGTGGTAAAATTGATAATGAAAGGCAATCTATGGAAAAAGAACTTAATTTTAACCGTTAACAGCTGATCAAAAATTCGACGTGAAAAAAATATTTTAAAAATTTATTATCATTATATTTACATCGTTCTCAAATAGTCTAAAAAGTTCGGATGTGCGACATCTATGGTCATAATAGATAGCATTTCAATAGTTTCGTTTAATAATTACAATAAATGTTTTACGAATGGTAGGAAAATGTAGTCCAATTTTGACCGCTACCAAATAAAAGAAAAATAAAAGTGGTTCATTTTTCGATCACATCCAGTGGAATAGATGTCGCAAATAATATTATTATTTTTTCCAGGAAGGTAGTCCATGAGTACTATTCTCTTTTTTCCTACGCAATACTGAGGTTGATGGGTTAATGGGGGTTTATGGGGTTGAACCCCCTAACCCTCCCCTTAAAAGCCCATGCCAGCGTTGCTCGAGCAAATCATCAAGTCATAGTAATGCGTGCTTTCTAGCAGCAAGAGCAGCGTATGGTCTGCTTTGCCATTGTCCTTGAAAAACACGCCTAATTGCACCGGATCAGTGTTTGATATCTCATTATATCTCCTCGTTGTGTTGCGTTCTGGTTGCACCAGCACGAGCTCTGGTTCACCTTTGTCCTGGTGCCTCTGATCGTATCGCCACTAACATAATAATTATATGAAAAAAGCATATTATTTGTCCTCGCCCGCAGTTTGCACCGGCAATGTCAGTCGTAAACTAAATAAATATTTCAGGCAAACTTACCAAAGCATAATGTTATTATTAAATCAATATTACCTATTTTAAATATTTATTTGCTTGTTGCAGGCGAGCAAATAGTCAAATTTTTGTCTCTCATCTTTGGGTTGAACAAATGCCCATATTGTTAGGGTTAAATAAAGGAACAAACATAGGCAAGTTCACAAATATGGACAACATGCAACATGAGTACAAAATGTCAATAAATATTTTCTTATGTTCCAATTTGTCTACAACAGTATTCTTGATTGTGCCCTTTCCTATTGGTTGGCTATCATCAGAACAATCATCCAGTGCATACCAGTGGTTGATATCTACCTATATATATAAAAATCAAAATATGCTTGCTTGGGTGTATGTATATGAGTTATGAGCTGTCTGTGTATTGCATATTAAGCATAGGAAATGTTTGAATCTTTCAAAATACCTTCTTTAAACCTTCGCGAAAGGTTCTGGATTATTACAATATTATGACAATACACCCGAAAAGAACAATATTATAATATTGTGACAATACACCTGAATATTATGACAATAAGCCCGAAAAATGTATTAATCATTACAAAAACTCTTGCGAAACTGTCAAAAATGTCAAAAATTGAGAATGAAATTTTGCAAAACAATGGTTGTTAAATCGAAATTTAATTTTCGAAACTCTTCTCTTTAAATTAATGATTTTTTTTGAAGTACTCGCCAAATATTTTGAATCGAATCAAGAATTGTACATATTTTAAATAGGTACTTACGTTAGGTACCAAATTTGATTGATATACAAAAATAAATATTTGTAATATATGAAAAATGAAAATTTGAATAAAAAAATCGTAGTAGGTGGTACGCGAGCTGTATGAAAACTGAATGTACTGGGATTGAATATATATGGAACGCGGGGAGGGGAGTTGGCGGGACGAGGGAGCGGGATAGGGGAGAGGGAAGGCGGGGAAGGTGGAAGGGGAACACGGGAGGGGAAGGGTACGCACGGGAAAGGACATGCAGGGAGAAACAATTTATTTCTTTGAATATGGCATTGCCGATAACCAGCTAGTAGTCTTATAAAAAAACATCGATCAGGTGTTCGGAGTTCTCTTTATCTGATGTCGATCGAGGCTGCGAAGAAGCCTCAATGTCAAGGCTGAGCAGATACAAAGATGGTACATTATTATCATTGACTCTAAGAGAGCACGGGCCAGCCTTTTGGAGGAATTGGTTGGAGATGTAGGTGACCTTGCCCCGAGGCAAACACGTGCACTGCCAAACCCAGTTAGTTTCACTTCGGCTGGTTGCCTCATCTGGGAACGTCTGCAAAATTGATATGTGGATGGTCGAAAGAAATAATATGCTTTTGATTCTACTCTATTCAAACCAGCTTGACGTCATTAAAAATGAACTCATATTGAAATTAATACCTACTGTGGTAAAAATAATATTCGGCGTCTAGGGTGACTAGGAGTTTGAGTCTCTTTGCATTATTGAAGTAAAACTTATTTACGCACGCTTGACTTGGGAAGTAAGCTGACGAATGCGTGACGAGAGCGTTACGAAAAGTGAGGCGAACGGTAGTTGATAGGGAGATATAAGTTAGTGAAGATAGAAAGAGAGAGAGTTACGTTTCATACATTACTGTAGGGGTAAGAGGGAGATGTGCGAGCACACATTTTCTTTCTCCATTTCTCTCATAGCCAGTTACGTTACGTATATCTAAGACACAGTGCAGGCTATTGTCTGTATCACACTGTAGGAGCAAGAGAGAGAGCAGTGCGCGCGCACATTTTCTTTCTCTCTTCCTATCATATAGATGGAGCTAAAGAAGTTTCACTTCAGTCGTTTTTGTGTCAAATTAAATTCATACGATTTTTAATATTTTTCCAAACTTTTTTCATTATTTATTTAAAGTTTTGTTGCTGTAATTTCATAATATTTGTACTTCTAATTTATAATACCGTTATTGTTACTATCATCTGGTGAAACATGTTTTACAAAAAAATATGTTAATAATTTACAAAAAAAATTCCAAATTTTTTTCGAACGCAAATTCAAGACAATCAAAGAATGATTGATTCTGGCTTTAAATTTTGTGTAAAAATTGTTTTTTAGATAAATATGTTAATGCTCATGTTAATCTGTGCGAAATAGTGAGAGTGCAGACAACTTCTCCAGTTAATGTTTTTTTTTTATATTACTTTGTAATTACTCTCTGTATCTGTGTTTTCTCGATGGTTTCTCGACAGAGGACGAGAGTTGATGGAGGGTAAATTTAAATAACCTATTTTGAGTAGTGGATTAATTATTGTTATTATTTTGATTTATCGGATTATCGTTTTAAGTCCCGTATATAAACAAGTTAAAAATATCCACGTGGTTATGTTATAGATACGTGTATGGGGTGTTAATTGTCGCTTCAGCAGCAATCAATTGATTAACTTTGTGGTAATGTTTCAGGTGGTGACGTTGGCCCTCTACACGTACTTCATCGCGGCTCTGATGGGCCGCCAGATGGTGCCCAATCAGGGGACTTCCGGAAAATACGAAGATCCTGACATCTACTTCCCCCTTTTCACAGCCCTACAGGTACTAATTTTTACAGAATATGCAATATTGAATAATCAATCTCTACATATTATAAATTAAAGTCTGTCTGTCTGTTCGCGATAAATTTTAAAACTACTGAACGGATTTTCATGCGGTTTTCACCAATAGAAAGAGTGTTTCATAAGGAATTAATTTGTCAAGGATTTATGTAAATTGGTTGAAACATAACGATATTTGTTAGAAGTGTCGGAAAAAGTCAAGCCGCCTGAACCTGAAACTAGTCCCGATACGATCGAGGGAGTTATATCGTGTGGTAGCCCTCTATCCCTCATCCATGAAGAAGGTTCCCGTTTTTACCTAAAGGGCATGCTTTTGAAACTATAAGGGTTGGAAGTTTCGCCCTCTAGAAATTTTTAGAACAGTCCAGAACATTCGAGAGTATTCAAAAACATTCCACAACATTTAGGAACATCTGGAAACATTCCAGAACACTCTCAAATGTTGTGAAATGTTTTCTCGAATATTGTGGACCATTCGGAGCCTTTTTTGTATGGGTGGGGCTACCCCATTGTAGGGATATATAAAGCAAGATCCGTCGTGGGTTCGAACGTCAGTTCAATCTCATAACAGCTGTGAACCCCGAGCGAAGCCGGGTACCCCAGCTAGTTACTATAAAAATGCACTGTAAAATGAGGCGACTTTAATTAATTTTCAATTTAGAAACTAATATTTTTTAATGAAAACATTTGTGACACAAAATTTTATGTTGTGTTTATTGCACATGATTTAGGAAGTAAAAAAACACGGTAACCTTTCAGGGTGGGTGACTTTGATATATCGTGATTTTATAAGCACATATTTCTTCTTCTGTTTTCTTATTACAATGATAGGCCATTCCTTAAAAAATTAAAAATTAAGAAATGCCCGTTTGAATATTCAAGTAGGTATTAAGAATTTCATTTAAGTGGCATTAAAAATATACGAAAAGTTTCTAAATTTTCAACAGTGTTCTGTGATAAGTCGTGGATCGGGGCGTGAAGACAGATAAATCAAAATTTTTAATTTATTTTAGGTTTTTTTACCAAATTGGATGATTTTAAAAGAAATCCGTTTTTTCGTATCTGTTCACACCCCAACCCACGAATTGTTAATTAATTGACAAAATAATATTTTCTCCTAGGTCTTACATTCATGAATTGTGGTAGGTCAAGGTAGGTCACATGTTTATTACTTCTTCTTCTTCTTATTCGTCACCGTGATCAATTTTTGGCGTCCAACCTATTTTTAAGGCCCGGTAGTAAGCGTTTAAAAAGAAGAAGTGGAGATTTGTAAATATGAATGTTAGAGGGTGCGTGCTAATATTAAAAACGATAAGAATTAAGCGAAAATTGTGAAAATAAAATAATTTAATAAAACACAAAAATCTCTGGACAAATGCTATTGTTGCATTTAAAGATACACTTATGATATTTTCATTCCCATAACATGATTTTTTTCACCCCTTGACACGCTCATCCACCATCACCCCTTATACCCCCCTTTCCTTCACAAAACTTCCTCTCTTTTCTTTCCTTAAAAAGACTTTTCCCTGGAAAAGAAGAGGGTATTTTTAAAGAAAGGTAGGAGAGGAATTTCTGAGAAGTTTTGAAGTTCTTCATATTCCCTAATACGAACAGGCTCTGAGGGAAATCATTTTTACCCACGAGCCTCCTCTGTTTGAGGTTAATGCAAAAATATATATTGGTTTATAATAGTCACTATGATGCTGTGATAAAATCAAATCTCTTTGGTCTCATCTACCTGAAGGCCATCGTATGATAAAATATATACATGTTTTAAAGCCTACAGGTCGATGTCATGAGCATACATATTATTTAACCTACTTAAAAATTCGCACACAAACAACATAACTACGCGTAATATAAAATAGATCCACGATCACGCGATTATTTTGGCGGTCGGATAGTGCGAGACAAACCTGTCTTATTAACGCACAGCTCAAATCTGCGAGTTTTTATTATCGAGCTAAGTTCGTAGCTGTTTTATTTCTGAGAATTTATTTTAATCTAAAGCCTATTGAACTTATTTAAATTGTTATTTAAATTTATTTAAGTTTATGCTACGGTAAAGTGGGATTCGTGCGTATTGAAATCTAGGTAGGTACTTTAGTGTGTTGCCTTGGTAAAGATTTGCTTTGGAGCCTGGCGCCCGTTTGTTTCGCGGATGCAAATGATGCAGAGTTATGCCTGTCTGGTGAAAGTTAACATTTAACTAGAATTCCAATGTAACTGAGTTAGCAGTCAATTATGTAGGTGCTCATAACACGTCATGTAGGTAATGAGTTCTTCGAATGTAATGCAAGTCATATTATACTATTGCGGAATAAGAACCCGAGAATAACAGTTATAATACTATAGGTAATCTTTTCGAAGTATTATATGTACATAAATGAAACTTTACATAATACAGTACAAGATGGATGATTGCTGAGTATTTATTATTGTTATGTGTTTCCAGTTCTGCTTCTACGTGGGATGGCTGAAGGTAGCCGAGGTGCTCATCAATCCGTTTGGCGAAGACGATGATGATATCGAACTCAACTGGCTGATTGATAGGCATATCAAGGTGAGTCATAATGCATTGTTTTACAATGCAATGGTGGGCTTTCACATGGGATAATGCATCACCTAGAACCTAGAAACTATTTGAATTATATAACATTTTGCTAACGATTCGAAGAGCTATGGCAATGTTGGCATTGGCATTATAAATTCTTAAGTGGGTACCCACTGGCACCTTTCCAATTTTCTCCTGGGTTCTAATGCAGCTGGTAGTAATAATTATTGGAATGGTTCAAAACACGAGAACCTCGGAAGTACGGAAAGCACCAAAACCTTCAAATTTCTCCTGCGAAAAGGTTACTAGAGATGTAAACATTTTTGGGAACTATCAACTGTAAATGATTTTTCGATTATCCCTACTTCAAAAAGCGTCATTTCAATACCCATTCACACTTCTCCTATTCACTGCATCCCAAAGGCTTTGATAGAGAAAATATCTCGTAATCATCAATCGGTTATTTTGGCAACATGGAATTGAAAACGGACATCCCGATTAGCGCCAACTTTGATGAGATCCAAGTTTCAAAATCGTTTATCTTGCCCCGACAATCCGAACAATTTGACACATTTTTATGGAACTTTTCAAAATTCGGTTTTTATGTAATTATGCATTTTCCATGACCTATTCGGGTTTTTTTTAACAATTAACAATTTTAAAAATTAAAATTTTCAAATGATTAAAATATATACATACCATTTCATACCTTTTGTATTAGCGACATGTTACATATATTTCATATCTTTTGTATTAACGACGTGTCATATATATTTTGTGAATTTTTTTACTTTTCATTTATACTTTTGTGTTTTCATATTTATTTTATGTATTCCGATTTCATGAACACCTAATATTTTTTTAATAATAATAACTAGCGAGCCCCCGGCATGCGTTGCGACGCCACATAATAAATATTTTTTTCTCCCTGCGTGTCCTTTCCCATTCCTCCCCGTTCCCTTTCCGGCTCTGCTTCCCTTCCCGCATTCCCCCTATACTTTCCCCGCCTTGCCCCCTCTCCTCCTCCACCCCTCTTGGATTCCCCTTACCGTCTCACCGCACCAAGTTTCGCCGCAATCGGATGAATAATGTAGGAAATAATTCCAGAGCTCAATATAAAGTTTCATTTGCTGATGATACGGCATTGGTCTTATCACATAAAGTTCTAAAAACTGAATTAACTCATGCAAATTGACTTCAACTTTGTAAATGGTCACATGATACAGGACTATTAATAAATGCTAAAAAAAACAAAGTAATGCATGTAAGATCGCCTAATGCCAAATTTCATAATTCTAATATTATTTCTCATAAAAATATGCATCCATACAAATATTCCAACTAATTGTAAATGTGAAAGCTTAGAATTAGTTACGGAATATGTGTATCTTGGTGTTACAGTAGATTATTTTTTTAAATGGGGCAAACATATTTAAAAAACCTGTAAAATACTCAGATCAACTGCTGGCAGAATGTACACATTAATTTTTTTCCTATCAATTGAAAGACTTAAAATAATTTATATGTCACTGGCAGAATCTATTATAAGATATGGATTAACAACATAAGGAAATACTACTATAACCAATCTGAAACAAATCTAAGTTATTCAAAACGAAATTGTAAAATTATTAGTCGTCCCTAATATTTTCAAACACTGACATAATACACCTTTGCTGTTTCAGAGTGCCAAAATTTTACCTGTTAAGGCTATTATAATTCATCGTATATTTATCCGGCAGCATAAAGAAAAATTAGAACATAAATACAGCACTAGATTCACGCGCAACGACGGGTTAATAGTTCCGAAATTTAATAATAAGTACGGACAGAGAACGTTTGAATTCAACATACTTAAGATATTTAATTTATTATCTCACACTATAAAGCAATGGCCACTTGCATAGACTTCATAACGACTTGGAAAAAATCGTGTGGATAGATTTTTTTACTAAGATAACGAAAATGTTAGTAAATTTTTTTAGAAATGTACAGTTTTATTTTTTATTTTTAAATAAATAAATCCATTATTTGGGATCGTGACGTCACTACATGAAAATGCTATTAATTTTATAAAATTCCACACTGATTTTAATTTTTTTTATATGGCATCACTTTGATTTCAGGCGAATTTTTGAATTTGACATTTAATGTTCACTAGATTTATTGTTTGTTCTCTACGAACGTATCATTTGACAGATGTCATGAAGAGAACCCCGTACATTTTACGTTGATCGTACGTGTTTTTGATAATGGTGCGGATTTTAACAAAATCAAATTTTATAATATTCTTATTATTATTATAATTTACAAGTACAAGTATATGACATTTGATTTAGTAATATAGACGTTGAACATTATAATGATTTATGATCAATAAGATGGATCAAGGAAAAAAATATTTATGAGATTTTATATTTTTGGTATGCCTCGTTATTCTGCTTTGTTATTTGTGTGGAAAACGTTCTTTTTTTAAAAAACGATTTTCGGCTATGTAATTATCGTTTTTTCGCACCTATAAAATTATGACCCGTCTTTCCGGTTTATAAAAAATGGTCTGATTTTTCGGATTGAAATTTTCAAAAAATCGCCAGGTTTTCAAAAATACGATTAAAAAAAAAAATACAGAATGTCTTAGAAAATTTGCCTACACCGGAAAAAAAAATTAAAAAATGTGATGCAAGTGGCCTATTCTGTGAATAAGGTTAAATATATGTTGAAAAATTGACTATCGGAAAAAAAATATTTATATTGATTTGTATGAAAAAATGTATGAAAAATATGTACATGTAACTCAACTATAAGCACGTTGATAAGCCAATTCAATTGGCTTAGTAGGACTTGTTTGTTGATATTAATATATTAACTATACTTTCAATAAAATAAAAAAAAATAAAAATCGTAATCAGATGAATGGTTTAAGAGCGCATAAGAGACAAACAAAGAAACACTCATTTTTATTACTAACTAACTAACCATCAGGCTGTTTCTCCGCAGGGGTAGGCAGAGAGGACGGACCATCAAACAACTCGATCTTGGCACACACTCCTTGCCTCGTTCACATTCAAACATCGTCTTATTCCAGGGTGTGGGGAGAAAAGTGTTGTCCCATATAATTACACATTTTTATGCAATAAATTTTAAGTAAACGAAACATAGAAAAGAAAATAATAAGTAAAACCACTAAATAATCAACTATGCATGGCGTGGTCTTGAGTGAGCTCAGGCCCAGTGCTCACTCAGGAGTGGCGCTTGGTGCTGGAAGACTGCGGTCACCACCAGTGGCTGCTGCTGCCCTGAGAATGTGATGGTTCACTGACAATCCGTACCTACTTATGACAAAAAAATTATTAATTAAGAATTTTTAATTTATTTTTAAACAAACTGTTATTTCTTCTAATATATTCAACACTGGTTGCAGTCATTTTGGTAATAAAATTATACATTAACAAATTATGTTATTAGTATTTAACGTAATCACTATAAAAAAAAAAAACAAAACAATGACAATTACACATCACGGGACGCAAGCTAGACTGATCTACATAATATGATCTTCGCCGAAATTCGTGTCACCTCGGGTCATGGTTGATGGTCAATCGGTAAACTTCGGCAAGACTCGGATTATATTGGTTGCAGGTGGCACACCGATTAGGTCTAAAATTTGGTACAAATAGCGAAATCGACGCCCATCTGATGTTTTAAATATCTCATACAAAAATGTGATTTGGTCCGCTTGCGAAGCGAATGCACACCAATACGGCCGATACGAGGGCGCTCGGCGGCCGCGCTATTGGAGATTAAAAGCGTTCTCCCTGATAATATTTGTAGCATTAGATTGGTAACTAATATTTTTAAATGATTAAATTAGAGATTTTATAGTCTTCAGTAAGTAAATATAGCCATTATAATTTGCCAGTGCTGCACACGAACACACTGTGCGACCAGCCGCCCTTGCAAGCCACCGTGTTGTCAGTGGCCCGGTGTCTCATCTGGCCGGCGAACCCATTCAGGCCTAGTTTCGTAAGCATTGTAGATGCGCTTATTTATATGCGATTATAGTATTCAATTTTTTTTCCAATTACATATCTCCCGACAGACATCGTCTAGTGAGGTGGGTAGTAACTTTCTTAAATTATATTATTTTATCTAATAACCTGGGTTGCTGGCAATTCAAGTTTTTATTTTTAAAATTGAAAACCCAGCCTTTTCGGTTTAACGAATATTCGGATTACTGGAGTTTTTAAGAAGCGGCTAGAATCCAACATTTGAGAGATTGATATTTTCCTGAACCTTTTAACAAAGATGCTAGAAAATCGAACATTTTATTCTTTATTTCTTTCAAATCGGAAGCTGTGGTTTTATCAACGTTATATTACTTTGTTGATTTCGTAAAACTCTCTCCACTTTCATGTCTATAAAATTAAACTTTTTTCTGCAATGGTTAACATCTTGTATTTTCCAGCCACCCATCCCGTCCCTGTCACCCTATGGTACGGATTACTGGAAGTTTGGTTTATAGCGGATTCGAATACAGAAACTATACTGGACTGAACATTTTAATATTTCCTCTTCTTCTTGAGTCTTTGCCTCATAACTGAGGATCGTTTTTCATGCTCATTTCATGCCCTGACAAATCAATTTTTTTTCCCCATTACAGGCTGCATACATGATTGTAGACGAGATGCACGAGGAGCACCCCGAGCTGCTGCGTGACCAGTACTGGGAGGACGTGGTGCCGCGTGACCTGCCCTACACCGTGGCGGCGGAGCACTATCGGCGCGCGGAGCCCCCCGGGTCGGCCGACCACTACAAGGTGACCGAGGCGGATGCTCTCTACGCCAACCTGAACCCCGAGCCGCGCAAGAGTCACGCAGACGACACTTACGCGGATTACGTGAGTGCACGCTGAATTCCGTCATTATTTGACCTCAAGAAAATCTAACTAAACCTAACCTAACATAATCTAACCCATCTAAAGTCTACACACTCATTGGTCTAAAGAGACAAATATCATCAGTAAGTATAGCCATTTATTTTTGAGAGTCAAATTTCTATACGAAAACCCTGTTTTTAGAAGTCGGCTAAAACTAGATACTGCACTGAATACACTTATATAATTATGGATATCTGGCTTTATAATCATCATATTTATTGATTAAAAATACATTTTCATAATAAAATTAAAACACTGTCTGGTTTAATGGCCTTGTATTACCTTGAAATATATAAAAACAACACACAATCCTGACTTTAACCATTTCTCTGAATAAAATGTAGAGTTGAATGGTGAAAGAACAGTAAATGCAAGTTTTTTATCTGATCATTTAAAAGTCAGGAATGTTACTACTCAATGTGTTATAAAGCACCATGTTTATCATTCTTTAGGATGTTCACTTGTGTTGTGAACTAAGATCACATATACAGTTTATTTAAATCTAGCAATTGCCACACTGACCAAAAAGACCATTGACCTAACCAAACCTAATCTTAACCCGATAGTTACGCGGATGACACTTACGCAGATTACGAAATACTGAATTCTTTTATCATTTTCTTGAAATGGTCAGGAATCCGTCTTCTTTAAAAAAACCTAACCTAATGGGTCGAGTTTACTAGCTACTATCTGGGAAATTCACTATCTGTTAGTAAACTCTCTCAGTGTAACTGTATTACTTGCTAAGTAGCAGATTGTTGACTATCTACGAACAAAAGTTGAAAGGTCGTCAACTTTACTTACTACACGCTAACTCGTGAATGGTTTATTTGTGTTTTCAATATGGCTGCCAATAAACAGCTGATTTCGACTGTCAAACATCTGACAGAATTAGTTATTCTTGCTACTGGCGCTAGCAGCTACCTCAGTTTTCTACGCTGCTGAGCGAGTGGACAGTTTTGTGTGTCATCATAACAATCTCACTCGCCGATTCACCCGCTTTTAAACTTAGTAGATACTAGCTTGTAAACCAGCTGAATGTAATTGAGGCTTAACACGAAATCTTATTCGTGCTAGGTTAGGTTCAAACTGCTCTTGCCTTTATGCCTCTTATGACCTTTTGCATACCCTTAACGATATCCCTGTTCAGCATATACGCACATACCCACATCATCAGCGCAAAAGCTCTCAAAGAGAATTGGCTGCCTCCAGACAATATCTCTGCTCTTGGCGGTCTCATCAGTGAATGGCACATTTGCGTACACTAAATGCCATGTATGCGATCAGTGATCAAGGGCGCACATATGCATAGGTGTTATATTATATTTTTACTAATAATGTGTCAAAGGTTTAAACAATTTTGGATGTTAGGATCCATTCTTCCAACAGCGAGATGGAAGCGGAAAAAGACGATAATGTAATAGAGAAAAGAATAATAAACAGGACGAAAAAGACAGAATAAAATGTTCCACTAATCATATTCAAAAATGGAAAAACATGGACACCCCAAAATGACAAATAACAAATTTCTGCTGTGATTTTCTATTGACACAAACATGGTAATTTAATGCTTTTTCAGGAAAGCATGGACGGGAAGCAACTCAACAAGTTTCAAGTATGATTTCACATAAATACCTGTAATCGTTTTTCTAGGAAAGGGTGGACACTTTAAAACTACAATTCAAAAAGTAATTACCATGATTACACAATTAAACCCATGTATTTGTTATTCCAGGAAAGTGTGGATACCCCGCTAGTGGAGCGCCGCAAGAACTGGTTCCAGCGCCAGATCTCACGCATGGGGTCAGTACGCTCCTCCTCCACGGCCTACTCCTCGGGCGGGCTATTTGCACGCAACCGCCACAACTCCGTGGTGTACGCCAACCCCGAGGTAGGGGTGGTGTCCTCGCCCAATGGCACTCACCCACCGCCTCTGCAGCACAAGATGTCCCTGTACGACAGGTTTGTGGGGCGCAAGTCAGTCAGGAGCCAGCACTCCAAACGACTAGGTATGTACATTAGAACTACATACTCTATTTTGTGGGCCTTCTGGCACCCAGTGTGAACGAAAGCCTCTCTCACGTGTCTTCAATTTGGCTGTGATTTCTTATTTATTTTCTTTTAAAAAGAAAGACAAACATTCCCACGTTACGAATAACCTGAAAATATTTGAAAATCTTCTACTACCTAGGTGGACCCAAACACGATGTCAACTCAGCCAGTGACCGGTCATATACGTTTAACCATTATAGATTGTCGACATAATAGTATTCACACAATAGGTTCCAGAGTTCCTTGTAATCTATGTGATTGATGTGAGTTCATTTCCGCAGAGTTGTTTCAGTCTAAAACCTGCGGCATAAATATTGCCTTAACCCGTCTGCTTGTTTAGGAATAAATACACCCCAAAACACGTAATCGCGTTATACTTTCATAAGACCAAAAACGTCCCGAGAGACCTTACATTTTAAAAGCTATATATCTCTCTTGCTCTCATGCAAACATATATTTTTTTTTCTATCAGAAAGAGAACCAAATAATGCTTCTTATTGTATTTGAAATATGAAATCTATCTTGCATACATATTTTACAATCTCGATCCAAAGTGACGGTTTCTGATTTTTTGCGCGAAACTGAGGCTTCCAGATTGTGAGGTGCGAATATATTGAACCAAGCAGACCGGTTAATGATAGCCAATCTCTGATGCAAGAGGATACCAAAAGATGAACACAAAATAATAAATATGTGACTTCAAGATTGTTAATTTATGTTTTCAATTTTATTTTAGGAAATCAAAAGATGAATGGGTCAGCAGTTCCCACGACGGTGAAGAATCGTCCTCGCATCCCAACACCAGACCGAGAACAGCAACGCCAGTCGCCAATAGGCAGCAGCAACTCTCCTATCGGAGTAGCTCTTATGGCGCACCACTCCTACCAGAGCGAGGTGCCGGTGCTGGGAGCACTCGTTCTATCTCCAATACAAGAATTGGACAGCGGCTCGGTTAACAATACCCTGCACGCCAACCAGCCAGGAACCACGGCTCTCGCCCAAGCGGTTCTGTCTCCGGGTCTAGGAGCAGTGATGACGACCCCGGTGAACACTCCAATGACCTTCACCCCGGTCACTGTGTCCCAGATTGTCACCCCTCCGAGGACTGCGTCGCCTAGGCCGGCTATCCCCGCCCCCACCGACGCCATACGCTCCAGCACTCCGTCCCTCCCGGACATGTCCACACACGGCTCTGAACATTCTATAGACACCAAGTCCATCAAATCAGACACCAGCCACAGCAACAAGCAAAGCTCCTCAGGCAAGTGGGGCGAAGTGTACGTTTGAAATTGCCTAGTGGCAATTATCTCCAGCCTGATTGCCAGGGTAGAAAGTGTTGTATAGTAAATGACAAAGTGTGTGAAACCCTACTATGTAGGCGATAGCTTTTAAATAACTATTGTTATGGTTGATATTATTTAGCTGAAGTGAGATTAGAATGTTTATGACAATACGACTACGAGTGAAAAAAACTGATTTTTAATTGTTTTGCATAAATGCACTATAAAAAATCGGCACCGTGTTAGAAAATCCCACATATTTAGCTCAATTTATTTCAGGAAAATTTGTTTTTCATTCTAATCATACCCTCTTGTGTTAGCAAATAAACTTCATAAATGGTTTTTAAATCTTGGGTTGCTAGTTAAATAATTGTGGAATCCATACAAGGGGAGATCTGTTAACTTTTCTTAGCAAACTTTTGCAATTGATGTTGTTGATATCTAATTTTAAGTAGATATCTGAACATTAATTTCTTAACATTATGTTTTTTATTGATAAATAATAATTACATAGTACAGTTTAGTGTAGTTAAAAATGAGTGTAAATGAATCTCAGTTAAACAAATATTCCTAGCAACTATCGTAGCAATAGAATGAAGCATGTGATAGAGCAAGTGGTTGTACTAAAGTGTGAATGATGGATGCAGTGAAGTGCTGATAATGTAATGGACTCTTTACTCGGATACTCTGTGTCACCTAAGCATATTTATTTTATATATTTTCTGTGATTGAAGAAGAGAAGTATATTACCGAAGGATGCCACCGCCCCATACCGTTTCTTAGATATTAAATGAAAAATATTTTGTATACTTATGGTGCATTTTATACTTAAACTAAGGAATTTCAATGAAGCTGTGACCAAACTATTACTGTATATATTTATGTTAATGTCGCCATCATGTTGATTCCTTTGAACCAAATTGCAACTGGGAAATACAAGTGATTGTATGTGTCATAAATGTAGAACTTAAGTATCTCAAACATATATGTTTTGTGGGATTCTTTGTGCAGAATGTTTTGTGGGATTCTTTGTGCAGATTATTTTGTAAGGAGGTACATAAATAATGAAGTTAAGTGTCTCAAGCAGATATTATGTTTTGTGAGTTTCTTTGTGCAGATTATTTTGTAAAGAGGCACAAAAATTGTAAATAAACTAAATATTATAAATCTATTCAAAATAGAGCTCATTGTGAATTTTTTCGATGTGTTGAAATTATTAACAATAAAAATTATTTTTTAAATTATTTTTATGATTCCAATGAATAAAATCTCTAATAGAACACTTAACGTAGCTGGCAGCCTTGTGCATACTCTAATAGGTAAAGTTAATAGATTGGTGGATTTCACCTCAATATCATCATTAATTAATGACATTCAGTGTTTTTGTACTGTGGGTTTTGCAGTAATGCATATTGACTCTTTGGGATAACTTCTGTTGTGGTAACTTCATGCGATCATGGGATTTATAGTAAGCTACTTTGAGTTCATTATTGCATGACGTTAACCTAACAGATTGTTAACCTTGTTGTTTTATTTTACAGTAGCTGCACTCAGGAGGCCCTGAGGAAAATAATTACCGTCAGGGCCTATGTCATCTTTGGGGATGCTGTATGTAGGGTCTTTTTAGGGAAAGGAAGGAGTGGAAGTTCTGGGAAAGAAAAATATATGAGGGGTGGGTAAGAATGTGGGGTTCAGTGTGTCTAGGACAAACCTCACTCCAAGAACCCGGGCACCCCTTCCAAGTCACTAAACTTAGTTAAATCACTTGGGGTGACCAATGGCAGAGGTGTCGGTTATCCAATAAATGGTTCCCGGGCCACAGCACCCATTCCCACCTCCCAAATTGTTATTCCAAAGAGTCAATATAGCAAACAACTTACCGCTGCGGAACCATTTTCGAGTTGTAATGACATCAAATTATACTTGGGTTAGTAAATTTTGTCAAAGAAAGACAATTATTTGGCAAAATTTTATTTTCATTTATAATAGAAATACAGTTTACATTCCTAACATACATTTTTTTCATCGTTCATGTGAAACCTTTCAATCTCTCAAAAGTGCTGAAAATACAAATGACTACACAGCTTCGCTGCTTAGATACACACATAATATTCACTATTATAGAATAAGTTTTAGAAATGTATGTGCAGAATTATCCCTAATGGGCTACCTAATGGAACGGAGCGTTGTCGCATCGTTACATCAATTCAGCGGATGTTTCCTTCTTACACGTGTAATACTCTGCAGTTCCAGGGCTTGCGGAACTTGATGCTAAAAGCCTAATCGTTACTCAGTCAAACTGATCGCTTACACCTCTTGATGTCCACATTGAAGTTAGGGAATTATGCCAACACTAGGTAATTTCTGATCAGTGTAAGATAAAACTAATTGCACTTAGCAGACATCCCCAGGCAACAACACCTTGTTCATTTCGAATAAAAGTAGTATTTTTACTAAACACCCACGCTCATAAAGTTAGCATAATAAATTTAATACATCAATATAAGTTGTAAAATTAGTGTACAATCATAAAATGTTTTATTTTTACACGCTAGTCACTAATCATTGAAGTTTTCTAGAGCTAAGGAACATAAGTCATCATTACAGTGGTTCAATGGCATTCATATGACACCGAGTTAGAGTGAAAAGATAAAACGCAACACATTTTCTTTACAACATTAGTTATGTAGTAGTAATTTAATGATTTTAACCCATTCCCGTTATAAGAAATTTATTCAACAATTAGATCATTCTAAATTGAAGAATATTATAGAATAGTAAAATTTTTCTTTCTTCTTTAAATTTCTGGCATTGCAGATAGGTTGTTTTTAATTTGAGAGCGAACCTCAAACTATTTGACATAGTATTTACAACAATAATTTCATGAATGAGCTTAGCTTGAATTTATGAAAATATATTACTTTTTATTTAGATAGATATTATAAGCTCTCAGTGCTTCAAACAAGTTATACAAATTTTCATCAATACATTAGCAATATCATAGCAATCATAATAATTCAAAGTATATTATAGCGTAACTGTCATGAAACCGCTGATCTAGAGAATTGCTATTTCGCTAGGACAAGTGCAAAGGATCATTGAGACTAATACTGATTAAACATTACAATATGATTATTTAAAGCTAATATTTACAACCACATCTGTATGTGATTTAAAATGCAAAGTAAACAGAAATCATAGTACCAATCATTCATGGTTTTTGTTTTTATAACTGAGGTAGACGTTGTCAGCGAAGGTATTATTTACCGTTCCGCATATTCCAGGTTTACAACATTCAATTACTTATCTAATATCCATCTTAAGTGATGTAATTAAAATTCCACAAATACATCAACGTAAGTACTACTAGCCATTGAACAACACTTAGGGACTGCGGGGCTCCTTCAGTCAAAGGTTCCAGACTCCAGAGGGTGCGCTAACTAATATGTTCCTAACACGTATCGCTATTCCGCTACCTTCTACCAGGTGCCTTACCGGTAATAATTCAAGATGGCAAAATCACATTTCACTACTGTATTCTTTACAAGAAACACTACAATAGCTTTCATTCACATTTATATTCACTGGTAAAAATTACAAATTTATCCACATACACACAATGTTCCACTTTGTGACAAGCACATGCATCATCCGTCTTCCATCGTCTGTCTTGCCGTCTAAGAGACAATCTTTTATTAAAATAAATAATAGTGCTTACTTGCTACAAGTAAGTGGCTTCTGTAAAAGCCTTAGAAAAGAATATAGATCAACATTTTTTATAGACATAATTCAAAATACTAATACATAGTTAATAACTGCATTAAAAAAATAAATACATTATCACGCCCACAGGCAGAGTGTGATTTAATATTGGAGATTCTGTTGCACACTGTTGAGAAGTTCGGCGGACTTGTGCAGCATGGAAATCTCGGTGTCAGTCAGTGGCTGCTTCACAATGTGAGAGATACCCTTGGCTCCCAGCACACACGGCAGGGACAGGAACACTTCCTCGTTGATTCCGTGCTGGCCCTGGGGACATTAACAATATGCAATGATTCAAACAAGTCAGGATTAAGTGCTTTATTTAAAGTTGCACTGATCCCTTTCGGAAGTACCCATTGATTAATGTCCAATAGAGAGCTCAATTTCAGAAAAGCTTATCCATAATTTTTCATGTTTTTATGAGTTTCCTTCAACACCACTTGATCGATGGGTTGTTCATTGGGAACATCATTTCTTTATTCTACCCAAACATTACCCTTATCTTAACAGGTCAGATGGGTATGCTGTCCAGGGATCCTATCATGGTCGACCGATAAGGATTGATAGGATAACTTTCGGTAACTTCTCATCGTTCTCTAGGACAACTGCAGATCGCTAATACAAACAGTTGACGTTGAATATATTAAGAACACTCGGTCATTGTGAACTGCTACTTATTCGTTAGCGATCTGCAATCAGCTAGGGAACGATGAGAAGTTACCGAAAGTTATACGATCGACTGTGCTAGGGGTTTCTGGTTTTACCAGTATTACATGGAAGATGCTCCAAGGAACTGGAGTCATTGATCCCTTCACTCGGTCTTAAGTTCAACAGCTCGGCTGGAATGCCGGCCTCCGTGTTTGTATGTCTCCTCAAGACCCATTTTCACTCATTGTTCACCTCAAAAAAACTTTCCACACAGCATCTACAAAGATGAGGGAAATAATTTCCTTCAGGGCCTCCTCTGTGGAGTGATTGTAAAAAAAGAGACAGCTGAACCACACCTGCCGAGGTGTACGTGTAAAGAAAGAGTAGAAAAGGTTTGTTTTGACTGTGAACGAGACATTTGTTATCCAGGCATTGGATTTTAGTTTCAAGGTAACAAAATAAAAGTTTTTTTCCTAACCTGTACGAGGGTAGACACAGCGTGGATGCTTCCCACATTCCTGAGAACAGCCGAGCACAGGCTGGCCGTGCTGAGGCCTATGGCCCAGGAGGTGTAGCCCTTCAGGCGGATGACCTCGTAGGCGCTCTCCACCACCTGCTTGTGCAGCTCATGCCATTTCTCCGGGTCGTCGATCTGTCCCACCAGCGGGCTCAGGTCGCGCAGGCGGACGCCGGCAATGTTAACACCGGACCACACGGCAACTAAAATAATTTAACAATATTCTAACACCTTGTCTATTGGGCTACAAGTGGTAAATATACAATCAATATAAAATAAGCAATTAATGAATGTTGCAGATTACAGGTTGTTTTATACATATTATAAAATATTAAAACATTTCTGTTCGCATAATTTATGAGTTTTACCAAAGTTATTAAAATACAACAGATGTGCTATTGGCAATTTTTACTGGGTTGGGACTGTGTTTCCTGGCGCCGCCAATATTGTTTACCAAGACTACTGCAAACCTTAAAAAAAAAAACTAAATGAACGACTTCTTTCCGTATATTCAAACTATATTGTTAAACAACACAATAATAATAATACTACTGCACACCTTCAAAAAATCTACTAACGAGTGAATTCTTTCCGTATTCAAACTATTCCCGTTAGACAGTAGTCCGCCGAAGGTCGGGCGGCCATCATAGCATATCTCTTGTATTTCAATATCTTTGGGATTTACAGATAATTTACGCCTTCGATCATCGTCACCAGGAGTAATCAAAAATCTACTTATTGAATCTTTTAAATAAAATATACAATTATTAGTGCAATGATCGCCTTTACATGTTTAAAGTTTTACTATATATATACACGGTGTCCGGAAACTCGTAGTACAAGCGGGAAACTGGTAAATCTAAATCACATTCGGAGTCGATTTGTGATATAACTTTTTTGATTTGAGCTTTCGTTTTCGAGTAAATCGGGTCCGAAGTTGGAATTTTTTTGGTTAAATTTGAAAAAATTGTTCACTAGGGGGTTGATTTCAGCTGTGTAATGTCTTATAAAATGCATCGAAGGGTAAACCGGGCTCAAAAGTTTTTTTAACCCTTTAGTTGCGGAAAAAATGGAAAATAAAAAATAAAAAAAATATTAAAATCCAAATGCTTGGATCGAAAAAAAAAAGTTTTTTGGGTTCTCTACGTGATGTAGATTCACCAGTTTCCCGCTTGTACTACGAGATTCCGGACACGTTACTTATATACATATATATGTATATTTTGTTTACATTATCTTCACACAGGAGGCCTAGGCACTATGTTATCTTTGGGGATGCTGTGTGGAGGATCTTTTTCGGGAAAGGAAGGAGAGGAAGTCTGGGAAGGAAAAAGCATGAGGGGTGGGTAGGAATCTGGGGATCAATGTGTTCAGGAGTGACGATCGTATCATCCTTCCCACTGCGGTGTAAGGCAATGGGTCAAGAGAGTCCGGTTGGAGAGGTCAAAAAGTCTCCCTCAACCTGTCTCTCCCAATCCAGCCTGAGAACGCAGTAGGTGGGCAAAAGCCCAGACCTAGACAAATATTAAGTAAGTGATCTGGCAAAAACACTAGTGGCGCAATTATTTGTTTCCAAATTTATAAGCACAGATATCATTGGCAAAATAATATATAAATCGATTTTTATTCATACATAATTTAATCTTTCATTAAAAATGGCAAAAGCAATTCATAAATTTATGAAAAATAGTAGGTACTATAGGTATAATCTAAATCTAAATATGTGTACATATGTGTAATCGCATAATAACATAATCTAAATATGTGTATGTGTAATCGCATAGTAACATAATCTAAATATGTGTATGTGTTATCGCATAAAATAACACAAAAATTAAATTATTATATTTTAATAATAAAATGCCAGAACACAAACATTAAAAATATGAATCCGCCGTTGCAAAACTTTTGAAAACCTCCATTTGATTTTCAGAAAATGAAGAATAAAATTCTACAGAGAGGAATGATCGCCTTTTTTTTTTTTTTAATCGTTAACTAAGCCCTAAGGAAAAAGATTTTCCTCAGGCATGTCAACGTTGGAGATGCGGTATGGAGAAATGAAAATATAATATAATTAATAAATGAATACATTATTCAACGCACACATGAAACGAGGCAATAAAAGGAAGATTTTTTTTATGTCATGAAGTTTTTCGCTATAACTGAAATAAGTAGAATGACAATATGGCAGTATGCGAACGATGAAATGAAATAACTAAATAATTGCATATTTTACCACTGCTGTCTCCGTGCTCGCCAATGATGAACCCGTGGCAGGAGGAGGGAGCCACTCCGAGCTTCTCTGACATGAGGAAGCGGAACCGCGAGGAGTCCAGGTTGGTGCCGGATCCGATGACGCGGTTCTTGGGCAGTCCGCTGAGCTTCCATGCCACATAGGTCAGCACATCCACCGGGTTACTGACGATCAGCAGGATAGTGTTGGGGCTGTACTTGATCAACTAAAACAATAGAAATGAATAGATGATGAAAATTATACCTTATACAATCATATGATTTTACCAGTCGCGAAAGAGTGCTGATATCAACCCTGAAGACAAGTATGGCAGTGACGGATAGAAATGACAGGAAGAAGGTTTATGTGGTAAAAACATAGCAAAATCTGAGGAAAATATACATGAGTCAGCTCATGTCAAGGGTCTGCCAAAACGAAGAGAGACGAAATGCACGCAAAGAAAGATTTGTGCAAATCTATACTTTTCATAAAATAACAAAAAGTTTCACTCATCTTTGTAAGAAACTACTTCTCAAGTTTTCCATAGATGTCGTTAGTCTACCATGTTTTTTGCTCTATTTCCTTCTTGCCTAAATCAGAATTCTATTCAATAATATTAGTAGTTAATGATATTGACGCTGGAAATGAAAAAAGGCTAAAGAGTCATACAACTGGAAAACAAAAAAATGATGTATGGCACTTCAGTCATTTATCCTATCCAGCGTCGATATATTCTAAAATCCTTAGTTACCTGCGGAATGATGAACTTGTAGATATCGGTGTTTCTCTGCACCAGGTCAAGACGTGACTCTCCCTCGCGCTGTCTTGCTCCGGCCGTCACCACACATATGGCCGAGTTTGCAGTCAAAGAGTAGTCTGGAAAGTCAATCATTTTAATTGCTGAGTCATTGATTCAAAATATACAAATCCATCTATTAACCATCTCACTTATTTTTTCATTGTACCTACGTATACTCGAAAGTACAATCAATTAGACTAGCAGTTAAACACCCGCTCTGCAGGTTTTTTGCTGGTAGGCCCTGTAAGCGGTTCGGCTCTGCCCAGTTGGGATTCACAAAAATGCAATTCCAAGAGTACTTAAGCCTGCCAACCGACGTTCCTCATGCTAGCTGTTAATGCAAGTGGCGCCGTCATTTGGTATTATTAGCTACTTGCTTTAATTCGGTTCTATTACAATAGTAGCTTAGTCACAAATTTAACGTTCACTGATGGTTTATATATGGCGCGGCGTCAGAGTTGTTGTTGGAGTCGGATTGTTAAGTTTCAACTATACAGTCGCTACAGTATTAATACCATTGTACGGCATGGAGGAATGAAAATATAATATAATTGTACACTTGCAAGGGTATTAATACCATAGCAAATTGCTATTCATCACAACATTAAACTTGCATTATTTTTGGATGCATTATTTCGATTTTAATTAATTAATAAGGGGTGTGACTATTATGTTATTTTTAAAAAAACTTTCCCGGGAGTAAAGAGATTGCAGAATTTTGTTGTCGTGCACTTATGATATCTCAGCCGACGAATTAATTCAATCTTAAAGCTACATTTCCTACGCAAGATAAAAAACTAGGTATTTTTATTGCACATGCACTTGAAATATTTTCTGTGATTAACATGTAGGTAAAAATAGTTGTTATAATTCATTATTTGAATAGGCAGGTGTGCTAACAAGTACCCACATACTGTTTCTACCTTTTCTTGCTGATATCTCTACCTGTGCGAAAGTCTATAATCACAAGCGTTAAAAGCTAATATTACCTTACAATTGTGTTAATTAACACCAATATACACAATGATAATTGACGAGTTTAACATCTGTTAGAATTTATTTAGTGCTTGTAGATTTATCTCGTCTGTTACGATGTAAATAATGAAAAAAAACATTTAAGATAGGTTGTTACACAGAATTAAAAAAATTCATAAATTTCAAAAAAATCAAATTCTGTGATAGTTCTATTGAAATTCCATTATTATTTCATCATGATCCTGTTGTTTCAGAGTACTTGGATTATAAACTTGGAACTTGAATATTAGCTTTGAAATTTGACGAAATCTTTAAATTATGTGAAACAAACTGTCCTATGTGTGACCTAAAAATGATGCAATGTTCCAAATAAGATTAAGCCACTTGGATGCATATTTAAGTGACTTCGTGTGAATTATTTTGCCACCGAGTAGAAATCCTACATTTTATTATACAGCACACTGACTCATTTATTGAAATTTAATGGTTGTATTTTGGAAACTGGCAGTGAAATAGACAATTTTAACACACGTTGGGTGAGAAAAGGTTGAGGAGCAACTATATTGTATAACGATATAAAAATAAATTGTTAGTTACCTGAGCCAGCGTGGATTTTTGCATTCCTCAGGAACATGGATCCGTGCTGTAAGTCCATCATCTCTCCCTTCAGCTTATCCTCCATGCAATCAACCAGAACCACCTCATTGGACACATTCTAGAATAAACGACACATATTGTTATATTGAAAAATATAATACTGTCTAATTTATGAAAATTTTCGAAAATTTCTAAAAAATTCAGAAAATTTATGTCAATTATAAAAAAATTAAGTATGTCAATTTCTTTGACTTCTTTACTATTTGAAATAAGTTAAGAAAAAATGACAATAATTAAGTAAAAAAAAAACATTATACGAGGGGAAAAAGAAATAGAGAGAGATATTATGGAATTGTAAATTAGGTAGGTACTGGAAATCAATAGGAATATTTTTGGAATTTCGAAACACCAGTTTTGGCGCCACCAAATTGAAACAAGATTTTGGAATGTGAATTTTTAGAGCGAATATTATACTCGTATTTTCTGTGGTTATAGTCAGAGATAAACTAGAATTGTTGACAGGGGTGGTTTAACATTTAACATAAATTCTTAATCCGATGCGTGTAAGAAAAATGTTTGAAATTATAGACTTTTTCAGATTTGAAAATCGTCTTCATAAAAATTATAACGGTCCCTTTCCTAAATGCGTGAATCACAAGAAAAATATTATTTGGGAAAAAAGTTAATTTTTGATTAAAGACTTTAAGAAAAGTGTCGTAAGTCAATAAAGTAAATTTTACAGGAATGCGAAAACAAATTAAGAATGATGAGCATGCGGTCCCGTCGAAAAGATATACTAACGACGTCTTGCGGATATGGAGTGACGGTTTTCGTGGGGCATAGATAATCACAATCACTTTACTTTTCAGAGATAAAACGTAAAATAGAACATTTTGACTTACGACACTTTTCTACGGGATATGCGATATATCGTAATGTAACCTCGTAAAGAAAGATATTATTATTTTTGTTGATTGACAATAAAAACTTTTTTGTTCAAATTTGTTTCTACATTTCACTCTGTGATAGTGCTAGTCGAAATACCATTTTAAAATACCTCAAAATAAACAAATACAAGTGTTGTTCTCGATTCAGTCATTAAAAAACATAATAGTGTTAACAATAATACAATCTATTTAACAAACAAAAATAAAACAATTTATTGTGTAAAAAGCGATCTAACAGCAACAGTTAACTTGAAGAGAAAAGTTTAGTTGGAGTTTTTGTCCAACACCCATACATCATTTCAGTTATGTGCAATACGCGAATTGGGTCAAAATTATTTCTGAACAGCGCATTGTGCAAAGTAAATTATTTTCGTACAAACATTCGCAGCATCTCTCGGATCCGGAGAACTAGAGATTGAAGACTAGATACGCGAAAGGCACGCACACAAGATCAGGCGGTAATTAATGGGGTGCAATTAATAAGACGACGGAGAATTATTGCGATATACGGGGACATGGCCAAAGCTTAAAAATAATTGTTGCAAAAAGAAATGTCATTCATTTAAGTTGGTACTCCGTATCTAGTTATACTGTCCCGGGTAGAGATCGTATCCACGTCATTGACGATCGTCCTAAAAGCCCATTAAAAAATTTTCTTCACCACCTAATTTAAAATTTGGATACTTTGGAACACTTGAAAAAATGCATATACTTATTAATATATCCCTTGTTTTCTTTTTGTAAAAATGTTATTTATCGATATTAAAATTTTATTAAAATTATTTTATTAAAATATTTTATTTTTATTTTCCACATGTAGCTAGTAACGTTGTGGGTGCACACAATTATAATTAGAAAAAAAATAACTTGGTTTGAATACAACCTTTTTGTATACATCTTTAAAATATAAACCAACCGGTTTCGGTTCGACCTGAACCTTCATCGTGTTGTATATTTTTATGAAACCCTAAATAGTATGTTTTTATAAAACCCTGATGAAGGTTCAGGTCGAACCGAAACCGGTTTGGTTTTATATATTAAATATATATGCAATAAAGTGATATACAAACCATATATTTATTTCAAACTACATATTCTAATTATTATTAAAAGTTGTTTCGATAAAATTATATCTTCTATACATCTATTCATAATTATTTCTTCACACATACATTTTCGACTGATCAAGTAAATAGTGCAGTTAAATAAAATTATTTTATTAACCACATATTTATTAACGTAATACAAATAAAATACTATGTACCCGTACCCGTATCATCGATATAGGTAGATACTTATTGACAGTACATCCCATCAATTGTAGAAGAATGGTCGCTGCCAGCGATCAATATTATAAAAAACAACTAATAATAATTATAAGAAGCAACAATACAACTTGTGTTCCTTTCGAATGCTCCATGATGACATGGATACGAGCTCTGCCTGGGAATACTTCACCTGTTTCAATGCATAACTTACTACAATAAAAAATATTTAATGAATAATGCTCTGTTTTATTGCGGTTTGAACATCTAACTTTGGGTACGGATTTGCGGTTCTGATTACGGAAATAAACTAGATTCGATGAGCTTAGTACATAATGAGGAATAGTACGCGCCAAACTTAAATGCCGACCTGAACTTAATACGATCCATTCTCGCGTGGGTACAATCACTTTACTGACTTTAAAATTACTAAAAGCGAAAGAGAAAGACGCGTAAAATATACGTGCGACAGAGAAGGGTGTTGGCGGGAAGATTATTTTATTAAACAAATGTTGTTATAAACGTTACCTTCAACTCACTTTTTGTTTTTGTTTTAATGTAAAAATAATTAATAAAAAAATTCCAAGGTTTCATAATTTTTTTTCAAACAGTCGGAAACTTTGGCTTCATCACAAGTTCATTTTCATTATTTTGTTCATTTTAATTATTTTGCGGTTAACTTTTAGATTTGAATATAAAGCGTGATTTTTTCTCTTTCTAACACCGTTTAGATCATTTTACTAACCATGATGGTACGGGAGACACAACAATTTCTATGAAGCCTATATAAGTTGTTCTGAATACCGAACAAATGCCTGAGGGATTAAAGCTAAAAACTAGAGATGAAACGGATAGTTATTTGGCCGGATACCGGATACTGCGAGGCCGGATGGCCGGATATCCGGCGGCCGGATATTCGGTCCATTGTCTCGTTAATTTTGAGTATTAATTCAAAATATTATCTTTGATAAGAAGAAGAACAAGAGATATATTATGGTGCTTCAATGTCAGTATTTAATCATTTCAATAATCTCTGTGTTTTTTACGATGTTTTAGTTCACTATAATGGTGATTGTTATTAGTTAATCACGTTAATTTAAGTTTTCGCTACTCTGCGAGGTTTTTGTAAGTTTTTACTAAAAGTTTTTAGTTTAGATATTTACCATTTATGTATTTATCATTAGAGTGAATTCTCAGAATAAAATTTTAGTTTTTTGGAAGGCCTTGTGTCTTTTTTGTAACTTTTTCGACTTTAAATAAAAAGCGTCATAATTATAAGCCATTTTATTGAAATTTACCTCACAAAGATTAATATATTGCATTTTATTATAGGAAATTGTCGTAGTTTTTGAATATCCGGTGGTATCCGGCCGGATATTGAGTTACTATCCAGTATCTGGCCGGATAGTAAATTTAGGCCGGATACCGGGTAGTTACCGGATATCCGTTTCATCTCTACTAAAAACCCACAGGAAAATTACATATCATACCTTGAGATGTTAATTGCAATGTAGGCCAAAAATGAGTCGAGACAGAATGAAAAGCTTTTTGATGCTTCGGCAAACAGTTTATCTGCTTTACAGCACACCCTAACTTTTTCAACGCAAATGTTTGTTCGCAGTTTTCAGAAATCAATTAAGCTTATATAATTATTTTTAAACACTATCCACTTACATAAAAGTATTATATTATATCAGCGCCCTTGAGATGATTTTTCATGAAAACGGCGCTTTATAAATCAGCCAAATATTATTATTATTATTATTATAAATTTTATAAGACAAACAAAAAACCATCTACGATACATTACAAGGTTGTTTATCAGTTGTTAAATTGAAAACACGTTTTAACTAATGAAGACGAAATTAGCGAAACTCATTCGAAAATCTAAAAAAAATAACAGAAAAATTAGAAAAAGATTCGGTCACATCCAAGTCTCGAACCCAGGACCTACCACTTGCCGTAGCGAAACTCTACCAACTGAGTTAATGTATCCCTATCCGATTCGGTCTTATTTAACTGTACTATCTTCATGTTCTTAACGCATATTTTATTGGCTTATAATAATAATAATAATAATTGGATAATTCGTATAGCGCCGTTTTTGTGAAAAATCACCTCAAGGGCGCTTATGTATGATTGCAAGATTCAAACCCGAACTAAATGCTATCTAGATAGTGTCTTGGATACATTTATCCATTTTTATATAATTTGCGACACCTATTGCTTTTTCTGCAAGTCCAGGATGAATATGTATTTTTTTTAAACTTAATAAGTAAATAAAACTTATATGTACTCATTAAGTAAAAAATAAAGTGTCTACATATAATAAATTAAAGTCCTGTCTGTTTGTTCGCGATAAACTCAAAAACTACTGAACGAATTTTCATGCGGTTTTCACCAATAGATAGAGTGATTCATGAGGAAAGTTTAGGTATAGGTTTAATTTGTCAAAGTTTTGTGTAAATTGGTTGAAATTTATAATATATAAAGGAAGAATGTGTATGTGGTGGATGAGCGGGCTGGCAAACGGGCGGTGTGGATTTGATTTGTATACAAAGGAAGGTTACTGTCTACAATTGATTTCGAAAACTCTTTTTTGTGTAAAGCTCGGGCATCGCCGGGGACTTCAGCTAGTTAAAAATAAAAAATTAAAACTTGTTTGTTAGTAAAGCCAAAAAATATTTTAAGTGAAACCAGGCAAAATAGATAATGACACGTTTTTCTGAATCCGATATTTATTGCACCCATAATATAATTTAACGCAAATTTAAAATGCATGTATAGATTAGATTACAAATTTTACACATCAGATATATAAAAATACGAGTACGAGTGTCATAGCTTTTATCTGATAAAAAAGTAGTAGATAAAAAAGGTACCAGGCACTGAAAATATTAACCCGTAGAAGTTTGTTGTGGGTCTGTCTGTGTGTCCGAAGTAAGATCAATAATTTCACAATATTTCCACTTTGCACAAATATCTAAATAAATGGAATATTTCTGAACGCATCCGAGACAAAAAAGGTGATAAAATACGCTTTCAATTTTTAAAATTTCAAAATAAACATGTAATTTTTGATACGAGTACATAATTTTTTTTAATGAAAACAAAAATTTAAAAAAAATTGGAATGCAGTTTAAACGCGTTAGAAGCGAAAATTTACCAAAACAATCTCAACCAATACTTTAAAAGTGAGGTCACAATCAAAGTGACGAATGAGCGCAGACCAGCGTAATTTCCGTTTCATATCTCAACCAATAGGAGCCTTTAAAGGTGACATAGCGGTGCTATAGAAGTTTCTCCTCAAAAATTGTTCTCCTTACGTTTTTTATAACTATAATGAAAAAAGAGATGTGCTCGGGGAATATGCCACACCCTAAACACCCCTAGGTACGTCTGAGTACTCTGACGTACTCTGTCGTCCCCAATTCGAGTATGTTGTGAGGCTGAAGGAAGTGGGGTAAGGAAGGATATGAGGAAGAGGACGGCTGGCAAATATCAGTGGAGACACTTTGACACTTCCATAAATTCCCTCTTCAGTGGTAGTAGCTGATAATATCGGCCAATTTTATATATAGTGCGAACCTACATACATCCTCTACACTACAGGGACCTTCTACAGTTAGGCAGATCGGTACCGATAAATTGAACCGTTTGCAAAAGGGGGTCACGCACCCAAACTGGATAAGCAACTCCGGAAATACGCATTAAGGGCACACCAACGACGACCGGTGATTGTTTTTAAGGGCACATATCGCAGGGTGCTTTAATATACAGGATGTTAAGGGAAGTACTTGACTTACGTTAACTAGTGATTCATGACATTATTTGGAGTAAGAATAGTAATTGAAAATTTGGTAGGTGTTGGACAGATGGAGGAGGGGTAAGTTGGGTTTACTCGAGTGACCAGTGATGACATGCGGAAGAAAAAAAGTCACCGGTCACAAAAATTTCATTCACAATTTTTACTCAAAATAATGCCGGGAGTCACCGGTTAAAGTAAGTCAAGTACGTTCTTAACACTCTGTATATATTTTTTAACTGAGAATTCCGCACAAGAGTCCCGACTGCATCCAGCTGTCTGGAGCTAGTGGAACTATGGCATCCCTAATTGGGGTATTTTGTGAGACTGAAGGGAGTGACGAGGGGAATGAACTATCTAGTTACTAACAGGGTTAAAGCTGTTTCATCTGATGGTGGACTTTCACCAGGTCGATACAAGAAAAAATATTTCAATGTGATGCAAACAGGTAGGTACTAAAATCTTCTTGAACAACGTTGTTTTCTTATTTCTATTTAATTCAATTGAAATTCATATCAGTATTTAATATTATAGTATGAATTAAGTCACTCACTAGCCGATACGGATGACGGGTTGCGATGGTGGATGTATGCAACTTGAATGATGGGATCCGACATTCAACAATGGAAAGCCCAATATGGTTTGAAAGTAATCTCACACAATTATTATTAGATCCACTACGGAGTTTTTCAGAACCGCTACGTGTAGGTACTATTCATACCAATACCGTCCGCAATATATGTGTGTGTTATGAGTCAGGTTTTAAAAAGAGTAATCATTTCATTGGTAATGTAATAATCAATGATAATAGTTTCATTTACTAAAAATATTTTGTATTACGTTCAGATTATTTCCACTGTCCAATAAAATCAAAATAAATGCAATATTTCTGAATACATCCGAAAATTAAAAACTGTTTTTTAAAGGTGATAAAATAGGCTTCAAAATGATATTATTAGAATTAAACATATAGTTTTTGACAAATTAAAATTTTTAATGCAAACATAAAAAGTTTTAAAAATGGTTCACCTTATATTTTTTATAACTAAAATGGCTGATATCGAAAAATAAAATAATCACACTTTTTTTAGAAAAATATTTTATAAACTTTACAGTCATCTCGCTTTTTATCTCGCATCATGTAAAAATAATTAATAAAAAAAATTACAAAGTTTTGTAAAACTTTTCGAAATTACGATCGGAAAATTTGTTTTCATAAGTATATACATTTTAACTCTAGTATATTTAACGTTAGGATGTAAATATTAAGCGTTTCTCTATCTAACACTTATCACAGTAAGGGAGGCACAACCAATTATATGGGATCTATATGAATTTTTTCCAAAAGCGAACAAAGGGCTAGAACCTAAGAGCCTAGAGTGAATGAACTCGATCTTCAGAATTGAGTATTGAGCAACACCGTGAAAATGACATAATACAAGACGCGAGATCGTGAAATATATATAAATATTATAATGGCTGTGTTCTGTGCATAAATCAGAAATAACATCGACTCAAATGAGAGTTCAAGAATGCATTCGCGATTCGCAAAACTTCGTCTGCCTCCTGCCGCAGCATTCCACAGACTTACCTGACTCGCCTGTCTCGCCTGACTCGCTTGACTCGCCTGTCTCGCCTGACTCGCTTGACTCGTCTGACTCGCCTGACTCAGCTGACTTGCCGGCTGGCCCGCCAGATAACTATCGAAACTCGAGGTAACGCACATTACAAATGAATATGTGCATTTAATTGTCTAATTGACATGCACAATGAGCAAATGGCAATCTAACATCAATTCAACATTTAAGCATCTTTTGGTGCTAGGTACTTATAATTTTTTTTTACTATGTTCTCAGATTTAAACGATTAAATTGTTTAATTTTGAATTCAAAGATCGGCTGACGTTTTTCTTACAACGCGACAGAGCTGCGTGTCAAGTCTTTACTTATTTAAAATTATGTATGTACTCAGAGGTACAAATGAACAATTGTTCTATAACAGAATTAAGCCCATCTTAAAATATTGGGTGTCCTTGAATAATTTAGAAGATTAATGGCTATGTCTGAAGTCCAGATATAACCGATTTCTTACTACTTCGAATGCGAGCCAAAACAGATTGATTTTTTTCTCAACGTCCACTTGCGTGAACAATTTAAAAATTAATGGTACCTGGCCTTTGGCATTTCGTGTTAATTTTTATTTGGTCGTACAGAATATTATGAATGTATTACATCACTCTAGAATTGAACCTTTTGACATTGAGATCTAAATTGTTGCCAAATTCATATTACGCGTGAGGCTTCTTATTCATAAAATAATTTGTTTATTTCAAAGTCATTTTCAAAGACGAATTTGTCAAAAAGTTAGCACAAAAAATAGAGAGCAAAATTTTCATTCGAGCTTAGTTCAAGTTGTAGTAACTTTATTTTACCTTCCCCAAGTTTTTGTTTTAACTCTTTAATCCTGATTCTACGTTATTCTAATTAATTATTGCCTTTGCTCTTCTGTATTCTAAATAAAATTCGTAATCGTTTTCATCTACATTCTTCTATTATACTTTCAGCTTGACTTACGCCTTCTTACTTTATTCTATTGAAATGTGGTTTTGCTATACTTGTTACTAATATATTTCAGATCGAATTTTCAGATCTAACTTTTCCCGATAACGTATAGCTTTTCTCTACCGATTTTCTAGTTCACTGCAATTATTATCTTTTTTCTCCTACCGCAAGACCTGCTGTTTGCCTGCCAATGAGACATACGTACGTTGTGTGTCTCATATTTTGTTTCACCATTATTTAATGTGTAAAAAAGAACTGCAGCATTATTGTGATAAGGAACGTATGCTTATTCCTTTTTTTTGTAAATGTGAGAATATTAAAAGTGCCTAATAGAAATATTCCGGCTGATGATCTTCTTGTAACTTGATCTTTCTTAACTTATTTTAGTTTAATGTAGTTTGCGATAAGTAGGTATGTGTCTACATAATGCGCCGTATACCCGCGCAAAGAGAAGAAGATGGAGAGATATGTAAACAGAAAGGTTAGAGATAGCGCGCCAATATTAAAAACAATAAAATTTGAGCGAAAATTGTGAAAATGTTTATTAAAAAACGACTCGTTTAAAATAGAGCAAAAATCTCAAGGGGAACATCTAAAAGAGCATTTAAAGAAATACTGTGAACTTAAAAAATAAGTGAATAAAACGAATTTATAATAATTTTCGGAGCATACTTTGCGATTTTTTTACATGGAGGGAATTTCATATAATTTGCGTTTCGGCGTGAGAAATGTCTAGATATTATCTTCAAAAATAACATATATTTTTTAAGAGCTTTGAAACTTAAAGTGTTTAAGGAAAATATGTAAAAAAATCGGTAGAAATAAGGGTTACTTTAGCTTGTCTCTATCTTTCCCAAAAAGAGACATTCGGAGAGGTCCCCGAGCCTCTCTATCTTCTCTCTCTCTCTACCTCTTGTTCTCTACCCTAATTCTACTGCATTTTTTTTGGGGCCCATTAATGAAAATGTTAAGTATCATGTTTGCATTAGTGGATGTCTGTTGGGTTAGGTTAGGTTAGGTGTAATGTTAGGTTAAGTGAGGTTAGGTTATGTTTTTGTTCTTACCTGTGACAGGATGCTGAAGGCGCAGGCCATTCCGACCTGCCCGACTCCCACCACGGAGATCTTGTTCCCGGTGGCCAGGGCCGGCTCGGACACGCTGCTCAGGAGCACTTCGGTAGTCATGTTGTCGAAGAGTAGTCTGCAAGAGAAACAACAGTAACACCCATTAGATACCACTCTACATGGTAAACCTTAACATTAGCTAAATAAGAGTGTAATGATTGATGGAATATTGAAATAGATCAAATTTTTTAACCGCTTAAAAAGAAAATGTTCAATGGTGCCGTTGATTTGGTACGTACACTATGTATGTGTGTGTGTATATACGAACGTACTTTTGGATTTAATAGTGCCGTAGAAATGGAAGAAATATACATATATAAAATGGTTTTTATTTTATTTTCATCGCTTTATACTATGATTTTGACACGCCAACGAGTAGAAATAAAACATTACAAAATACACTTGAATACCGGAAACTTAAAAGGGTTTAAGTGCCATTTACAAAAAAAGGAGGTAGACGGGAATTTAAAGTACGCTCAAAATTTTAATCTACATAATAATCGGAATTTAAAGTACATTAAATAGGGTTTTCTTTGAATGTTTGAGCGTGCTTTAAATCCCCGTCTACCTCATTTTTTTGTAAACGGCTCTTACAACCTTTAATTTTCCGTATATATGTTAATATGTTTTAATAGGATCGAACGTAGACAGTGAACTAAAAAGATCGCAAATGAAAAATATTTTGAAATTAAATCCTTTTTATCATAGTAAGTTGATTACAAAAAGCAAATCTATTATGGAATAGTTATTAAAAAAATTCTCATAAAAATCAAGGCGCACCATAAAATAAAATCCTTCATAAAAAATGCGATAAAATGTCGAATAACTTCACCACATTGTGGATACTGATTAAAAAATCAGATTGCAGATTTCTGCTGATAAAGAGTGACATTATGTAAACTTCATAAAATGACATATTATATCCGATGTTTGTGCCAAAAACGAAAATCTCTTAAAATTGTTGTTTTTTTGTCGGGCGAACTTCTAATTCGGTAGATATCTACGCAGGTACATTCTGTGTTCAAGGCAAAGTGCGTGCGATTCCAGCCGAATCAATTTTGCTCTGAAATAATTTCACGCACTAGGATCGCCCTTGTTACGTAACTTGGGCGTCCGCATATTTTTATACTTTACTGATCTTAACACCGAATTTTTGCCGCGGCAACACAAACATAATAAATAACAGATTCTAATGCCATCTACCGGAAAAGCGCAAACAACTGTGTAAAAAGTTGCCAAATTCGCGACACACAAAGTTTGGTATTAAGGTTGTAATGCGCAATTTAAAACGTGAAATAAATAATACAATTGTAGGCTACGCGAACTAATATTGATCGATGAATTGACGTGATGTATTGCGGAATATATTAACTCTTCGGAAAGGCGTAATTCCCCGTTTTGCGACATTTTTGCAACACTTGGCTAGAGATGTATTCGGCTCCGATGTTCGCTTTCGACTAGTGAGGAGTTGGGCCGTTGGGCCATCAATTGCGGGGGGGTGACGGTATGACACATGCGCAGGAGTGGCTCGGACCTGCCCAACTTATTCCGTATAGTACAGGCCGTAGGCAGTACTACAGTGCGGCAGTAGTGGCCACACTTCTACACTCTATGACAAAGGTCGTGTCCTTACCATGACCTTGAGATTTATCAAAAGGAGAGCCGATGTGTCATTTTTATCTCAAATCCGCTATGATTGAATACTGAATGTTGATAAAACTATTAAGAGGCACGTGTTTGTAGTATGTATTCGTGTATGCACTAGAGTATTTTTTATTTTAGAGTATTTTAAATTATGGCTGATAATTTTACTAAGATCTTTGATTTAAAAAAAAATTAAGTGAACACCGCACAAGAGTCTCAACTACTCCCAACCGTCTGAAGCCAGGGAGACTATGGCATTTCCAGTTAGGGTATGTTGTGAGACTGGAGGTAGTAGGAAGGGAAGAAGATGAGGTAGAGGAAGGTGGGGAATTACTTGACTATTCAGATCTGGTCACCACACTCGTTTCAAGCCACATTTAAATACACTTTCTACTTGAGTTACTTTACAACAAAAAGGAAGATTTTTTCGAAGAGTCCCAACCACTAGGGACCAGTGGATGTGAGGCAAGATTTTGATAATAACTTGTAAAACAACTGAAACAAACATGTTAATAATAATTTTTGGAGTATACTTTGCGATTTTTTTCTATCGAGGGAATTTTATATAATTTGCGTTTCGGCGTCTAGATATTATCTTCAAGAATGATATATATTTTTTTAAGAGCTTTAAAACTTGGTTTTTCGGTGTTTAAGGGAAAAATGTAATAAATCGGTACAAATCTGGGTTGCGGGCCAAAAGTAAAAGAGAAAAGGCCAAAATTAATAATAATTCACTCACATCTTCGTTACATTTTGTATCCTTGAAGATTTTTGAATTAAATCTTCTTTACGCACGCTTGACTTGGGGGGTAAGCTGGTGAATGCGTGACTAGAGCGTTACGAAAATTGTGATCGGGCGAGGCGAAAGGTCGGGACTTTACGCACGCTTGACTTGGGGAGTAAGCTGGTGAATGCGTGACGTGAGCGTTATGAAAAGTGTGATCGGGCGAGGCGAACGGAAGTTGGGAGGGAGATATAAGTTAGTGAAGTTTTACTTCAGTCGTGTGGTCTACAGCACACTCGTTTTTTTGTTTACGTGAATACTGTACAAAAGTCCCGACTGCTCCCATTCGCCTGGAGCCAGTGAGATGTCACCACCAATTGGGTATGTTGGGAGGCTGATAGTAGTAGGGAGGGGAAGGAGATAGGGAAGAGGAATGTAGGGAAGTACTTATATCTGGTGACCAAACATGGCTAAACTCATTTCAAGCAAAATTTCAATTCTGAATGGTGGTCTGACACTAGGACGGTACTAGTATCTTCTACTCTGGAACGTTGCGCATTTATACCTTAAAGTATTGTAAATTAATAAATTGGTAATAACACACTCTATAAAATAAAATAATGAAGCATAGAAGGAAAGGAGAAAATTAAGAAGTGGTCGACCAGTCAGAAATAGTCACAGAGTATTTACATCAAATATAGATATATATTTCAAGCAATGTTACTCTCAAGGGAAATATCGCATCACTGAAAGTATTTTAGTATTTGCAGTGGCGTAGCTAGCATGGGTGGTACGCGTAAAACTTACGTGCGACAGAGAAAGGGCGTTGAGAAATGTCGCTTTTCTGACCTTAAACTCGCCTATTGCAATGATTTCATAACCAACGTCAGGTCGGTATTAAAGTTCGGTGTGTCCTTTAGGGTGTGTTCCAGTTTAAATTGTTATTTAACCAGAATAAACAAGTTTACCAGCAACATTTGAATTCCTCTCTTCTCTCAATTAATTTACATTGAGTGATTTTAGTGGAGCGCTGTTATTTAATTGAATTGATTTCCCCAGACAGAACGGAAGAAGGGAAATGCTGAGGCGAGAACGGAGCCACCACAGTGGAGGAGCACGACTGGGGGGCACTTTGTCACTAGTTAGAGTTGGGAAAATATGATTACAGATCTACAAACGTACAAGTACGGCAGGCAGATGCGAATAAATATTTGGATTCAATTTTTTTAACCGTAACTCCACACACGAGGCATTTAGGAAAATAATTTCCCTCAGGGTCTGTTTCATCTTTGGGGAGGCTGTTTTTTGTGGAAAGGAAGAAGTTAACCTGGATCTTGAAGAGACCCATGTTTTAGAAGGGCGGAAAAGATGTTGCAAAAGGAGTTCACCAGCCTCAAGAACGAGTAGTAGAAGTGACCCGATCTCGTGACAAATATCAACCGTATACAAATATTGGGCGCGCGTTTGTCGTGTTTCCTGATTTTGCACCGTTGCCGAAGGAATCAACGATAGTTCCTCGGTGCATCTTCCATTTAAATACCGGTAGAACATGGACTCCATTCACAACCGACGCGACGCCTGTGTTCTGAAGATTGTAATCCGTTTGTTCAGATAGTAAAAATCTATCAAGCGAACCGCCCGTTTCTGCACAGGGTCGAGGTTTTTTGTCAGGTATTTTGACCAGAGGTGACTGCCAAATTCAACCTTGGGGCGCACTTGCGATTTGTACAGGGTTATAGCAGTTCACAGTTAAATATTCGTTCGCTCATTAGTTCCGCTATTCCCTCCTTTTTCCTCGACAGGAAAATTTGAAGAACTGATTTTGAGAAGACAATTTAAACTACCTACATTTAGACATAAATCATAAAATCTAAGCATATTAAACAGCAAAACCTCTCGAATCGTGAGCTCTGACGTCATGACATATTATGCATAAATTTTTCGGTCTGAAATAACTCGAATATTAACAGTTTATGACGTAGTAAGTAATGCCAAAGCATTTCTTTTGCTCATTTCATAGATGTATGTAAGACAATGTTCTAACATCAAGTATTTTAAATAATAATTCTTTGTACAAGGTTCTAACATCACTTACACCCTCTATTTTGTTCGTAACTGACAGTTGTTCATTATTACGAGGCGCATTATTGTTCGCCACTTTGGTTGGATAATATTCTAACTTCGCCTTACCATGTTTTAAGATTTTAAAGTTTGCAAAGGCGAATTTTCGTAATCCAATTTAGTGTTTTAGTTTATCATAATATTTTAATGGAAAATGTTTAAATAGGACGTGGCCGTAGCTTGAAATTGCATTAGGGGTCGTCCAAACCTCTGAGTGGCCATGATATTTCACGAAAATTCACTAAAAAGCACCACTTTGAATTTTGAATTGAATGTTTTGTTGATTAATTTTGAGCTATCGTACAACACGTTTCTAGAACAATAAACTATATACCAAAACAACATTACTTGCATTAATTACGTAAATTGATAGGTTTTACGATATTTTAGTGGCGGAACACGCATTCATTCCGACGGTTAAATTCACGGCAAAATCTGACAGGTCAATGTCATAGACGAAATCGTTTTAAAAATATTCTGGGGTTGCAAGGTGAATGAAACTAGTGGCTATATCATCTATGATGTTAGAGCAAGCGATTCTGACCGTGTTCTTCATACAAATTCTGTACATAGAAGGGCCAAAATCGCAGACCAAAAGTTTTTGGTAGAATATTTTATTAAAATTTTCGAATTATTTTTCGCGCATGCTCGAAAGGGGGCGGGGGTTTCGGAAAAATCACGAAATATCACGAGGGGGTGGGGGGTAAAATGAGATATCACGTGTATTTATTTTTCGTGATAATATTCTGAAAATTTCAAAATACTTTGAACTAAGAAAAAATACACGTGATTTTGAGGGGGGGGGGGGGGGGGGGGGGTTGTCTAAAACCTCACCACATATCACCAGGGGGGGGGAGTTAAAAATTTGCTAAAAAAACTTCACGTGATTAATGGACGACCCCTTAGGGATGTGTAATTAGAATTATGCCCTAGCTGGTTGCATTTGATTCTATTTGCATGTTTAGGTATGTTCTAAAATGATAAGTTTACGTCCTATTTTAATATTTTCCCTTCAAAATATGTTCAATCAAAATACTTTATTCAACCTCAAAATTGGAAATTGGTAAATAGATAACGAGAAATCATCTTTGCAAACTTTGACACCTCCTGTCTCAGAACAAGGTATATTTGGGTACAAGTAAGTTAGATCCATTTCCAAATGAAGTGACGATATGTTACTTTTAAATATTTATTAAATTGTAACGGAAGAAAAGTTTTCGAAAAACAGTGGTTTAGAAAACCGAATGGTAAAACCGGTATTATTTTAACGATATTAAAATTTTTCCATCAAAAGAATTCTGATTTTTGCATTCATAGCATCTTTATGCACATGCCTTTTAATAACTGAAAATAAAACCTCTAGATATGAGATCTATATAGATTTGAAAAAAAAAATGCATTGATAACATTTGCCAACTTAAATAACATGTTCGACTCCTAGGTTCCAGACAAGCCTACGAATTGATTTCGTGGACCCCCAGCATGGTCGATCGAGAAGGATTATATTGATAACTTTCGGTAACTTCTCGTCATGCCCTAGCATGACTGCAGATCGCCAACTGATAAATAACAGTTCACAATGACTTCGACTATTCACTATCTATAGTTCACAATGTTTATTTGCGGCACGTTCCAGAATGGAAGATACTCTCAGTATCGCCCTGGTGTAAGACCACCATTCAGAATTGAAACGTTGCCTGAAATGGCTTTAGCCGTGTTTGGTGACCAGATCTGAATAGCCAGGTACTTCCCCATCTTCCTCTTCCCTACCTCCTTTCCTTTCCATTACCTTCAGTCTCACAACATACCCCATTTGGGGATGCCATAGTCTCACTGGCTCCAGACGGGAGCAGTTGGGACTCTTGTGCGGTATTCATGTAAAAAAAAAGTATCTATATATATATAAAAGTCAAAATATGTTTGGGGATGTATGAGATGTCTATGCGTTGCTAAACCATTCATCCGATTGCGATGAAATTTTGGGGATTTGATGTGCGCATGCCCGCGATGGTTTCTATGTACAATGGTGAGCTCTGGCATTATATAATTTGTATTAAAAAAATGCAATAGGTAGCACGCTAGCTGTTTGAAAACTGAAAGTGCCGGGACTGAATGTATGGAATGCGCGAGGTGGAGAGGAACTAAGAAGGGGTGTTCGCGGGACGAAGGAAGCAGGAATGGGGAGTGGGGAGAGCAAAGGCGGAGGGGGAACGCGTGAAGGGAAGGGGACGCGGGAGATTAAGGGGAGGCGGAAGGGGAACGGAAGGAATGGGAACAATGGGAACAATGGGAGAAACAATTTCTTTATTAAGTGTCATAGCAACGCATACCGGGCACTCGCTAGTTCTTACTATAATCTATGAATTGTTTGTACATTAGCGATCTGAAGTTGTCCTAGGTAACGATGAGAAGTTAGCGAAAATTATCGATACAATCCTTTTCGATCGACCGTGCTAAGGGTTCTGTTCAAGAAAGGATATCGATATTTTAAATTTTTTGATTAATCTCTCCCAAAGTAAGGGAAAAATGAGCTTACTTCGGATATACGGATACGGCCACAAAACATATCTGTTGGTTTATCTATTCACAATATATCTACATCACTTAAATATTTGACTTAAAATTTATAACTCCACGGATTTAAGATAATTTTTTAGATCAATAATACCATTCGGAATGGTTCGAACAAAGATACCAGTAAATTCCCAATGATGTTAATATTAAAATGGACTAAGTATTTTATATCTAGGTAACTACTTAACACGGTAGATAAGATTTTTTGTATATTAAACGATATTATATTAGTGTGTTTAATACACTCAGATCTTTCAAACGTAACGCATGTGTTGATAATATAAGTAGTAGGTAAACCAGAACATTTTAAATTAATTGTGTAATACGCGTGTGATACGTGAACGCCTCCCAGTAAGGCATTGTAAAAATATTGTAATCTTTAAAATGTTATTATGTTTAAAGTATGTATGTATATATTGTGAATATCCCATGAAAGTTCCAGGGAGTAGCTGGGACACTTGTGAGAATCACATTTAAAAAAAAATCGAAGAAGTTTTAAATAACGGTGATTTTAAATAATGATGATTTCTCGCCAGGGCGATACTGACAGAATCTGCAACTATGTTATGTATAATAAAAAAATGGGATGTTATAATAGATTCTTGAGGAGGCCAAGACCCACCAGGGGTTGTAGAGCCAATAGTGATGATGATGATGGGATGTTATAATAATATCAACATTTTTTTAAATTTCACATCGTAGGTGAACACTTGGGAATTGTTACTAGATGATAATAGATTCGTACTAATATAACACGATGGAATAGATACCTTAAAATGGTTTAATTGGCGTTAATCAAAAGGTGTTTATTACAAAAGAGAGTATACAAAAGTGTGCGTCCCGCTAAAACTCAAAAACGAGTGCCGGTACGATCAAGGAAGTTATAATATGTTGTTGTAGCCCTCTATCCCCCATCCACGAATAAGGTTGCCGTTTTTACTTGGAGGGCTTGCTTTGGAAGATATAACGGCAGGAAATTTCGCCTTCCAAAAATTTCTAAAATAGTCCAGAAAAAATTCAAGAGGATTCGAGAGAATCCGTGATCTGTCGTGGGTTCGAACGTCGCGTCAGTTCAATCTCATATCAACTCCCCGAACGAAGCCGGGTACCCCAGCTAGTAAATAATAAACGTTATTTTACTAATATCATGATGTCAAAATCTGCCGACTATATAACAATAAAATGTTTACCTCAGAATTTTATCGTCAGATGTCAGGTTAAATAATCGTTAAGTTCACTTCGGTAAAAGCTGTGGGTGTGTTTTCTAAACAAAAACAGTGTTGTTTTCCATAGTGGCATGTATTTAATTTGACAAAGGTAAAATGTTGTATCGATCTATTTTTTGACCTTCAACACTGTAAGGACGTTCATCCTTCTGGAAAAGCCTAACTTTTTAAAGGTTGTCGTAGGTCGTAAGAATGTGGATAACGTTTTTTTACGTCAGTGCAAAATTTAAAATCTAAAACGCCTCCTACAAATCTCTTTCTATGTTTAAATATAAAAGTATACCGAAAATAACCTCTGAGGTAATAAGAATACAAGTAAATGATCGCCATCGTAATTATAACCCCAAATAACTTTGAAATATTATTTATTATTACATATAAAATAAGTATTACATGAATAAATAATACCTTTTTTCTGCATAACATCTCTTCAATAAAATTCGCAAAGAATTCACTCCAAGCAAGCACAAAAAACGCATGCTTCATTATTTTATTAAGTCAACAATGACAGACGACACAACATTTAAGTTGTTATTCGAACTGTCATATTTAATCCCAGTAAAAGAAAAAACAAAATCATTTGAACTTTACACAATAGAGTTACTCAAATAAAGTATCACTGTACATCTGAGTACCTACGTACTTGATTCTTGAGGCACTTTTTAATAAATGTATAAAATAAATAAAAAATAAATAAATAAAAATTTACCAGAATTATATTACATGTTGGTAGTTTAAGAATTTGTAACAGAATAAATAGTTTGTTAGATGTAATAAATATATACAAGTACATAAGCGATTCATACAATTGTTTCAATTATTGAAGCACGCATAGGTACATGTTTTTAAATATGTTTAGGCAGACATGTGAACATTTTATGAACCTAGCCAAAATACAGAACGTTTTATGCCATTTCTAAGGTAATCCATCATAAAATCTAAATATTTTTCATAAAAAAATACAATATTTTGAGCGAATTCTCCATTGTTTGATATTTAGGATATTGAGTAAATTACCAACTTTCATTAGGCTTATATTGAATTAAAAATTATTGAATATTTGTTTAAATGAAACCCAAAAACAGAAATAACAAAATGGCCCAACGCAAGGAATTATTTAAGTTTGCCGCCAGGGAAAGGTTGCCCCAAATATCCCGAACATTTCGCACAGACAGCCGATTTTGGTAGAGGTCGCACAGAGGACAAAGAAATTTCAAGGCTGAGTTCCGAATAATCCATATTGTCAGAAGGGCATTTTAATCAAAATTGTTCTAGTTTTTTCTGCAGTAGAGGGTACGCCTACGTGGTCTACATAAATATATTGTATGATTTTGACGTTAAGTGCTCAATTCCTGTTTTACAATTGAGTGCAAACACGTAAAGATAAAGTGATGATTTTTAGAATATTATACATTGATAATTATGTTTTTTGAATATCCACGACAAAAAAAAACATTGTCTTTCACAGCTTTCTGTATGTTTATAGGAAATCGATATGTGACACTTGAGATACACCTCTTTTACTGTTATTTTTATTTCAAAATTTTCTTCTACATTTTTTTTAATTAATCCATATTATGAACATGGTAACAATCTCATATTGTACTAATCGAATGATATTGACTAAAGGTTTATATATTCACATACAATACATATTGTATCTATTCTTTGGAAAGTAGTTTATGCACGTGAGTTCACTTTAATAGCGATAAATTAAAAATAATCACTTAGACGTATCTCCTAATGGTGTTTTCCTCACCACGAACTTATCCAAGACACCGCCCGGCAACTCAAATTATATGTGTTTTTCACGTGTGACTGTGTATTATTTTTAAATTTCTTGAACGAAACTGGCGTCAATTGACCGCGATCTATTAACTCTGGACTCTAATGTAAAAATAACAACTCTTAAAAATATATTTATAAAGCCGGCAACGCATCAACAAATATTTTGTAAAGATGTTGAAATTCACAGAGAAATATCGACAACAGGTGAATACAAAGGATGTATAAAAATTATTGAACACTGTATAAAAACTTAATAAAACACTCACTTTTAATTACGGTTGATTGGAAAAATTGGGATTGTAAACCGCAAGTAGCGATAGTTCGGAAGTTTAACTTGTTTGTGTGAGCGCTGTGGATACTCGTGCTCCGCTGTCGGGAGCAGAAATACTAATGCAACCGGTGCTGTCAGTGGAACCTTCATAAAGGTGAAGATCCACCGCCCCCCGCCCTCTCCCCCGCCCGCCACCAGGTGACGTCACGCGGCGGGACGCGTTCTGGGAAGCGTTGCGCAAAGCTGTGGAACGGAGCGGCTTACGATACTTACACACAAATAGTGTAATAATATAATACTAGTGAAATTCAATCGCAATAAGCCTACAGGAAGCAGATTAGGAGGGTAAAGAGGCGATTCAGGTTTGACTTAAGGATAAGGAATCGTCCTTAACCTTAAATTTATTAACGACTTTTTCGTTAACTGCGATTCCAAATCTACTGGATGACAGCAAAAAAAAACGTTATTTTTAAGGCGCTGTATCACCGCCCAAAAAGAAGAAGATGGAGAGATATGTAATTACGAATGTTGGAGAGAGCGCGCTAATATTTAAAACGATAAAATTGAAGCGAATATTGTGAAAATGTTAAATAAAACACGACTCGTTTAAAAGAGAGCAAAAATCTCGTGGGGAACATCTAATGAAACACTGTGAATTTTTTCATACATATAACTTCTAAAATAAGTGAAATGAACGTGTTTATAATAATTTTCGGAGCATACTTTGCGATTTTTTTCAATCGAGAGAATTTCATACAATTTGCGTTCGGCGTGGAATACGTCTAGATTTTATCTTCAAAAATGACATATATTTTTTTAAGAGCTTAAAAATCTCAAATGTTTGGGAGATATGTAAGAAATGTGTAGAAATTCGGGTTGCGGCGGCTTAAGGTTAAGAACTATTTAAGTTAAGGGATATTTTCTGGGGCTGAAAAGAGGGGTGGAAGGAGGAGGAGATGGGAAAACAGAAACCTGCCTCTTTGATGAAGTGACGTCACAGCAAATAATGAATGCTTGCACCTTGATCAAGAGTAAAGGTTCACTGCGAGGGAGAAGTTGCTTGAAATTGCTAATGACCAGATCTGAATAGCCAGGTAGGTACTTTCTGACCGACCAGGAGATAGGCTGCGGAAGTGAAGAGGAGGCGTTTTACAGGACTCTCCAAATATTGTAGAACCGACAATGGTGAAATTATGACGATAACCCATTTCTTATAATGAATTAGGGATTGAAGAATAGTTCTGATTTATAAAAAGATTACACGTTTATTTTAAAACTAAAAAAAATCCACTTTACGTGTTCAATATAAACAAAGGTATATTTTAATTTACACTTTGCTTATTTAAAAGGGCGAAATACTAAAAATGCATGGGGGAATAACTTATCTCAGCTTGAGTTACACCCCAGACACGATCATTTGGTTAACAAAAGACACGAACACTATTGGTCGGGTTCTAAAAATAGATGCACATTACCTTCACAATTTTAGCTGTGTTTGATGTATGAATCTTTAAAATCCTTAGAATATGTGTGTAAGGGGTTAACCCTTCCAAAGTCAAATATTACAAAATAAACCAGAAATATAACAAAATAATCACCGAAAATAACACTCTGATCCAAAACAATGTCACCTTTAAAATTATACACAAAAAAATCTGAAAAATAATTTCCTTTTTTGCAATAAACGAAGAATTTTTTTTTAAATTTTTTTTTTTGCAAATCACATTGACACTTCAACTCAATGAAAACGTGTCAGTTCCTACATATCCATTCAAAGTTTTCCATAAGTAATGTTTTTGTTAGGAAATAATAAGACTTATTTTCATTGAGTCTTTTAGTTTGGTACAAGTGAGATAACAATTCTTTATTGTAGGAAATTGACACAAGGAACGTGTTGAACAAGGAACAACAAGGAATGTTTTATGAAGTGAATCTTCTATAGCCCCTCTGTTATTTGGATTTCGGATGAAACGGAAATGACGATTACTGCACCTGCGACGCATCAATTGCGCTCATTGTCCGCTTTTATTATGATGTCACTTTTAAAGGCTCCGATAGGTAGGTAGGTCTGCGCTCATTGGTCGCTTTGATTATGACCTCATTTTTCAAGTATTAGTTGAGATTGTTTTGGTAAGTATCGCTTCTGCCGCGTGTAAACTGCACTCGAATTTTTTTATCATTTTTTAGAAAAGCGTTAATCACGATACTAGGTTTTAATTCATGCATGATGAATTGGTATATAAATGATAATAATAATCAGATGTTTCTTTTGAAGTGAAAACTTCTTTTAACACCGTTGTGATTTCGAATCGTTGTGATTTGAACTCGATGTAACGGAAAACATCGAAATTATAAAGAGCAAACACACGCACAGGATTTAGGCTGCGAGAGAATGAGATAGTATCGATGACAATCAGTCTCCTCTTTGGGCGGGGTTTCGTAGCCTTCCCACTCTTGTCTTTAGTTTTATGAAGGTTTCACTTCTACCGTGTGTGAATTGCACACTCTGTTTTCTTTTTTTACTGGGCTATATAATGATTTAGCAATCGCATAAGAAACGTACATACAAGCAAACATTAATTGAATTTTATATGCATACGAGTACATAGATATTGATTATTCCCTTAGTTAAGTAAATAAATAAAATTTCTCTTTAATTTATTTCATAACATTGTCTATCTAAAACAATAGTCTTATTCCTGTTTAATTCTTTTCTTTTGTGTTCTGTGGAATAAAATACAGCTTGAGAAACACTGGATTTCATGACACATCAAGCAAAAATCACATTAAAAAGTGTTTTACTGTCACAATTAAATGTTTTATGTCATCATTAAGTTTATTTCCGATTGGTCTTAGCAAAGACTTCGATAAGGTTTTGTCTTTATTTCAGATTCCTGGACTGCATACATTTTATTTTTATTTTAGTAAATAAATAAGTGCACCTCTTTTTGTTCGAGATTCAAATCACCACCAAATGAAACCAAGCCGCTCTCAATTGTCAGGAGACAATGGAGGTATGTTTGTTGTGAGGCTGAGTAGGGAAGAGAATAGGTAGGTTAGAAAATACGTACCTCTTCAGTTATGGTCACCAAAAATGGCTAAAGCTATTTCAAGCAACTTTTAGATTCATTCCGGTTCTTCATTCAGCTCTAGCCCTCGACCACGGCTTTCATGGTCGAGGGGTAAGGCTCTTGACTCGCAATTCGAAGGTCGCGGGATCGAATCCCGGCGGGCGTAAACAAATTTTATTTGTTTAATTTGAGTTGTTTCACAATTTAAAATAATATTGGTATGTTTGCGGCACGTTCCAGAAAGGAAGATACTCTCAGTAACGCCCTGGTGTAAGACCACCATTCAGAAATTGAAACTTTGCTTGAAATGGCTTTAGCCGTATTTGGTGACCAGATCTGAATAGCCAGGTACTTCCCCATCTTCCTCTTGCCATCTCCTTCCCCTCCCCACTACCTTCAGGCTCACAACATACCCCGATTGGGGATGCCGTAGTCTCCCTGACTCCAGATGGGAGCAGCTTGGACGTAAGTTATTAATATTTAAAAAAAATAGAAGAAAAACTAAGTGCGCAATCCACACGCGGTAGAAGTAAAACCTTCAGAAAACTGAACTTCGAGAGAATGGGACAAATGCAGAATATCGTGTGTAGGATAATTGTAGGATTTATTGATTATAATATTGTTACCAAGTTTAAAAATTATTTTACATTTTATCCTACGAAGCACCGCGCAAAGAGGTGACCGATTAGTCTATCTTATTCTCTCGCAGGCTAAATCCTGTAGATGTATGTATTCGTCTCTTTTTAGTGTGGCCTTTTCGTTTCATCGAGATTCAAATCACAGCGGTGCTAAAAAAGTTTTCACTTAAAAAAATATCAAGGCGATACTGAGAGTAGTATCTTCCACTCTGGAACCGGGAAACACCATAGTACGAACAATGAACAACACGGCGTAAAAAGTTTTAAAATAATGAAAAGGATGTTCTGAGAGATTAGTAATGCCTTTATTCTTTGCTGGATGAAATTCGCCGCCGCGGTTGTGCAACGGCGGAAGTTGAGATACGCGGCGCACCGCACGTCCGCGCATTTCCACCGCTTGACAAATGGTGTGACGTGTGACGTGTGACTGCACCTTATTCGCAAATCATTCGCCTGCATTATATGGCATTATAATGAGACAGTTTTACGATACACATTTATATATTGTAATGAGATTTCAAGATCAAGCGATGCACATACTAAAATGATCTGCAGCGCTATGAATAATGTAGTTTTTTTATATCTATACTCACAGAATTGCTCTATGTACGCCACGAAAAACATGTAAATTTTTGAAGTGAAACTTCTATAGCCCCGCTATGATTTGGATTTCGGATAAAACGGATATGACGATTACTGCACCTGCGACGCATCAACTTCGCTCATTGGCCGCTTTGATTATGATGTCACTTTTAAAGGCTCCTATTGGTTGTGAGATATGAAACGGAAATTACTCTGGTCTGCGCTTATTGGTCGCTTTGATTATGACCTCACTTTTCACGTATTAGTTGATATTGTTTTGGTAAAGTTTCGCTTCCACCGCGTGTAAACTGGAATCCAATTTTATTATCGTAATCTGAAGTGTTATAATCATGATAATTATTCAGGCTATGTCAACAGACGTAGAATTGCACTTCCACTATGAATAATGTTCCTTTCAGCGTGTCCTTTGAAGTATTAGAAGAACTGAGGTGAGGTTTGTCTAGGTCTTGGAGGTGGATAGCCAAGATACGCTGAACCACAGATTCCTACCCACCCCTTAAACCCATTTCTTTCCCAGAACTCTCCTCTCCTTTCTATCCTTAAAAAGACCCTCCACACAGCATACCCAAAGATGACATAGGCCCTGAGGGAAATTATTTTCCTTAGGGCCTCCTGTATGGAGCTCACGTAAAAAAAAACTTCCTCTCTCTCCTTCCTTTCCCTAAAAAGAGTCTCCACACAGCATCAGCAGACCTTACAGAAATTATTTCTTCATGGCCTCCCGAGTCGAACTATCAAAAAAATCTAAAAAAATCGGAGTGTGCTTTGTTCACACGCGGTAGAAGTGAAACCTTCAGTTAAAAAAGTAGAAAACAGTAGGGAGGCTACTTAGAGGATGATTTTTTCCATTTTTTTTTTCATCGAATGCTCACCTTAGTATTAATGTTTTCATCTTAGGAATCGCTAGATGTCGCTTTCTTTCGTGTTTTCTTTTGCCTGTTTATTTTCGTGTGGTTCGAATATTGGATATTGATTTTACAAAAATAAAAATATGTAATTATTTTTTAAATTTTGTGGCATTTGATCCTTGGTCCGCTAAATGTCTGCAGAGGTTCGTCAGGCGCTGTATGTGGATTTATCGTATTATATTGAAACCGAGTACTCGTGAATTAAATAAATATTTTATTGCTATCTCATTCCCTTGCAGGCTAAATCTTATAGATGCATGTGTTTGCCTTTTTTTAGTATCGGTCGTTTCCGTGTCATCGAGTTTCAAATCACAACGTACGTAATAATGTCAATAAATATTTCGTTATACTGTCGTCAATGCGGCTAAAAAAAAGGTGCTTGACGAAAGAGTGAGTCATATCATTACTGTTACTATGATGACTAGGGAATATTGTTTGTTCTCTACCCAGCTTCATGAAATTAACATTTTGACGTAATTATGTGTGAAGGCGGTCAAATTAAGAACTATTTGACACAAGTAGAGGTATCTACGGACTACGTCTACAACCGCAACAACCAATATTGTACAGATGTGTTAACACTTATTATTAATCTACATGTTTTAAAAAAACAGGTAGAAAAATATCTACAAACTCTATCGTGTTAGAAAGCTGTAACTGTAACCTATGTCCTTTAATATTCCTGAAGGTAGTTAACATTTTCCTAGAAAAATGATGGTTGAAGGAGGAATTCATGATTCAATTCATGGAGGAATACTGACGCTGTGTAGCATCCCCAAAGAAAGGAGAGGAAGTTCAAAGAATGGTAACATATTAGGAGTGGGTGGGAATATGGTGGTCAGTGTCTCCAGGAGTGACGGACATACGAATCCATCCCTCCCACCGCGGTATAAGGCGATATTCCTAGATCAAAAGGTCTCCCTCAACCAATCTCTCCGGATCCGAGCTGCCGCGCCAAGACCCGTACAAACCTCACCCTGAGAACCCCGGCACCCCTGCTAAGTCACCAAACGTAGTGAACCACTTAGAGTGGCCTATGGCAGAGGTAAAGGCTATTCAATAAATGGAGGCGGTACAAATGAAACAAAAACTTGTTTGTAAAACGACATTTGTAACCTACCTATATGTAATTAGAAAACTGGAGGAAATTGTTTTCAACTCCGATTTGCTTTGAATTTAAGTGCCTTTTAAAAAATTGAAACTTAGTGTAAAGTAAAGCGATAAATCTATAAAATACCTACCTATTCATAATACCTACCTATAATTTTATTTTTTTCCAGATTTGTTTGTATTTCTTTAGTAATTAATTAATAATTTAATAATTGTATTTTGAAATGTGTATTTCTTTTGTTTCCTAGGGCAAATCTTGACAAGTAAGGTAGAAATGTGGGATTTTGTAATTTTTGAAGAGTCTGGCGATATTTACCAACTAACGGGATTTACAAACATAATATCCCGTGGTTTTCACTGGTGTGACGCCAGTATACCAATACAAACGTAGGGTAGTTTGTAATAATACCGTCTTGAAGTACACTAGGAAAATAACAACCATTAATGAACGGTAAATTGTTGTTTATGAGTTCATAAGTTAGGAGATTGATGTATTTTATTTTATTTTTTATTTTATTTATTTTAGAGAAAGTTGACAGCAAATCAGAGATTACAAAATAGTACAATAATAAGATGTTAATTATGCCAATTATGAACTTTCCACTGATGATAGTTAACATAAAGTGTGACATTGTAAGGGTATTTTCTTAATTAATTTATTTTTCAGTTACAATATATAAAAAGGGGGGGGGGAGGAGGAACATAGGAATAGGATTAAGAGGCAAAGGACGGGAATATATAGGGATTGAACTTTCTAGTTTGAGTCTTGTTGCTTGGTGAGTTTTCGTTTTATGTCACGTAAAGTCGATAAATTATAATGATGTGGTCAAAACAAAGTTATTAAACTTGTTACTTGTGAACTCCGCCTCTAGGTTAATATGTAATATTTCTTATTCAAACAGTTAGATTTAGCTTTACTATTACGAAAAGTGAGTATTTATGTCGGGGAGATGAAAAAATTAGCATTTCACATTTTAATTTTGTTAAAAATTAATTCACTTATGCTATATGTGAACTGTACTGAGCCATATTCATATTTATATTCCATTTCATAGACAATCAATGCTGCCAGTCTTGAAAAATTATTATTGCCATTTAAAACAATAATTTATGCGTTATGTCAAGTTTGAACCTGTATAACAGAACGACATTGAAAGATGGTTATTAGAATATGTATACATATCTGTAAGACAAACCCTGCTTGCCATATAAACCATTCAAAACCTGGGATGTATATCTAAATGATGAGGACACGCAGCTTCCGCAGCACGAACCTCAACCCAGTACCAGTAGAAATAATTCGAATTAGGTACGTTTATTTTTATATTAACAAGAATTTATTTTATAAGGTTGATACTTCCGACAAATGTCATATTTGAATGTTTATTAATTAAAAAAGGAATATTCCGTATTATCCGTGTGTCGAACTTCGACAAGGAATATTTTGAATTATCCGTGAAGCGGATTTTTACCAACAAAGTTTATCAACATTTTTACCAACAAAGTTTATCAATCGCTGTCGCTCAATACGATTAAAGTAAAAAATTTCATTTTACAAGAAAAATTAAGTAAATGTGCAATTTATTTTTCTCGGGTTCCCACCGTTTGAAAAGCGCCATCTCGATTGCGCTCCGCCGATTTGAGGAAAAACTTGAACCCTATAATTTACCAGGAATCCCTTGCCAACAGTACGTGCACCATGAAGCGTTGCATTTCTCAGGCCTTTCTTGATGCAGGAATATTATTACAAATAATTTATAAGCAGGTACCTACTATAAATACCTAAAATTTCCTTGATATTGTTTTATCGATGTTGGGAATGAATTGTGGTCGAGCCAGAGTTTCTTTTTATGTTGAGTTGAGTTCAACTGCTCCCAACTCCTTTTTTACATTAACTTTACACAAGAGGCCCTGAGGAAAATAATTTCCCTCAGGTCCTATGTCATCTTTGTGGATGCAGTGGGGTGGGTCCTTTAGATGAGAGGAAGAGAGAACATGGATCTTGAAAAGAACCATGTTGTAGGACGGAGGAATTGTAGGACGGGAGAGTTGTAGGACGGTCGTAGATACGACCCGTTCTCATGTGACAAATTTTAATCGTGTACATATTGGGCACGTGTTTGGCGTGTTTCTCGACTATGCACCGGTGTTGAGGAGATCAACAACGCTAGTTCCTCTTAACATATTCCATTAGGTTCCCTTCCCCCTCCAGGATTCCCGTGCCCCTTCCCCCGTCCTTGCCGTCCCCCTCCCCCCGTCCCGTGCCGCAAAGCTATGCGAAATACACGCATTTTTCAATAACTCACCCGCCACCTATTGTAATTTTTTGTGCAACTTTTCGAACGCCAGAGCTCACCAGTATATATAGAAACCTTCACGGACTTGCGCAACAATTCACCACAGTTCCATCGCAGTCGGATGACTATCTCACTATGTACATTGGTCTACACCTACACCTGATTTCTTAAAACTCTAAGTAAAGTCCGGGGAACACCGGGGACTTCAGCAGTATTTCAAATAAACGATATTTATAAACTCTCGATGACAAATAACGCGATAAGATCGAGTGAATTCGAAGACATAATTTAGAAGTAAATGAGTGGATTGCGCAAGTTCGCGGAATAAAGTATAAGCCAGTCGCGCTCGTGTTCCGTCTTAAGGTTCCGAGAATCGTACGGTAGAATTTGTATTTCATCATAAAAATTTGTTTGGTATGAAAAGTATGATGAATTTCAGGTGCAATAATCTGATTTCTTATAATATACTTTGGCACGTGGTTCAAAACATGTTCATGTTTACGTATGAATAATTATAATATCATTTTGTATCTCTACAATCTTTTTGGTATATGTATAAAATTAATGTTTTTTTTGTTTGTCCCTTATGCGTTCCTAAACCATTCAACCGAGTACTATGAAAATTTAGTGAGTTGTTGTGCGCACGTCCATGAAGGTGTTATGTTGTTTGAAATATGTATTTCATATAGTTTAGCTACAGGGAAGGAAGAAGGGGAATGGGAATCCGGGAGGGAGGGATGGGAACGAAGGAGCGGTTCGCGGGAGGAGGAACGAGGAAGGGGGAATGAGGGAAGATGGAAGACGAATGCGGGATGTTAACGCGGGGAGAAGGGGGCGGGATGGGACCAATGGGAAAGGACACGCAGTGAGAAACAATTTCGTTATTTATGTGGCACTGCAACAAATGCCGTGTACTCGCTATACGTTTAAAAAAAATAATTTCCGTGTAACCAGCAATATTTGAATTTCTGGTAGTCATTAAAATCTCACACTTGCAAGCGAACCTGACGCTTTGGTTCACTCGGCTTTAAACTGGTTTCTAATTTCCTCTTTCAAGTCGAGCGGTTCGTAAATTTGTGGCCAATGAATAAATAATGAATTTTCTGAGCATTACCTCATTATTATGGTCAATAATAAATAAGATTTTTTTACATTAGCTCCACACAGGCGACCCTCAGGGCTTGTGTCATCTTCGATTAGTAATTTTAGTAAAGGGAGGAGAGAAAGTTCTGGAAAGGAAAAAAATATGCAGGGTGGGTAGGAATCTGGGAGTCAGTGCGTCTGAATCCATCCCTCTCTCTGCGGTGCAAGGCGATGTTCCGAGAGAGTACTGCTGTAAAGATCAAAAGGTCTCTCTCAACCAGTCTCCCGATCCGCCCTGCCACGCAGTTTGTGGGCAGATGCATCCACCGCCAAGTACTTGGGCAATAAGTCACCAAATGTAGCGAACCACTTATGGTGATCTAGACACCTATGCTTGTTATCCAATAAATGGTTTCCGGTGATAAAAACAATGATAAAACCATTTAATAGGAGATGATAAAATTACGAGTAATTACATAATTAATTGCAGAATATATCTACGTCACTTTTCTATCATTTATCTCTAGTTAATAGATGGCTACTTAGAACGCAACTGTTTAAACATTATGAACAATCGATAATAAATAAATTCGTTAGGTGCTCAGTGCTAAGTGTGCATATTTAACATAAATGTAGGTAAGTATTCATAGGTACCGAGAAATAGTCTCTAAAGCTTGACACGTTTAACTTAGCAGTCGGTGGCATTGCTATTTAGGTTTTGTGGATACATGTATAAATCTATGGATTAAAACTTATTTAGTTCGTCAGTTTGTCATTTGGCCGACTGCAAATTTACCTAACCTCGTTATGCTGTAATTCGTGTTTGCAGATTCTTTTCAGAATATAATGATTATATAAAATCTTAAAATAATTGCAATTATAACTTTGATTTTAACATCTCGTAGATTTCAACTTGGAAATGAAAGACGCATAAAATATGCACTGTCTTTGCAATAAGAATTTGCAATTGAAGGTAAACGAATGGAAAGCGTTATGGGAATGGGTTTCGAATTGAGTGGCGACTTTTATTTTATGTGAATGGAGTGATCGAATGAAGGTAAAATTCGAACCACAGGACACCGGAAAGTAAGAAAACTTTTCAAAACATACATACCTTTGTTGTATATTTTTTAAATGTCATCAATTAATATTTTTTTACTCCATTTTATCTTTTTCTGTTATATATGTCCAATAATATTTTTATTAAATTTATAAAAGCTGTTATTTAAAAAAAAAATCCGCCCTGTAATTATTATTAAGCGTGACAGCCATTTCGCCTTCTGAAGACATTATCAAACTATGGGTAGGCCACTTGCAGACGATGTATTAATATTATTTCTACTAATGAAAAACTAATTGCTTTTATTTTTATAACCTGTATGCCTTCCTAGTAATTATTGACTTCTTAGTAAAATGTCGGAAATTATTAAAGGTTTTTAGTTACCCTTTAAAGTTTTATGAATTCATTCATTGTTTAAATTTGGCTTAAGATGGTTAAATGAATTTTTTTATATTAATTCCACCCAGTAGTTAATTATTTACCCAGGAAAATAATTTTCCTCAGGGCCTACGTCATTTTAGTGAATGCTGGGTGGAGGGTTTTATGGAAAGGAAAGAGTGAACCTGGGTCATAACGAGATGTTGTAGGAGAGAAGAAATACAGAGGCCAGAGAAAAAACAGAGGTATTTCCAAATTATGACTTGGGGGTTATTTTTCCCTGCGTAATCGAGTATTTTTATGTTCTCTAATAATTTAACTCAGAATAGCGAGCGAATTACAATTTTTGGTCATTTATCAAACTAGCTTCCGAATTATTAGAATTTTTAATAATTTTCAATTGCTTTAAAAGATTGACTTTACGGTCCTTCTTTTGTATATGTAGCGGGGTTGGCTTTTTTATTATCACCGAGTGTTTTTTATTTAGGTCATGTTTGGCAAATTGTGACTGTCTTTTAGTATTATTTTTTAAAGGTCGCATATTGTGTTCTTTGAAAGTAGTATTTATTATAGAACCGGCCTGTTTGTTCAACATAAACAGCGTTGCATTCGTCGCATTGGTATTTATAAATGCCGCTATATAATGAAGTTAAAACTTCTTTGGCATGGTTGTGATTTGAAACTAATAAGAGACAAACACATACATCTAGAGGATTTAGCCTGCGAGAGAATGAGATAGTATAATCGGTCTCCTCCCTACTCTTATACACTTTGGTTTCACTCTTACCGCTTGTGAACTGCGCACATTTTCTTTTTGTGTAGCAGTGACACAATGTTAAAAATTGACTTCCTTGACAACACACTTGTGCGACGTAAGTTGAACCGTTAACGAGTGGGTAATACATAATGAATAATAAACATAAACACAGAGAGCACTCGAAACAGAGGAACATACTGTTGTACATTCGAGACGATTAACATCTTCAAAAACATATTCTTTACACGCAATTGGCACAACAGATGATTTTATATGTAACATAGAAAGGTACTGTTTAAGTTTTGCGCAAATTAGGATAAATCATTTAATTTAATTTCGTTTTATTTGAAACTGCTTACGTTTCAGTAAAGCTTTTCGTTTGGATTCGATAATGCATTTAAACAGCGCAGGTAGCGTCATCCGATTTGTCTGGTGAAAATCCCCTTCAATAAATTAGTCGCCATTTGATTTTCCTTGTCTCGCAGCGAGTTCTGAGTGTTGCCACAACGGAGGAGTGATAATACAAGATTGACGTGTTCTCACAATACGCCACCATGTAATATGAAATAAATTTTATGTAATCAGCGATCTCACTCTTATTTAGAAGATCAAGTGTGCAAAATTTCATCAACTTCGAAATAAAACTGTTTTCACAAAGCTCTTAATAGTCCAGTCAAGTGAATTAACTTCCACCTCCAGTCTTCTGGGTCCAGTTGATTACCAAGCCACACTTGAACTTGATTATACACCCGAAATAGATGTTGATGAGCAGGAGCAGAGGTTGGGGGAAGACGAGCTAATTGCACTCGTTTTCTGTTCCATTAGATAATTATCAATCAGATGAATTTTTTTCCCCAATTACTCATAATTCACATCGCTTTCATCATTTCCAATAGTACCTTTTTTATTTAATACAATATTATTTAATTAAACAGGACCACAATAGATCGTGAAATAGGCCTACCGGGTAAACCACGATAAAAACACTACCAAACAGGTGGCGTGGACACGTCTGCGTATTATAAAAAACGCAACTTTTTCAACTTTTTGAATCGTTATATCTCATAAATTTTGACTCTTAGGAAAAAAAGTGTGATTGCAATTTTTATAAATAATTGCGTGATGTACAATTTTCGTTTGAATTATTTTTTGATAAAACTTACCGTTTGGCTGAAAAATGCAAAACATCCATATTTGCGAACTTTGACCATGAATAAAAAATTTTTGCATATGAGGAAACGAGGGGGATTTTTCACATTTCATTTGTAATGATGTACCCAACATTCGTACCAATTTTCAGCTCTATGCAAATTATTGTAACCTTGAATGTCTATTTTGACCGGACTACTAGAACAATTCCCGATCTCTCTGATTGACTAAAATAGAAAACTAATACAAGTGTGTCATAGTTTGGATGAAATGGATCAAATATTTATTATTAAAAAAAAATTAAATCAGAGTGCGTAATTCATAAACGGTAGAAGCGAATCCTTCAGAAAGCCAAAGTAGATAAGAGTGGGGTAGGGAGACTACGAAGCAATTTTTTTTATCAACATGAAGGATGATTTTTTCCATATTTTTGTCGTCGAATTCCAGTGTACCCTTTCCAAAACATTTGGTAATCTTAATAGTATTTGTTATTTCTTCTTCGGAGTCGCTAGGTGTTGATTTCTTTTGTGGTTTCTTTGCCTGTTCATTTTGGAGTGGTTGAAAGATTGTATATTGATTTTACAAAAAATACAAGTGTGCAGTTCACACGCGGTAGAAGTAAAAAAAGAGAAAAGAAAAGAAAACGAAAGTAGTGGGAAGGATTATTCTACCTCATTCTCTCGCAGGTTAAATCCTTAAGACACATTTGTATGTGTTTGTTTCTTACTAGTGTCACTTTTTCGTTTCATCGAGTTTCAAATCGAACGGTGCGAAAGACGTTTTCACTTCAAAATAATATTTTTTTGGTATTAATAGGATTCGATCCTTGATCGGCTGAATGTCTGGCCGCTAAGTCAGGCTAAAACTTGACTAAAGGAAAATTGCGGGAGATCATGGATTTATCGTATTATACTGGAATCGAGTACCCGTGACATAATAAAATATGAGTGCAGTTTACACGCGGTAGAAGCGAAACTTTACCAAAACAATCTCAACCAATACTTGAAAAGTGAGGTCATAATCAAAGCGACCAATGAGCGCAGACCAGCGTAATTTCCGTTTCATATCTCAACCAATAGGAGCCTTTAAAAGTGACATCATAATTAAATGAGCGCAGTTGATGCGTCGCAGGTGCAGTGATCGTCATATCCGTTTCATCCGAAATCCAAATCATAGCGGGGCTATAGAAGTTACACTTTAATGAATATTTTATTGGAATATCATTCTCTTGCAGGCTAAATCCTGTAGATGTATGTGTTAGTTTTTAGTGCAGCTAGCTTCCGTTTCAACGAGTTTCAAAACACATCGGCGCTAAAGAAGTTTTCACTTCAAAAAACATTTTATTTCTTGAAAATACAATCATTTTCTTTCGTCGTTCTGGGGCCTAAGAGTCGCAAAGTCGACGAGGTCAGTTTTCTTTCAACATATACTTCTAGGGTTTCTGTTAGAGATGTCGACTGCAAAAGTACCATTCTACGTAACCGACAAGTACAGACATCCTTGGTTACGTATTCGTTGCTTACGTCTTCCAATGGTTAGGTACGAATTTGATGGATTTGTCCAGCCATAAATATATTTTCAGGGAAATCAGGAAGTTATTACTATGAAATTCTTTACAAATGTGTGGTTGAAACTTAAGTGAGACTGGTTTGGAAGGGAGAATAATTGTGAATAGAACACGGTTTAGTAGGGTGGTGAAACGGAAGTTATATAGGTAGGTTTCAGAATTGTTGAAATAATGCGCTGCGGTTAGATGTAGTTACACAATATGAACAATTTTAACAAAAAACAGGCGAGAAAAAAAATTAACTGAACTTAACTTCAATCATAATAACCGTTTATCATTGGCAATATAAAGCTCGCAATATTTTATTCTAAGTGTGTTTTGCATTTGTTTGAATGGGAATGAGAATTTCTTAGCGAGAATGATTTCTAATTTCTTCGCGTTTCCTATTGTTACGGACATCATATTTTTTGTACAACAGTCTCCAAGTTGAAAAACTTAATTTTTTTCAGTGAAAAATTTTAGCACTGTTGTGATTTGAAACACGATTAATTGAAAAAACTACACTAAAGAGAGACAAACGCATAAATCCATTGGATTCAGCTTGCGAGAGGGCTTCTCTTTGTGCGGTGCTTCGTAGCCTCCCCAATCTTGTGTACTATAGTTTTCTGAAACCACTGTGAAGTGAAACCACTTCTACCACATGTGAACTGTACACTTAGGTATATTTATTTATTTGACTTTTTAGGACATCTACTAGGTTAACTACACAATCAACCAATGGAAGCAGAGGGTTTTTTATGAAGTGAAACTTCTTTAGCGCCGTTCGTGATTTGAAATTCGGATGAAACGGAAATGCGTCACAACTCAGTTCTATACAAATACTTATTTCTAATATAATGCGGTAAATTAGCTCTTTAGCGCTCAGCGGCCAGAGAGACAGATAAAAGCGAACCGAGATTCAAATCCTACAAAATCCAAAAAATGCGACATCTAACAACTTTCTAGTTTCACTTCTACTGCATGTGAATTGCACCCTCTGATTTTTTTATACAAACGAGAAATTACTTAATAAAGGAACTCTGCACAAAATATTTTAATATGTATTTTTATAAGTGTTTCGAATTGATATAATTCTCTTCCCTCGGGCCGAACGGAATCTCACAACTCACAAAATGTCGCGCCGGACTAATTAACGTGATGGATTTACTCGCGATGAGTGAAAAAATTACTCGACTGGTGATTTTAGATTTTGCTAAAATATTTTTTCTGCGTTAGCGTCTTTGGAGATGCTATGTGTAGGGCCTTTTCAAGGAAAGGAAGGAGTGGAAGTTCTGGGTAGGATAATGGTATGAAGGGTGGGTAGAAATCTAGAGACGTTGACTTACATCGACTATAACTACCCGAAGAGTGAAAATAAAAGCAACCAGCCCTTAAGTAGTATTTAAATGTGACTTTTAATCCCTTTTAAACTTTCTTCGGTTCGTTTGTAGTTGCAATTACTTTTTTTTTTTAATATTGCGTGTTTGCATTATTATCGTGTCCGATTATAAGGGACAACCCGGAGAATTAGTTTCGTTGGGAATTTGGATAATTCTATGGCAATAAATTGTTCCTTGCACCCTTCCCCTCCCCCCACTTCCTTCCCGGACGGCAGTTTGCGATCAATTGGAATGAAATAAGTCAATCGTGAACTCATAAACCGCGTATTAAAAACGCAATTGAAATCGCAAAACATATTATCCCTAGTGAAATCATTTTAATAACAAAGTGAACTACACCGCAGAGAATTCATCTCACCACTACCGACTGTTAGTACCTTCCTTTCAAATACAATTGTTGCCAGTATTGACCTCGGAATAAAATTGCCGTTTAAGACCTTTCGCCGAAACAGTTTGATTTGTAGATTAATGTTCGTAGAGTTACATGGAAGTTTGGGACGATTGAGCTAATCACATATTGAGTATGTTCACATTACGAGCTGGAATTACACAAAATGAGCGTAAGACGGTAAATGCATAAATGTGGATAAGGAATGGGGTGTTATGGTGATACCGACGACGCCTGTAGCAAATTGGGTGATGGCTGGATAATTAATCAGCAAGTTTTTAAATTTATATTTATTTGGCGATTCCCATTTTTACTTAACAGAATCTACGTTTATTTCCACAGATATTGTAATAACCAGTTGTTAAATTTAAAGTGTAACCTTACGCCCTTCATCAATAGCACGGTTCACCGTACATTTACAATTAATTATATTAGTGTACTGTTACCGTTATTGCCAAGGATTCAGAAAACTTTTTTTTTTACATGAGCTCCACACAGGAGGCCCTGAGGAAAATAATTTCCCTTAGGGCCTATAACATCTTTGGGGATGCTGTGTGCAGCTTTTTTTTAAGGAAAGGAAGAAGAGGAGAGATCTGGGATGGAAAGGGGTTTAAGGGGTGAGTAGGAATCTGGGGTTCAATGTGTCTTGGTCATCCGCCTCCAAGACCTAGACAAACCTCACCCCATGAACACGGGCACCCCTGCTAAATCACCAAACTTAGCGAACCACTTGGGGCGACCTATGGCAGAGGTGTTGGTTATCCAATAAAGGTTCCCGGGGCGGTGGTACCCATTACCGCCTCCCAAATTTTATTAATCTCATTAATCTACGTATAAATATGAAAATGAATCTCTGTTTCCCTTGGTCTCGCTACAACTTCAGAACGACTTAACCTATTTAATTTTTTTTTTTTAAGTTTTCTAATGCTTTGTAGAAGGTTCTTACGGAAAGAAAAATTAAGAAAACTTTACTTCGCACTTTTAACAGTTTGCGCGTTTGATGAAATTGAATTTAGCAGGCACCTTTTTTTTTGTAGTAAACGAATTGTCTATGGATGTTCAAAATTATTATAGATATTTTAAATAGGTACCTGTATTAGGTACCAAATTTGATTGATTGTTCTCATAATATAGAAAAATGAATATTTGTAATATAAGAAAAATGAAAATTTGAATTAAAAAATTGTAATAGGTCACACGCGAGCTGTTTGAAAAATGAATGCACTGGGACACATTATATGGAACGCGGGAGGGGGGTTTGCGAGACGGGGGAGCGGGAGAGGGAAGAGGGTGGGCGGGGAAGGTGGAAGGGGAACGCGGGAGGGTAGGGGATGTGGGAGGAGAACGGGGACGCACGGGAAAGGACATCCAGGGAGAAACAATTTATTTCTTTGAATATGGCATTGCAACGCATGCCGGGAACTAGCTAGTAATGTAATATAAACCAACACCAACTTAGGGAAATAATTTTCCTCGGGGTCTTCTGTGTGGAGATAGTGTAAAAAAAAGTCAACGTCAATCGAGGTTAAACCCTCCTACTAGGTAAACCTACGAGAAATGCCGATCGCTATGTAGTCACTGCTTAAACCTTTCGATATTAACTATTTTTTAATATTCCCAGCCGAACATCATTCCAATTCTTTTAATATAAGAACATGATTAGTAATTTGTAAAAAAGATCTTTAACTAGTGACCGACCGAAGGTTCGGTTTCGGTTTCGGCAAGTTTCGGCATAAAAATCGAGTTTCTGAAATCTACCGAACCTTCGGCCGCACCAGAACTCTGCGTGAATTATCGCGCGTCGTTCGGCTAACTTCGGGTGAGTTCGTGGCTAGTGTGTCACCCGCCATCATCAGCTGAGTTCGCATCAGCCGGTTAAAATACTCAATTAATGAGGTCCTTCCTTTATAATGTAAGTGTTGATCATTGACAAATTTTTGTTCCAAGGAGTAGTTAACATATTTGTTAATTTTTGTTTGTTTTACAGATATTCATAAAATAAATCATTATTTTTTCACACTCCAGTTATTGTTTTTTATTTCACTTAACACTTGAAATAAGAATGTTGTCATTGTAAACGAAATTAAAATACTCAATTAATGAGGTCATTCCTTTATAATGTAAGTGTTGTTTATTGACAAATTTTTATTCCAAGAAGTAGTTAACATGTTTTTTTTAATTATTATATATTTTTTATCCTTTTTACAGCAGTATTAAAAAGTGTATATTTTTATTTCATTTAACACAACTGTCTGTGTAAATGTAAAAAATAACCCAAATAGATTATAGATTTTTAACATTATTAAAAAAAATGGTTTCGGCCGAAACTGAGACAGATACCGAAGATTCGGTTACGCTTTCAGTGTCGGTAGAAATTCCTTTTTCGGTCGGACACTAATTAAAACCCTTCTTTTAAATTTTCATAAATCACGCTAGAGGGAACTTAAATGGAGTCCTAAAATCGGTGCTTTGTACCAATTGCATTAATCAAATGGATCAATTATTATTGTTCGTATAGGCAAGGGCTATTCTAAGCAAAGTTCGATTTGAATCGCTCAAAGGCTTCATACTTCATACAGAACATGCTGAATGCGAACGGGCACAAAACAAATGGGTGGCGGGTGGAAATGTATCCCGCAGGGGGGCTAAAGATTAATTATACAAATTTTAGTTTATCAGTCAATTAATTTTATGGTTGAATGGAGCACGGTGAAATAGTTAAATTTTATTTAATATACATGATATCCGGGGGTAAAGTGCATTAACGGGAGGTGATTCTGCATTATGGTAGGAGTATTTCAATTTGGGAGGCGTGAATGGGTACCGCCGCCCCGGGAACCTTTATTGGATAACCAACACCTCTGCCATAGGTCACCCCAAGTGGTTCGCTACGTTTGGTGATTTAGCAGGGGTGCCCGGGTTCATGGGATGAGGTTTGTCTAGGTCTTGGAGGCGGATGACCAAGACACACTGAACCTCAGATTTCTACCCACCCCTTAAACCCTTTTCCTTCCCAGAATTCTCCTCTCCTTCCTTTTCCTAAAAAAACCCTCCACACAGCATCCCCAAAGATGATATAGGCCCTGAGGAAAATTATTTTCCTGAGCGCCTCCTGTGTGGAGCCATGTAAAAAAAAAAAAAAGTAAAAAAGATTAACAACTTTTTCTGAAACTCAAACATTTCTTTCCCATACAAAAAGACATACCTACTAAAAATCTTTGGTGTAAGGTAAAAATTACTCGGTAAAGTTGCTGTTAGCTTGCCGTGCGCGATTGTTGCAACGTTGCTTGGTAATAATAATGCTGCCCGCACACGCCGGTCTAATTTTATCTTTTTACCACAAAACTACCCCAAGAAATTGAAATTTCGAAAAAAAGTAATTTATCTTTTTTACTTATAATTTCATGTAAAATCACCTCCCGAAGTTAATGCACTTTACCCCGGACATACTGTATATCCACGTAATGATGTTTGCATTAATAACAAAACAAAGATAAGTACTGATTACTCAATTTCCCGAGTTAAAATTTTTTTATTGAAGTGAAACTTCTATAGTCCCGCTGTGTTTTGAATTTCTGATGAAACGGCCGCTTTGATATTGATGTCACTTTTAAAGGCTCCTATTGATTGAGATATGAAACCGAAATTACGCGAGGTCTGCGCTCATTGGTCGCTTTGATTATGACCTCACTTTTCAAGCATTGGTTGAGATTGTTTTGGTAAAGTTTCGCTTCTACGCGTGTAAACTGCACTCGATTTTTTTTTCTTATCGAAAACTAGCGTAAATTATTATGGAATGCATATTGTGACGTTTTTAAAGTGAAAACTTCTTTAGCACCGTTGTGATTTGAAACTCGATGAAACGATAAATAGCGACACTAAAAAGAGACAAACTAATCTAAAGGATTTAGCCTGCGAAATAATGAGGTAATATAATCGGTCTCTTCTTTGTGCGGTACTTCGTAGCCTCCCCGCCCTTGTCTACTTTAGTTTTCTGAAGGTTTCACTTCTACCGCGTGTGAACTGCATACTCTTATTATATTTTTAGTTTTTCTTAATCTCCTTCAATAATGGGTTATTTTCATAAACCATGATGTGTGGAAGATTTAAGGTTTATTTTTTCTGATTATAATCATTGCACTAAACATTTAATATTTTCATTCATGATTATTGATTTAAAAAATCGCATACTCCAAAGTGGATTAACAGATTACGCCAGTAGAAGGTAAGACAGCTATTGTTGTCGTTGACCGGAGCGGCGTGACGACAATGCCGCCAAATTCATGAATAAAAACGAAAACGTCGTTTTGGCAAATAAAAAACGGATCATTTTAAATCGTTGAAAAAATTTTATTCGTAACTTAAAAGTGTAAAAAAAACATCTTAATTATCGTAATTTAAAAAAAATCTTTTTTTAAGATTTAAAAAAAATCAGAGCGTACTATTTACACACGGTAGAACTGAAACCTTCAGAAAACTAAAGTAGACAAGAGTAGGGAGACTACGAAGCACCGCACCGCTAAGGTTCGTCAGGCGCTTTATGCCACAAGACCAAAGGAGACTTGCGTGGGAAAGTGGATTTATCGTATTATAGATAAATCCCAAAGATGTATGTGTTTGTCTCTTTCTAGTGTCACTCAATTCCATTTCATCGAGTTACAAATCACAAAGGTGGTAAAGAAGTTTTCCCTTAAAAAACAATAAAAATACCCTATTCCACACGCCTCCAAACATTCTCCATAGACCGATTGATAATCAAGATCTGAAATTTTTAATAATTAATTTTATGTAAAATGAAGGAAACCATTTTTTCCGTCGATTATAAGTGATCTTGCAAGAATTTTATAAATAAGACCGTGTATTTCATAACCGTTTCTTTTCAATTGTGTAATATCAAAACACATGTTGGCCACCTTCCAACGATCTCAACTCATACTCGTATGTATGTACTAATTCTATAACGATATACTTATATTCTCTGATAAACCTAATCCAGTAAATGTTATATTGTGGTAAAAAAATTAGCATTTAAATAATACATAACTTACCACCCTGCAGAGAGGCAAGCTCCCTATTCAGATCAGTAATAAGTACTATCTGATGAAAGAAGCTATGATTATAGCCGTGTTTAATGACAAAATCTGGATAGCCAGGTACTTATTACCCTTTTTCCCATGTCCCTCCGGCTTCGCAATATCGTAAATGTCTCTGTCTCGCTAGCTCTGAGACAAAAGACCCTGTAGAAAAAAAAACTCTCGGGCCAATTTCGTCTTTGGGATGCTGTATGGAGGGTCTTTTTAGGGAAAGGAAGAAAGAAAGTTCTGGGAAGGAAAAAGTTATGAGAGGCGGGCAGGAATTTGGGAGTCAATGTGTCTACGAATATGACTCCGTCCTACCACTGCGATGCAAGGCAAATGGGTCGAAAGAGTCCGGCTGGAAAGGTCTATGTAAGTTGCGTCTCCCTCAACCAATGCCTCCCGATCCACGCAGCAGGTGGGAAAACGCGTTGTCCACCAAAACCTAGACAAACCTCACTCCGTGAACCCGGGCACCCCTGCTAAGTCAGCAAACGTAGCGAAACACTTGGAGTGTCCTATGGCAGAGGAGTTGGTTTTCCAATAAATGTTTTATGGGGAGGCGGAACCCGCCTCCCAAATTATTATTAATAAGGACATTTCCGCGGTAATCTCATGAAAAATAACAAACTAACACGATCCGTAAGTGGTGATGATGACAATCAGAAAAAATAGAATATACAGAAGCAATTGAGATTAGGAATTTAATAATAATATATCCGAGTAAGTAGGTACTTCCCACAGCAATACGTGTCCTGAATGAATATTATTTTTTCAATTCCTCCCAAATACGTATATATTGCCCCCCTAATCGACACCTACGCTAGAAGTGGAGCACAAATTATAATTTATTTTGACTAATGGGCGTAGGAAGTAAGAATTTTTCTCGAGTAATGAAAATTTACGAGCTATAATAGCAAATTAAAATGAAAAATAACACGCTTCTAAAAATTTATTCATAATGAACATTATGTATTTCTTCATAATACTCTTGGTACCTTTTTTTTAATCCATACAGGAGGTTCTGAGGAAAATAATCTGTGATGCTGTGTGTAGTCTTTTTTGTGGAAAGAAAGGAGGGTACCTGGGTCTTGAAGAGACCCTTGCCGTAGGAGGGAGAAATCACAGAGGCCAGCAAATCATTCCACGCCGAGCTGTTGTACTCAAGAACGAGTTGTAGAAACGACACGTTCGCATGTGACATAACTGTGTACAACTGTGTTTACAGTGCACCGGTGTCGAAGGAATAAATTACGCTAGTTCCTCGAAGCATCTTCTATTATAATACCGATAAAACATGGATAGAGTTACCATCCGACGCCTATGCTATAAAATTGTAATCCGTTTGTTAAGATAGAAGAGTGATGCAAATGTATACGGTAGAAGAAGTCGGGGACGCCCGAGGAAGACATGGCACCATCAAGTGAATCAGATACTTGATAGTGAGGCCATTTTAAGACTCAGAATAATAGAAGAGTATGTAAGAGAAGATGTATGAGGTAAAGAGTGTGTGCCATGACCGAGTTGTTTGGCGATCCATCCTCTCTACCGACGAGATTAGTTAATTAATTAATATATGAGTCCCAGCGATAGGTCGTATGAAACGTCATCGTTCTGGTGTCTTCTGTCTTTTTCATTTTCAGACAAGACGCGAACGAAGGAAGTGAACAACTTCTCTCAGGGACTACGAATATTGTTTTTCCCAGTATTGAAGATAAGAAGTAATTTATTCTGGTGCCCGGAAGCGCGGAACCGAGCGGCTTTCCCTGTTATACGGCCGTCACTTCTCGGGATCTCGCGGCTCTACGTGCTAAAAAGCATTTGCTACTATTACGTGCACAAAAAACAGACACTCATGTTTTAACAACTAACCAACGAGTTATCGTTGGAGTTCTGCCAATAAAGCTATATCAAGATTTATAAAATGTTTACGTAATTACTTGAATCTTTACAGATTTATCAAAAAATAATATTGTTCGAACCCGGTTTCATCCACGTTCTTTCCCATTCTTGTCAGATTTTTAAAAACAAACATTTTTACAATAAAAAAAATAAAAAAACACATAAATTTGTTATATGTTTTTTTATTATAGAGTGTTATAAAATAAAAGTGGTCTTAAACAAATTTATGTGTTTTTTTATTGTAAATTATGGCGAGCCACAAAGTTAGTGCTTTTTACAAATATGTCAAACATTTTTAAATTGAATATTTTCTAATGTAACACTAACGTTTTCTAACACAAGTATGTAGGTAGGCTACGCCATTTTTATTCATCAACGAAATTGAGTCAATTGAAAATTTCAAACGATCGTAGCTACGTATGTTGGATCTACATCATCCTACATGATCCTACAATGGATTCGTCCACACGACGCGACGCCCGTACAAACGCTGAGACTCTATAAACTGGAAAGTAAGTTAATAAAAAAACTTGAACAGTGATTCCCGAATATATTTTTAGAGGCGTTATGTTTTATTGTTTTTTTTTTAAAAGAAAGACAAACATACGTACATACAAACCTGAATATATTTAAAAATCTCCTACTACCACCACGGCAAGTGGAAAATGATGCTTATGTTGTGATGGGCGACTTAGCCAGCCGAGGAATTGAACACACAACGCCCGGGTGGGACCCAAGCGTGATGCCAACTCGGCCAATGACTGATAAATTGATTTCATAAATCATTGAAGAAGAAGATAACAATAATAATTTAAACGAAAACATGAAAGAGAACAAGACACAGAAAACAGAAAAGATAATGGTGGCAACTGGGACTCGAACCCAGAACCTCTCGTCTATCCGGGATGTTCGTTTACCAATTCGACCATTGCCACCTACTGTCAAACCGTCATATTAGTCAATCTCATATTTCAAATTTCAGAATTAAAATATTATTTTCAACAATTTTTTTCCATATTCTAGGCAGCTACCCTTCTTATTGGAAACAATCATTCTAAGAATTGGTTCGTGACCTAGATAGCGTCACGGATAAATATATCCGATTTTATTTATATGGAACTATTTACTCTATAAAAATCTAAATGAAAATTCATTTTTTTATAAGAAAATTAAATAATCGGATAGGCGAGAGGTTCTGGGTTCGAGTCCCAGTTTCGACCATTATCTTTTTCTGTTTTCTGTGTCTTGTTCTTTTTCATATTATAGTTTAGATTATTATTGCTATCGTCTTCTTCAATGATATATTACATTGATGGGAATAACCTTCAAAAGTTATAAAAAGATAGTTTTTCTTATAAAAAATTGATTTCATAAACTTTAGTGCATAATTATTTTATTTTATTCAAATTAATAAAATACTTAGTTTTTACCACTTTTATTGTTTGCAAAACCAATATGTTTCGTGAGCGACGCTCACTTCTTCAGGTTTTTTTATTGATTCTGATAGTATTTTATTAATTTGAATCAAAATGGTGCCACAAAATAAGTTTGCTTTGTATTTTATTAGTATTTTATTTAACTTTGGGAGTGGCTCAGTAGGTTTTTTGGTCATCGTGTGGATGGGACATGAATTTCAAATTAACTTGTTACTTCTCAATTCAAATAATATTAATATTAATACAGACATATGGTGGATAGTTCTTGCAGGATGGAAAGCTTGCCAGTCTATGAATTATAGGGTTAGGCAATTATCAACGTCCATACGTGCTATACTATCCGTCCATAAGTGCCAAACAATATAAGGTTTTAGTACAGATAATCAGCACATACAGAACACCGACACGAATGTACGGAATTCAGTGTCCACATGCCACATAAACAAGAGATATCTGAAATTCCTCCACTACAAAATTCCACAACATTGCAGCACTCAATTGCACTGGATTAGTTATACAACAAACCCGGTCCGGTAAACTTACATTCAGTATAATCATCAGTCAATGATGGCAGCCGTGTCCTGAGATTGTTCGAGAACTATTACAAAGCGGGTGGTGGTTATGGACGGGAGAGGAGAGAGGGGTGAGGGGGGAAGGATGTTGGTCGCAGTCCCCTTGGCCCCAGCCCGTCCCGACATACCACCCGCACAAAGGACTGAAGTTTACAGAGTTGCCCAACAATAACACACTTTACACACACAATTTAATGGTTTAATTTTATCTCGAGACCGGACAACTCAGAATCATTCAACTTCAACACCTCCTTTGAAAAGTCATTAAAAGCGATGAAAAAAATATAAAAGATTGGTTAAATAGATTACGTTTAATTATGTTATGAGCTATTTTTTCATAACTTTTGATGACTTTTCAAAGTGTTGTTGAAATTGCATTATTCGGAGTTGTTATGAAACGTTTTATCTATATTAATAATACTTTAGTTAACTAACAAAACGTTTTATCTACGAGTATATTAACAATACGTATTTAGAATATCGTCCTAAGGAATCTAAACTGAACTAATTAAGAATCAGACATACTGTAAAGTTTCACTAATGCATTCAAATTATGTAAAAAAATCTTTATCTGTACGTATATACCAAAACAAGTGATACGGTTATTGGGCCAACGTGAATTTTACCAGCAGGAAAAGGGTTGCCTTGATAAAAAATTATTTCGTAGTTCTAAACTATTCTGAAATTAGCCCAGATTTTTTATGTATTTAATTCCCTGATCTTTCATTTCGCCTACAACTTCCTTCAACTTGAATATTTTTTATCAATATTTCCCAGCTTATTTCAGAATCAAGAAAAATCAATTAGAATCAAAAAGTATCAAGAAGAATCAAGAAGAATCAAGAAGAATCAAGAAGAATCAAGAAGAATCAAGAAGAATCAAGAAGAATCAAGAAAAATCAAGAAGAATCAAGAAGAATCAAGAAGAATCGAGAAGATTTAATAAAAATTTCCCTAAAAAAATTGACTAAGATTTGAATTTTTTTCTTCTAAAGCGATTTTGTTTCAATCGCGGTAAGATAAATACATAATATTATATGAAGCAAAATTCTGGACCAAGAATCACTCTGCAATGTTACCACATATATGAAGACAGATAGGTTGAAAAATCCTGAACACAAACCGCAGACAGAAATCCAAATATGCGCTACAGGCATCTTGAAAAACTGCGCATTATTTGATAAGATGGGAAAAATTAATTTAATTACAGCCCTGTTGTAAAACAGTCCCCGTTCAATAGAATGTAGACAGATGTGAGAGTTTATAGAAAAAAGAGGTGTAGACGAAAAAAAAATCAGAATGTGCAATTTACACGCAGTAGAACTAGAAAGTCGCTAGATGTCGCTTTCTTTTCTTTTGCCTGTTAATTTTAAAGTGGTTTGAAGATTGGATATTGATTTAACAAAAATAAAAATGTTTTTTTTGGATTTGGTAGGATTCGAACCTCCGTTCGCTGGGTGTCTCTCTGGGCGCTGACAGTCGGGCGCTACATACCGCGGCGCTATTGGAGGCCCGTGCGTAGTTCGTCAAGTAATATTTTTTTGTGACGCATTTCCGTTTCATTTGAATTTCAAATCGCTAACGGGGCTAAAGAAGTTTCACTTAAAAAAATCAAAGTGTGCAGTTCAAACGCGGTAAAAGTGAAACCTTCAGAAAACTAAAATTCGATAGAATGAGGAATAGGATAATTGTAGGGTTTACTTGTTATAATATTATTACTTATTACAAAGTACCTACATTATTTTAAGTTTTATTCTACGAAGCACCGCACAAAGATCTCGCATTCTCTAGAGACCCCGATAATGTGTTATGGCCACCTTCACTTTTCCTCTTAATATTATTTTCAGATTTAACATGGGATAATAAAATTTGTAGAAAAAGAATACCTAATATTTGGAACCGGCCGTAATAAATTGTCCTTGGACTGTATTGCTAATGGCGCGCTCGGTCAGTTTGCTCCTGCCTCCCCTCGACCAGAGATATTAGCATGCGCAGCTGAGCGTGGGTAGGTCTCATTACGACCCCTATTGGTTACCACTATACATACTATGGCTAATCCAGCTCAACTGTACACTATACAGTCAGCCAGCCAGCCAGCATACTGGCTCGTCCTTGCCACGAACGTGTGACAAAGGTGGTATCCGCCGGGCGACGAATGGATACTTCCCCTTGTGTTAATGCCAATCAACAATACTAACCCAACAGAATATCTATATTTCATATTCAATGGGATACATAATCAATTAGGGAAATGGACAACTGTTGATATTGAAAGAAATGTCGTTTAGTAATCGATTTTGTTCAATGCTCTGCCTAAAGAGTTGCAGAAAATAATTGATATTTTTTGAAGTGAAAACTTATTTAGCACGGTTGTGATTTGAATCTCGATGAAACGGAAACGAACGACACTAAAAAGAGACAAACACAAACATCTATAGGATTTAGCCGACGAGAAAATGAAATAGACTTATCGGAGTCCTGGTTGTGCGGTGCTTCGTACAATAAAATGTTAAATAATTTTCAGTCTTGGTAACAAACAATATTATAAAAAATAAGCATACAATTATCCTACTCCTGATACTCTGCATTCGTCTCATTGTCTCGAAGTTTAGTTTTCTGAAGGTTTCACTTCTACCGCGTGTGAACTGCACAGATGATTTTTTTTAAAGAACTAGGTACTTTATTTTCCTTAGTAGGAATCGAAATCTTGCAAAAAATAAATTAACAATCCGAATGTTTTTTACGTTAGTTCCACACTGGAGAGCTCTGTGGAAAATAATTTCCCGTAGGGCCTCTGTCATCTTAGGGGATGTTGTGTGGAGGGTCTTTTAAGGAGAGGATGTTCTGAGAAGAAAAAGGATATGGGGGGTGGGTATGAATATGGGGATCAGTGACAGGCGTATGAATCCATCCCTACAATTGCGTTGCAAGGCGATGGGTTGAGAGAGTCAAAGGCTTCCCTCAACCAGTCTCTCTCGATCCGGCCTGCCACGCAGCAGGTACCAAGACTCGGACAAACCTCACGAATCCGGACAAACCTCACGAATCCGGACAAACCCAATGAATCCGGGCACCCCTACTAAGTCACCAAACATAGCGAACCACTTGGGGTGACCTATGGCAGAGGTGTTGGTTATCCAATAAATGGTTCCCGGTGCAGCGGTACCAATACCCGCCACCCAAATTGAGTCTTATCTAATTCTAATAGTTATTCAAAATTAAAAGAATTTCTTTGTTTTTAATGTCTACAAATAAAGATGACATGTTTTAAAAAAACTTTTTAGAAAACCCCAAGGAAGGGAGCATCGCTTCCGAAACATGTCGGTTTTAAAAAGTAGTTAAAACGAAGAAATTCTTTTAATTTTGAATTAAAATGGTGCCACAAAATAAATTTGCTGTTATTTGGAGAAATAATAGTCTTTCTCGAAAATTTTTATTTTTAGTTCGGTAGATTTTACATTGTTTATCTTATGATAATTCAGAAGAAAAGTGTAAATCTACAGTATATCACTGTTTCCCTGAAATAAACTATGTCATTACTCCATTTTACCGTCAATGGGAACGATAAGATCAGCCAATAATCCCCGTGTGGACTGGTAAACACGTCCACCGGGAAACACCGCGCGACCAACGCGCGACGGCTGACGGCACCAGTTGCTTGTTGCAGGCTGTTGGTTATGACTGCGATAGGTATCGGGCAGGTGAAGGTGAACAAACGCGGATTATAAAAAAACGACCCACTTTCGCGAGCATTATTCGCGAGTAGGATTGGTAAGAGTGTACGGTTTCAATCGCACGTATAAAGATTGATAATATGCTGTTGTAATGAACATGCAACCTTAATAAAGAAACCTGTAAGTAACCTAAATATTGTGCAATTTTGTAATTAGGTATGTTTAGTTATCTATTTTCCAAAGTAAACCCATTTTGGAAGTGAAACTTCTAAAGCCCTGCTATGATTTGGATTTCGGATGAAATGGAAATGACGATTACTGCACCTGCGACGCACAATAGGCCACTTGCATGGACTTCATAACGACTTGGAAAAAATCGTGTGGATAGATTTTTTTACTAAGATTACGAAAATGTTATTAAATTTTTTTAGAAATGTACAGTTTTGTTTATTTTTAAAAATAAATAAATCCATTATTTGGGCTCGTGACGTCACTACATGAAAATGTCCCATCTCCGAAAATGTTCCTATTAATTTTATAAAATTCCACACTGATTTATTTTTTTATGGTATCATTTTGATTTCAGGCGAATTTTTGAATTTGATATTTAACGTATCATTTGGTTTGATTTTTTGACAGATGTTGAGAAGAGAACCCCGTACATTTTACGTTGTTCGTACGTGTTTTAGAAGTATAATGATATTGGTGCGGATTTTAACAAAATCAAATTTTATAATATTCTATTATTATTATAATTTACAATTACAAGTATATTACATTTGATTTAGTAATAAAGACGTTGAACATTATAATGATTTATGATCAATAAGATGGATCAAGGAAAAAAAATTTAATATTTTTGTTATGCCTCGTTATTCTCCTGTGCCATTCGTGTGGAAAACGTTCTTTTTTTAAATGATTTTCGGCTATGTAATTATCGTTTTTTCGCACCTATAAAATTATTTTCCGTTTTTCCGGTTTATAAAAAATGATCTGATTTTTGGGATTTAAATTTTCAAAAAATCTCCAGGGTTTCAAAAATTCGATTAAAAAAAAAAATACAGGATGTCTTAGAATATTTGTCTAAACCGGATTTTTTTTTAATGTGATGCAAGTGGCCTATTGCGCCCATTGACCGCTTTGATTGTGAAGTCACTTTTATTGGTGCTCCTATTGGTTGAGATATAAAACGGAAATTATGCTGGTCTGCTCTCATTGGTCGCTTTGATTATGACCTCACTTTTCCAGTATTGTATGTATAGTCCCTACATATTATCGTGCTGGGTACGTACCTACGTGTGTATTTTATCTCTGGTAATATCAAACCACGATGTAATATCAAACCACGATGTAATATCAAACCACGATTTAATATCAAACCACAAAATGACTGCTTTCTACAAAAGCATAAAATGTCACCAAACGTATCGAACAATCGAAAATTCGAAATATCGAAAATTCAAAGCCTCCCTACTGCAGATGAGTGCCAATTTTCTAACTGAAGGTGAGTGCCATTTGCAGCTAGAAAATTGGCACTCTTTGAAAAGTGGCACATTTCTAACTGCAGAAGAGCTACAGTACAGGTACAAACCCATTTCATTTCATATTTCATTCCACCCGATTCACAATAATAATTATTCACAGGACAACTATGTACCTTGGTAACAAAATACAAACCTGTTTCGAAAACGAATATTTTGTATTTATTTTTATTACAGTTAAAATAAAATAACATTTTCACTAATTTAACTAGAAATTGTTAAACACGTTAAAATGAACTAAATATTTCAACACAGCGCTATTCGATTTCATTATTTTGTTTATCAAGAATAAATAGTGATAATTTTTTTTTCCCACCTTTTTTCGTTTTTTATTTCGTTTGGGAAGCAATTATATAAGTTGCCCCCCTCGTAACCAATGGATTATTTACCATAGTTAGTGTGGGGTGTTTAAATGTATGTAATCGTGTTGTCGTGTAATGTGTTTTCTGTTTGTGTGTACGAGTTTATTGTTTATTTTGTATACACCTTAACATGTATTGTATTCATACAGTTTTCTTAATGTTAATAGTTTTGTTTCATACAGGCTGTTAAGGGACGTACTTGACTTACTTTAACCAGTGATTCCTGGCATATTTGGAGTAAGAAATGTTAATGAAATTTTGGATTCCAGTGACTTTTTTTGTAAAATTTTTTAATGAAATTTTGGTTTCCAGTGACTTTTTTTTTTTAAATTCAAACAACAAAAAAATCTTCCGCATGTCGTCACTGGTCACTCAGCCGAGTAACCGACGCCCCGCCCTACCTCCAACTGTCCAACACCTATCATTTTTTTATGTTTGTTGTAGAAAACATCAAAAATGTCACTGGAGACCAAAATTTCATTTACATTTTTTACTACAAATAATGTCAGGAATCACTGGTTTAAAGTAAGTCAAGAACGTCCCGGTATATAATTTTTTGTGGATGTTTTGGGCTTGTAGTTAAAAAGTATTTTGATTACCTTGTTTTGTATTACCTGTAATTCATTTATGTATGTTTCACAAGCGTTTCCTCAGATTTCTATCAAATAATTTAAATGTGGGGGTGTACAAGAATATACGTAATATAAACTTTTTTTAAATTTATTTGGAAGCAGATATGACAGCCGTCTAAATACGCTAATTAAAGGGATGATTTTGTCTTTAATACCTTGTATATGCTGTTTAAATGTTAAAAGCTGATCAATGCAATCATTAGCAATATGTTTAGAGTATGCTCAGTGTTCATCGCTAACCGTTAGGGCTGTTTATGTGGCATAGTATAGTCCTAAGGGAGGTATTATGGAGGTATCAGCAGTATAACAGAATTTCACGTAACCATACACTAATTTCATGGAGCTATTTTAGGAATGTCCCTGTGTGAGTAAATTAGCGAGATCAACGTCCTTCAATATTACCGCAGTAATGAAGACTGATTCAGAATGAAATAGATAAATTTCATCTGACTAATGCATATCATTCAGCTCTGAAATCTATGTTATTTGCAGCTCAATTATACTTGTCCCTATTAACTTCGCAGTTAATAGATTAATAATTTGGAGACGGGTATGAGGAGATCTATCCCAAACGTAAACCATTAAAAGTAAAACAGTAAACGTTACCCATTTATTGGATAACTAAGATCTCTGCAATAGGTCGCTTTAATGGTTCGCTACGTTTGGTGACTTTGATGGGGTGGCTGGGTTCATTGGGTGAGGTGTGTTGGGGTCTTGGCAGTGGATGCGCCCACCCATCTGCTGCGTGGCGGACCGGATCGGGAGAGAGGCCGGTTTGATACATCTAGCTGGTCTCTCAACCTGGTCTTGCACCGCAGCGGGAGGGATGGAATCATACGTCCGTCATACGTCAGATTCATACTCCTGAACAAGCTGACGCCCGCATTCCTACCCACCCCTTGTACATTTTTCTTTCCTCCCCGCCTTCTCTTAAAAAGACCTTCCGCACAGAATTCCCAAAGATGACATAGGCTCTGAGTGAAATAATTTTCTTCGGGGCCTCCTGTGTGCAGTTAATGTTAAAAAAATCAGAGTGTGTAATTCACACGCGGTAGAAGTGAAACTAGAAAGTCGCTAGATGTCGCTTTCTTTTCTTTTGCCTATTTATTTTAATGAGGTTTGGAGATTGGATATTGATTTCACAAAAATGAAAAATGTTTTTTTTCTGGATTTCGTAAGATTCGAACCTCCGTTCGCTTGATGTCTGTCACTCTGGCCGCTGAGATTTGCCAGGCGCCTTACCCACTGCGCTATTTGGGGCATGCGTCGAGGTGCGAATTTACCGCATTATGTTAGAACCGACGACCGCCAAATAATAAATTTGTGACGCAATTCCGTTTCATCCGAATTTCAAATTACTAACGGGGCTAAAGAAGTTTCACTTCAAAACGATTTTGGACTGGAACGGGCGAAAATTACTACTAGCAAATATTTTTCAAACATGATGAGATTTTCACGGATAAAGTATTGGTTTTATTTTTGCATTAATCGGGTATAATAGCAAATAGAACGCACCGTTGGATACTTCAATGTATTCTTAATTTATTATTTCCATTTTGAAAGCACTTCGAACCCCATGAATTTACTTTATGTACTTTGCGTACTGAAGCCAGTTCTCCCAACTCTTTTTTTTCACGTGACTATTATTTATTATTTGTTGATTGCACGCTAAAGGCTCCAGGCTCCATTCTTTAATAATTATACGATATCATACGAAGTCAGAGAATCAAGAACATAATGTATTTACCTACTTTCCAATAGCATATGGAACGCGATGTTAGGTATTGGCGAATATTCTTCAATTATTAATTTCATACGTGGGCCTACAATGCCAGTACATTGACACAGGGAAATTGTCAAAGTATGTAGGTTTGTTAATATGTATTTATGTATATGGTAAAAGCTAATGGATTAGGGATGAACAAATGGCTATGAATCACGCGATCTATTAATTGAAATGGCGGATTGGATGTATAAAAGTGTCTACCTACTAGATCAGCTAATGGATTATTTGTGATGTTGACGATTGGGACAACTGCTTTCATATGCCAGTTGCCAGTGTAATTTCACTTTTAATATTTTCAATAAAGATATAAATCGATCAAAACAACACAAACACTATCACAAACCTTCATAAAATACGTAAAAATTAATCAAATTTCAAAGTCGATCCCCTACAAGTAATTTTGGAATACCACAAGGTACTGCATTCGGTCCATTACTTTTTATAGACATGTTAGCGATATATTTAACAAAACCTCAGTGGTAGCATTATTACGCGAATGACACGATCATCATAGTGGGACTGGATAAAAAACTTTATATTCCCTTCTCAATAAATAAATTCAGAACTTATCCAAACATGGAAACATTTTATAGTGATTATCTTTTAGCTGGATATTATATAACCCTACTCATTAACACCAATTAACAAATAAGAAAATAAATTAAATTGAAAGTAAATTCAAAACATGTGAAAATAAAATAAGTAACTCTCAGACGATATATTTAAAAAAAAATCATCACCTTTAAAAAAATAAACTACGAGTATAAAGCAGTTAACTAATTTCGTGAACTATATAGGTCAGCTTGCAAACATGAGTTCTTGCGTCATGGCTTTTGTAAGTACAGTGGGTATTTTTAAATTAACGTTGGCTGACAAAATTTAACTTTTATGAATATATTGTATAAAATATACAAATGTCTATTTGAAAGTCCATTTAACGGAAATAAAAAGATAAATTAATACAATTATTCACTTGTTGAACTGTTTTGTGCAAATTTCCTTGATAAATTAACCACAAAATAGTATGAAGAGTATTATTGTACCCATTGATGTTTATTACACATACTGATGTAAATAATATTTCTGCATTGCGTAAAATTTCGACTTCTATTAAGTTTTTAAGAGCCTACGGGCGTTAAATAAATCAATAAATAATACGTAATATTATTTTCTATAGAGCTCAGAAATACCAAACTTAGAAATACCAACAATTAAAACTCGCGTTGTTTTTTAATTATTCAGTAAGGAAAAATGCAGCTACAACTGCATCTAGTAACTGCATCTTTGGGACGCGCCTAACTTTAATGCCGACCTGAACTTGATACGATCCATTCTCGCGCAGGTAGTCACTTTACTGACTTTACAATGACCGTAAGCGAAAGAGAAAGATACATAAAACATACGTGCAACAGAGAAGGGCACGGGCGGAGAGGCATGGCGCTTAACGTCAGGTCGGCATTTAAGGTTGTCACTTACTATATATAAATAGGTACTGTTATTTCTGTTAACACATTCCCAAGTAACAAGTCCCAATTAATACTAATAAATATCGTAATTATATACAGATATGGTAAAACAAATATATAATGAAATTCCCACTAACTTGTATTTATTCAAAGTGGAAAACGCAAATCGTAATGCTGATACGGATAAGAAGTACTGAAGGAATGACGACCGCAATGTGTATTTAATGACTGATTGAAAGGGAGGGTTTTTGGCTGCTTTTATAATTTCTACGAAAACGACACGGCGATGGCAACGGCACGCGGCATCTCATTTCATTGTTACGTGGAAGGGAGACATGATTGCTTTTTTCTTTCGGAGGAAGTAGTCATACGTACATTGTTTGTCGGAACATTGTTTCACTATTACTTAGTGCAGGCCAACCTGCAGTTTAATTGAAGATTTTGCGACCCAAAAAGAAAGTTTTCAGCTTTCTAAATTTTGGATTTTGGTGATCATTCTCGTAAATTTATCACATTTTTATTTGTTATTAGAACTCGGACTCTCGATGGGTATTTTGATTTATTGTTTGAAAAGTGACGCATGGCCGCACTAGTAATTTTGTTTCGCAATCAATTCCAATCAGTATAATTTTTTCGCACACTTCACATTACGGAATATCGAATGCAACCAACCTGATTTTAATAAGTGAAGGGTGAGTGCAAAGGACATAGACATGTGTAGAGTGGAGAGCGAGAGAGCGAAACAGGGAGAGCCGGTTAAACAAGCGTCATATTTTTGGGTGAGAGCAAAGAACACACATAGACACGTGTACAGTGGAGAATGAGAGAGCGAGCACACCAGTTAAACACGCGTCATATTTTTATAATGCTCCAAGGGCAAACAAGAAGAAGATAAGGTAATATGAACACAATGTGCTTTGTGTGGCCAACCTAAGATCAGTTTTATTTTTATCAGCCCACAATTTGTTGGTTTGGTAGGCTTGTTTTGTTTTGGGTTGGACACCCCTGATTTAGTTTGTAAGAAAGAACTGGATTGTGATAAGGAACAACGTTTATTTCGTGTTTTGTCCTGTGAAATAACCGTGCGAAATATAAAAGCGCCCAATGAATGTTACCACAGTGTTCTTGGTAATCAATTAATTATGCGGGAAAGAATCTCTAGAAATGCTAAATAATATAAATCACAAAGAAGCACGAAACATGTTGTTTTTCTCAGTTGGAAAGGTCAGTATTTAAAGGTAAGCCTAATTGAAAATTGTTTGTTGAAAAAATAAATACGAAGCCGTAAATCAGCAAACGGTAACACATAAAACGATAGCACTTGTTCGTATTTCTGAAAGTTTTCCGCTGAAATGTGAAACCATTGAATTTACTTACACTTTTAAAATCTTTTTTTGGGTGAATGCCGCACAGCCAGTGAGACTATGGCCTCCCCAATTTGAGTATTTTGCGAGGCTGAAGGTAGAATGGAGGGGAAGGATATAGAGAAGAGGAAGGTGGGGTACTTCTTCGCTATTCAGATCTGGGCACCAAAGTTTTTTTTAATTGAAACTTGTTTAGCCTCGTTGTGATTTGGAATTCGGATGAAACGGAAATGACGCTTCACAGCACCTGCGAAGTATCAAACTGCGCTCATTGGCCGCTTGATTATGACCAGACTTATAAAGGCTCCTATTGGTTGAGATTGTTTTTGGTAAAGTTTCGCTTCTACCGCGTGTGAACCGCATTCGAGATTTTTTGTTTTTTTACAATAGCTCCACACAGGAGGCACTGAGGAAAATAATTTTCATCAGGACCTATGTCATCTTAGGGAATGCTATGTGGAGGATCTTTTTAAGGAAAGGAAGAAGAGGAAGTTCTGGAATGGAAAAATTTATGAGGGTTGGGGATGAGGGGGGAAAAGTGTGAGAGTAATCTGGGGGTCAGTGTGTCCAGGAGTGACAGACGTACGAATCCATCCCTCAAACTGCGGTGCGAGGCGATGAGTCAAGAAAGTCCGGTTGGAGAGGTCAAAAGGCCTCCCTCTACCGGTCTCTCTCGATCCAGCCCACCACGCACTAGGTGGGAAGACGCATCCGCCGCCAAGACCCGGAAAAATCTTACCCCGTGAACCTGGGCACCCTTGCTAAGCCACTTGGGTTACTAATTGGAATCATAATATCATCAATCTGTACGGCTGTGTTCCAAATACCTGCACATTACATTCGATTTCATCCGTTCTTTGAACTGTCACTCTCGTTTTTAACAACATTATTGTCTATCTAATAATAGCCCCGCGCGTGCAGTCTGGCCCGCGAATAGGTCCGAGAGGCAGACGAGCCAAATAACCGAACTGCACTGAAGAGATAACCGATAGAGGTGAATTATGGGCGTGTCTTTAAAATAATGATAATAGTTTGTTTCGAATGTGTGCAAGGGTAGTGCAATTCCATATTTCAAAATAATAAAAATTTAAGTTAGTTTATAAATTTTGAATCCATGCCACGCAGCTGACGGGCGGACATATCCGCCGCCAAGACCCGGACAAACCTCATCCCATGAACCCGGGCACCCTTACATGTCTCCAGATGATCTTTATCCTTGTTGCGATATCAGAAAACGGGGTAAGAAGATATTCGTACCTGTGACGAATTCAACCGTTACAAGGGAAACTCCATTCTGGCAACCACGATGATGATGTTCTTCCTTTGGTGTGTTCTGTGCCACAGACTTTCCATGAACTACAACTACTCTGAAAGATTGCACTCGTCCCTCCAACAACATTTCCGTAGCGCTGCAGTATCTCTGTAGGCAGAATAGTTGGCGATAAGCATTACTCCATGCCCAACATCAGCTCAATTTTATCTTACTTCGGGCAGAACTGATCAAAAAATTTCTAACACCGAATTTCATTGGCCTGTTTGGTTCCTGGGAGTCGAAAGAAACAATGGGGTAAATCCAAATTTTTTTAATGATTAAAAAATTAAGCAAAAAATTGCGATGATTACAGCATTTTTATTTTATTTTTATGTTGACGAATAAATTTTCTACAGCGAGTCAAAGTTTCCCATTTTTGAATTACCGCCAAAACGATAATTTGGGGCGGGGCCATCGATTGACGTTTGAGCGTGGACGCTCACTGACTGTAAATTTATGCTGGCCCAGCTGAGCGACGCTTGTGACGTCACATTCCGATTTTCAAACCATGGGCCGTTTTGATTTTGTCAGTTTTAGATCCTTTTTAAAATGAATGAAAACAGATGAAACAAACATTTTTGGTAGGATGATTAAAATCAGAAAAATGATCTTTAAATATTCCGTACATTTTCAACAGAATCCCTCGTTTGTGGAAATACCCCAAGGTATTAGCTTTAAATTACCACATTTTTTTTTTTTTTTTTTTACATTAGATATGTACTGGTGGTGTGTCTTAAAACACCGATCATGTGATCATCAATTTTATTGGCCTATACTACGGCCTAGGAGTTGAAAGGTCCCATACAAATTGGCGACGTCTGTTAACTATCGAATCCTCACGGATCACAATTCTAAGGATTGTTGGTTCAGTGTTAAACGGAAAGATAATTTGAGAGATATTATTTTTGATTGCATCGCAAACTGTCACGGGTGACATGTGTGTTGACAGGTGACAGGAAAAATCTAGTTATGTTTTCCTGTGCAATTACCTACTGTATGAGATCTGCCTTTAGAAAAATGTGAGCATTGACAACATTGACATTGTGCCTATTTATAAATACAATTTCTGCGACCGGTTGAGTTGTGTTTGTATTTTATTTACCCTTATTATAACGATTTAATTAATTAATTACGTAACTATCATCTTTATACGCCCATGAATCGTATTTATTAGTACAATATTAAATTAGCTTGAATAAAAAACATGTTCAGTTGAAAAATAAATATAGGTATACGTAATGTAGGTGACGGGAAGTGTCTATAATAAATAAATAAAGTGCCAAAACTAGTAGATCGGACGGCGTAGTGCAGCGGTAAGGCGCTTGACTCGCATTCCGAAGGTTGCGGGATCGAAACCCGGCGTGGCAAATAAATTTTATTTGATTAATTTGTGTATTTCACAATTTATTTATTTAAAATAATATATAGTATATTTGCGGCACGTTCCAGAGTGGAAGATACTCTCAGTAACGCCCTGGTGTAAGACCACCATTCAGAATTGAAACGTTGCTTGAAGTGGCTTTTCGCCGTGTTTGGTGACCAGATCTGAATAGCCAGGTACTTCCCCACCTTCCTCTTCCCTATCTCCTTCCCTCCCCGCTACCTTCAGCTTCTCAATATACCCCAATTGGGGATGCCATAGTCTCACTGGCTCCAGACGGGAGCAGCTGGGACTCTTGTGATGTATTCATGTAAAAAAAGATCAACAAATAGAATTTTGAAGTGAAAACTTCTTTAGCACCCTTGTGATTTGAAACCCGATGAAACGAAAGATAGCGACGCTAAAAAGAGACGAACATCTAAAGGATTTAGCCTGCGAGAGAATGATATAGTACAATCGGTCTCCTCTTTGTGAGGTGCTTTGTAGCTTCCTCATCCTTGTCTACTTTAGTTTTCTGACGATTTCACTTCTACCGCGTGTGAATTGCATTTTTTTTCTGACAAAAAAAACTTTTAAAAATGGGGTGGAACAACTTAATTTTTTCACATGGTTAAGATAGCCCGATTTACAAAATCTTTCAATAATATTATAATTTAATTATAATTTGTGTACCGATATATAATTTATATAAAACCACTGTACTATACAGGGTGTTAAGGGACGTACTTGACTTACTTTAACCAGTGATTCCTGACATTATTTGGAGTAAAAAATGTAAATGAAATTTTGGTCTCCGGTGACTTTTTTTGACGATTTTTTTTTTTTTTTCAAAATTTTTTTCTTCAAAATCAAACAAAAAAAAATTTCTTCCACATGTCATCATTGGTCACTCAGCCGGGTGTCCGACGAACCCCTTACCCCGCCTCCAACTGTTCAACAACTACCATTTTTTTATGTTTTTGTAGAAAAAAAAAAAAAAAAAAATATCAAAAAAGTCACCGGAGACCAAAATTTCATTTACATTTTTTACTTCAAATAATGTCAGGAATCACTGGTTAAAGTAAGTCAAGTACGTCCCTTAACACCCTGTATATCTATATTAAATAAAAAAAATTTAAAAAATTTAAAAAAAATGTGAAAGGAGATATTATTTGCGATTTTCACGGCCAAAAGAATTGAAGTGATACTTTATTATACCGTATTGCGCTACCTTTAAACAAATTTTCGGAAAGCATTACAGTGTCCACCATCAGGCCAGATGTGTGATTACCCTAAAAATAAATCACTAAAGCGTGATAGGAGTTTCAAAAATGAACAGTTTTATTTCACATGTACATTTGTTACTTAATTTTCATTTATCTGCAACCGGTTTCGACAGAGTGAATGACACGGATGACACGGATGTGTCGAAACCGGTAGCAGGTAGATCAAAATTGAAATAAAACTCTTCAAATCAAAATTATAATATTCATCGGAGAAGCAAGAGCCCATTTGTGTGACTGAGCACCAGCCAATATGAGATAAGTATTTTCGTGGAATCTTTGCAAAAATGATAACAATTTCATAGTGTTTATTTCTTCACGCGCGATAAGATTCTAAATGCATTACATAGTTGCATTTTTGATAATTCAAGTTGGCGCAAAACAATCAAATTCCTAATGAAACTTTGATAGAATTTCTCAGGAAATTGTAAGAAAATGGAATGGCATTAAACTCACATAACCTAAGCAGGATAATGGTTTCACCTTCATTTCACACCGATTCTAAGTGCTCATTACATTTTCAATTTAACACATCACAAAAACAGAAAATGATCTCAGAAGACGATTGTCAACTGTTTGAAGTTTGTCACGGCACTAAACTTGTGATTTCACAGGTGTCGGTAGGAACAGGTGCGGGTATGAATAAAGATAAATAATAATAGGATTAATCCCTAACAACTTCGTTCGTAAATAAAAAAAAATATATTATAACACTAAAATTAATCCGCTTCTTTGGGATAATAATAATAATGGTCTTCGTTCCAGAATGTGTGGAGGTAAGCGCAATCCCACAAAACCCTTAGAGAGATATGTGTTTTTTTCGATATGTAGTAAGTGATAAGTCGTGATTAAGTAAGATGTAAGAAAAAAGAGAACACCTTCTCGTAGAGTGAAGAATTTTGCGCCTCCTTTGGGGTCGTCCATTAATCACGTTCACGAAATATCACAAGGAGGGGAAGGGGGATATAACGAGATATCACGTGCTTTTATTTTTCGTTGAACGCACGATTTTTAAACCAAATGCCAGTCAAAAACAACCAGCAACCTTAATGTCTCTGGAAATTTTTATCACGATGCTTAATTTTCCAGATTATCCCTGTATTTGAAGACAATATTCTGAAAATTTCAGTATACTTTACACTAAAAAAATACACGTGATTTTAGGTAGGAGGGAGGGTAGTCTAACCACATATCACCAGGGGGGGGTTAAAAAGTTGCTAAAAAACATCACATTATTAATGGACGACCCCTTTTATAAAGAGCATCTTAAAAATGGCCAAATCGAAAAACGCTTTCCTTAATGGTGATCTAGAAACAAATTAGCTTATCCAGCTATGATTTGTAAGCCATAAAGTCAATCATAATTGACAGAGCACAGAGATTTCCAGTTTTGACTCGACCACGTTGCGATTCGTCTTTCTGTAAATTTGTTTGTGTTTCTTTTTCAGTCTGTTTATTCCGCCTTTTTATTCCGCCAGGGTGCATGAGACTGTTAGACTGTTGCGAGCAAGTCGGTTGATTACTCCGAGCAAGTCGGAGTCTCCTATTCACAGAACTACTAGTAACTAGTAATAATATTAATGTAGTCGCTTGACGCGGCAGTCGCGTAGAGCAAATAATTAAAATCGTCTAGTTGATGTAAGTTAGCAATAAAAAGTCCTATACGAAGGTTAATTATTAGTAAATAGTCTAGGCCGCCTGACCTACTATAATAACCAGAGACAGGGCTGCCAAAAATAAGTCGTTCGATCTATAACTAATGATAAGCATGGGCTTCTATTTGTCATAGAACTACTCCTCCTTTTGTTATAATTTCGACAACTCATAGAATTTGTGTAAAATTCTATAGTAAACTAGTAGAATCAATTTTAATAACGATTTCGCTGAATGAAAACACACTTTTATTGAAAATCATATGTGCTTGTCTTATTGGACGACGCGACGGTTAAAAGATGTTTTTTTTTACATTTGTTCTTCATGAAAATGTCTTTGGGAGTTTAAAGTGGTTGCAATATTAGAGATTTCTGACAGAAAACATAGCACACATAAATTAATTTCTACTATAATTCTACGATATCACAGGTTCTGGCATTCTATGCGAGAAACTCTTCAATGAGTCGTTTCTCCATGATGGTCTCCTTTTATATTTTTGCTTAAATTAAACCACAATTGAAAAATGCAATCTACAGACACTTAATATTTATTTATTTTGGGTTTTCCAGACAGTTATCTTTCTGAAGGACAGTTTGACCATGATAGCAGTTGTTGGGCGTGTCTTATCGAGTATTGAAACATACACAAGTCCTATCCACTATTGAACGCACTTGAAAGATTATAAACATAATAGAGAAGTAATTACACAAAATTGTATTATACAATAACACATCCCTAAATTTCCATTAGTCCGTTTTCATGTTTGTGTTATTTTGCGCTGGTGTTATACAACTAATATATTATTTTGGTTCAAGTGGAATATCGACTAGAATAACGCAGGAAACCATCAATGTTTTTCATACTTCAATCAGTTTTATTACTTTGTTTCTTATAACTTTATTACGTTTGCAGTGTCGGCAGCCCTTCCTAGTACACGCACACACGTGCTGCGTCTACTCAACATGTACGATTGATTTGATCAACAATAATTTTGCACATTGTTGTTTATGATGATCATTGTAACGACCTCTGCTGAAGGACGAATCGGAAAACGCTAAATTCAAACGGCAACAATTTTTACAGACTGTCATAAATACAAATTGTGGCAATGAGACAAAGCGGCCTACGTGATTTAACGGTAATTTTAATTTCTTATTTGGGCGTTTGAGGTTTGAGTGTTCTCATATTGATATTTTACTTTGATATATGTTACAATAATTATTGATCTGCAGATTTTGCAGGGAACATTGACGAATGTAATTTATTGTTCAAACGTACCCGCTAAGTCCAGGAGAGATTGCAACTTTTTGTAAAAACTGACAAAAAATTAATTATGTCAATTCAAAACGCACTTGAATCCAAAATCATTTGTTTTCAAATGATTTTGGATTCAAGTCTTACTCAACTCCAACAAACAATAATGGCCATTTTAACCAATCAACGAGCTGCTTTATGTGCATTATTAGATTATTACAAGAAACACATGTTTTGTGAGTGGTTTTGAAGTTGATGTGATCGTGATTTTTGTGAGATATTATGTTTTATCTATGTATATATAATTGATGTAATTTCTTCACTGCACCCCTGGCAGAGAAGTATCATCAAACACAGTTTATGAGTTTCAAAATGTGACTAAATCCAAAGACTTCACTTTCAAAATGTATCTAAATCCATGGTCAGTATCAAAATATACCCAAGTCCATTTTTAAATATTAAATAACTAATGAATTATCTATCCGATTTATATTTCAAATATGCATTTCAAATGTTTTATTTTATAGTTATTTTTATAAAACATTTAATTTTACTTTATTATACGAGTACTTAAAAAACAATTTTCTTGCTTTTGCCAAAAATTTGGTTGGTGGAGATAAGAACGTTTTGACGTTCAACCACTCATTTATTTTATTAAATTTATTTATTATTTTCTGTGCTCGTACATACAGTTAACATTTTACATAAGTAAGAATAAGAATGATATTATATACTTGAGACTCATTTAAATAATATATTGTTTCGTGAACACCACACCAGAAAAACCTGTGTTGAGTGTTTTTGTAGTTAGTATTTTTGAGCATTCGTTATATTTTTAAAGAATTAAAGAATTTTATAAGAAATTTTTAAAAAGACCAAAAAAGAAATAGATTGATGATGTTTGTAGATGTAAATGATTTTTAAATAATTTTATAGTGCTTATTAGCAGGCACCTCGCCAGGGGAACATGTGTTGAGGTGTTCATGTGTGTTTTTTGTTTTAAATCAGTTACACAGCTATTTATTGAAATATAGTGTTTAGAAAAAACCTTGCAAAAGACGAAGATGCATTGTAAGATTAGCGCGTTGATGCTGCTACCTTACAAGGGTTAAAGTGAAGCTGAATGCTCAGTCTATACGATTTATGCCTGTGGATCTCGATATGATACGTTTACTGAAACAAATAACAAAGGTATTTCACAAAGGGACTTACGATAATTTGATGGCAATCTTGCCCGGTTTGTGGATCCCTCGTGGTCGATTGGTTGTTTCTGGATGGTACAAAGGCAGTTGGTTAGTTTTTATACGATGGGAATGAATTACCGGCGGTAAATTCGCTATACGAGTCACGATAGCTTGTCACGATATGAACAGTAATGTTGACAGCTGCGTTACGATGTGAAGACTGAAGAAAAACAAACACTTGTTTTGGCTCCTTAACCGACACCGGCAATTATCAGCCAAAATAAGTACCCAGTGTGCGAAATTCACCAATAGTTTGAATTCTGGTATTTGTACGTGAATCAGAACAAACCTATCGAGATCTTATGTTATGAAACATGCATGTTAATGGAAAATACGAAAATACCGTTCATTAATATGAAAGCATATTGTACATATTCAGTGTTTTATTTGTGGGCACTTGGTTTCAATTGTTGTTTGAGATTACATTGGAATGCGGAGTTTATATTGGAAGAGGTATAGTAGTATAAATTTGACGAACAGTTGTCTTATTGTCATGAGTTCTAGTGTTTCGTAAATTTCATTCGAGTTTATGTAGAAAGGTACTTTGGGGAGGAGTCTAATTGGGTCTAATTCTACTTTTATTGCACTTCCAGCGATGTACATTATGTCATGCTTTTAAATCTAAATCATTACGCCTGAACAGGTGCATCGTTGTTGCGGTTGATGAGGCCTGTTCAGAGGCGGATTTGCCCTTAGGCCTATGTAGGCCCGGGCCTAGGGCGGCCAGATATTAGGGGCGGCCAATCGTGACAAAAAAGTCACAGATGATAACAAGAAATTACTTCCTAAGTACCTAAATATTCTACGTACGAAAACGTCATTGCTAGCCGCAAGGGTCTCGCGCTCGTGCTCGGAAGTTTCATAAGAGCGTGTTCACACACAGCTATAATATGCGTGGGATGGCGTATTTCGGCCTATCGCTCGCCGTACATTCCCAATTGGAATATATGGCTAGCGATATGCAAGAGCGTGTTCACACACAGCACACAGCGCGCCCCCACGCCCCGCAGCCGCCCTCGCCACACCTATCATGCTCCGTCACTCGCCCTCTCGCGTATTTCCAATCCCTACCGCGATTCAGTCACTAGCGCAACTTGCGCTAGTGACTGAACTGCGTTAGGTATTGTTATGCATAAGAGCGTGTTCACACACAGAGCTATAATATGCGTGGGATGGCGTATTTCAGCATATCGCTCGCCATACTTTCCAATTTGGAATGTACGGCGAGGTGTGAACATGCTCTTAATCACCTTACAAAAGCTATAATAAATAAATAAATTAGAGATTATAAAATAATACAATAATAAGATGTTATTTATGTCAATTATGAAATTTCCACTGATGATAGTGAATAATAAAGTGTGACATTATAAAGGTATTTTCTTTAAAAATATATATATTTTTAGTTAAAATCTATGAAAAAGGGGGGGGGGGGGAGGAGGAACGTAGGAATAGGGGATTAAGAGTAACTGTTCTGGAGAACGATCATTTTCTTGTTTACGACGTGTAAAAAATTATTTACGCTCATCAATGACGGAGCAAAGGCTGAACAATCTTGCTTTGCTTAACATAAAAGCAGATTTTTTAAGGAAATTGGATTGCGAAGATCTAATTAATGATTTTGCTGCACTTAAGTGCAGACGAGAATTGTAACTGCCAGATGGCCGGGATTTCCGGGATTGTCCCGGAATTTTGCGTGTCGTTAGTTTTTTTCCAAAATAGTTGGTTTTGTTTTGTCAATTCCAACAAGCAACGCCTCTCCTCTCAACAACTCGTATCAATTTTGAAAAGTCTTGTTCAGAAATTTTATCAGTTTTGCAAAGCAGTGACGGACAAAAAATTAAAAAAATGGCAAAGTCCAGTGATAAATATTTAAAAAAAATAGTTAATTCAGATTTATTTTTATAAAAGATGATTTTAAGTTAGCCAAAGAGATATTAAATTTTTGTTTCAAGTTAAGTTTTTATGTATGTAAATAATCTCTGATGTTGAGTTTTTTACCAAAGTTTTATTAATAAGCCTTGAAGAGATGCTCAATTTTTTTTTATTTTAACTTTTTTCGGGTATTATATATATATATAATACCTGATGTTGATTTTCTACCAAAGTTTAATTAATAAGTCTTAAAGAGTTGCTCAATTTTTGTTTTGAGTTCAGTCATCTTAGGTGATGCTGTGTGGAGGGTCTTTTTAAGGAAGGGAAGGATAGGAAGTTCTGAAAAGGAAAAGGTATGAGGGGTGGGTAGGAATCTGGGGATTAGTGTGTCCAGGAGTGACATACGTATGAATACATCCCTCCAACTGCGGTGCAAGGCGATGGGTCAAGATAGTCCGGCTGGAAAGGTCAAAAGGCCTCCCTCACCCAGTCTCTCTCGATCCGGCCAGCCACGCAGCAGGTGGGCAGACGTATCCGCCGCCAAGACCTGGACAAATCTCACCCCATGAACCATGAATGATAATGGCAGGAAAATTAAAACGGTTTTAAATAAATAAATAAGTGTGTAAGATGAGCGCGTTGATGGCACTACCTTACAAGGGTTAAGTGAAGCTGAATGCTCACTCTATATGAATTATGCTTGTGGATCTCGATAGACTATGTTTATTGAAACAAATACAAAGATATATCACAGAGGGACTTACGATACTGATGGCAATCTTGCCCGGTTTGTGGGTCCCTCGTGGTCGTTTGGCTGGGCTGGTCCACAGGCAGTCGTTATTTAGTTCGTATGCGATGGAATGGTGAGTTACCGGCGGTAAATTCACTACACGTATTATGATAGCTTGTCATGATATATACGGTGATGTTGACAGCTGCGTTACGATGGGAAGACTCACGAAAACAACACTTGTTTTTTCTCCTTAACAACCGTTGACACCGGCAATTATCAGCCAAATATGTACCCAGTGTGCGAAATTCACCAATAGGTTTGAATTCTGGTCTTCGTACGTGAATCAGAACAAACCTATCGAGATCTTATTAAGCGTTATGAAACATTCCACCCACCAAAATACAACAAAGTGTATTTTTAAAGAAAAATTTAAACCTTAACCAAAGCATGAAATGTTATGAAATGTTGTGTGAACGGAGAAAGAATTAAACTAGGTGATACGATATACTAAGACGTAACAAAAAAAATAAATTATTATTATATTATTAAAATTATCCGCGACAGCGAGAACGATTAGTCAACTTGACTAGGTAGTGGACATAATTTGGTTAATGGTCTCGTGAGAATAGAACCATTAGATGTACGGACCGTAGCGACACCCACAACGCCGTCTGGACCTGGGTGCAATTTATCGACTTGTGCAATAGGCCAATGCAAAGGGACAGTATTTTCGCTTCGGATTATAACCACATCATTTACAGAGAGTGATCTGCAATGCTTGGTCCACTTCGCACGCTGAGTTAGCGATTGGAGGTATTCAACCTTCCATCGTTTCCAAAAATCCTGTTGAAAACGTTGAATAAGTTGCCAACGACTCAGACGGTTGATTTTCAGATCAGTGTAATCCTCATCCGGCACGGAGGTCAAGGGTTCCCAAGTCAAAAAATGACATGGAGTTAACACTCGCAAATCGTTTGGGTCAGAACTCATTGGGTAGAGAGGTCGAGAGTTTAACATGGCCTCAATCTGCACGAAGAGTGTTGTCAATTCCTCGAAAGTTAACGTTTGGTTACCAATTATGCGATAAGGATGAGATTTAACCGATTTAATTTGAATCTCCCATACGCCACCGAAATGGGGACTAGATGGAGGATTGAAACGAAAATCGATTTGTTCTGACTGTGAAGTAGTGTGCATGAACGAATTAAGTTGAGTTTTAGCTCCGACGAAATTTGTACCGCAATCTGAGTGTATGGCATTTACACGACCTCGTCTACCTACACATCGACGTAGCGCTGCAATGAAAGATTCGGTAGACAGATCTGAAGCTACTCCGAGATGTAGAGCCTTGGTGGTAAAATATACGAATAAGCAAAGATAAGCTTTGTCTATCTTAGCGCCGCGGCATTTACCAGCTTTAATGTGAAACGGATCACGGTAATCAACGCCCCCAATCGAAAATGGTTTAACCTGATTAACACGAGCAGCGGGTAGGTCACTCATGAAAGGTTCTAGAGGGGCTGGTTTTATGCGATAACATTGTATACACTTTGACAAACAGTGGCGGATGGCGCGCTTGGGCGACAGAATCCAAAACGGCTGTGTCAACAAATATTGCATCGTGTTAATGCCTGGATGACAATGTTCTCGATGGAGAGTTTCTATCACAAGAAAAGTGAGCTTGGATTCACGAAGAAGTAGGGCAGGATGTTTATGCTCAAATTCAAGCCCAGATCGAGATAACCTGCCACCCACCCTGAGCAAACCGTGGTCATCAATGAATGGATTGAGCTTTCGCATTTGTTTCGAAAGAAGGTTGCCCTCATTCAAGCGCTTGATATCATCATTGAAATGTACAGATTGAATATGTTTAAGTACTGTCAACAGCGAAGCGTGAACTTCGGTACGGTTCAATGGAAGATCCGACCGACGAGACTCTTTGTTACGTATGTTGTAAATGAATCTATGACAATAACCGAGAATGCGTTGAATCTTCCGGAGAGAAGAAACTTTTACTAGTAGTAAGTCCACCAAATTTTCATCTTGTTGGACTAATAACGATTGAACTCGTTCCTCAGAGTGAGGTTCAATTTCGTCGACATTACCATCTAAGGATGGCCAAGAATCGACTGGCTGAATTAGCCATGGTGGCCCCGCCCACCATAACGTATTATCAACTAGATCGGCTGGGGATTGACCACGTGAAGCGACGTCCGCTGGATTATTGCCGGATAATACGTGATGCCACGAAGTATCTTCGAGGGCATCCTGGATGTGACTAACACGGTTCGCTACGAAAGTTTTCCAGCGATATGAAGGAGAACGTAACCATGCAAGCACAACGGTTGAATCGGACCACGCAAACGTATAAGAGATTGAAAGCAAGGGTACGTATAATTCCTTGACGAATTTTAGAAGTTCTGCAAGAAGAACTGCCGCACAAAGTTCGAGACGAGGCAATGAAATACTTTTGGTGGGGGCGATTCGAGATTTGGCGCAAATTAAAAAGACTTGGACGATACCGTCAACGTCTGAGGTTCGTAAGTAAACTACCGCACCATATCCGATTTCCGAACTATCTGAGAAGCCATGTAGTTGGCACGATTTCAGGTGAGGGACTGAAACCCAACGAGGGATTTCGAACGAATTCAAGAGCGGTAATTGTTTAGTGTAACGTTCCCATTGATGAACGATGTCAACGGGTGGGATGTCATCCCAACCAACCCTTAAAATCCACAACCTTTGTACTAGAGATTTGGCGAAGAACGTTGGATTTGCTGTGAGTTTGCGTTCAAGTGAATGGAATCTGCGTAAAGCGACTTCGCGCGACCCGGTAAAAGAGATATTCTTGTCCCTTTCTCGAAAAGGCAAGGCTACGATGTATCGTTCCGAAGTGTCACGGGAATGGTCGGCGCAGTACATCTGTTCACAGAGTTGTTCCTCAGGGGTGAGCTGTGAAGACTGGGAAATGGTGTCCAACTCCCATAGTCGCTGAACCTCTTCATGGAGCCGGTCCTCGTTAGTTACGACGAACGATTTTATTTCGTGACCGGCGTCAGAACCAACCGAACCTAGAAGAAGCCAACCAAATACAGAATTGAAAGCTGATGGCTGATTACGACCACCCTTCACATTACCAGGTCTCAAAAGAGAAGTAAAGACCTCAGCACCCAGAAGAAGGTCAATCGGTCCCGGTTTGTGACAGTCAGGGTCAGCAAGAGGTAATTCTTGCAACTGATGCCATGACGACTTATCTAATCGAACCGTTGGCATGTTGCCGCAGATAGTAGGCAGCGCGAGTGCCATGATATTAAAGAGAACCCGTTCCTCAACACCAACTTCTAATTGAATGACACCTGACGCAGTTGCGGAAGATTGGCCTAAGCCACTAATTCTTTGAGAACTGGTCGTACGATGGATGCCTAGACGCTCTGCAGCGCGATCGGTGATGAAGTGAGCTTGACTGCCTGAATCGATCAACGCACGAAAAGTTTGAAACCTACCGGAGGAATCGCGAATGTTAACCTTGGCAGTAGACAATAGAACTACGGACCTGTCACCTAAATTGGTGAGGACACTAATTTGAGGGTCCTCTTGGTCCGTAGACGTCATGGGGTGATGACCCCCCTCTTTAGAAGATATGGTTTCATCACGATGGAGTAGAGTGTGATGCTTTTGGTTACATTTCTGACATTTAAATATAGATTTACAATCTTTAAGATAATGAGAAGAACGAAGACAATTAAAGCACCAGCGGTGAGCTTTGGCGAATTGGATGCGATCCTGAACTGATTTTAGCGCGAATGCCTTGCACTTGGAAATTAAATGTTCTTCCTCACAATAAGAGCACTTTGGAAAATTGATCGAGATCGCGGACCCATTGGATTCAGGTCGCACCTTCGTTACATCGCAAAGAAGCGATGAAGTATGTTTTTTGGAAGGCTGTTCAGATTTACGTGCGGGAGGTTTGTACGCTGATCCTACACCGTGGTGTTTTTCAACATGATTGCGATCGGGAGACAAAAAATGTAAGTCTCGTATACGAGCTTCACACTGGTTATATAAAAACTCCTTTAGTTTCGAATATGATGGCAACTCAGTAGGAGACTGCAGTTGTTCGAAAGCGCATCTCGTTAGTGAATCCAATTTTGACAGAATCAAATAACAAAGCACGAAGTCCCAATTGTCTGTAGGGAGATCCAATTCCCTTAAGATTGTTAGATTTTCGTTAAACACGTCGAAAACGCGGCGAAATTCGTATGGATCGTTGGGCGGAAAATTTACATTTGTCATTTCCCGCCAACACGTAAATGCCAGTTCGCGCGCGTTGCGATAACGCCCGATCAGTCTTTGATAAGCTTCCAAATAGTGGGCTCCCTGGACCGGGAATGTCCGAATTAAGCCTAATGCCTCGCCAGACACACTCGAAAACAAATATTGCATGCGTTCGATATTTGACAATGATTTGTTTTCATGAATCAAGGCATTAAACATATCATAAAATTCGGGCCATTGTTTGATATCGCCAGAGAATATTGGAATGCTTATCTTTGGTAATTTGACGTTCGTGCATACATTCGCGGTCTTAGATTCGACTTGTTGACTGGTCAACTTCTGATAAATTGCGACAATTTGGTAATACATTTCATCAAAAGCTTCGCGAATTTTATCTTCCTCAATTTCGTTTTCATCTAAATTTAATATTTCGTCGTGAGATGTTTCAAATTCAAGAACTATCCTTTCAAGAGTTGTATAATGAGCCAACAGTAAGTCGCTCTTCGTTACATCGTGTAAAGCGATTTTCGCGATTTCATGCGTTTTTATCAATCTATTATTTGCTAATGTCCGTTTTCGGCGCAATGTTTGAATAGTTGGCGCCATTTTGATAATAAACACGAGTAGAAAATAAAAACGTACCTCGAAAGGTAATGGAATAAATCAATAGAATTTGTTATAATTTAAAAGTACCTACGGTAGGTCGTAAATGAATAAGAACTAGATACCTAATTCCAAACTTCACTGTTTCAAATTAACAGTTCGAAATGAATAACATTTAAATTCACGAAACATTTCATAATATTTTTTTGCTTTGCAATTGCAGAATTTTATATCTAAAGTTCGCTGATTTCGGCACCAATAATGTAAGATGAGCGCGTTGATGGCACTACCTTACAAGGGTTAAGTGAAGCTGAATGCTCACTCTATATGAATTATGCTTGTGGATCTCGATAGACTATGTTTATTGAAACAAATACAAAGATATATCACAGAGGGACTTACGATACTGATGGCAATCTTGCCCGGTTTGTGGGTCCCTCGTGGTCGTTTGGCTGGGCTGGTCCACAGGCAGTCGTTATTTAGTTCGTATGCGATGGAATGGTGAGTTACCGGCGGTAAATTCACTACACGTATTATGATAGCTTGTCACGATATATACGGTGATGTTGACAGCTGCGTTACGATGGGAAGACTCACGAAAACAACACTTGTTTTTTCTCCTTAACAACCGTTGACACCGGCAATTATCAGCCAAATATGTACCCAGTGTGCGAAATTCACCAATAGGTTTGAATTCTGGTCTTCGTACGTGAATCAGAACAAACCTATCGAGATCTTATTAAGCGTTATGAAACAAAGTGTTTATTCCAGTATGTGGGGAGGAGAGTGCAATCCCACACATTCCATAAGGGTAATATACACATACATGTACAAAGTATTTGAAAAGAAAAAAAGAAAAAGAAGGTGGATATGAATGTACACGAAACAAAAAAAAGATAATAAGCTAATAGAAGTAAAAGGAAAAACAAAAGAAATAATAATATTAAGCTTTCAGGATTCTGTGAGCACGTAAGGAGCCAGTATTTTTCTCCAGTGTGCATCAATACTGGATGATGGACTGAGGCGGGCTTCCATGACGAGGATGTTTCCAGAGCTGGTTATCCTTTCCCTAATTCCTGCCACCCTGGATCTAATAAGGGCTGCAAAGCCAGGAACTCGCCCCTCCGTGAACATCCGGGAAGCGCTGCAATATCTGGGGAGACCAAACATTATGCGGAAGGCGTTGTTATACTGAACCCGAAGTCTTTCTATACTACTCTTCTTGTAGTTCGCCCAGAGTTCACACGTATACAGTGTTGCGCAGAAGGAAAGGAAGAGCGTCCTTTTTACAGCAGTACTGCAAAGGCGGAATCTTCTACTGAGCATGTTAGCTTTTACACTGAGAGCTCTTCTTTGCCTATCGATGTCGTCATCGTCCATCAGATTACTGGTGATTATGTGTCCAAGGTATTTAGTTCCTTCAGTCACCTGCAGGTTCACACCATTCAGGGTAGCTGGAGGAATATTTTTTGGTCCTTGTCCATATCTTACGACCAGTAGAGCCGTTTTAGTGGGGTTGTATTGCATGTTTGTTTCTTCAGCAAACTCTTCGCAGATCTTTAAAAGAATACGTAGGCCCCTTATGGATGGTGCCATCAATACCATGTCGTCCGCATAACTGATGTTGTTCAGAAACTGTCCTCCAATTTGGCAGCCTACCCCTGGTTTTGACCCTAGGAACTTACTGAAAAGTTTGGATACTCCTGGTCAATATGATGGGTACTGAGAAAGGGGCGGCTACATGGTCTGGGGCCTAGGGCGGCCAAGACTGCAAATCCGCCTCTGGGCCTGTTGATAGGTGCACCACATCCTGGTAGATAGCCGAACAATTTGCAATTAAGTATATTCATGAAATAAACGCATACGAAGAATTATTCCTTTATTAAATTCGAGCTTCATTATTTAACAATATTCTAGTCTTTCGAAAGTTTCCGGTGAAAGTTAATCTCGAGGGGGTCTAGAGTTCCAGAGGAGAGTTAATAGTTTCTGTTGGCGGCTTGTTTATTGTTGTTAAAGTACGAAAGCTGAAAATAATTGGCACATCATGTTTCGTCGGGAAAATTCTAAAATATGTCAGCGGCACTTGTGAATCTATGAATAAAAACATGCATTGTATTTCAGCAGCCACATTCAAATCTAATTTGACGACCGTTGCGTTCAGTCAGATTTCAATCAATGTAGAGATATTTCATCACTCAAAAATTATATTATTGAAATAAGTTTATACCGGAAAAAACCATCTCTAGTAGAGATTCTCTATATATTTTGAATTAAAGTCCTCCTGTTTGTCTGATCGCGATCAACTCAAAAACTGCTAAACGGATTTTCATGTGGTTTTCACTAATAGATTGATTCATGGGGAAGGTTTAGGTATGTAATTTGTCAAGGTTTTGTGTAAATTGGTTGAAATATATAATTAAAGGAGAATGTCTGTATGTGGTGTACGAACGGGCTGGCAAGCGGGCGGTGTGGATTTTATTTGTATGCAAATTAAAAGATGGGGGTGTAAGTTAAAAGGTTTGGTAACCATCCAGTAGATGGCGTTGTTTCGTTAGCCACAGCAACGCGTGGCCGAGTCAACTAGTTTATTATAATTCGAAATTCTGCTGGTACCTATACAAAAGTATTTCTACGATCTTTCGAGGTTACACACTCAATTAATCCATAGAGAAATGAAAATCCTTTTTTATTCACCACACAACTAATAATTTTATAAACATCTAAAATCTTATAAAGTAACTCTTGTTGCAGAAAACAGAGAAAAAAATGTTTGGGTATTTATTGTGATTTTGGATAATAATATTTGGGTCCAAACATATACGTACATAGGTATATTGTATACAGCATATCAAGGGACGTCCTTGACTTACTTTAACCAGTGATTCCTGATATTATTTGGAGTAAAAAATTTTTATGAAATGACTTTTTTGATGTTCTTTTTTCATTTTTTTAATATTTTCTCACGTGTCATCACGAGTAACCGACCAACCTCTCACCACGACCCTAACTGTACGATACATGCTGATTTTTCAAGTTTTAAGTTGGAAAAGAAGTTCAAAAATGTCATCGAAGACCAAAATCCCATTTAGAAATTTTACTCCAAATAATGTCAGGAATAACTGGTTAAGAGTCAGCATCCCGCGTTTATACCAATTTATAACATACTTTCCTCAAACACGTTGTAAAGCTGTTAAAAAAAAACATGTTACTCTTGAAAATATTAAGAGAAAATCGTAAAGTACGAGTATGTCTCGAAAATTATTTTACAAGTTTTTGAAGTGAAATTTCTATAGCAAAGCTGTGATTTGGATTTCGGATGAAACGGAAATGACGATTAGTGCACCTGCGACGCTTCAACTGCGCTCATCGGCCGCTTTGATAATGATGTCACTTTTAAAGGCTCCTATTGGTTGAGATATGAAACGGAAATTACGCGAGGTCTGCGCTCATTGGTCGCTTTGATTATAACCTCACTTTTCAAGTATTGGTTGAGATTGTTTTGGTAAATTTTCGCTTCTACCGCGTGTCAACTGCACTCGAAATTTTTTGTGTTACTTTAGTTATATGCATGAAAAAATGCATAGTGTTTCTTTAAATGCTACTTAAGGCATTTTACTCGAGGTTTTTGCTCTATTTTAAAGGTGCCTTGTTTTATTAAACATTTTAACAATTTTCACTTAATTATTATCGTGTTTAATATTAGCGCGCTCCTTCTAACATTTGTATTTACATATTTCCCTTTCTTCATCTTTTTGAATGCTTACTACCTTAAAGTAAGTCAAGTACGTCCCTTTACACCCTGAAAATGTACATTGTAGAATTATAATTTCACAATAATTCAGTCCTATATTTAATTCCTGAGGCGTAATTAATATTGGTGAGAGCCAAATTAAATTCATTGTTTATTAAAGTTCGGGATGCCTTTCAAGTATGTCACAGAGCAGGTATAACAATTTATTTCATTTGTGCAATGACGTTTATAAATGGCGTAGGTAATTAAAAAAAACTTACGCACATGCGCATGAGTAAAGCTATTGTATCAAAGTGAAATTAACCGTTCAGTCAGTGACGTCTTCGCCGAGGTTGAAGCAAAGCGAGCAAATCTGATGCACTTCTGCTGAAGTCTCGTCATGCGCCACATCATCTTGTATCTCCTCGAAGTCGGCTCCTAAATTAACTCACAGTACACACTTTATTCCGTGGTCGTTTCTGGAACATAATTTAACTTCTTTAACACTTTTGTCTGCGGTGAATCCGTTCGTTCCAAGCCATGTTGTGCACCTCCGATCAATGCAGAAGAACGTATTGTCAAAGTGTACGTTTTTAATGTATTATTATTACCACCACCATTATGTTAACTTTTCACCAAAGGGATTAAACTTAATTCCACAAAACCAGGAGAAGCAGTGATGGTGTTCATGTTAAAGTCCACCGTGTTTTAGATATGTACGAAACAGAAGTAGCTTATGATATTATCTATGGCTACAATCGCTTTCCGATGAAAATCAATAAACCAATTTATTTGTGGATGAAAACCTATTTATATACATATATTGCGTTTGAGCTATTTTACGTATGTGGCTAGCAGTAATGCGCCTTTTGATTTCACGCTAATTTATAATAGAAAATAAGTATTTAAGAATTTCTAAATAAAGGTTATGCCAACTAAATGAAAGGATACTGAAAACATTTTTTATCTGAATTCCGCACAAGAGTCTCTACTGCTCTCGCCTGGAGCCGGCATCCCCAAATGAGGTATGTTGCAAGGCTGCAGGTAGTGGTGAAGGTAAATAAGTTATAAGGTAATAGTCAGGAGGTCTAGCACAGTGAAATCGATAACTTTACAATATCGGATCAATAGGCATAACTACTGACGATTTTATACTGTTTTCCCAATCACGGCCGCACTCTTGATAGCCAGATCGATATTGACAGGGAACAAAAATGAATTCGACTTACGCTGACAATACTGCCGGTTCTATTGCATTCTTTAACGTCAAACCCCAACAAAAAAATTAAAAATATTAATAAATAGTCCATTTCGAATTGAAATACTAACTTAAATAAACATTGGCACTTCGCATGTACTTTTTGAGACTAAACGGGAATATATTAATAAATGAGGTCTTTAGTCATATTATTTACTATTTTCAAGATCTAAAGTAATAAATTGATCGCGATTTAGATGAATTAATTACGTTTATGGAATGCGTATACGATTTCTATTTATTATAAAAGCTTCGTTAACTCACCTCCATTCATTGGTAGGACAATAACGAGCGAAATTATTCAAAATTAATTGTAAATTGACAGCTTAATTGACATTAAGGAGGCCGCGCTAAAATTTATCAACCGTTGGTCGTAATATCTATTTCAATTGTTGACCGTGATCGCAAATACTGACAACTGACCATTGTTGACAGATTAAGGGGGGAGTCTGGTGCAGAAGAGTTTTTTTCAATGCGTTTTTTTTTTCAAAGTTAAAATTTATTTTCGTTCACGAAACTTGTGATACTTGTAAAGGTACATTTGAACAGGAAAAAACAACACTATTGAAAGTCTGATTTTAATATCTATATATATGTATATCATAATTTTTTTATAATAAATGTTACAAAAATTTCATGTTATTATGTATTCTATAAAGTTTTTTCTAAAAAATACATATTATTTAATGTCTTACACCTTTTTTTAGAAAAGCTCGTGTTAAGAAGGCGGAGACAACGAATGTAGATAACAATTTTTATTTAAGGTTAAATAATATATATATTAATTTTTTTTAATAAATAGATCAAAGAATAGATAATTAACAGTAAACGAAGAAAAATCGTATGTATCATATAATATGCATCTATAGTTTTAAATATAAATATAACATATTATAGAAGGAATGTAACAGAATGAAGAGGAGATAAAAAAAGTAAGGAGAAAAATAAAGAAAAAAATTATAAAAATGAAAAAAAAAAAAAAAATTATAGTGGCCGCAAGCAGAGGGTCCAACCAAATCGGCTAGAATCCTTGAGTCCATGGAAGTCATTCGAAACGTGAAATTAAAAAAAAAATCCGTTATAGTACGAATGTAGAATGCGCATGAACTACAGTTTACAAAAAAGTTGTTGATTGCAAAAATGAAGGGACATCAAATTAAAATTGATGTAAATAATTTTGCAATAACTTTGTCTTATAATAATAATTTTTCATAAGTTTATCCGCGTATAAATTTAATTTAATTTAATTTAAACTTTGAATGAAGTGAATCGGATGAAAAGTCTATGAGTTACCATTCCCGCCAAATTGAAAAACGTGGTTCTGAGAAAAATGCGTTCAAAGTTTTCGCTTGTAACCGGGCCGCTTCTTTTTCCGTTCTACCTCCTTGGCGCGCACCGTTCCTAACTATATTTAAAGGTCGAATTTGATACTATAACTTTGGGAATGTATTCTCCATATGCATAGGAAGATTTATAGGCAAAATAATGTCGATTAGACCCCCCCCTTAAGTTAATGTTGTATTGACAAAGGGTTTTATCGATCGTCTGTGCTACACTCCCAGGTGCACTAAAGTAGATCCGTTTTGACTTATATTATTCTTGAATTAATTAATGATGGATCAAATGCACACCCCTTGTCATTAGCGCGATTGGATAATACCTACTGTATGATCTGTCAATAACAGAATTTCGATCAATTATGCATTGTCAACTAACTAACATAGTCATATATGGAAATAGATTAATATACAAACTCCTGTTTTTTATAGATTCATATCTACTTCTGTTTTTTATAGATTCAGGTATAAACTCCGAATCTGATGCTTCGAAGCAAAGTTTTATTTTATTACCAGAGCTTTTTGTTTAAACGTATGTCTAAGCTATTTTTGATATTATATAAGGTTACATGACAAAATTACGCGCGTGCACATAATTTCACGTACCAACAATTATAACTAAAAGAATAACAAAAAAAAACTTAACCTCATCTTAATTATAATTTAGGAGGTGGGTATGAGTACCGCCATACCGGGAACCATTTTTTGGATAACCAACACCCTTGCCACAGGCCACCCAATGCAGGGGTGCCCGGGTTCATGGAAAGAGGTATGTTTTAGTTCTTGGCGGCGAATGCGTTTTCCAACCTACTGGGAGACTGGTTGAATCTCTGAGATCTCTTCAGCCGGGCTCTCTCAACCCATCGCATTGCGCCGCAGTGAGATGGATGGATTCAGGCGTCCGTCACTCCTAGACCCACTGACCCCCAGATTTCTATCCACCCCTTATACCTTTTACTTCTTAGAACTTTCAAATAAAAAGACCCTCCACACAGCATCCCCAAGGATGGCATAGGCCCTAAGGGATTTTTTCCTTAGGACCCTGTGTGGAGCTTATGTAAAAAAAAAATCCATGTGAAATTTATCAAACAGATAAACACTCTAAAATTTAAAAGCATTAAAACAGATTTGGCAGACGTGTGTAATTCGAATTTCGAATATGTATAATTTACGTAGGGTTAATTCTCTCGGTATGTAATTTGGTCCATTTGTAATTCCGTTCGCCTGTCATTCTGACAGCTTAATATGTGTTGGTACGTGAAATTCACGTCTGTGCAATTTTATCCTGCAACCGATACACTAGATAGGTACATTAGTAGTTTGTAATCCAAATAAATTGAAGATGCACCAAATGCTGTACGACATTTATAATTATTTTAATATCAAAATCGACTAACCAGCGAATTCCAAACCAGGGCAGGCAGAAAAACAATAAAGAAAGTTAATTCATTTGTTCGTAAATTAGAATACGAGATACAAAAGTAATTCAAAATAATTAATACAACGCCTTGTAGCAATAACGTAATACAATAAAGAGCATTAAGCATTGTAGCATATTTAGGTACTAAAACCCAGGTATTTATAGTAACATTCCCACCAAAAAACGTTTTTACATGTCCAATACCCTATGTCGTTTGTGAGATAAAAAAAATTGTAAGAAGTATGTGTGATGTGTACTGATTCGAAAGAAGACTAATGTATCGATAATTTTAAACTTTTTTTTCATTACCTTCACATAGGAGGCCCTAAGGAGAATAATTTCCCTCAGAGCCTATGTTATGTTTGGGGATGCTTTGTAGAGGTTATTTTTTAAGGAAATGGAGGATAGGAAGTTCTAAGAAAGAACAAGGTATGAAGCAGCAGTTGAAAAGGATATACAAAACAATAATTAGAGAACTTGCTGTATTTCTCACGGATAGACGTTTAATTTACGACTTATATTGGGTTCAATACCTCTGTCATAGGTCACTGCAAGTGTTTCGCCACGTTTGTTGACTTAACGAGGGGTGCCCGGGTTCATGGAGTGTGGTTTATCTAGGTCTAGGCGGCGAATGCGTCTGCCCAACTTCTGCGGATCTATGGTGACTGAGGGAGGCCTTTTGACCTCTCCCGCCGTACTCTTTTGACCCTTCCCCTTGCACCGCATTTAGAGGGATGAATTCAATCTGGATTTTTCCGTCACTGATTAACACACTGACTCCCAGATTCCTACCCATTCACATCTTTTTCCTTCCCTAAACTTCCTAATAAACAATATTGATAAAATAGGCGCTTCATAAAACTGGGATGATCTCCAGATGGAAGTCTACATTAAAAAAAAAATATGTGTGCACTTCACACGTGGTAGAAGTGAAATATTCAGAAAATTAAAGTACCTACATAATGGTGGGAAGGTTACGAAGCACGCACAAAGAGTGGACCAATAGGCAAAAAAGCATCACGCAAAGAAAGGACCGATTGTTCCATCTCATTCTCTTGCAGACTAAATCTTATAGATGTATGTGATTGTTTCTTTTTATTTTCGCTATTTTTCATCGAAATTCAAATCACAACGGTGCTAAAGAAATTTTCACATCAAAAACATAAATTACATGTTTTCTATGCTTCATTTCTGCATGCCTGAAGTAAGGTCAATTTTATCTTATTTCGGGTGAAATTATGAAAAGATGATCATTCCATCGGATTATGATTCGAAAGGTCTTTTGAAATAGGCGACAATGATGTTAAGTTGCGCGCTCATGATCTGTTGCGCAGAATCTCATATATTTAGGTAGGTACTAAAAGCACTACAAGTAAAATGATCATCATTCATGATTCCATTATAGTATTAACATTACTTTACCCATATAATAAGTTAGTGATTCTTCGGTGACTCGAGCGCACAGCAAATGGCAGCTCGTCACGGACACCGGACATTCCCAAAATACTGACACAACAAGCGGTAACGAGAGTGTGCCGTGGACTGGAAGAATGTTGTTGGTGCAACACAGTCCTATTCTTAGGTTCCCACTTAACTGGAGACCGAAATAAAATAGGTCACAGCAGGATAGGACGATAATCGGAAGGGTAAACCGGGAACATAATGCCACATAAAATACATGGCAGGAAGGACGGGAGGAAAAGACTCTCCCAAAAAAGGAAAGACAGATATTTTACAGTAATGGTATCACTAGCTCTATCTTTCCCCGACTACAAAAAGAGAGCAATACGATGGTCGTAGCAAATGTCGCACGACATCTTAAGCAAATCTTAAAATCTATCAATTTGAAGGCTTTGAGTACCATTTATTGGATAACACATTTGCCGTGATTCGCTATACATATTTGGTGACTTGTCAGGGGTACCCAGATTCATAGGGTGAGGTTTGTCTGGATCTTGGCAGCGGATGCGTCTGCTCACCAACTGAGAGACTGGTGGAGGGAAACCTTTTGACCTCTCCAGAAGGATTCTCTAGGAACATCGCCTTGCACTTGTCACTCTTGGACACACTGAACCCCAAATTCCTACCCACCCCTCACACCTTTTCCTTCGCAAAACTTTCTCTCCTTCCTTTCCTAAACATACCATCCACACAGCATCTCCAAAGATGACAAAGAAGAAGCAAAGGAGAATGGTTTTCCTCAGGGCCTCCTTTATGGAGCTAATGTAAAAAAATGACAACTCTTTTACCGTCCCTTAGAAAATTATAAATGGAAATATCTGATCCGTCACCAATGCAATATTTTAATATACGTGGATGCTAATTAAATACTGCGATTAGAAGAAAATCTTTGCATTTGCAATAATAGAGCATTTTTTATATAATACAACATCAGGCTTATAAAAAATAAAGTGTAAAATCTCCTTCTTGCACAACAACTTTTCGGAAAGAACTAGGTGTAGATAAATTAATGCAATTTTAGTTATTTAGATTAAGATCGGAAAACATTTCAGTATTTGTGCCTGAACTTCACAAAACAAAATAAAACATGTATTTTGTAGACTTTTTTTAAGTGAGCATTTGAACTTTATCGCCATATGCACAGTACTTGATTTCACCCGATTCCGAATGTTATACGCCTTGGTGGTTCGACTTAATAAAATCAAAATAAATCGAAACACTTAAATTAAGAAAGAAGAAGAAAAAGAAATTGAAAACAAAATAATTTGGTAATGACTGAGACTCGAAATATTACCGGGGGTGCCTAATTCATTTTCCGTGTTCAGTAGACTGAACGCCGATCGTCCTGAAATCAACACGCGTTTGTTGTAGCGCTGTACCCCAAAGACCCCATATCGAGTTGAAAGCCAGAATTGCGCGGGTTTGTACCGCCAAAAATACTCTGAGTATTCAGTAGACGCACTACGCCATCATCAACACGAGTTTGTAGTAAGTATAGTTTTTCTAATATATATATATATATTTTCTGGTTATATTAGGTAAAGATATTGTATTTCTTAGTCTTCCTCACTAGGGGTTCCTGTGGCGAGGCGGACAAAAATTATTGAATTATAGTTTATTTGTCTTCTATGTCATTTTTAGTGTCTTCATTAGTACATGCTAAACTTAAATGCCGACCAGAAGAGTGATTCAATATCTTTTGTGGGATCGTTATGAGATAACTGACGTGATCTCTTGTCAGATTTGTTTTATTTTTATGGTTGTTATTTGCTTTTTCTATGTACGAGGTACATTAAATGAATAAATAATCATGGAGCAATTCGTGTTTAAAACGATCTAAACTATGTTATGTGACAGTAAATACGTAAAAATCACACAAATCTGACAGGAGATCACGTCCGTTATCTCATAACGATCCCACAAAAGATATAGAATCGCTCTTCTGAACTTGATACGATCCATTCTCGTGCAGATACAATCAATTTATTTACTTTAGGCCTGGATTAGACTCGTAAATTTTTTCCTGTAAATCGCTCTTGTAAGCGATTTATTGCCAAATTACCAATGTAAACGACACCAAAAGTCACTTAACGTAATTTATAGCAAGTTACAGAACTTATTCTTTCGGAAGTTTTTTGACAGGTCTAATCGCGCCCGCGCAAATTTCTAGCCTTCTTACAGCTTATAAAATCAGTTTGATAAGATAAGAGACTTGCCGCAAGAAATAGTTCCGAAATTAATTACCAAAAGTCGGATGCATATGTGAACGCTCCTGTGAGTGACCTGTCAAAATCTTATGTAATCCGTAAATTTTAATTACGAGTCTAACCCCAGCCTTACAATGACCGTAAGCGAAAGAGAAAGATGCGCAAAGCTCACGTGCGACAATCAATAGATAAATTAACGTAATATTATTTTCAATCAGAATTGCAATTGTGAGCTATACAGCTTAGAAATACCAAATAATTATGTAGATCCCGGGTTGTTTTTGAAGTGAAACTTCTTTAGCCTCGTTGTGATTTGAAATTCGGATGAAACGGAAATGACGCATCACAGCACCTGCGAAGCATCAAACTGCGTTCGTTGACCGCTTTGATTACATTGGTTGAGATATGAAACGGAAATGACGCAAGGTCTGCGCCCATTGGCCGCTGATGATGACCAAAAGTCTCCTTTTAAAGGCTCCCATTGGTTGAGATTATTTTTGGTAAAGTTTCTCATCTACCGCGTGTGAACCGCACTCGAGATTTTTTTAATTGTTCAATAAGGAAAAATACTGCTGAAACTCAAGTAAAGTAGGCTAGTAACTGCAACTAGAGTACGCGCCAAACTTAAATGCATACAGTCTATTTACTGGTTTTAAAATGACTGTAAAGCGAATGAACGAAGAAATTGGTGAGAGAAGAATATATGCCGCATATAAGAATATATAAGTGTGAATTGTAGAAGAAATCGGGGAACAAGTGAATCAGATACTTGAGTCGGGCCATGTCAAGAGTCAAAATAATAGAAGAGTATGTTTGAGACGATGTCTGAATGTGAATGAGGCAGAGTTTGTGCCAAGACCGAGTTATTTGGCGGTCTGTCCTCTCTGCCTACTCCTGCGGGGAATTGGCGAGGAAAAAAACGGGGAAAAACAGTAAAGAGAAAGAGAAGATGCGTAAAACATACGAGCGACAGAGAAAGGCGAGGGCGGGGTGCCATGCCACTTTTCGGACCGTAAACTAGCTTACAGCGATGATTTCTGTTGTATCAACATAGGTCGGCATCAAAATTTGGTACTTGCTATATTTCAGTAACCCATGTCCAGTTTAAAACCCGTCTAATCACAGGAGACCCAAGTTATCCCAAAACATCATATGCCGTTATAATAACAGGAGACCCAGATTGTCCCAGAGCGAACGTGCATTATCAAAAGTTAGATATCTCTCTTTCTGTCATGCAAATATTTGTGATTTCTTTTATGGTAGAAACGGAATGAAATAATGCTTCTCATTGTCTTAGAATTATATGAGCTAGGTTGTTCAGATATTTTACAAACCCGATCAAAAGTGACGGTTTAATTTTGCGCCAATTTGTGACGTATCACACATTTAATTTGAAAATAAAATTGTATGAAAGTGATAAAAAGTGAGGTGACAGTTTTATTACAAATTTTGTTTAGAAAAGGAATCTGTATTTAAAATTTTGGATTTATTCTATTTTAATTACTTTAATTCAAATATTCGCAGGTATGCATTTTTTAGCCAATTTACATTTCCAATATTAAAATTTTAATATTTAGAAACAAAAATGTTTATTTCTAATAAACACATCGGAAAGATTATTTTATCTAGATTTTAGAACAATTTTTGTTTTTGCAAAAGCGTTTAAAAAAAACAATAAATAGGAACATTTAAAATGCATGGGATGAACCAGGAATTTTGCGCGCAAACCTTGACAGGCAAAAGTTGACAGAAAATTATTTTCTTATTATTCGAAGGGTTAACGCCAATAATGCACGGGTTTGTACCGCTAAAAGCATCCATTTCGCTTGTTAGTACATATAAGTAATTACTTTATTTTCTTCCAAGGGTCGATCATTTCTCAAATGATGTTGTTTTCCCGTCGATTACAATATTCAGCTTGTGTAAATATAATCAGCTTCGATTCATACGACTTTGGAGGAATTCATATGTACAATATACTTGAATATTACATGAGTTCTAATATGGCGGGATAGTGGTGAATAGCATTGCGACTCGGTAAACAGTTTTCGAAAGCGACGGGGGGGGGGTAATTACCGACATTGTGCCCAAGCAATCAGTCTCTTCAACTGGCTTAGAAAAAATCATGTGATAAAATGTGTTTTCTTTTCTTGGTAGCTTACAAGAGTCTCCCCTCAATAGGGAAATGTTGAGAAGCTCGGGAGTTGGGTGTGGAAGGAGGTGGGAAAGAAGAGGGATGGGTTGAGAAGTACATTGCTTTTCAGAGCTGATAATCAAACACGACTAAAGCCGTTTAATAATGATTCATAATTGCTAATTTACTTACTATGGACATACACAATTATTTTTAAATACATCTATTTTAATTTCATTCTTCTTGAAAATGGAAATTAATTACTTCGAGGACAGTGGCGGAAAGCTAAAACTGTTTAAATTCATAATAAACATATATGTATAATAAACTTTATTTTTAGAGGTTGATTTTTTTTAAAACTTTTTTAATGAAGATTAAAATAATTATCTTCATTTAAGAAGAAGATAACAATAATAATCTAAACTAAAATATTTTGTGATTTTTAAGGAAAGGAAGGAGAGGAGAGTTCTGGTAAGGAAAAAGGTTTAAGGGGTGGGTAAGAATCTGGGGTTCAGTGTGTCCTGGTCATCCGCCTCCAAGACCTAGATAAATCTCACATCATGAACCCGGGCACCCCTGCTAAATCACCAAACGTAGCGAACCACTTGGCGTGACCTATGGCAGAGGTGTAGGTTATCCAATAAAGGTTCCCGGGGCGGCGGTATCCATTCCCGCCTCCCAAATTGTAAATATGAAAGAGAACAAGACACAGAAAAATAGAAAAAGACAACGGTGGCAACTGAGATTCGAACCCAGACCTCTCGTCTATCCGTGTCGTGCGCGTTGACCAATTTCGCTATTGCCACCTTCTGTCAAACCGTAATTTTTTACAATCTCATATTTAAAATTTTAGAATTATTAACAATATTATCTTCAACTAATTCCTTTTCCATATTACGAGCAACTACCCGTTTTATTGGAAACAATCATTCTAAGAATTGGTTTGTAACCTGGATAGCGTCACGGATAAATATATCCGAATTTATTCATATGGAACTATTGACTTTTTATAATAGTCTAAATGAATATAATTTTTTTGTTGTAAGAAAAACTCTCTTTTTATAACTTATCTTCGTTTATAACCACTATTTAAATTGTCCCTCCATCAGGGTACACAGTGTACTTACAGCATATTTTTGTATTCTGTGTTTCTTGATGAGTGATGTTAATCATTATTGAAAAAAGACTGTAGTATGCACGAGCATTACATTCATGGTTGTATGTATAATGGCTGACCTTTTGCCTTACGACGACCTATATTTACAGTGGTATAAAAGGGTAGAAGAAAATTCCTTTAAGTGGATGAGAGCGTACAAAGGCTCCGTAGGGAGCGTTCAAAAAGAAAAAGAAGGTGGTTTGAAAGGGAGATATGTAAATATGAACGTTATAGGGATCGCGCTAACTTACGTGATGGCACCCGTTCACAGTAGTGCATGCTATTCTATAGGCTTGCATTATTGTCCTTTTTTTACATGAATACCGCACAAGCGTTCCAACTGCTCCCGTTGTGAGGCTGAAGGTAGTGGGGAGGGGAAGGAGATAGGGAAGAGGAAGGTGGGGAAGAACCTGGCTATTCAGATCTGGTCACCAAACATGGCTAACGCCATTCTGGATGGTGGCGTTACACCAGGGCGGTACTGAGAGTATCTTCCACTCTGGAACGTGCCGCAAATATACTATATTTTATTTTAAATGAATTAATTGTGAAATTACACAAATTAATCAAATAAAATTTATTTTCCACGCCGGGATTCGATCCCGCGAACTTCAGAGTGCTAGTCAAGAGCCTTACCGCTGGACTATGCCGGCCGTCAAGGAAATTCCTGTGAAGGAAGGATTTACATGATTTGCAGTGGTGGATGTCAATTTCGGGATCTCTTTCATCACTTGAGGGAAGAGAGAGAGCCAGAGACAGGATTAATTATAAAAAAATACCTTTTTTATTATAAAGAAAAAGTTATACAATATTATAGAAAATAAAATAAAATAAAATATTACAGAAAAAACTACTTTTAAGTAGTTTGTCAATGGTTGCTTTTACTTCAAAGAGGTATGTACTATGTACGTATCTTATGCCGTGTTCTAGGTATTTTGATGTACATATTTGAATTTAAAGATAGTGTATAGATAGCGTAGGTCTAATATAATAATTTAATATGGAATTCACGTAATTTGAGGTTATGGTTTGCCCATGAAATTAAAAGTTATTTCGTAATTACTTACGTTGAAGTAATCAAGGATTCCTCTCTTCTTCGGGAATCTCGTTAATATTACGAACCCATCGTCTATGTCTACATTATCCCATTTATAAAACGGCGGGTGAGCGGACAACTCAACAAATTGGCGCTTCATCACTACTTTGAAAAGTAATTAAAAGTGATATAAAAGTAATTAATAGTAATTAAAAATACCAAAAATTTAACCTAGTTATTTTTTTCATCACTTTTAATTAGTTTTCAAAGTGGTGTTGAAATACCACTTTGTTGAGTTTTCGTAGAATCATTAATCCTTAATACGATGAATTTTAATTTGAGAGGCGGGAATGGATACCGCCGCCCCGGGAACCATTTATTGGATAACCAACACAGGTTGGTAACATAGCAAGAGTGCCCAGGTTCATGAGGCGAGATTTGTCTAGGTCTTGGTTGCGAATGATCTGGATGCACTGAACCCCAGATTCCCACCTCTCATACATTTTTCTTTCCCAGAACTTCCTCTCCTTCTTTTCCTTAAAAAGATTCTCAACACAGCATCCCCAAAGATCGCATAGGTCCTGAGGGAAATTATTTTCTCACGGCCTCCACATACGTGAAACTATCTTAAAAAAAAAATCCTTTGAGTGTTTTTTGAATCCTTGACTTCCGACGATGCCGCATGTACGAGTATGACAAAAAGGTACATTTTGGACATTTAAACAAAGATTTACGTTTAGGTTAGCAAGTTTAAAAGTTGCATTGTCTTGGATGGTTCCACGCCAGCTCAGAAAGAAACCAACTCAGAAACACTTCAGAAAGGTCATTAAAAGCTATGAAAAAATAAATTTAAAATAGCCGGTAACCCTAACCTAACTTATCCCATTTAACCAATTTTTTATATTTTTTTATCATCACTCTTAATGACCTTTCTGAAGTGCTTCTGGGTTGGTTTCAATCTGAAATGTCCGGTCACCGTCTTGGATATATTAGAAGATTTTATAACTCAGTTACATGACATAAAGTGGCATTTCAACACCCCGCTGAAAAATCTAAAAAATATTTTTTTGTGATTTTAGTTGGTTTGTCGTTATTTCCATGAAAAACAACATTTGGTAAAATCCCTGGCGCAGTGAAGCACTCGCGTCCGCAGCTAAGTTGAATAATAGTTATTATAAGCAATAATTATCAGCCTGAAACACTCATCCACATTGAAAAAATCTTCCGAGAAAAAATACATGAAGACATAATTTGTCTCGACGCCACCTAGCGACGGATTTAACACTAACAGTGTCTGTCGCAAAAATAAAGTTGGTTGTTTTCAGGTGGAAAAAATATAATAAGCAGTAATTGTTGAATGAAACACTAGTATATATTGAATCATTTGGCGGGTATAAGATAAGCCGCCATAGCTCAATTGGGAGAGCAACTGACCGGCAATCAGAAGGGCACGGGTTCATGTCCCGTTGGCGTCATGTATTTTTTCTCGGAAGATTTTTTCAATGTGGATGAGTGTTTCAGGCTGATAATTATTGCTTACAATAATTGTTACCCTTTGTGCTATGCATAAAAATCTTGTCTTAAACGTTAGTTTAACAATTAAAAATAATAATCAATAATAATTTATCGTATGGTTTCACAATTCAATTTTCCGGCTGCTTTATTTAATTAATTAAATTCTACGTGACCGGAAGCACTCCGCCGGGCAGAGCCGGTCTTAAGGGTTTTGTCCGCCGGAGGTACCTACTGAACTATACCTACCTACTGAAAGCACTCTCAATCTGTTCGGGAACTTTCAGTGTCGGATTAACGGCACGGCTGAAGAGGCAATTAATTGCCAATGGGTGAAGAATTTTTTTTTTTTTTACATGAGCTCCACACTGGAGGCGCTGAGGAAAATAATTTTCCTCAGGGCCTTTGTCATCTTTGGGGATGCTGTGTGGAGGGGTTTTTTAGGAAAAGGAAGGAGAGGAGAGTTCTGGGAAGGAAAAGGGTTTAAGGGGTGGGAAGGAATCTGGGATTCAGTGTGTCTTGGTCATCCGCCTCCAAGACCTAGACAAACCTCACCCCATGAACCCGGGCACCCCTGCTAAATCACCAAACGTAGCGAACCACTTGGGGTGACCTATGGCAGAGGTGTTGGTTATCCAATAAAGGTTCTCGGAGCGGCGGTACCCATTCCCGCCTCCCAAATTGAAAATGTATGTATGATTTAAGATACATTACGTAATTGTGTACTTTTGTACCTATAACTATTTAAAATTTAAGTTGTATCCTGTAAGAACCTGTTCTGTGGGTTTGCGGATTGATTTAGTTACTAACTAAATCAATCGCAAATCAATCCGCGGATTGATTTAGTTATTACTATTTTTTTTGTATTAGGTACTCATTGTTATTGATTTAGTCAATGAGATGTTTTACTCATTTTTTGAATTACGCATTGTTATTGATTTAGTTTTTAAGTTGCATTTCTCATTTTTTTGTATTAGGTACTCATTGTTTTTGATTTAGTTAATAAGATGTATTACTAATTTTTTGTATTACGCATTGTTATTGATTTAGTTATTAAGATGTATTACTCATTTTTTGAAGTGAAACTTCTACAGCCCGCTATGATTTCGATTTCGGATGAAACGGAAATGACGATTAATGCACCTGCGACGCATCAACTGCGCTCATTGACCGCTTTGATTATGATGTCACTTTTAAAGGTTGGTTGAGATATGAAATGGAAATTACGCTGGTTTGCACTTTGTGGCTTTGATTATGACCTCACTTTTCAAGTTTTGGTTGAGATAGTTTTGGTAAAGTTTCGCTTCTACCGCGTGTAAGCTACACTCGAATTTGTTTGTTGTTTTATTATTCATTTTAAGTTTTCGGTAAACTTTTTTAATTCGTTTTTTTTATTAAATTATTTTAATTTAATATTAATTAATCTTATCTTTTTCGTAGGTATAATATACAACTACCCATACTCGTATAGAATAGGTATATAGTATTAGCTTGAATTTGTAAGCATTTTCAACTAAAAGCATTGTCATAGATCTAGGTACATCGATGCTTGCTGTTAGCCTTCGTTTTTTTTTAAGTTTTTGGTATTCATTATCATTTTGTTTTTTTTTCACATTTTTTTCACACCTAGGTTCTGATTCTAGAATCAAGGTTCTTTTCAGTTTCTATTAAATTGCAATAAGCTGACTGCTTAACAACATGATGGTTATCATCTTCTGCTGATCACAATTTGTTCGAAAACTGAAGTGGACTTAAAACTGACATTTAACGGGGACCTTTTAACTGTCAAAAAATGGTGCCTAATAGCCATTTGATAACAATTTTATATTCGAATTTCTGTGAAACAACCCGTTTTTAATCCGGCCTTTGTATTTTATACTTTGCAACTGGTAACAAGAAGCCACCTACTATCATTTTCTTCATTCCATTATTATCATTTTCAACTCTACATATCCTTTGAAAATAGTGGATTAAGATAAATTAACAGATTTTTTTCTTACTAGTGGATGAAACTGAAATTCGAACCGTTGAGAAAGAAGAATAACATCATCATTATCATTACATCATTATCATCATCATTACATAGTATAAAATGAAGTCGCTCAAAAAGTATGTGCGCGTTAATCTTTTAAACTACGCAAAGGATTTTCATACGGTTTTCACCAATAGATAGAGTGATTGAAGAGGAATTTTTATATGTATAATACATGTAAATTATATTAGAGAAAAGCCGAGAAATTCTAAGAAAACATATTTTTGTGCGATTTAAAACGGCTGGCGGGCCGTACTATAGTCACTTTTGAAATTCGTTCTACGGAAGAAATTGGAAAATAGATGTCCTAGAGTAAGTAGGTATTTGATTTTCCCTTTTCAAATATCCAGTATTGCATTGCAAGCATTGTATAATTAGTGGCGAGTTAATTAGTAGAGACAAGCCGATAAATTCAAATATTCAATTCAGACAGCGGGCAGCGGGCAGCGGGCAGCGGGCAGCTGGCAAGCGGGTGGTGTGGATTTTATAAAGATTGGGTAATGGCGTTGTGGTTGTGTTTCGTTAGCCACAGCAACGTGTGGCCGTGTCTGCTAGTTTTATTATAATGCTAAATACCTATATCTTCTGAGTTGCAAAAATGTATGCGCCGAGTGCAGTCCAAAATAGACTTCATAACGTAGCAATAGCATTCTGGAGGTGTCGGGTAAATCCGTGGAAATTGAGTTACATATAAAGAGATAGGTATGTATTGAACGTAATGCGGTGTGGTGCCCAGAAAGAATGACTTGATTTGTGCATTTAAAGCAGTGAATGGAGAATAGCTAAGAGAACATGTGTTTTTATATTATGATGGGCAAGTTGAGGGACGAATATGTCATGGACGCTCCAAAACGATATGGCAAGTGCATCAAATAAAAGATTCAGTTCGTGTCAAGGACATGAATAGTAGAAGCGTATATACGACAATATACATAGGTGTGATTGAAGCAAGCAGTGTACGCCAAAATAGTGCAATGTTTCATTCGTTGTGTTACATCGTCTCTGCCTACCACTGGGGGGAAATGCTAGACTGTTAATATGTTTGCACTTGAAATTGTATCACGCTTGAAACATACTTTAACCAGAGATCCTTGATATTATCTATTCTATATAAATAAAAATGAATCGCCGAAATGTATGTACGCACATAAATTCCGAACGACTGCACCAAATTGGATAATTCTTTTTTTGTGTTTGTTATTGTCAGGACAAATTGCATAAAACTACGGGTGATCTCTGGCATTACGAAATTTATATTTTAAAAAATTGCTATATATGGCACGCGAGCTGTTTGAAAACTGAATGTACCGGGACTGAGTGTACGGAAGCTCCGATGACATTTTTGGTGTTTTTTTTTCAACTAAATAAATAAAAAATCAGAAGATCTTGGACAGTTAGGAGCGCGGTGAGGGGTTGGGTGGTTACTGGTTACCCGGCTGAGTGACTAGTGATACATGGAAGTTTTTTTTGTGATTTTAAGAAAAATAAATACAAGTGTGCAGTTCACACTCGATAGGTGAAACCTTTTAAAAACTAAAGTAGACAAGAGAGGGGAGGCTATGAAGCACCACACAAAGAGGAGACCGATTATTCTATCTCATTCTCTCGCAGGCTAAATCCTATAGATATATGTGTTTGTCTCTTTTTAGTATCGGGCGTTTCCGTTTCATCGAATTTCAAATCACAACGGTGCTAAAGATGTTTTCACTTTAAAAACTTGAAAAAAAGACACCGAGGAAGTCACTGGTGACCATATTTTGATTTAAATTTTTACTCCAAATATTTTCATGAGTCATGAATCACTGGAAAGTAAGTCAAGTACTTCCCGTAATACGATATTTAGAAATTAATGATAGATAATATTTTTTAAATGAATTTAACGACCAATTCAAGTAAAAATCACTTTTTTATTGTAATAAAAACCTTTCTTGCATTGCAATTTTATAGGTTCAATTCAAATAGGTGCGTTGTTAAATTGCATTTATGTAGATTTCTCTATAAAACGTTGAACAACATTTCGCAAAGTGGTCGTAAGATCGATGATAGAGACATTGATTTATTGAATCGCGAAATATAGTCCCTAGCAGCGCGCAACAGGTAAACTCGCATCCGCCATGATATATGCCACGAGGGATTATAACCCAAGTATATACCTGTTTCCTCCACGGAAAAGTCAGGCGACTCGGCGCTTGAAGCAAACCAGCGCCGTTTTAATGCACCGTTTCCGTAGCTTTATCGATGTTCGGCTTAGCGAAGAGGTATGGATGAAAGCGTTGCTATGTATATATTGCATCTATAAAGTGAACACTGTTCATTTCGCTTCAATATGTTTTTACTCGTAATATGCCTAGACCTATAGATACAGATTCATGCCGTAAATATAACGGTGAGTGGCAGGATGGTTCACGCCATGCCATGCCCAGTCTCCTGCGAATGCTTCCACAGAATTTACCTCAAACATTATTATAGACTATGCTCAAAGATAAAAAAATGATTTCCGCATTTTTGTTCACAGACGCAATGGAAAACATTCCTTGAGAGTTTTCGAGGTTATGTGCACGAGCGAACTTGATAATTATGATCTTCGTTAGTTGTTTTTGGGGTGTTATGCCGTGTTGTGCTACCTCATTATTTAGCCAACGTTTCGAACAGCGTTACAGCATCCATTATCAGGGCAGATGTGTAACATGGAATAACACCCCAAAACTAACGAAAATAGTTTTGGCCGTGAAAATCTAAAATCATACCGCCGTAATAATTAATTATGAGTTTAATAAATTGTAAATAAATAATGTCCATATATTACATATTATAATGAATAATCTATAATCTATAAATAAATTAAAATGAATCGCCGTAATGTATGTACGCGCATAACTTCCGAACGACTGCACAAAATTGAAAAATTCATTTTTTTGGGTTCGTTACTGTCAGGACAAGGTTTGTATAAAACTAGTGGTGAGCTCTGGCATTATGAAATTTGTATAAAAATTGCAATAGGTGGCACGCGAGCTGTTTGAAAACTGAATGTTCCGGGACTGAATGTATGGAATACGGGAGGGGGGAGGGGAACCTGGGAGGGGGAGGAGAACTCGGGAAGGGGGGTTCGCGGGACGGAGAAGGGGTGGGAGTGGAATGGGGAGAGGGAAGGCGTAGTGGGAGCGCGAGAGGGGAAGGGGAGGCGGGAGAGAACGGGGAGGCGGAAGGGGAACGGGAAGAACGGGAAAGGACATGCAGGCAGAAACAATTTCTTTAAATGTCATAGCAACGCATGCCGGGAACCAGATAGTTGTAAATAAATATGAATAATTGTTTCTATCATGAATTTGCCTTTAACCCTTCGTCAGGCGCAATGCAAATCCTAACACGATCAGGCGCAATTCACCGGGCGTGGTCCGAAGACTTAAATAGAGCATTTAAGACGCAAACAAGTTATTAGGTTCGATCTTTGAGAAACGAAAATGGTTGAAATATGAATAAAGACCTCATTAACTTATTAACTGTGTCAATTCATAGAAAATGCCTTCAGTGTTGCCGGGGTATATCGATTTCTCTTTTATTCCCTGTCTATATCGGTTCGTCTGACAACGGTGAAAGCGTGCTAGGGATGTCGGTATAAAATCATCGGAAGTTACGCCTGTTGATCCGGTATCAAATTATCGATTTCACCGTGCTAGAGCTCCAGATTATGATAGTTTAATGTAGTGGTTGGGTGGGAGTGACGCGCGCTGAACTATGAATTTTAATAATTGGCCAAATTATGCTTCTGACAGTCGCGGCCGCCCGCCATGCGCCGCGGCGCGCCGCGGGGGAATACTTCCTAGAATCGTTGAAATCTTTAACCTTATTTTAACTTACTTCTAATAATAAAATGATATTTGGATGATTTGTATAGCACCGTTTTTATGAAAAATCACCTCAAGGGCGCTAATATTATTTGGAGTGAAAAATACAAATAAAATATTGGTGTCCGGTGACAATATTTTTAGTTGATTTTTTTTTTAAATAAATATGAACCTTAAATTTTTCCCGTGTCGTTACTGCAGCAACCGCCCAAAACCCCACCCAGACCACTATCTACCTACTGGTAATTAAAAATGTTTTAAGTTAAACAAAAAAAGTCACCAAAACGTCATCCTCACTTTTTAATCCAAATAACTTCAGGAATCATTGGTCGAAGTAAGTCATTTTGGGAGGCAAGTGTGTGTACCTGCCGTATTCTCGGGAACCATTGTTTTTTTTTTGTTTTGATACAATATTTAACATTTCATAGTACCTATAGTTTATAAATGTTGGCTTCACGGGGTGGCTTACCCCTCAGCGCGGGTAATTAAGTATAATAAATATAATAAGTGCAATTGAAAAGTCATCCGGTCCTATATCTACGTCGTTCATACACACACACTCTTTGAATGTGTATCATTATCATACATGAATAACTTTTGAATTAAGAAGTTACTGAAAACATGAGAGTGTTTCTCACTTGCCACATTACATCTAGAGTTTGTGAGACAATGGCGAGTCTACATATAGTTCCATGATAGTTGATTCGCAGACTATTGGCCCCCCGGCATACTTATATACATTATGCAGTCGGTTTAGGGAAAATGCGGTATACCTGATTATACAAAATATAACTAAACGACACGAAGGGGTGTGCACGGAGGATGAACCGCCGAATAACAAAGTATAAAACATATTTTCATTCAAATGCATCAAGGTAAAATCTACTTGTCTATGTACTGTATATACAAGGCGCATAAGTACAAAAAATCGACACTGCATATAAATTCGTATGATATTCATATCAACTTATACGGTAAACCTAATTACACAAAATATAACTAAGTAACCTGGAAGGGATGTGCAGAGAGGATGTACCGCCGAATCTTCTTACTAATATTATTTACTTATCTTCTTATTAAAATTTGTATGGTTTGTGTGTTTGTTACTCTTTCACGCAAAAAATACTGAATGGATTTTAATGAAACTTTAACAATAATGTAGTTCATTCATCAGAATAACATATAGGCGGTAGGGGAACGGGGACGCACGTGAAAGGTGATCAGGGAGAAACAATGTATCTCTTTGAATATTGCATTGCAGTGCATGCCGGGAACCAGCCAGTAAAACATATTTTCATTCAAGTGCATCAAGGAAAAATCTACTTGTCTATATACTGTATATACCGGCGCACAAGTATAAAAAATCGACACTCTTTATAAATTCGTTTGATAATCATGCCAACTTCTTATAGGATATTTTTGATGTCGATTTTACTTTTGAAATTGGTAAATAATGCACAAAAAAATATAATTTTATAGTAAACTAGCTGACCCGACAAACGTTGTTCTGCCATATAAATTATTTCTAGTGAATATTTTGGTTGTTAAATAAAAAATAACGAATGTATTGTAAGTGTGTGGGGATGGGATCTATGACAGAAAGAGGAATGGAGCGCTGTGGACGATGACCGCCGATAAAAGCAAAAAAACACCAACTAAAGTAGAACAATGAAATAAAGAAAATCAAGATGAATTTCGAAGAGCAATTGAGTGTACGATATTTTTTGACAGTCCGTCTTTAGTCAACACAAATAAGCTCGATGAAAACGCCCACGCGAGAGCATGATGCCGAATGAAATATCAAAATGACGCGACGCTTCTTGTGAATGTCTTGCGCGTGTGTGGGTGAAAATTCTATGAGGCGGACGTAGCGCCAAATAATTTCGATCTGTTTGAAATACGAACGACGCGACGGTTAAATTTGTTCATACAAAAATACTAAAATCACCATTAAAAATGGGAGGGTGGGGGTAGGAGGGTTAAAATTTGGGGTTATATGTATTTTTAATGCCAAAGTAAAAATAAATACAAAAAAAAATTGTCAAATAAACAGATTTTTTTTTCTGGATAGGGACACCCTAATCACCTAGCGGTATGAAATATACTTTAAAACCTATTCTCATACCTACCAAATATACATAAAATAAAAATCATAAAAATCGGTCATGACGTTTCGGAGGAGTGCGACCACAAACACCGTGACATGAGATTTTTATATATAAGATTTTTGATGTCGATTTTTCTTTTGAAATTGGTAAATAATGCACAAAAAAGTATAATTTTGTAGTAAATTTCATTTCTGGGGGCAGTTATCGGCGAATCAACTGCCGGGTCACCTACATATTGTACTCGTTTAAAACGTCATTGGACCTACCACTGAATTTCATTTCATGTTGGATTTAATTAATGAATTTTAACTTTTCATATAATATTATGTAGTAAGTGTTTGAGCTTTTGTCGGATAACAGGCCATTGTTTTAGGTTCGGCCGACAGGTTTTACCTATGTGTTGTGTGTAAAGGGGGTTAGAGCGGGGGGGGGGGGTATATTGTTCACAGTACTCATCCGCGCCTAGCCGGCTGAAATATTAATAGGAAACCGTTTGTGATATAAATATTTCCATACCCCTGGTACATGATAATCATATACGTAGCTCTACTGACTGACGGCTCTTATAGTGAAAATTTAAAACAATATGCATCAACTGAAGTGATTTATAATTGGCACAGCGGGGTTGGCTTAAAATATTTTGGCATTTTTGTCGCTTTGCTAGTCAAATTATGATCTGTAAATCAATTATTATTATCCTTCATGTGTGCATAATTATAAATTGACAAGTTTACTAAACGATTTTACTTTTTTAAATTTTAAATATTGCATGTAATCTAATTTAACATGACATGTAATATATAATATATGATATGTAATGTGTGTAATATTAAGGGACTTTCTTTAACATACCAGTGAATGCCACATACATATTTGAAAGGTCCGTACAGGTAATTTTTGAAATCTCGATAAGGCACAATAATAATATATACCTACACTTTGTATAAAGTGTATATATTATTAGTGTGCAATGTGGTTTGTGAAGGTAACAAAAATGTACATTACAATAGAAAGCTTGTTTTTGAGAAAATGATCGAGTCATAAAAAAGACACAATTATTGAAGTGAAACTTCTATAGCCCCGCTGTGATTTGGATTTCGGATGAAATGACGATTACTGCACCTGCGACGCATCAACTGCGCTCATTTGCCGCTTTGATTATGAAGTCGCTTTTAAAGGCTCCTATTGGTTGAGATATGAAACGGAAACTGTGCTAGGTCTGCGCTCATTGGTCGTTTTGATTATGACCTCACTTTTCAAGTATTGGTTAAGATTGTGTAAACTGCACTCGATTTTTGTGTAATGTTAAACTGTGGCTGTAGTTTTTGATTTTATGTTAAAGTACACGCCAAACTTTAACACCGATCTGACATTGATATATAAATCTATTGCTTGAGATATGAAACGGAAATTACGCTAGGTCTGCGCTCATTGGTCGCTTTGATTATGACCTCGCTTTTCAAGTACCTATTAGTAGAGATCGTGAAAAATGCACTCGATTTTTGTGTAATGTTAAACTGTGGCTGTAGTTTTTAATTTTATGTTGAAGTTCTCTTCAAATTTTAATACCGAGATGACATTAATACAGAAATCGTCGCAATAGGCGAGTTTAAGGTCGGAAAAGCGGCATGCCTCCCCAACCACGCCTTTCTCTGTCGCACGTATGTTTTATGAATCTCTCTCTTTCGTTTACGGTCATTGTGAAGTCAGTAATGTAAGAGTGCTAGCGCGAGAATGGATTAAGTTAGGCGCGTATTGCATGATTTTAAATCATTGCGTTTACCTATTTTTAGGGCAGAAAAGACTGTACAATTTCCAGCAGACGCAAATAACTCGCCGTTAAAGTTATCTTTGTTTCGGTCTACAAACTGTCTTCTTTTTGCGTATTCATATAAGCTCCACACTGGGTCCATCCGATATCGGCATCCTTAAAGATGTATCGCCATCCTAATCGATATTATGTGCAGGGTGTATTTAGAAAAAATAAACTTGTTTTTCTATTTCAAACATCCTCTATTCTGATAATTATATTAATATATTCCGATGAAGCAATGCTAACATTTGTAGCGCTGTTATAACCGATAACGTATCATAATATATTTTGAAGCTTTTGTCATTGATTTTGCTGGGTATGGCTAATCTTTAATCAGCAATCGAACCTGACAAACGAACAACGTATCCGCAATGACATATTGATAATTGTATTTCCCTCGCATTAAGTTTGTGTGATTCGTTCGAATAATCTAAAAACAAAATGAAAGAAAACTAAACTGAAGCGACCAATCGATGAGAAATTACAATGACTTCATTAGCAGTTCATTAATTTGGTGAAAATAAAAAATTAGGGATTCCTGACAAAAATAAGTTAAGTACGATTATTAACAGATAATACCCTACAATATTCAACCAGTAAAATATCGGCAGGGTCAAGAAAGCTTGCCGCTAGAGACGCTGGTGTAGTTGTTTAGAAGATGACAAATTTGCCGGTTATAACATGTCACATACATGTGATAAGAATGGTGACCGGACAACTCAAAATGAAACTCCTTTGAAAAGTCATCAAAAGTGATGAAAAAAATATATAAACAAAATTAGTTAAATAGATTACTAATTTAAATATATGAACAAAAAAAGATTAGGTTAGGTTATGAGCTATTTTAAAGACTTTTCAAAGAGGTGTTGAGTTGACTTCATTCTGAGTTGGCATGGAACCGATAAGAATACCTAAATACTCATATCAGTTGAAATATTGTCCAGATCGTGACCACACCAGTTTTTTTTAAACTCTCGCAAAATCGATTTTATATACGTTTATATGATTCTTTTTACTGTCAACCATCGGGTTTAACGGGATTTTAACCCATTCGGAATAAAGGACCAAAAATATTTGAAGGTATGGCTTTCTCCCGTCTTTCTTTTTCCCAGTGATAACAAACGCTCCACGCAGGAGGCCCTGGGAGAAAATAATTTCCCTTAGGGCCTGTCATCTTTGGGGATGCTGGGTCTTCAATGATTTGACTTAAAATGTTTTTGTAACCCTATCTGAATAGCCAAATACTTCCCAATCTTCCAATTCCCAAGTCCTTCCCCTCCCCACTCGATTTAGCCTCACGACCTACTCTCGGGATTACGTAATTCACAGTTAAGAGTCTTGACTCATGTAAAAATCAGAATGTGCAATTCACGGAATTTAGTTGATTTTTTAATGAGTGCAGTAGTATTGAGGTATAAGTGAAACCTTCATAAAAAAAATTTAAAAAAAGTGGAGAGGCTAAGAAGCACCGCACAAAGAGGAAACCGATGGACTACGAAGAAACGCACAAAGAGAGGACAGATTATACTATCTCATTCTCTATAGATATATATATATATATATATATAGATGTAGATGTATGTGTTTGTCTCTTTTTAATATCGCTATTTTCCGTTTCACCGAGTTTCAAATCACAACAGCGCTAAAGAAGTTTTCACTTCAAAAATAGGAATTAAACAGATTGAGATGCACTATATTCCTACGTGACGATACGAAAACGATAAATTCCTCCCATCCTTTGTCGAGTTGCGTGGGATAAAATACAGGTGACTTGTATTAATACTGTGTCTGTATTTTCTAGAAAGGTACTTGCGTCTGTTTCATTGATCTCTTAGATAACGGTGCACAGGTGGAAGGGACCGCAAAGACTTGACCTACTCCACAGGGTTAGAATTTGCCGCACGATCAACAGCTGGGCTCAGGCTCAGAAATGACCTATCCCCTTTTACATGTTCTCCTTCAAACTACATAGGTTCGCTATTTTTTCTGCATGTGCCAATGGTGACAGAGTCCTTACGGGAATTTTGGAACCTAACATGGAATATCTTTTAGTAGTGAACGATATACAGGATATTTAGTTCCGTACTTGACTTACTTTAACCAGTGATTCCTGACATTATTTGTAAAAAAAGGTAAATTAAATTTTGATCTCCGGTGACTTTTTTATGTTTTTTTAAACTAAAAACATAAAAAATCAGTATGTATTTGTATTGGACAGCAATTGGTTAAGGGTTGGTTGATTACTCTGCTAGTAGTCCACACCGTAGACCAAAATTTCGTTCACACTTTTTAATCCAAATAATATTAGGAATCACAAGTTGAAGTGTCAAGTACGTCCCCTAACAGCTTGTATGTTGTAAATGTACGTTATCTTTTGCTATCTTCTAACTGGAGTGGTAGGAAAATTTATGTTAAGTGTCTTGGAAAAAAGTGTTGTTAAACAGTTCGTGCGAATAAATGTGTTTTCCACTTTGATTCTAATAAATAATAAATAACATTGTTACAAGGACAACAAAAAATGGAGATGCATTTTGCGAATCAATAATAATAGAAAAAATGACAAGGGTATCCAGTCACGGAAAATCAGTAAAAAAACATTTTAGATAATTAAGATTACATCGTAAAGCGTGAAAAAAATTGCATACTCAATAATTATTACACGTTAAGCAAAACAAATTAGAGTGCAGTTTACACGCGATAGAAGCGAAACTTTACCAAAACAATCTCAACCAATACTTGAAAAGTTAGGTCATAAACAAAGCGACCAATGAGCGCAGATATCTCAAACAATGGGTGTCTTCATAATCAAAGCGGTCAATGAGCGTAGTTAATGCGTCGCAGGTGCAGTAATCGTCATTTCCGTTTCATCCGAAATCCAAATCGTAGCGGGGCTATGAAAGTTTCACTTAAAAAATAATACACACGGCTTTAATTGACTGTGTAAATACATAGTTAAGTAAATCAAACTATTTTTTGTAATTACCGCAAATAAGTCAAAACTTGTATGGCATCCCTAAATGTGTGCATATTATAAGTGATGCATGTGTGTGTGTGAGTGTTTGAGGGTGCGTGTGTGTGTGTGCTCGGGTAGTGGGGAGGGGAAGGAATTGGGAAAGAGAAAGATTTTGTTGAAGCACCTGGCTATAAAATCAATCAATCATGGCTAATTTAAGCGACGCGCTACGTTTTTGAAAATTCGTCTCTCGTCAGGTAAATACTGAGAGAATCTTCAATTCCAAAGAACCTTTCAAACTTGTTTTTTTGAAAGTATTTGACGTAAATGACAAGTTTTCGTCCGGAAGTTGTGTCATTATTTCTGCAAACAAGTGAAGAATTGCATAAGGCAGGTACTTTGATGCATACTTCAATTATGTATAATGACTTACGATTGAAGGTTAACAACAGCTGTCGTGTATAATGTAAGTGAATAATGTAAAAATCCTATGACGCTTACGTTTTGTGTGACGGAGAAAAATAGGTACAAACTTATGTAGGTATGTAACATTAACATGTGTTTGTGTAAGCAATATTTCTGCACCTAATTAATGGGCATTAAAATCACGTAAGAGATAAACCTGTAAAAAAAGGATGTTGGCGTAAATAAGCTACATTTCTTCATACTTCTGGTTCAATTTATCGAACTTTTACGACTGCCCAATTTCTTTGAACAAATTATCAATATCATTCAGCTTTCTGTCAGAGAAATTTTTTGTTAAATTTAATGGCGGCATCAATTTTCTTTTAAATCAGTGCAGATCGCGTTTTAATTGATTGCCAGGTGTGTGTATGTGTGTGTGCCTGTTTGGGTCTGTCTGAGAGAGAGGGTGTGTATGTGTGTGTGTTGTGTGTGTAAACCTGCATACGAGAGATTCAAAATCAATAATAACATAATCGCTTTTATGTAATATGCAAACATATCCGGTTATTCCTAGTCAGGTAGGTAATGTAAAGTACATAATTAAAATTATTGTTCTGTTGTTTAAGAAACTGGAAAAATTATATGTATAACGCCGGTTTATCAGTAATTAATCGATTTATCTTCACCCGCCATAACCCAGGGACATCCCTAGCATGGCGGATTGTATAACACAAAAATCTATATAATGTACAAAGTTCTAATGATAAATAATTAAATGAAACTGAAACCATATGTAATTATGCAGATGAAAAACTAGATTTCAATATTGTATCTTATAGGTTTACTCCAACTTTTCTGCATAAATATCACAAACTCCATCGACATAATGGAATACATCGATTGTCCAGTTGATTAGTCAGACATCACCGAAAAAACGAAATTTGAGTTGAGTATGTAGTCATACGTAAAAATGTACCCTCTATCCCATGTATTCTCAACTTTTTTTTGCCCACCGCCCACTTTGAGAATATTTTTATTTCTATCGCCCCCTAAGTCGTGAATCCGAAACAGCAATTGACCACAACGCGGAGGGGGGGGGGGGATAACGGGATACCACGACGAAGGGGCGCAATACGGGGTTTATATTTGCCACAACGGAGGGCGCGTGTGGATGGATGGCCCCTAATGGGATGGGAAGGGGCAAGATAGAATGGGGTGGGATGGGTTTCTCTGGGTCTCCTACCTCCCCCCTGAAAGGTCTGAAACGCCCCCCAAATTTTCTCTCGGTCTTCTACCGCCCATGTAGTCTGAACGCCCCCAAGGGGGCGTTATGGCCCACGTTGAGAACCTATTTTCTATCTGAAACAATGCTCAGAATACTCATAAACACCAATAAATCAATTATAATGCACAAAAATGTTTCTGGGCTACCAGTAGGAAATTTCAAAATGTCACACTAATCTACCGAACCGTGCCTTTATGCCTGCCAGTGTGATTAAATAACATATTTAAAATATAGAGTTAAGTCATTATCTCAAACCTTTGGAGATTTCTGACTAATCAACTGGACGATCGCTAAATGCATTAATAATTTCCGAATCATTTGAATTTGCAAAAAAACCAAAAAAAATGAATTATTCTAACTTTCTTATTACACCTGTACGAGAATTAAACAAAAAAGCATACGGACCGAAATATTAAAAGTTTTAAAAATTATATATTTGATGAAAACTAAACATAGGTACTATTTTTTTTTTAAATATGATTTTTTTTTTTTTTTTACAGTGAATGCCGCACAAGAATCTCAACTGCTCCCGTCTGGAGCCAGTGAGACTATGGCATCCCCAATTGGGGTATGTTGTGAGGCTGAAGGTAGTGGGGAGGGGAAGGAGTTGGGGAAGAGGAAGGTTGGGAAGTACCTGGCTATTCAGATCTGGTCACCAAACACGGCTGAATACCGGAAAAGACCCAACTTTCCGGAACCAGTAGGTCTATGGTATACCCAAAAGTGGTAGAGTTTTTTTTTAAATTTATAATAATGTATTTTATAGATTTAGTAGGTAATAAATAATACACATGAAATATTTAAAATATAGGATTCTAGGAAAAAAAACCTTTATAATTTTAAGTCCTGTTACTTAAAGGACCCATGTTGTGAGGCTGAAGTAAAAGGGGAGAGAAAGGAGATAGGGAAGTGTCCGCATATTACAACAAAAAACTCTGAGCCGCCTATATATTTAACTTAGATCAGGCATGCCCAACCTGCGATCCAAGTGAAGATGTTTTCAATAAAATAAAATAAAATCCAAAATGAGTTTTGGATTTTGGTAAAAAAAAAGAAAAATCTGTGAAATTAGAACTTTATTCTTATTAGACCTCGGTCTCTCTGGTGAGGTTTTGATTTATTGCTTAAAAAAAGTGCCGCACTAGGAATTTCTCCCCCGAGTGGCCCACCTTAGCTCAGTAATAATTTTAAAAAATTGGCTCACTAAACGATTTGGATTCGACACCCCTGATATAGATTATACATACCACTCAATCCAAACGAAGCTATGCATAAAATTTGTATTTTAATTATTGAATTAAATATATTTTAAAGTTGAGAATATCCGACATCTAGATGTTTTTTTAAACGTCCCTTATTCCAAACAGTTTCCCAGATATGTGTTTATCTATATTGTTTTAGAAACAAAATACTATGTACATAATATTATAATCGTTCCTACGAGTATCGAGTTAATAAAACAGTAAGTACTTATATACATATATAATTACTTAGCAACGCGATGAATAAAAATTCATCATTATCAGAAGAACCTATCCAACTGATAATAATTTGCGATAGTCGGAGCATTATGTATTGAAGTAGGGTAGACCTCTCGTCGTTTCCCTTACTTGAAACATTTAATTCTCAAGTCGGTTGGTATGGCCGTACAGCGCTACTGCCAGCCGAATTCAGGGGAGTTTTACGTGCCTTACGTGCTTTGCGGGACGTTCTCAAGGGTAACGGGGTCGCTTGGAGCGGTGGCGGGCGGGGAGGGGGCGGGGAACCAAACTTTCCTCCGAAAACACAGAGGTCATATGAAAGGCACGCAGTGGGCCAAACTTGCCTGATAAACTTTACGCTTGGCATTCCTGGAGAACGTGACTGGAGGACGTGTAATATTCTACATAAGCATGCATATAATATGTAAACATTGTTTGGCACATTACATTAAAAAGAAAAGAAAAAAAGTTCAACTTTTTCGTGTTTTTTGAAGGAAATAAGAAAAGAAATACATAACAAACAGCTGTCAGAATAACATAAATATATTTACGGGAAAACTATTGTTTAAAAACAACGCAAACGCAGTATAAAACGAAGATGTGAATTAATAAACGGTGTTTAAGTCTTCAAAATATCACCAGAATTTAATTTAAAAATCCGGTGCCCATATTGACCCATTTGACCAGCACCCCTTATTTATAAAACATTAATTATTTACGGTCACACTCAATGTGAAACACAGCAACGCTTTTAAATACAAAAATAAATATATTTTATTTTTCCTTAACATGCTCCGAAAAACGCTGTTTAATTTTTTTCTCAAATAAATCGCTTTAAATCTTATGATAATATTTCGCTGATAATCATAATGTCTTAGATGTAAATATGAAAATAAAAACATTTAAATAAATTAAGATAGGTCATGAAAGTACCGGCTAAAATGTTTACGTGTTTCCTAGCGTTAACATAAAGTGTAATATATATTTTTTTTAATTTGCAAAAAAGCGAACATATCACAAGTTCATGAAGCGAAAGTGAATAAGGCAGAAAAATAAATGATATTGACTTACCAAGTCAGCAATCGGACAGCAACGACGAGCGGTATTGCGGCGGTAGCACGAATATGCGGTAGTCGGTAGGTCAGCGCGGATGATCGCGAAGGAGTGACAGAACCGGTGCCGGTTGGGGCAGGCAAGGTGACCGGGGCCGGGCGGCGCGACGCTCCTGCGCACTGTACGTCGCGACGACGCCCAAACCCGCTACAGGCGCCTAAAAGTTTGTTTTCATTCGCGTTTTATTCTCCACTCTAAAAGAAGAAATATAACAATACCACGGTTTTGCTGTCATCGTACATTAAGGCATGTTAAATTATTGTGCAAATAACTTACATCACTTACCTTGCTTTGGAGACTGTAAAATAACATTGTTTTCCTACGATCACAGATTAAAGTGCGATTTTACACTATTAAGATTCCAATTATACACATCTTCGACCACAACAACTTTGTTTTAGAAACTGAATAACTTCGCAAATTTAGTCTGATTTTAGATTAATGTATGTTTTTTATATAAAGATTCGGGGTTAAAACAACAACACAAAGAACTTTCGAGAAGAATTTGCTTTCAAAAGCTCAAGTAAGTGTAAAGGATCCCAAAAACGTTATTTTTTTACAAGAAATCCTTTGTTTTAGAAAGGAACGAATAGATTCAGAGTAATAACAAAACGAAGAATTTGTTTGGATTATAGATTAACCGAAAAATTATTAGATAAGGGTAAATAATCACTACATTATATATTTTTTAATAAGAAGCACTTGTTTTAGAAATGAACGAAAAGATTAATAACATTTAGACACATATCTTTGAAGATGCAAAAAACCACTAAATTGTAAATCGAACACTTTATATTAGAAGCTGGTGAGAAACACAGATTAGGGAACGTACCCATACTACGTGAACAAATTTTTGCAATTTTTAACCCACCCCCCCCGGTGACCAAAAACCTAAGCCCGCCGCCGCTCATTTGTACCAAGCGTGACATTTTGAAGACCCCCCCCCCTAAACGTCCAACTATGCATAAACAATGCGTAAGTTGTATAAATATTTCCAAAATATAATTATTTCTTTATTAACGTCCTGTTGGGCTTTTAAATGCATTTAGTTTCTATATTTTTATAGTATGTAAGTACCTACCTATAACAGGTTAAATATAATAGTAGGACCTGTAGCTATATTATAACTTTCATAAAAATTTAATGTTTCTTCGTTTTTCCCTTATGCGTTCCTAAACCATCGCGGTGAATGTGGAAGGGAAATGCGGGAGGGGAAGGGGACGTGGTATGGAAATGGGAACAGGGGCGGCAACGGGGAGACATGTGACACGCAGGGGAGGGGTAAGGGACGAGGGTAGGGTAGAGGGAGTGTTTTAAAAGGAGGCATAGTAGCGGTAGAGGACAGCAGGAGGTAAATTTTAAAATCCGTGCTTCTTATACAAACAGCTGTGAGTTTCACATAGTTAGCGGCAAGGTAAGGGGAATCCGGAACCAAACCAAAATAAACAAAATAAAAAACTAGTGTGCTTTAGACCACACAACTGAAGTAAAACTTCTGCTCCATCTATATGATAGGAAGAGAGAAAGAAAATGTGCGCGCGCACTGCTCTCTCTTGCTCCTACAGCGTGATACAGACAATAGGCCTGCACTGTGTAACGTAACTGGCTATGAGAGAAAGAAAGAAAGAAAATGTGTACTCGCACCTCTCTCTCTTGCCCCTACAGTAATGTTCGAAGCGTAACTCTTTCTGATAAGTTTTACCGGACACTGCAACGATGTCCGAAACGTTGGCTAAAGAAGGAGGTAGCGCAACACGGCATAACACCCCAAAAACAAATAACGAAAACGTAACTCTTTCTCTTTCTATCTTCACTAACTTATATCTCCCTCTCAACTACCGTTCGCCTCGCTTTTCGTAACGTTCTCGTCACGCATTCGCCAGCTTACTCCCCAAGTCAAGCGTGCGTAAAGTAGTTTTACTCCAAAAATAAGAATATACTCGTGGAACGTAAAGTATTATAAAAGACAAGATTTAAAATAAAACCCGCAGCCTCTCAAGTGCGAAATTACTAAATTATGAAAAGAAAACTTCCTGTTGAAATGCGAAGCAAAAACCCTTTCCCTTACAAATTGGGTGACTGCCTAAGAATTTTTATTTATTTAATAACCTTAGTTGATAAGTCTCCCAGTTATGTAACATAAAGCCAGAATTTGACCGGTTAGTGGTTGAGTTGGCAAATAGTCTAGTTCCCACTCAAGCGTCACGAATTAAATTCATCTGCTAACTAAGTCCTCCGTCATAACACAAGCAACATCTTCCACTTAAAATGATGGTTTTAAGAGTTTTTCAAATACTGTCCTTTTTTCGGGAATGTTTGTCTTCCTTTAAAAAAATAACAATGAGAATTAATAAAAGCACGCTTTTTACAGAAACGCATCTACGATGAAAAATACAATGCTAAATATACGATTTTATGCATAAAAGATGGAAATTTTACACCTTATTTATGAAAATTTGATGAGAAATCTTGGATATTTCAAGCAATGCGTTGTGAACTGGAACACATTCCGAATTCTTACAGCGACAAAGTTGTGCGTCAAGGGAATAAAACGAACCCTTGGATCGTGTTTTTCCTTTAAAATATTCCTTTCAGCACCCTGTCAATGGGATATTCGTTCTGTGGTACCTGGAGTTTTATATTAAGAAGTGTAATGTATTTTGTCAAAACCTTTTGTACTAATGTACTCCGTAATTTCAAAGTTTTTTATCTACTGATTACCTACATAATAAAAATACATGCTTATTTTGCTCTGTTCCAATGTACAGACAAATTATTTTTAAGAGCACAGGTTTGAATTTATTTGTGCACACTGGCTTTTTGTCTTCTTGATTTTCTGGCATATGGAGCTCCGGGCCAAAAAGGCCCCTTTTCTCTTTCATCATAAGTTTATAATGTACGGTCATTGAAAAAATGATTTGTTTTGTAGTTTGTTAAAAGTTAATTGCAAGGGGGCATGGCTGCAATAGGGAGCTGCGGGGAGTTTAATCTTTTGGAGGATTTGTTTAGGTGTGGTACGTACGTTTTCGTCATACCGGGCGAGGTAGTTTATGGACGCATGGTTGGGAATTCCTGCATAAAATGTTTGCACGAGACTTATGTTGCCTTTTTTAATAGGGTGATTTCAGAATATTTGTGGGGTTGGGACACCCATCCATTTGGGGGCATCCATGGCTTACGTATGGCCTTTTCCTGGAATGTTTTTTTTTTCAAATGAGACTCTGTAGCGTGGGCCCGAATGTTCGCAGCCTTCTAGCAACAAGCGCCACTCCCGAGTGAGCGCTGGACCCGAGACCAAGACCAAGACCACGACCACGACCCAACCAACACCACGCTCCACATTAAAAGAGTTATTTTTATTTTATATTTTATATTTTATTAACGCCCTAGTGGGCTTTTACAAGAAAAGAAGCAAATATATAATTAACAATATTAATTACATGTATTACATAAACAATAAAACAGAATAAATATGAATGCAATCGACTCGTTAGGTAAAGAATATTACAACATAAAAAAGAAATGAAATGAAATAGTACAAGTTGTACTTACAAAAAACTAAAGCAATTCAGCTTTACATATTTATACATATTATTAACAATAATAATAAGACCTGACATAGAACAAAGTGTAAATAGAACTGCAAAAATATTATAAAGTAAGTATACATTTTACTGGTGAGGTTTAGATGAGAAAATATTTTATGAGAAAAACAAAAAATAATAAAAGTTAATTATTAGCAGATAGAATCGAGATTAGTTGATTTTTGAAACATTCAAAACTGTCAATACTAAATATATCTATAGATTCGCAGTATTTATTCGCAAGGTTATGGATTCTTGGTATTGGTGAGTATATAGAGTAATTAGTGTTGAGTTTATTGTTGCATTTAAAAGTATCTTTACTACGAGTTTGTCTAGCGGGTATGCTAATGCAAATTAGTTCCAACAAATTAGGGCTGTCAATTAAAGATTTTATAATTTTGTATAAAAATAATAAATCAATTAACACTCTTCTATCTGATAATTTATGAAGTCTGGTTTCAGCGCGTAAGTAATTATAATTTATAAATTCGATTGGTATTTTCATTTTAAAATTGATGTACCGAAGAAATTTGTTTTGTACCTTTTCCAATGATTGAGAATGAACATTGTAGTATGGTGACCATACAGAGGAATTGTATTCTAATCTGCTTCGTACTAGTGAGCAATACAGATGTTTTAATGTTAACATACTTTTAAAATTTGCCCCCATTCTCAAGACAAAACCGAGTATTCTCATTGCATCGCTTGTTATTTCATCGATGTGTACATTGAACTGTAGACTCTCGTGGAATATAACACCAAGATCACGAATCTGCGATACACGAAGAAGATTAACACCATTCATATCATAAAAAAATTTAAAAGGATTTTTACCTCTGTAAAAACTAATAATCTGGCATTTAATATTTAGTTGTAAATCATTGACAGAACACCACGCGCATAGTTTGTTCAGGGTTAACTGCAGAATGGCGCGATCGTCATCGTTTCTAATTGTTCTGTAAATCTTCAGATCATCAGCAAATAATAGGACTTTGACATTACTAAAAATATTAACTATATCATTTATGAATAAGCAAAATAATATCGGGCCCAAATGAGATCCCTGTGGTACCCCACTCGAGGCAGCAAATGTATAAGAAGTAAACGAATCAACTTTGACCGCTAAGTACCTTCCCAATAGATAACTCTTAAACCATTCCAAAATACTCCCTCTCATTCCCAACAACTTCAGTTTTCGTAATAAGAGTCTGTGGTTAACCTTATCAAATGCCTTACTGAAATCAGTATATATGGAATCAGTTTGATGTGATGAAGTCAAGGCATTAACAATGTCATTCGTGTATAATATTAAATTGGACAGGGTTGATCTTCCTTTGATAAATCCATGTTGAAACGGTGAGATGGTTTGATTGATTTGGGATATCAATTTGTCTAGTACCAGGCTTTCAAAGAGTTTGGGTAATGTAGACATGGTGCATATTGGCCTATAGTTTGTTACGTCGCTCTTATTTCCTTTTTTAAAAATGGGTGTCAAAAGACTAAACTTCCAAAGGTCAGGGAACACACCTGATGAGAGTGACTTTGTAAATAACTTATGTATGGGATACGATAATGTATGCATACAATTAACTAAGAATCTGGGTGGAACTTTGTCAGGTCCTGCGGATTTGCGGGAATCGAGACTCTTCAGCTAGGATATAATATCATCTATGGTTAGAATACAATCAGATATATCAAGAGTCTCAACTAAATTAGAGCAAGAGATATTGCTATCTACATTTGCGTTAACATATACACCGCTAAAGAAATCGGCGAACAGATTAACAGTTTCCTGAAGATTTTGGGATAGTTTAGAATCGAATGACATAATACTAGGTATACAAGTACGGTTTTCTTTTTGGGATTTAACATATTTCCAAAAGAAATTTGAGTCGTTCATGATAGAGCCTTCAACATCACGTATGAAAGTTTTGTAACATTCTGCAGAGAGCTTATTGCAGTCTCCTCTCAATTTTTGAAACACGGAATAATCGATAGCCAGGCGACTTTGTTTGAATTTCTTATGAGATATTTTTTTGAGGTATATTAAGTCAATCAGTTCTTTTGAGAACCAATTTGGGTATTGAGTTTCCCTGTAAGCCGTAAAAGGTACAAATTTTTCAATTGCAGAATTAATAATGGAGTAAAAAAAGTTAAGGTGTGCATTGATATCAGCCTCGCTATCCAAGAATGACCAGTCAATCTGGTTGAGATAGTTGGAAATTTGTACATAGTCTGCTTTTTTGAAATTTCTAGTTTTTAATACCCTTTAATATACCCGTTATGGACGCATAGGTGGGAATTCTCGTTAAAACGTTTACGCGAGAGTGTTTTTTTTTTAATAGGGGGATTTCAGAATCTTTGTGGAGTTGGGATACCCTTATCCATTTGCTTTCTTCTGGAATGCTTGAAGTTTTTTCAAATGAGACTCTGAAGCGTGGCCCCGGATGCCCGTAGCCTTCTAGCAACAAGCGCCACTCCCGAGTGAGTGCTGGGCCCCGAGCTCAACCAAGACCACGCCCCACATAAACGAAAGTTTATTTTAGTTGTTTTTTTTTAATTAATTTTCCTAAAACTTACCGTACTGTTACATATTATTATACTATCAATATGTACATGTATAACTATATGGGACGTGTGGGATTGCACTCGCATCCTAAAATAAAATTATCATTATTATTTCTGCACAGTATATACCTAATGACTATTTCTGTGCAGTTTTATTAGGTGGTGGGTTGAACTGGCGAAGAAGCCTTTTCTTTATTGTTCTCTTGCACTGATAGCTGAGGGACTTATATATCGTAAAACAGGTTGGCGATTGTACGTTATTATTGAGATACTAACTTTAATCCTCCTTTCCAGTATATGGAATTATACCGACCGACGAGTGTACCGACCGATACGTCATGTGATGGGTTTATTGACTATCGCTTTGACGATGTATACTGTATAGTATACCCACAGTTAAATCGTTTTATTTAGACCCCTGCTTGTATAGTGGTGTACCGGACGAGTCGAAAAATGCTAATTAATTAACACTTTTATTATTAATGTGACGATTCACGATTACGGTGCCGTGTCGGCACAAACACGGCAATAAACATGTGTTCCTTATCACAATCAATCACACTCACTTACCAATAGGATGCATGATTTAGGCAACAAGTTTGGTGGTATTGTAGATATATTCGCTGATTCCCTTTACATTCTAAAATGCAATTTAAACCAACACTTTGTGGAATCCTACAAATTATTGTAACGTGGGTATAATATATTTAACGATTTGATGTGTTATTGTAATGTTTTATATTATATTTTGTTCTATGGTATTGTTAAATATTACATTGTTTAAAATATTTCACAGTTTTAAGCAAGAATATACAAGTGGTTTTTTCTTTAAAAACTACTTGTATATTCGTAAAAGTTTTTTCACTTTTATAACGTTTGATATAAATTCTATGTATGTGTAATCCTCGATATCTTAAATATTATTTTATAATCTATGTAAAAGCCCCTACGGGCGTATAAGAACAATAAATAAATAAATAACAATAATGCTGCAGCAATAATCTTTCACAAAATGAGATACACAATGTATATAGGTCTGTTTCCTCCGAAGGAAAAAAAGTAATCATTTTCTTGCATCTCTCTCACGTACCACACCTTGCTGTCTTTTTTTTTTACAGTGAATACCGCACAAGAATCTCAACTGCTCCCGTCTGGAGCCAGTGAGACCATGGCATCCACAAATGGGGTATGTTGTGAGGCTGAAGGTAGTGGGGAGGGGAAGGAGGTGGGGAAGAGGAAGGTTGGGAAGTACCTGGCTATTCAGATCTGGTCACCAAACACGGCTAAAGCAATTTTCAAGCAACGTTTCAATTCTGAATGGTGGTCTTACACCAGGGCGATACTGATAGTATCTTCCACTCTGGAACATGCCGCAAATATACTATATATTATTTTTAATGAATTAATTGTGAAATAACACAAATTAATCAAATAAAATTTATTCGCGCATGCCGGGTTCGAACCCGCGACCTCCGGATTGTGGGTCAAGAGTCTTACCCACTGGACTACGGAGGTCATCAAGTAGTCGTCAAGCAGTGACGATAATTTTGAAAGTATGAATATGGTTACAAGGATAATACTGAAGTGTGAGTGAATTCCTAAAATTCAAAAACGTCAAACGTCAATGCGCTGATGGTTTTGCTTTTGTTCTTAAAAATATAATGCTGTAGCTCTTTCTTACACACTAAATAACAATAGTCGAACAGCACCCCCCCCCCCCCCCCAGAGGAAACATGCAATCATTATCATACATCTCCCTCACACGTACAAAGAAAATGAAACACAATTCCCGTAGCCGTAGCTAGCTGAGCCGTAAAAAGATATATCTGTTTCCTCCGAAGGAAAATGTAGTACTTTGGAGAAAACAGACACCTTGTGTGTCTCATCTTTTGTCTCACCATTATTTAATGTTTAAGAAAGGACTGCAGTATTATTATACATTGGAAATAAAGAACGTACGTTTTGTTCTTTTTTTGTACCATAACCGTGAATCGTCACGGTAATAATAAGAGCGCTCAATAACTTTGTTTTTATCAGGAAAGTGAAGAAGAAACTACAAAAATTAAATAAAAAGAATATTACCGAATTAAAGAGCGAGGGTTAAATGATAAAAGTTGCTACGCCCGAGTATCTTTGGGCATTTCCGGGGTAAGAGGGGAATGTGGGAGATTATTCCAAACTAACTTCTTTAGCACCGTTGTGATTTAAAACTCGATGAAACGAAAAAGCGACACTAAAAAAAGGCAAACATATATCTACATCTATAGGATTTAGCCTGCCAGAGAAAGAGAAAGACTAATTGGTTTCCTTTTCGTGGGGTGCCTCGTAGCCTCCCCATTCTTGTCTACTTAAGTTTTCTGAAGGTTTCACTTCTACAACATACAATTAAGCCGAGCGAATGAGATATCTCGACTACGAATACTGCGCAAAAAAATATTATTTCGGTTCAATGACATTTCAGAATTAACTCAACTCAACACCTATTTGAAAAGTCATTAAAAGCCAAGGTTCGTAGAAAATTTATGTTAAATTCATTTTCTACGAACCTTGATTAAAAGTTATGATTTTTTTTTTAAATATCCCACAATCTATTTAACCATTTTTTAATATATTTTTTCCATCACTTTAAATGATTTTTCAAAGGAGATGTTGAGTTGAATCCATTCTGAGTTTTCCGGTCACGTTTTAATTAATATAAAATAAAAGCAGACGTGTAACCGGCGTTGCTAGGGGTTGTGAATGGTTTGGAATAAAGTTTTGAGCCTTCCTCGGGCTTCCCCGCATACTTCTGCTATTCAAAAGATTTTCTAAACACTCCTGGTACTTATGAATAAGAACAAACTTTGAAATGTTCAGCGAAATCTGTCGAGTAGTTTTCGAGTCTATGGGGAACACACGTATGAACATATTTGCCTTTTATTTATATATAAATTACGTACGGTACGTTATAGATACTCTCAGATACGTCCTGATGAAAGGCTTCCTTCAGAATCAAAACGTTGATTAAAATAGTTTTTAGCATGTTTAGGAACAAGATCTAAATAGCCAGGTACTTTCAACATTCTTCTTCCGATCTCGTTCCCTACCGACTAACTTCAGCCTCACAATATACCAGGGGTCCTAGCATGGTCGATCGACATAGGTTTTATCGAAAATGTCGGTAACTTGCCATCGCTCCCGAGCACGACTGCAGACCGCTAACGAACAAAAAATAGTTCACAATGACTAGGAGTTCCTAATATATTTGACGTAAACTGTTGTTTATTCGTTAGCGGCCTGCAGTCGTGCTCGGGAGCGATCGCAAGTTACCGACATTTTCGATAAAACCTATATCGATCGACCATGCTAGGAGGCCTGATTAGGGAGGTTTTTTTTTTTTTTTTTTTTTTTTTTTTTTTTTTTTTTTTTTTTTTTTTTTTTTTTTTTAATTGAAATAATAGATAATACATAATACATAATATAATCAACAAACAAGTAGTAGTTCAATGTTATCACTGGCTCCTTTAGTAGAGAGCAGTTGGGACTCTTGTGCGGTGTTCACATTTTTTTTTTTTTTAATTGAAAATTTTTGATACAATACATATAATAGATACATGAAATAATGAAAAGTATATAAAAAAGCTTAATATAATAAATGTATGAACAAAAAAATCCCACAAAGGCAATGCCTGTGCGTGAGTATAATATTGATTTTTTACTTTTTTTTACTTCTATGGTTATAGTGAATATTTTAAGTATACATAAATTAGGGATAAAAAAAATAACTGCATTTAAAAACTACAGCATAATAACAGTCTGCACTGTTATTATTGTATTTGTAAGTTTTGTAAGAATAGATGTAACAAGTGCAATTTAAAAACATAAAAAACAAACAAAATAAAATATCAAACAATATTATAAATCTTCTCTAAAAATTGTTCAATGATAGATATACTTAACGGCTTTATTTAAACTTATAAGAAAAAAATATCTGTTTCAGTGTTTTTTAGCCAAATTTTGGTATATTTTTTATAAGATTGAAGATTTTGACATATGTTCTCTTTAAAGGTTGTACATAGTAAGTTATACATTTTTGGAGCTATAAAACTAATATGCCTTTGGGACAACCTAGTTTTGCAGTGGCGTACTGCATACTCACATGTGCCACGTCTTTGGCTTTGAAAGTTATTTGGACGCATGTAAATAAATTTAAGACATTGATTCCATGACAGTTGATCCCCCGACAGTTGGCCCCCCAGCATTATTATATTTAATATGCAGTCGGTTTAGGGAAAATACGATATACCTATTAACATAAAATATAACTTAGTATACCTGAAGGGGTGTGCAACAGTGCAAAGAGGTTGTACCGCCGAATAACGAAAGTATAAAACATATTCTCATTCAAATGCATCAAGGCTAAAACTACTTGTCATGTACTCAAATATACTGTATTTTCCAGAGTATAATAGGTACATAAAAACGAAAATTAAAATAAATTCTACATTCAAAAATATAAAATAAATTCTTTTGATATCCATGCCAACTTATTATTAAAGAATATTTTAGTCGATTTTAGATTTGAAATTGTTAAATAATGTCCAAAAACTTATATCTTTATAATAATTATAATTTCGGGGGTTAACTGTCCGGGGGTCAATTGTCGGGTCTCCGTTCACATTACATGTAATAAAATGTACATATGGTACTAAGGGATGTAACCGACTTCTAAACCAGTGATTCCTGACTTTATTGGTTATTTTTTTTTTACATTAAAAATCGGTAGCTTTCGGAAAATCAGGGTCGGTCTGGGTGTCAGGCGGTTACTCGGTTGAGTGACCAGTGACGACATGTGAAAGAAGAAAACAATCTTCGCTTTAAATATATGTATAGATATATGTATATGGTTAAGACACGTACCGACTGCTCTAGTGAACATACAGAAATGCTTTGAGAAAATATATCGTAAAGGTGAGCGTCCATCTGTCCGAGCCGGCCGCAACGCATGCACGGCACGCAACGTATTTTTCTATACCTTTATATGAATTAGTACAGTACTGCGTACTGCATCCACTATCGGCAAATTCCGGCAGTCGGTACGGGCAATGGATTTTTCTATACAGGTTGTCCGGGGGTAAAGTGCATTATTCCACGGGCTGCTACTTCTATTTACCTTTTGTATAATGTTAATGTAAGTACTTGCATACTGCTTACTAATCCCGTATGCATGGACATTGTAGGGTCTAGAGTCGTTCAAATAAATGTAGCTTCATTCAAAAAAAAAGTAGAGTCTTGACGTGTGCGGTGAAGTAGGAAACCATATGTTTCCTTATAACGCCGTTGGGAAAGTGGTTGGGTCCCCTCCAATACCATTAAGACGTACACGCTATACAGAACTATTCCACACGCTTAAATACATGACAAATGCAGCATCTAATTCGCATATTAATCGTGCTCTTCATATATGTTCAATATTATTGGTCTAAATTCATACATACACATACATACATACAATACACACATAATCATCCACACACTCCCTCACCCTCTCTCACACACCCTCTCTCACACCCTCGCACACACACACACACCTTCCTACTACATAAATCACCCGGTAATTACTTAATATGCATACCATAAATAAGACACTACAATGAAACACATAATAGGTACGTACCCACCAAGAAATATACTTGTTAATTGTATTTTTTTTTAACCAAAGTGTCTAATTAACTGTTTGTTTTTACATAGGTCCTGAGGGAAATTATTTTCCTCGGGACCCCCTGTGTGGAGTTAATGTAAAAAAATAATGTTCAAGTCATTTAAAATATTCAAATTAATGGTAAACCGTGATTAAGTATCTTATAAATTAAACTGAAGAATTTACAGTATCGATGTATCCGCTATATTTGGTTCACCTCAGAAGCCGTTAGTACACAAGCTGATCTTGAGCTTTCATGATCCCAACTCAAGTGAGCCATGTCTCGCTCGTTCTTCTAGCTGTCAAGACGGGTGACATCGATGATCCATGGGACGAATTTAACCGTTACAAGTTTTCATTCAATTCGGTCTAGTATATGCCGTAAATCCGGGTTTTTCTCGCAATCACTTTAAAAATAAAAATTCCTGAGTCAACAAAACTCTTTGGATTCTTGTTGCCGATGGATTACAATGAGCTGGGATGTCTTTAATTAGAAGGTGGTAGAAATGATTCTGAGTCTCAATCTTGAATCCCGATATTGCAATCGAATTTATTAAGTCTCAATCCCTGCATTATCGACAGTCGTGTGCCATTTATATTTACAACCTCTTAAACTAATATCTAGGATATCACACCTCACTTTTAGTAAAAAAATGCCTAAAATAGAAAAACCCTATGGTAATTTTTTTTTCTTACTCGTTCAATAGGTGAAGAAATTTTAAAGAAATCTAAATAAGAACTAAAACATTACTTGAAATGATTTTAACTATGTACTTAATTATCAGGAACCTAACGGTTAATCTTTTTTTAACCTGTTTTTTTTAAGTAAAACTTCTTTACGCACGCTTGACTTGGGGAGTAAGCTGGTTACAAAAAGGCGAACGGAAGTTGAGAGGGTATAAGTTAGTGAAGTTAGAAAGATAGTTACGTTTCGTATATTACTGTAGGGGCAAGAGAGAGAGAGGTGCGAGCACACATTTTCTTTCTCTCGTAGCCAGTTACGTTTCGCATATCTATGACTCAGTGCAGGCCTGTTGACGGTGACCCGTTTTTTTTAAGTAAAACTTCTTTACGCATGCTTGACTTGGGGAGTAAGCTGGTGAATGCGTGACGAGAGCGTTATGAAAAGTGTGATCGGGCGAGGTGAACGGAAGTTGAGAGGGAGATATAAGTTGGTGAAGTTTTACTTCAGTCGTGTGGTCTAAAGCACACCCGTTTTTTTGTCAACCTTTATTTTGCGCCTCTCCATCTTCATGCTCCATCCTACATCCTTCAGCCTCACAAAAACATAAAATATACAGGGTGTTAAGGGACGTACTTGACTTATTTAACCAGTGATTCCTGACATTATTTGGAGTAAGAAATGTAAATGAAATTTTGGTCTCCGGTGAATTTTTTTGACGACTTTTTTTTTATAAATTTTTTTTTTTCAAAATCAAACAAAAAAAAATTTCTTCCGCATGTCGTCACTGGTCACTCATCCGGGTGTCTGACGAACTCCTTACCCTGCCTCCAACTGTTCAACAACTACCATTTTTTATGTTATTGTAGAAAAAAAAACATCAAAAATGTCACCGGAGACCAAAATTTCATTTATATTTTTTACTCCAAATAATGTCAGGACTCACTGGTTAAAGTAAGTCAAGTACGTCCCTTAACACCCTGTATATTAGATAGGAACTATTTCTAAAGCTGACCAATCGATTCAAGATCGTCGAATCGATTAGTTCTATTCCTAATACTTTTTAAATATTTTTAAAATTTACGAAATTGTTTTATTTCAACGGAAGTTTTTTTTAATTCTATTACGTTTTCTAGCGCATAATTGCGAAACATCAGGGAATAGTCTGATTTCTTCACACATCAATTCCAATTTTTAAAATTACGACTAAAATAATTTTTAATTAATTATAACATTTTCTGTAAATATATAAAAATAATATAATATTTTCTGTTAAAATGTTATATTACAGGTTGGCACTTTATTGCTTTTCTGAAATCTTGACAACAGATCCAATTTTAAAAACGTCACTTAAATCCGAGTGCTTGAAACACAGAGAGTTGATATGCTTGGTGTAACTCTAAGTGACCAGCTCAGATACGGGGGCTCCATCGAAGCTAGAGCCTAGCCTCTCAAAAACTGAGCGTACTGAACAGGGCCCGCAGATACTTTAATAGTACACAACTGCTAACCCTGTACAAATTACAAGTGCGCCCCATGGTTGAATTTGGCAGCCACCTTTGGTCTGGAGCCCCAAAATACCTAAAAAATGATAGTATGTGTGACAATACATGTTGAAATAAATATAAATATTTATTTTTCTAGTGGCATCTTTCGGATTTTAAAGAAACTTTTTGAAGACAAAATAATCTCAAAATGACTGATAGAGACCGTTCTGACCGCTAGAGTGCTCTGATGCAGTTTTATACGGATATTTATACCTATTACATTGGGTGTTAAAATTGGTGTAGATCACACTTCTACGGATTATCATTTCAGTGTAATTAGGTTGCAGAGGCCAGGGGAAAACCTCGTAATTGAATTTACCACAGTTTTCAACTTGTTGTTTTATATGGTAATATTTTTTCCCCGACATCACCGAACTGTTTGTTTCTGAAAATAGGGTCATTGGAAAGTCACAGCAAGCCTCTGGTTATTAGACGTAGGGTAGAGTTTACGAGATACGCTACGTCAATATCGTCACCTTAATTAATAAATCTCCCAAGTCCAAAATTTCACAAATTTGATTTTCATTTTATTTATTTATTTATTTTTTAATTTTATTTCAGTAATTTGTACAGTTGAGTTTAAAAATTGCTTATTAATTATAACATTACATATTGCATACTTTATTTTTTCCAGATTGATGTAGCTCCTACAAAACATCTTAAACCTTCCAATTGATGCGAACTTTAAAGTTTCTGGTAGCATGTCATAAAATTTCATCCCTTTATACTGTAAACTATTCTGCGTATTCGCTCTGTCCTTTTTTGTAGCCTGATTTCTTGTGTTATGTCTGTGAATGTCATTGTTGTATATAATTTTATTTGATATGTATTTTGGTAATAGGTTGTTTACTATTTTATGGATAAATATCATAGTGTTCAAGGTCAGCATCTGTTTCACGGTCAACCAATTTAGTTCCTTTAACATTTTAATAATTTTTGAAAATCTGTTTCGTCGAAGAATTATTCTCATTGCCCTGTTTTGGAGAATTTGTAACTTATTTTGTTCTCTTTCGTTACATAGGAAAAGTATACTTGAGCAGTAGTTGAAGTGTGGAGCAATAATTGAATTGTATATGGTGATTGCTGTTTTTCTCGAAAATTTTGGTCGAATTCTTCCAAAAAAAGATATCTTTTTGCCAATTTTCTTTTGGGTGTATTCAGCATGTCTATTGAAGTTTAGTTTCGAATCTAATATAACTCCTAAGTATTTCATTTCAGTAACATTTTCAATAATTTCACCATCAATTTTAATTTTGCTTTCACTGGATGTCTTCTTGTATCCAATCACCATACATTTTGTTTTTTTTGTATTTAATTTAAGCTTATTTATTTTTAGCCATCTTGATACATCATTTAGTTCATTATTTAAAATGTGTATTAGTTCTTCATAGTTATCTCCAATTAGGTATATTAGTGTATCATCGGCAAATAGTCGTACTTTGCATTTTGAAAATATTTTCACCATGTCATTAATATAGAGTATGAACAATAGAGGTCCAAGGACCGATCCCTGTGGTACTCCTAACTTATTGGCGCAATCTATGGAAGCGTAGATTATAACGTTTAACCTTAACTATATTATATACGTTTCCATGCCAACTCAGAATGAAGACTACTCAACAACTCTTTGAAAAGTCATTAAAAACTATGAAAAAATATTTTTTAGAAAGCCCATAACCCTAATCTAATAATAATAATAACGTAACATATTTAACTAATTTTTAATTTAATCTTTTTATCATTTTTAATGACTTTTCAAAGGAGGTTCCGAGTTATCCGGTCACCATTATCTACTTATAAAAATCTTAAAACTTGTACCAGCTTAAAAATACACTTTGCTTTGTTTTTCCTGTAAAAAGTGTTCTTTGTTTTTTCCGTAAAGTTGAAAAAATGGACTTCTGTGATTAAGTGATTAAGGTGACGATGTGCATAAACTAGACGTCGCAATGAAATGTCGGAATGAAATCCGCAAACGCAACGGACAAAAGCTTTGTTGAAACTGTGACTACCCTCCAACCACCGCGCACCGCGCACTGCAGGTCGTCACATGTCGTGGTATCCCTTCACAATTTCCATAATTTATTTATTTATTTATTTATTTATTTATTTATTTATTTATTTATTTATTAATCATTAACGCCCTTATGGGCTTTTACACACATTTACATTTTTATGTTTTAGTGCATACAGGTGTGTTTAGAATACAAAGAAAACATGAATAGTTTTTACACATGGTACATATAAATAAAGCTGGTAAGTAAAAAGTATAGCATTATACAATAAAGAGAAAAAAATCAGTTTTATATGTATATACGTATATAACAAATAATAATAATGGTGAGTTTTTAATATATGTGCAATTTATGTGTTGAATACATAGCGAAGTTGATTTTAAACAAAAATACATACTACCGACTTGCACCGCACTAAAATTAATATACAAAACAATTCCATTTTGACCAATTACTTTATCGTCAGAATTTCTGCAAGGAATTCAATTTCCGAAGACGAAATACTTTATACCATAAATATACCAATCCCCTTTATACTGAAACCATGGAATAATGTCAGATACTTCAGTAAACTATCACGGAGAGGACAAATGAGTTCGATAATATAATATAACAGAGTATCTAATTACAATCAAATTAAAATGTATCAAAGTATAAGTCGTTAAAGTAAATTTGTTATTATTACCTATTACAACGATAAACAAGAACAGTTTTTATAAGGTTTGTTTATAAATTATAAATTACTAACCTTTATTACGCCCTATATTGTAGGTGTTTTGACGGAACTTAACTATGAGGGTTTACAATAAACTGTGCACACAAAATTTCAAGATGGGGATTTATAGTTCTATTGTAACTGTTCCAATATACTGAATTTAAATTTGGACACTGACAGATGACGATAAACATCGATTGAGTTATATTTATTTCCTAGTCGATGAAGTCTTTCGAGAGGCGAGTTTTCGAAGTAATTATTAGTAGGCGCGTTAACGAAGTACGGCGCATTCAATCTTGTATTACGGGTAGGTACTCGCAGTTGGATTAGTTTGGTTAAATCCAGGGCGTCCAGTCTGCCATTTGAAATATTGAAAAGACAAATTAAATCACTCATTGTTCGTCTTGAAGTTAATTCATTTAATTTTAGTAAGTCCATTAAAAATGTGTAGTTAACCCGTTTAATCACAGGAGACCAGATTTGTCCCAACGCACATAGGTCTCACATAAGACGCCGTAACTCCCTTACTATCATAGTTAGAAATATGTTCTAATCGGTGTTAGAAAGGAAAAACATCATGCTTTATATTTCAATCTAAAAAATAGCCACCAAAAAAATAAAATGTACACTTTTATGTACACAAAGTTTTGAATCGCAAATTGAAAAAAGAATTTGAAACTTCGGGAATTTTTTTAAAAAAATTTTCATAGAGCGACAAAAAATTGAGGTTACAATAATGTCTTTGTTATACATTTGTCTAATAAAATGTGCATCTGTTTTTATTTTTTTTTATTATCAGTAACTTTAGTTAGAAAAAACATAAGGTGACCCATTTTGAAAACTTTTTTATGTTTGTATGCAAAAATTTTATAATTTAAAAAAAAGTATATATTTTTCGAATTCTATAATTTGAAAGCGTATTTCATCACCATTCTAAAACAGTTTTTGGTTTTTGAATGTGTTCAAAAATATTCCAAATATATGCATTTTATTGTAAAGCGAAAATATTTTGACCATCCGAAAAAAAAGCCAAATTTTTGAAGGGTTAAGTTCTTCGATTGGAATTCCTAATTTATAGTTTATAAATCTCAAAAACTTATGTTGCACTCTCTCAATTTTTTGTTGGTGAATCTTATAAAAAGGAGCCCAGATTGTTGAATTGTACTCTAAATGGCTTCTCACTAACCCAGTGAACAGCAACTTAAATGAATTAATTATTTTAAAATCTTTTACCGTCCTCAATATAAACCCTAAGCTTTTCATGGCCTTGTTAGTTATTTCGTTTATATGAGAAACAAAAGATAATTGATTGTCAAAAATAATACCTAGGTCCTTGATTTGTTCAACTCTTTTTAGAATGATGTTGTTGATGCTGTATTCATATTTAATAGGATTTTTAATTCGGGCAAAAGTTATTGTTTGACATTTTTCAATATTGAGGAAGAGTTCATTATGGATGCACCATTCTTGTAGCCTCACAAGATTTGTTTGTAATACGCAACAGTCATTGAGATTAGTAATTGTTTTGTAAATTTTAAGATCATCAGAAAATAAAAGTATCATAACTCCATCAAAGATTGTAGTTATGTCGTTGATGAACAAGGAAAACAGCACTGGTCCCAGATGTGACCCCTGGGGAACTCCGGAGAAGATTTCGAATTGATTTGAAAAGTGCAAGTTGAGTTTGACTGAAATTTTTCTATTGTATAAATAACTTTCAAACCATCTCAAAATATGCCCCGTTATTCCAAGGGATTTTAATTTATGCATAAGTAATATCGCTAATTGGAAATATTTTGAACAAAACGGACATCACTTCCGGTAAGCTGCATTGGCAGATATTATTATGGATTTACATGTATATATTACTATGGATGTATTGCATATATGTGTATGTGTATATGTATACAGGGTGTTAAGGGACGTACTTGACTTAGTTTAACCAGTGATTCCTGACATTATTTGGAGTAAAAAATGTAAGTGAAATTTTGGTCTCCGGTGACTTTTTTTGACGACTTTTATTTTTTTTTCAAATTTTTTTTCTTCAAAATCAAACAAAAAAAAATTTCTTCCACATGTCGTCACTGGTCACTCAGCCGGGTGTCCGACGAACCCCTCATCCCTCCTCCAACTGTTCAACAACTACCATTTTTTTATGTTTTTGTAGAAAACAAAAAAAAAAGTCAAAAATGTCACCGGAGACCAAAATTTAATTTACATTTTTACTCCAAATAATGTCAGGAATCACTGGTTAAAGTAAGTCAAGTACGTCCCTTAACACCCTGTATATTATTATGGAGGGGGCGCAATCGCAACACATGATGAGGACTGGTCGGATTTAAATGTTGTCCCCCACAAAATGATGTTCTTTCATTTCCGGGCGAATTACTAACTATTTATTTTACTGTCAAACCTAAACGCTTCATTTCTAACTTTATGAAAGAAATCACGATAATAAAACAAAATCACAGTGTGCAATCCACATGCAGTAAAAGTGAAACCTTCAGAAAACTAATGTAGACAAGAGTGGAGGTTCCGAAGAACCGCACAAAGAGAAGACCGATTATTCAATCTCATTCTCTCGCAGTCTAAAACCTACAGATGTATGTGTTTGTCTCTTTTTAGTGTCGCTATTTTTCGTTTCATCGAGTTTCAAATCACAACTGTGCTAAAGAAGTTTTCACTTCAAAAACTATTTATTTACTAGCAGGGGTTAATACTAATGGTTCGGAGTGAAGTTTTGAAGTTGAGTTCTACTGTACCTAGTTAGTGATTTGAAACTCCGTGAAACGAAAAAAAGCGACACTAAAAAGAGACAAACACAATAACACATACATCTATAAGATTTAGCCTGCGAATTTTTTATACATTTTTATATATTATATTACTTATCTCTTTGTTTCCGAATTGTGAAGTTTTAAAATTTTCATTTTGATACCGAAAAATTTTGCCCGGAAAGTGTTCGAAAATTTGGTTGGGAAAATGTATAAATTTTTGAAACTAATAAATTCCAATCGGGGATGCTGTTTGAAAAATTCAACGATTCTTTTTGAAAATATAGGTCGCCACGTCCACAGATTGATATCAGTCAAATTATAAATACTGAATGAGAAAGGAAAGGATAATTCTTTGCATAATTTGATTTTGCAGATAACCGAAAATTATTACCAAAACGAGATTGCTTTCTTTATTTCTAAATCAGACCGGAAACAACAAAAAAGAAAATGCATTTCGCCAGACGAGAAATATAATTTTTTTACACTATAAAAAAATGTAACTAAGCATTATCGGTAAAAATGGTGAAATTAAGTTAGTTAATAATTAAATTAGTAAGCATTGAAAAAAAAGTATTTTTATTTGCAGTATTTTCCTTCCTTTTTTCCAAAAATATTGAAATATGAGTAGATGTGCAGTTTTTACTAGGTGGGACTGCGCTTCCGGTGTCGCCGATATTGTTTACCAATTAACAAAAAAACTAAAAGAACGAATAATTAACGAATAAACCAAACGAACGTTAAACTAAATGAATGAATTCTTTCCGTATTCACACTATATTGTTAACCAATACTAATGGACATTTTCAAAAAATCAACGAAACGAACAAATTATTTTTGTATGCAAACTACTCTAATTAGGGCGTAGTCCGCCGACTGCGCGGACACCATAGCATATCTCTTTTGTATTTGAATATCTTTGATTTTTTCTATTCTATTGATCGCTATTATTTGATTTGATCAACGAAAACAAAAATGCTTCTGAGAGACATCTGTTTTGATTCCGTCGAAGCTAAATTCAAAATCCTGAAGTTTCAATGTTTCTTAGAGTAAATCATAGATGGCTACCGTACATACTCAAGATTTCATAATATTCATTTTCTAAGCTAGCGAGACTATCAAGCGGCTTGGCTCAATCACGTAGTTTTTTGTTTATGGCTAGAGTTTTGACCGCATTTTGACCGTCTCCAGAGGTGGCTTGACGCTTGACCCAAGCGTTGCGCAATAATCTACGTTATTGCGCAACGCTTGAAGCGAATTTATATTTTTTGAGCGTAGACAACAAATCATAGACAAATAAGTATCTGAGTGGTGATTTTAGATATTACGTACCACGTAAAACGCTTATAAAAATTAGATTAAATTATTACAAAATAGGTATTAATTGTTTTTGTGTTTAATGTGTAGAAATCCATCGGATTTTTCTATTAAATTAATGTAAATATAATTTAATAATGTTATTACGTCAATGTTATATTAAAATATTAATATATAACATTTATTATAACATAACAAATAATTATTTTTCTTTACTAGATTCCATCTCGCACAAAAATCACTTTCAACTACCGAAAATGACAAGAAGCCATAGACAAAGGAGTAATATGTTCAAGTACCTCTCGAATGAAAAATCCTCTAGGCATAGACTAAGGCTTGGCTCAACGGCTTGAAGCGCGCATCAAGCTGTTGAGGCAAGCATTCATAGACAATAACGGAAAATAAATTTACGTGCTGGCCGTCAAGCCGCTTGATAGTCTACAAGCGTTCTGGCAAGCATTTGTCTATGCCTAGATGTGATTTTCGATAGTTTGTTTGGTTTATTTATGGTTGACAGTGAATTTTGTGCGGCTGAAATAAAATGGAATATAACGGAGACAAAGCATTCTTAGCTCTTGGGTTATCTTTGTATTTTAATAAAAATAAACGAATTTGGTGTCAAGAATGGTACAATTTGTGATCCCGCTTTACTCATAAGCATTTACAAAGCGTATTACAGGCACGGCACCAAATGATTACTTACACGCATTTTTTCAAAATAGATGATCGTACTTACGAAGCATTGTTGTATATTTCCGTTGATATTATGAATAAATGTTATAATTAATATTTTAATATAACATTAATTGATAAAGTTGATAAAGGAAAATTATTTATTACCTATTTCTCAGATGTTCACAAGACCTAAACAATATTTTCAATCAGTCAAAGCAGTTACATCATTAACAATAAGAAAACAAAAAATGCTTGCAGAACTGAATACTTAATAACATTAATAGCAGTTACAATATTATTAAACAATGAGAAAAAAAAATACTTGCAGAACTTAATAATAAATAATACTAGCTGGTACCCGGCATGCGTTGCAATGCCATTCAAAGAAATAAATTAATTCTCCCTGCATGTCCTTTCCCGTGCGTCCCCGTTGACATCCCGAGCCCCTTTCCGAGAATACTGCACAAGAGTCCCAACTGCTCCCGTCTGGAGCCAGTGAGACTATGGTATCCCCGATCGGGGTATGTTGTGTGGCTGAAGGTAGTGAGGTGGGGAAGAAGGTAGGAAAGAGGAAGGTGGGGAAGTACCTGGCTATTTAGATCTGGTCACCAATCACGGCTTATGCCATTTCAAGCAACGTTTCAATTCTGAATGGTGGTCTACCAGGGCGATACTTAGAGTATCTTCCAATCTGGAACTTGCCGCAAATATACTTTATATTATTTTAAAGAAAAAAATTGTGAAATAACACAAATTAATCAAATAAAATTTATTTGACACGCCGGGATTCGATCCCCCGACCTTCGATTTACGAGTCAAGAGCCTTACTTACGTCAATTTTTCTTTCCGTAAGATCTTTCCACAAAGTATCGGAAGACTTAAAAAAAACTTTCAATTCCTTCCCCTCCCTCCAATTTTCTTTCCGGAAGAACCTTCTTCAAAGTATTAGAAAACTAAAAAAAAGATGAATGAAATAGGTAAAGTGATTCTGAAGTTATAGCGTGACCAAGGGAAACAGGGATTCATTTGTAGAAATCCATCTGATTTTTCTACAAATTGAACACAAAAACAATAATTAAAAACGTAGAAATGCATCTGATTTTACTTTTTAATTACCTAATGTAAATAACATTTACATTAATTTAAGAGAAAAATCAGATGCATTTCTACAAATAAAACACAAAAACAATTAATTCTTATTTTATATTAATTTATCAATCTAATTTATAGAATTGTTTCATGATGCGTAAAAAATGTAACAAATTTTGAAAAAAATCTTTTCTTTTATGTCGAAGAACGCTAACTATTAATGTACATGGGGTCCTATTTTATGATTCTGCGATTGTTTCAAAAATGTTATTAATTTCAAGAAATGGCCAAGATCACCTTTTATGAGTGATAGCCAAATAAATAATTAAAAAAAATATATCAATTCGCATCAAGCTCGCCGCCATCACGTAGCTTGCTTCAAGCGTCCTCGGTAGACTGTCAAAACGCTTGGCTCAAACGAAAACTACGCGCAGTGTTGCCAGCTTAACAAAAAACTACGTGCTTGAAAGAAATTGCTATTGATAGTGTCGGAATCTCTTAAAAGTTTCTGGAAAATATATTCAGAGTTCATGATATATCGCTGCAGAGTTAAAATTAGTACTTATATACTAATTGGGAGTGGTCTCATTCGATTCAGCAGAATGCGGGAATCATTAGGTTCACTTTTCGTTCATTTCACTTTTCGTTCATTTTAATTGTGTAATTTCTACTATTCAAGAAAATTTAAAAATTATAGTACTTTATCAAAATTAAATAGTCATAAATACATTGGGAATTCATCTGTCAAATATTGGTTTCTAAATGTGCAAATTCTGATTATGCAATTGTAAATATTCTCTAAAATGGCCTGGAAAGAATCTCCTACTTGTGATCTCACTAAAGAAAACAATCATTGAACATTAATAAATGCATTCACTCTGAATGCATTAATTAATGTTCTCCAAATTAACCTTAAAAAAAAATCACATCCTTACGATTCTTTTAAAAATATAAAGAAACCATCCCTTAATGTTCTCAAAAGTTGTGTTGACAGAAGCAAATTCCCGTGATATCTTGAACGAAACCATTCCTTTGTTAAGAATATTATGAACTAAATATACAATTTGGCTGTCCTGAAACGGGTATTTTTCCCAGTTGGACAGACAAAGTCATTGTAATGTTTTGTAATATATACGCATATGTAATTAAATAAATAAAATAAATAAATGCCTGCAACAAACTGTTTCGCGAAGATGTGAATAAATCTTTACATTAAACCATAGACAATATTGTTTATGATAAACGTCAGATAAGAAATGAACAAAATCTAGAATTATTTTTGTAATGTACCAAATCTGACGTATCGAGAACCTTCACTACTGACGTGTTCTTCTATCACATAAAAATTATTCTAGTTTCTCCCGTCAAAGTTAACAAATAAATCTGTAAAATGGTTTACGTAAACTCGGGTATGTGAGCTTGTTGTTGTGATAATTGTAATATTGTGTGTTGTTTATGTTTTAACCAGAAATGTGTTTTCTTTTCAGATGGCACGGTTTGTGACCGACAACCTTTCAGTCTTTCCTCTATTACACGCTTCTTCTGGGGATTCATCAACTTCTTCTACATGTTGTGAGTATCGCCCCGCGTCCTATCCTTGTATATACCTTAACAAAAGCGAATTTTTGCGATGTGAAATGTGCACTGTTGTGTTATGTTGATTGTTTATCATGGTATTTAGGCGTATTCGCTTTCTCATCCTTGACGAAAACAGTTCGAAAATCAAGGAAAAGAAAGCAATAACTTCAAAATACACCAATCCTGTGAAAATTTAACCTAATTTCGTCATCATTTTGCTGCTGTATTTTGTTATGTCAAATTTAGTTTCAATGTCCTTGCTTAGGCATTAACCTTTTTGTTGGTGTTTTCAGTCTAAGCACCTTGGTGAACCCGACTTTGACCAAAAACGACAGTCGCTACTCTACGGATTACCGCCCTCCCGGCTCTGGGTATGTACATCACAAGTTTCAAGGACGGTTAATGCTATTTTTTGTAAACATACAGAAAATAGGGACTCTTAATATGCATATTTTATCTTGGTAATTATCGGTTCGGACTGGCCACGCTTATTATGAATAATTTTTAGAAAAAAACTTTAGATTCGCCTTAATTACTATAAAAGGAAACTTTTTGGCTTTGGGGCGGCGGAAAATAATGCATTTTAATTTTCAATTGCATAAAACCAAAATTCACTTCGCGAACCGACGCAGCGAAAATCCGCGGCCGTAGCTGTCACTGTTATGGACTGTAGCTGACTTCGTGGGATACCTACATGAAATACCGCGAATCACAAACCATGTTACACAAACCTAGCGTAGCCGCTAAGCCACTTGAAAACTGGGATGTTTTTCTTGCCTTGACGCGAGTAGGCGTTATAAAGGGGCACTTTCTTTTGTATCACAAACCATGTTACACAAACAAGCCCGCTAGACAAATTTCATAATTACGCGCCTTATCCCACGAAGTCGGCTACAGTCGTATTAGCTCTTGTTAATTTATCAAGGATACCAACATCACAGTGACATGTACGGCCGCGGATTTTCGCTGTGTCAGTCGCGAAGCGAATTTTGGTTTTATGCAATTGAAAATTAAAATGCATTATTTTCCGCCGCCCCAAAGCCAAAAAGTTTCCTTTTATAGTAATTAAGGCGAATCTAAAGTTTTTTTCTAAAAATTATTCGTAATAAGCGTGGCCAGTCCGAACCGATATTTACCTTTATCTTTAAACACTTTGCATCAGTTAGACAATAATGAGAAGTAAGTATTTCAGATTCTGGAAATGGAAAATAATGCATTTTAGTAGGTAGCTACTTTAAAATAAAAAGCAGAGAGTTAGACATATTTTATTCATGCTATCGCTTCACACAATAATATTCAAATGTTTCAAGCTATTTTTTTAAGTGAAACTTCTATAGCCCCGCTGTGATTTGGGTTTTCGACTGCGCTCATTGACCGCTTTGATTATGATGTCACTTTTAAAGGCTCCTATTGGTTGAGATATGAAACGGAAATTACGCTGGTCTGCGCTCATTCGTCGCTTTGATTATGACCAGGCGCGGCTGGTGCCTAAAATGTTTGGTGGTTCACCTATCAATAAATCAAACACGTATAATGTAATTTAATTGTTGGTAGGTCACACAGCTAGCTACCGTAGCTACCATATTTATAGAGAATAAAAAAATAAACTTCTTCGGTCCTTAATAATCAAATAAATAAACTTCAAGCTTCTTCCCAGTACCCGGTGTAGCGCATTTAAAACGCACACACATAAAAAGTCATTTTTAACTGAAAAACTAATGTCGTTGTCAAATAGGTTCCCTAAATCCCAAACATAACAAGACCCGTTGACTTATGGTTGAATTTTGCAAGCTAAATATTACTATCCCGTTCAAACCTATTTTTCTGGAGCCCTTCGGAATACGTCGGATGTTTTCGACGCACTTCGTAGCGCCGCGTCGCCAGAAGCAGATTTTTGGTACATTTCGTTATTCTGACGGTCTGGACATGTTTGTAGGAGCACCATACAAAATGACAATTCCCGAACGGGGCGTTTGACCGAAACGCGCCGAATGGTATGTACGTAGGTTCCTAGTTCTTAGCGCGCGGGAAAAGAACTCCAGTCGGCTGCAATAATTATTATCTCTGGCAAAATTCATGCATTTAATTACGTGATTAGTTTTTATTTTCAACATTGTGCGTAATTTAAATTAAAAAATATTAAGTAGGAACACGTTGAGCTGTAAAATGTTCAATTTTGTTGGCGGTTCGGCGCACTATTGAACGTTTGGGCCAGCCGCGCCTGATTATGACCTCACTTTTCAAGAATTGATTGAGATTGTTTTGGTAAAGTTTCACTTCTACCGCGTGTAGGTACACTGCACTCGAATTTTTTTTTTTTTAATGTGAATCATCATTTGCCAGGAAGGTAAAACCGATACTAGCGTGGCACGATGGGATGACGCTCTTACACGGAATGGTGCTTCATTCGGCAAGCCTCAAGAAAAATTGTCAATGGATCTATTGTAGATGCATATTTAATTTGTAATATATTTTCTTGTGTATATTTCTATAATAGGGTAAATATTTACAAAATAGGGACACACTTAAAATACCCACTTTCTATTTCAAAAACTCTTAATATCAGTTAAGTAGATAAGGGAACGTACCCATACTACGTGACACGTTTAGGGGGGGGGGGGGGGTCTTCAAAATGTCACGCTCCATACAAATGAGCGGCGGGTTGCTTAGGTTTTTGGTCACCGGGGGGGGGGTTAAAAATTGCAAAAAATTGGTCACGTAGTATGGGTACGTTCCCTAATAGTGGTAAGTAAGTATTTAAGTTTCCGGAATAATGAATTTCAATAGTTATTTTGTTAAAATTAAAATCAATTATTAACTTGGCGGCCATTGTCATTGATGTCAAAGTTTTAAGGGAATTTTTTTTCTTCTCTTATTACATCCAAATTATTAACCTATGAACCTAAAATAGATACCTACATTGTATGGATTTAATTAACCCTAGATAACTAAACTGTTTTCATTGTTTCATTGTAACTACACTTTCCTCGAGTGGACTACGCAATAAAACACTAAAATAAATCAAAAATATTTAATTAAGAGAGGAACTTGTTTCATGGCACAAAAGTAAAGTTTATAATGAACAAATTAATATCAAAATATCAGTCTACACAGTGACCACACATGTCAACATAATGTAAACCACAAATAGCCTTTCTACACCTGGTGCAACGGTGTTTGGTCATCCTCATCATTGCCTCGACGTGCGATTAGTTATCTAGGGTTAAAAGAAGAAAAAAAAACTAGCCTGAAAAATTATTTTAATATTATTATGTATATTTTTTTTTTATGAAATAGCTACTAAAAGGCATTATTTTCCATTTCCGGAAACTGAAATACTTCTCATTATTATCTAACTGATACTAAATATTTTTTAAATAAAAATTGCGTGTTAAGCATGTCCCGATTTTGTAAATATTTACCAAAATCAATTTTGACATCTGCAAGGCGCCTTGGCTATAATTTAAAAAAATTTAAACCCGAACTAGTTAAGCGTGTCCCTATTTTTAATATATTTACCTTATTTTTAATTGACACTTGCTTATCGCAGCACCAATCTATAACATAACAAACTCACCAACTCTTTGTTTGTTTCTTTGAACTCTTGCTCTTGAAATTTGGACAGATTTTTCTGTTTCTTTGTCTAAATCAACATAACTATTTGCTATTAACCATGTCTTTCCATCTTGAAGTATAAACCTTAGGAATGTCAGTTTTAACTCTCAAAATTTGACAGTCCACCATAATTTTTGTTGCATATTTTTAATTTTTATTTTTAAAGTTGAAACCATGTGGAAAAGTTACTGGCATTCATTTGGTCATGCCTGTGGCTTTTGCTCAGAGACTGATCATTTTCTGAATTAAAAGTGCTCAAATTTAATGGGTGCAATTTAACGGTTTTTTAAACCATTCAATTGATTTTCAGCTTATTACGTTCTTATGCAAAACGTCTTGAGCGATTTGTTGCCATAATTCCAAATTTACCTGCCTTTTGCGAAACATGTTTTAAATTTTTTTTAAACCTTCCCACATTCGGCAGTCTGAGTTTGAATATGGCTATATAATAATACTTTTAACATTTTATCAATATGTGTCTCTTATCGACTTATGGTAAGTTTCACCGACTTAACGAAATACACCATATTCAATATGGTGTATTTTTAGGTTAAGAAATGTTTGTTTGTGAGATTGTTAAAATGAAAAAGGTTTTTGTTTTATTCGATTTTTATTACATATTTATATAACAGTGTTTTCGTCTTTGAATTATCTATCTACTTAGCGTATTTTAAACTCGTGTCATAAAATGAGTTTAAAATACTTTAAATTGATATATAATTCAATTATTACTAATACACGCATATTCTTTCATATTTGATACAACATCGTGAAAATTGATCGAAGTGTTTTACATTGTGATATTTCAGCATGATGGCTGTTTGTGTGAAACCATAATTTGAACTCAATATAGCAAAAATCGAGATTATTCTTATTGATTATTGTGGACCGTGAATCTACATCACTAATATAGTAGCAGTTCTCTGTAATAAGTGTATTAAATATCCTAATTCAATTTTATCAGTTCGTTAACCTCCAGGCGGCGGGAATAATCTTTAGTTATTTCAGCGAACTTGCCTCTCACGCGGGAGCCAACTATAGTTATTTCTGGGTTTGAATCCTTGCTGTTTTGTGTACATGCAAGATAGAGGGCCAAATTCTACATGTAAAAATTCTCCAATCATATCTCTAGCGACATCTATCTAAATTTATCCCGAAATATTATTTGTTTATTCTCAGGAACCATTTAAAGCCAAGGAGACAGAATTTCCCCGTCAGTTGATTCGAATCTCGCGCGTCGGTACCAACCATTACTAATCTCGCGCAGTCGCAGTAGAACAAACAAAGGCGCTTCAATAGAACACTGCGCCGATTGTTCAATTTTTGCATTTTTTCATTCAGTTACGTACATCGATTCGATTGTTTTAATTTGTGAAAATAAAAATACTTTTTTCGCATTTAGGTATATTATGGTGTATTAGTGTTCGTTACTCTTAATATTTAGCCTTGTTTAACTCAATAAAACTTTTATTCGTAATTATTTATATTATAATATTCAAAATGTCACGGGGTCTTAGTGATAAAGAAATTTTTGAGAGCGTGTTAGATTTAGAATCAGACTTAGAGTTGGATAGTGACGGTGAATCAATTTTATTTGATATCGGTGATGGTGATGATGAAGTTCGAAGTGAACACAGTGTAACTCTTCCCAGTACCAGTGTGCCCGGTACCAGTGCATCCGATACCAGTGAACCCGGTACTTCAAGCATCCGTGAAAACGCATCTTCGACAAACAGTGACATTTTTTCATCATGGGTGTCGGGTCCATTTATTCCGGTCTTTCATGAATTTGATGATTTTTCATCAGGAATCACAAACATGTCATTGACAAAAGATTCATTAGAGGTAGATTTTTTTGAACACTTTTTGAATCTAGAAATAATGGAGAAAATGGTTCTAGAATCCAACAGATACTATAGAGCTACAGTTAATCAAATATCATTTACTCCCAAATCTCGACTCCGTCAATGGAAAGATACATCAGTGCCTGAAATGTATATATTTTTTGCAATAACTATGTTGATGACTAGGGTTTCTCACATATCGATCGAGGAATATTGGACAACGGATCCTATTTTAGCGTCTTCTCAATTCGGAAAGATTATGCCAAGAGATCGATATCAGATACTTCTTCGAATGCTTCATTTTTCTGACCCTGCCACACAAACCCCCGGAAACAGACTTCATAAAATAAAACTTTTGGTTGACCATTGCAGAGAAATATTTAAAAAAAACCTTTATCCCTTACCAAAACTTGTGCATTGACGAAAGCATAATTGTGTTTAAAGGGCGTTTGAAATTTAAGCAGTATATCCCTAGTAAACGTCATAGGTTCGGAATAAAATTATTTGTACTATGCGACGTTACCACGGGATTTGTATTAGATTTTATTATATACTGTGGAGAAGGAACCGACATCCACGACGGGCAATGTTTAGGTGTTTCTGGAGCAGTGGTAACCACATTACTCACAGATTATTTTGGCAAAAATCACACAATATGGACCGATAATTGGTACACAAGTCCAAAACTACTTAAATTCTTACACGATCAAAAAACAAACGGTTGTGGAACAGTAAAAGCAAATAGAAAGGGAATGCCTAAATTTAGTAAGTTAAAAAAAGGAGACCATGAATCCAAACATACAGGCCCCTTGTTAGCCCTCAAGTGGCATGATAAACGAGAGATTCATTTGTTAACAACTGTGCACAATGCTTCTTTTGCAGAGACTGGAAAGTGTGATAGAAATACAGGCCTACCAATTAAAAAACCGAAGTGTGTACTAGACTACAATAAATGTATGGGTTCGGTTGATAAGGCTGACATGATGTTGAGTAATCTAAGTTGTATGAGAAAATCCATAAAATGGTACAAGAAAGTTGCTTTCCATATTATTGATTTATTCTTACTAAATGCACACATTCTTCACAAAACAGTTTCCGTAAAGCAAATGACCTTGACTCAATTTCAATACGCAATCATTAAACAACTTTTGGAGAAATATCACATACCATCAACACGAAATCAGCAATCATCCGATAGCCCATTACGTTTGGCTGCCAAAGAATTGGCGAATCATATGCCCGGTTTTGTCCCCCCTACAAGTAAACGGTCAAATCCATGTCGTCAATGCCATGTTTGTGCAAATACAACACTTAGAGTTAAGGCTAAAAAATTTACACGTTACATGTGCTTAGAATGTAATGTTGCATTGTGTGTGGTTCCGTGTTTTAAAGATTACCATAATAAAAATCATTATTAACAAAAAAAACTATGTGCCAAAGTGAATAAAAAGTAGTTTAAAATATGTTTATATAATTAATGTTAAAAACGAGAAAAAAAGTTAAATGTAGTACCTAAGGGTGATGTGGTTAATAAATTTTAAAGTGCGCATAAAATATGCCCATGTGTGTAAAAATACTTCGTATTATTATGACAGCAAAACAGTTTCTATGTTTCGACATTTCGGTGCATTGAACGGTCCTTTGTAACATGAGGCGCGCGGCAGACTCAGGCAGACGTAAGTATCAGACAACATAAAGATAATTCTGTAATGTTTACGTCTGACTTTTGTTGAATAATTTTTGTTTATATTAACACCATTCTAAAATGACATTTGGGATTATTTATGGATAGTTAAAGCATGGACGAGTTTATTGACCTGAATTCAAACAAAGAACAATCATTTAAAATATATCTAAAGACGGTTTTAAAACGTAATGCTGTTCGGCTCGATCAAAATATTAAACGTGCCGCGTAGTAGTGTCGGCACACGCACATTTTAACGCAGCCTAGAGGTTAAACCAATTCAAATTTGAAGGTACATATTATTTTTTTAAGTGTGGGGGGAAATTTCCAAATTGTAGGTTTTTTTTTTAATAATTTACACGATCATCGCTCTAGTGGTTGTAGAGAAAAGTGGACCTGCGTAGAACCTGACACTCTAATTTATAACTTAATTATTAATTTACTCATCAATTTATCATCAGAAATAAACTATATATTAGGCAGTTACACAATTTACTAGGGCAAAATAATAGTGATTGAAATATATTTTGAAACGAAAGGCAAGTGATGTAATGCATTCCAATACTTACTGGTGGAGGTACATGAATTAGTATTTCTTGATAAACCCATTAAATTAAAATCCATTTTATCGTTTTACAGCCCACGCATATCCGGGCTTTAATTATAACTCTATTTAAGCTTTGTTAAGCACCCTTGAGTTGACAAGTGTGTTTCACAATAATGAGGGCCTTGGAAATTAGACATGTTTTGATATATGTATTATTATATTTATTATCTTTTATCTTTATATTTTCTTATATTTACCGCTATTTTCTATTGTTTATATCTGTCTATTGTCTACGCTTAATCACAAACCATCCTTTACTTTTAATTAAAAATTTTCTCATGATCTCGTGTTACATATTTTGTGAATTGGATATAAGTCTAGTTAATAACCACCAGTAATCCGAACCACCGGATGACGGGGGCAGAGTCGGTGGGTTGAAAATGCAAGACCATTCAAGTTAACCATTGAAGAAAAATGAGTAATTTGAAAGAGACTTAAGACTAGACTCCAGAAAAACAAATACTACATATTTACAATTAGTATTCTCGTGTATAACACCGTTGACATGGAAATGGAAAACTTTATCAAAAACCCTCATAAAAATAAACATTTTGAAATATCGTGATGATAGCAGTTTAGTTTGGAATGTGGAGTAAATCCGTAACTGATATGACAGGCCTCATTGGAGAGAGTTGTTCGCGGTTAGCGAGTGCACATAAGACTGGTAAATCTACAGTATCAGGAAAATTAAGAAAATTTTCGACTATTTAGCATCAAAGTTAAAAGATTCCGAAAAAGTCTAACAAGCAATGTTCCAAAAATCCAGAGGTTTATATAATTCCAGTAATCTGAAAATTCGTTAAACCGAACAGGCGCGGTTTTTAATTGTTTGAATTAAAGAGACTATCCTGTCTACATATATATTATCGACCTTCAATATGTAAGTCCTAGAAGGATCGAGTAGGCTTTGATTCAGTTTGGTTAATTCAGGAGACTCCTCCTGCGACAACTTCAGCTGAGGGACTAAGTAAGACTGCGTTTAAATTTTAAAACTTTAAATTCTCGCTAGCACTATAAAATTTTTCCCCTTATCTGTGTGACCTAATTAATGACGTAGCATCATTGATAGTAAATGAAATATATGTATTTTGTTTTATTTTCATATAATTAAGTGAGATACATATATGTAACTCGATTATTTTCTTGTTTACGTATAATTTTTTTCTCACTCATACAACACAAAATGCAGACAATATGTAAGTCTCGTTTTTAACTACATTATCCTATAATTTTTATCTGTTAACTTTTTTATCTTCTTCCCCTTGTCCTATTCGGATCTGGGATGTATCCCGTTGACACGGCGCCTCTTAGTGTCCCTGTCCGGTACTATTTTAGCGACCTTCAATATTGTCAACAGTCTTTGGATTTGCTTTCTCCAACTGCAACTGGGGCGGCCCACTGGTGGTCTTCCCTTTGGAATTACCTCCGGTATTTAACGTGTTAGTCTTCTGGCATTCTGAGATACGTCCAAGCCGCACAATCTACGAGTTTTAGTAACAGTATAATATAAGTACTGGTAGCAGATTAATTTTTTTCATTTCTGCTATTAATTTCTATATAAAACCAACATCAGTAATAAATACAAACATTTCTAAATTGTATAGTAATATATGTGAAGAGTCTTACAACAGATTCATGCAACAGGAAATTTAATCTTATCTACATCTATAAGGAAAAATTAGAAAAACCAAACCAACATAGAAAATTAGTTTCACCTTCTCAAACCTACCTAACACACAACATAATGAAATGTAATATTAATATGTAAAAATGTTTTCAAAATATATTACATATGTAAAAATGTTAACAATAAGGTGTAAACTGTAATATATAGATATAAATAAATAAATAAATAAATAGATATACATACTATTACCATATTAATTACAAATTACCATTACAATTTACTTGTTTAATTGAAACCACACAGCTGTTTAAGAAAATGTTATTACCTGAATGAGGAAAATGACATAACTTAATACTGTGGAAAATTAATGAAAAATTATTTTCTATTGTTTTTGTGGAAAATTAGTGTAAAATTATTTTCTGTTGTAAAAATGGTGTATATCGCTTTATAAAAACTTTTTTGATCTATAATGTGGAATCGACAATGCGGCAATTTGTTTAGTACGTAGAAGTTTGTTGTATTTGTCACGTATATATATATTAGATAGATTTATATATTATTGGAATATAGTTTTGAATTTGTTTATCTTATGTTTCAGTCGTTTTGATATGATGCAGGGCATTCCGCGATAGAATTCATTATAGAATAACGTGATACTGAGATCAGGTGAGATTATTGATTGATAAGATTAGATGGCTACTATTGCAAAAAGTGTCTGACATAAGAATTAACGATAATAATCACATGTCATGTAAGTGTTATATATGGACTGTGAATGGAATATGAAAGTAATTCTCCTTTTGTTGAAACTGGAAGAAAGCACGAATCCAAAATTCAAACCCCTAATTAAAATACTCATGAGGCAAAGTGACAACCCTTGTTTACGGTACCATGACTACAAAAAAAGGCAATAAACATAAGTTCCTTATTGCCATAATGCTGCAGCTCTTTCTTATGCTACGTTTCCACGCTTGCCAAGTCTCGGCAAGCGTCCACAAGCGCAAACGTGTAAACAGGTCGTTTGGCTTGGCTTGCGTAGGCTTGCAAGAGCTTGCGAGAGTTTGCCGCCGATCCAGTCGGGGTCGGATCCAACGGCAAGCTTCGGCAAACGCTCAGTGGAACTTTCGAACTGGCGGCGAATGCACGCCGTTTTTGCTCCATGCGGTCTATGATAATATTTATAATATTACGAGACATATGTATGGCGTATGAGGCATGCCAGACTTATTAAAATGTATAAGTACATAATTTTAATGCACTTATGTTAATTAATTTATTGCGACTGGATTTACCTAAGAAGTCAAAATAAATAAATAATATTTTATTGATGATTTACTATTTATTATAGTAAAAAAATATATGATTTTTGTTAGAATAACTTTTTTTATAATACAAAATAATTTTATATAAGACAAGTGATCCTCGAGTTCGGGTCCCATTTGCGATCATTATTTTTGAAGCGAAAACTTCTTTAGCACCGTTGTGATTTGAAACTCGATGAAACGAAAAAGTGGTACTAAAAAGAGACAAAAACTATAGGATTTAGCCCGGAGATAATGTCTCCTCTTTGTGCGAAGTGACCTGGGACGATTTTTATGAATCTGTATCCTCGTGGTCGTCGAGCTTTCCTTGTTTTTGTTACACTTTGCTTGTATTTCAAATAAAAGTTTGATAAACCAAACGCAATAGCCGACACAAGTTTGGCGTCCGCCATGCTCGGGTGTAGGTAGCGCACTGACGCATTCACAAGCATGTAAACGACTTCCAAATGCCAAGCGAGATTTGTGGACGCTTGGAGCTTGTGGAGGCTTGCCAAGCCTTGGCAAGCGTGGAAACGTACCATAACACATTAAATAATGGTGATAAGAAAGGAGAGACAAAGTACGTGTGACTGTTTCCTCCAAAGTACCTACTACTTTTTTCCTTCAGAGGAAACAGATACATATATCTTATTACGGCTCAGCTACGGCGACGGGAATTGCATTTCATTTTGTTTATACGCATGAGGGAAGTGTATGATAATGATTGTATGTTTTCTTTGGTTGGTGCAGACATACGTTCATTTTCGACTGTTGTTATTTATTGTGTAAGAAAGAGCTGCAACATTATATGTTTAAAAACAAAAGCAAACCATCAGCACATTGAGATTTGACATTTTTGAATTCACTCACACTTCAATATTATCCTTGTAACTATATTCCATACTTTCAAAATTATCTTCACGGCTAGTAGTATTGTACGCTGCTAGAAAATGATGACTTTTTTTCCTTTGTAGGAAACAGGCCTATGTGCATGGTGTATCACATCTTTTGAAAGAGCTGTAGCATTACTGTGTAAAGGAATGTACGCTTATTGCCTTTTTTATGCCGTCACATAATAAAAGCATTCAATGAAAGGAAAATTCAAATACTCATAAGGTTTTTTTTTTTTTTTACATGAACTCCACACAGGAGGCCCTGAGGAAAATAATTTTCCTCAGGGCCTATGTCATCTTTGGGAATCCTGTGTGGAGGGTTTTTTAAGGAAAGGAAGGAGAGTAGAGTTTTTAAGGGGAGGGTAGGAATCTGGGGTTCAGTGTGTCATGGTCATCCGCCTCCAAGACCTAGACAAACCTCACCCCATGAACCCGGGCACCCCTACTAAATCACCAAACGTAGCAAACCACTTGGGGTGACCTATGGCAGAGTTGGTGGTTATCCAATAAAGGTTTCCGGGGCGGCGGTACCCATTCCCGCCTACCAAATTGAGGTGATGAAAGGAAAAGTTTTATGGCTTATCTTGGCTGTTAATTTTCATTGAGAACTGGTTAACGGGCCTGTTTCAACTTATGTAACTATTTTTAAATCTCTAGAAAGTTATGAAATTCATTTTTAAGTATAATTTTTTTTTTATATGGTATTTAATAGTGTCCAACCGAAACAGGACTTTCTACCGAAATCGAATCTTCGGTAGCTGTCTCAGTTTCGGCTGAAACCGAAACTTTTTTAGACATGTTAAAAATCTATTGTTTACGAAGCTTGACTTATTTTTTACACTTATAAAAGCAGTTAATATGTGTTAAATGAAATAAATAGCAATTGAAGTATGTGAAAATTTTTCTTTTTTTTTTAAATTACTTGGAACAAAAATTTGTCAATAATCAACACTTATGTGCTTTATTATAAGGGAAGGACCTCATTAATTGAGTATTTTAATTTAAATTGCGTTGACAATCACAACATTCTTAAGACTAAATTTACCATTTATTGAGGATCTTTTGCAGAGTTTCGGTGCGGCCGAAGGTTCGGCAGAAAATCTGCCGAAACCGAAAGTGATGCCGAAACTAGATATTTTTGCCGAAACTTGCCAAAACCGAAACCGAACCTTCGGTCGGTCACTAGTATGTAACCCCTCCGCAACGTAAGCAGATATATGCGTTAAAAATACGACAGCAGTCAAGTACAATAAGCGTGTTTACACGTCAGCGCGTGAGTCTCCATAGAAACCGTTATAATTCCGTTATTGTTTTAGTTACATCCGTAAAATAAAAAGTGAAATGTCGATAGTGAATCATGCTGCACATCTCTATTCAAGTTGTCCATAGAAATACATTAAAAGAACATTCTGTCAGACGCGCAGTCTGACACATAATTTATCCCGCCAAATTTCCTACGGGCGCCCGACAATGTTAATTTCTATTAAATATTTTTATATGAAATGATAAAAAAGTGAGGTTACAAAAGTGTTTATTACACATTTATACAATAGAATAAGTATTGTTGTTTACATAATCTGTGATTTTAATACCGTTTTCACATAAAAACATCACGTGAGTCATTTTCACATTTTTTTAATGTTTGCATTCTAAATTTTAATATTTACAAATGTTAATATTTATTTGTAATATAATAATTCGAAAGCTTATTTTGTAACCTGTCTAAAACAGTTATAACTATTCGGCTACGTTCAGAAATGTTTCATTTATAGAGCTTTAATTGTGAAGCGGTAATAATACAAAGTTTTCGTAAAATGTCATTTCGTGACACCAAAAGCTAATATTCTCGAAAATTCGGAGGGGTTAATTTAGAAAAAAAAACATGAAATGAACATGTAAAAAAAACCAAAAAAAAAAAACACTCAAAGGGAAATTATTTTATTTTATGCAACAAATAATTATATTTTAATGAACAAGATTTTTAAAGGTATCAAATTGATAGTTTGTCATTTTTTTGTGTTTATACAAACAAAAATAATGGCCCATTGTTTAGTTCCAAATACTACAATGGATGGTTCAGACCCAAGGATAAAACCATTATTTTTCTGAACTACTTTGATGGTTTTTGCGATAGATGACAATCTTACATTTTTAAAGACCTACAAATCAATATTTCATAGAAATTTTGTGATTATAATTGACTTTGCTATAATTTTATGTGGATAATTTTTTTGTAAAGTCGTTTCCCGTGTTTTTATTCTAATGCATATTTTTTAATCTAATATTTATTGACAGCTTGAATATATTTTATGCGTTTTGTTTATCTATAAAGTCTGGGGCTTTTACAGGATAATGTACCAGAAAAAGGTAGAATATTACTTAACCCCTCAGGCCTCAAGCATATTTTGTCAGAAGGTGAAAATTAAGAAAGAAAGGGACCCTCAGATGGTTTGGGCACGTAGAGTGAATGAACGAAGAAAGTAGTGTTAAAAGAATATATGATGCAAATGTGAGTGGTAGAAGAAGTCGGGGACGCCCGAGGAAGACATGGCATGATCAAGTAAATCAGATACTTGAGACGGGCCATGTCAAAAGTCAGAATAATAGAAGAGTATGTATGAGACGATGTATGAATGTGAGTGAGGCAAAGAGTGTGTGCCAAGACTGAGTTGTTTGGCGGTCCGTCCTCTCTGCCTACTCCTGCGGGGAAACGGCGTGATGGTTAGTTAGTTAGTTAGTGAAAATATTTTTTTTTGCAATAAAATCCAAATAAATGGTTTATTTCTGAATGTATCCGAAAACTGTTTTGGGAAGGTGATGAAATGTGCTTAAATGTGTTGAAATGTGCTAAAAAATGTTTTGGAAAGGTGATGAAATGTGCTTAAATGTGTTGAAATGTGCTAAAAATGTTTTGGAAAGGTGATGAAATGTGATTAAATGTGTTGAAATGTGCTAAAAAAATGTTTTGGAAAGGTGAAGAAATATGCTTAAATGTGTTGAAATGTGCTAAAAACTGTTTTGAAAAGTTGGTAAATATATATAATTTTTATTATATAAAATTTTTGCATGCAAACATAAAAAGTTTTTAAAATGGCTCAGCTTACGTTTTTTGTAACTAAAATTACTGATAAAGAAAAAAAAAACGCTAACATAATTTATTAGGCCAATGTATTATAAACACTATCGTCAATTCACTTTATCGTCGTTTAATGTAAAAATAATTAATAAAAAATTCTCAAAGTTTCATTACATTTTTTTTCAAATTACGGTCTGAAACTTCGAATTCATAAGGTATTCATTTTAATTATTTTGCGGTTAACTTTTAGATTTGAATATAAAGCGTGGTGTTTTCTTTTTCTAACACCGTTTCGATCATATTTCTAATCATCATAGTAAGGGAGACCCAACGATTTCTATGAGACCTACACGAGTTGTTCCAAAAACCAAACAAATAGACCTGAAGTTGTCACGAGGCAGTTAAGGAAATGATTCTCCATTACAATACCTGTAAATCTGACTTATACGCACAATAATGTTTAAAGCAAATTCTCCGTCTATTTCAGCTTTTTTGATTTGATACATGCCATGCACGTCAGCTGAACACAGTTTGATCAATGTGACAGCAATCTGCATTTAACGGATTCAAATGTCAAAAATTAATTTGGTATGGTGTTACGACCGATGTCGTAAAACTCAAGCAGACTGTAAAACTTGAGGCGATGGACATTTGATCGGGTTTTTTCTTTATATCACAGGACAAGAATATATGACGGGAAAAGCCCTACCTTTTTTAATGAAGTCGTCTGCTGTTTCATCCACTACTGGTTATATAGGCTGGCACAGTTACCGTCAGTTTCAGATATTTTATCTGGATGCAAATTTCGAGAGAAATCAATTTTGATGCTAACAATAGTGTGACAAATTTTCGACTGACTATGTGGGCATTTTAACAACGATTGTGCAATAATATTTCTGGACAAGTAGGTAGAAATTGTAATCATCTTCTTCTTTCTTGTTTCTTCTCCCAAGTAGGGCTTTGTAGGACGTAGGAGGACAATGGAAGATGAATAACAACAACAGGACTTTGGGAAATGGATTAGTCTCAAAGCTGTTTCAACACTAAACATGTCGACCCATAATCGGCAGAAAGCGTAAACGACATTTTTGTCAAATTACAATTTTTAACGAAAACTGTTCAATGCTGCCTAATACATCAGTGACAAAAATATTGCAGCTCTATCTTATATGCATGACACTTTTTTTAGTAGCTGTAGCTTTCAGTCAAAAATGTTTCAGTTTAGTCGGTTGGCGTCCATCTGGTGACTAGTGCAGACGTGTCGGCGGCTAGTAGCATCAAATAGTCCTGGGTCGGTCGTGAATAACCCGCTCATTGAAACCCGCTCACGGACCACAAAAGAGCGAGCGGGTCATTTTTTCGTCAGCACCCGGGTCTCGCGACCCACTTCTCGCAACCGCTCTACTACTGCTACCTGGGTTTCGTGTGCGGAAGTGGCGGGGCGAGCGACGATAGATAGATGTAATATGAGAGAGCGAGCGGGTTGTCAACACCCGGGTTTCGCCACCTTCTCTCTCGACTCAGGTAGTAGAAAGTAGCTGGGTGAAGCGTAATCGAGTTTCATATTTTTTGTCGCGAAAAGCCATGACGCCAGTGTGTCGTGAGCGATCCGGGTCGTGTAAAACGATCGATCGACCCAGGACTAGCATCAAAAACTAAACGGAAATTCTTAAGTTTTTGATTTATTCTTTTGTATTTGAATACTAGTATAAAAAGTATTAATGCAAATTATATCATTTTTCCCAACCGTCTGGAGCCAGTGAGACTATGGCATCCCCAACTTTAGTATGTTGTGAGGCTGAAGGTAGTGAGGAGGAGAAGGAGATGTGGAAAATATACCGAGCTATTCAGATCTAGTCACCGTATTTAGCCGTATTTGATGACAAGATAAAAACAGTTACATTATATGATTTTTTTTGTATTTTTACATTGGTGTGTAGTAGTCCTGGGTCGATCGATCGTTTTACACGACCCGGGTCGCTCACGACCCACTGGCGTCACGAGCGGGTCCCGAAGACCCGCTCTTTTCGCGGCACAAAATATGAAACTCGATTACTCATCACCCAGTTACTTTCTACGGGTGCACCGCGCGGTAGACGGTCGCCGCCCAGACTGGTAAAGTCATACGCGGCACAAAACCCAGGTTATAATTGTGTGAACGTTCTCTCACTGCTCACAGCTGTAACTTGTAATGTCATGTCCCAGAAATTAATTTTAAAAAAGACATGCTTCAGGGGTAAAAAAACAATGTTTTATCATGTTTTGGAGGATATAAAAACCTTGTAAAAAACGTGTTGTTCTGAAGCTTTTATTGAGAATTTAAATAAGTAAATTAGCTGTAAGCTAATGCTTTATTATAATTTATTTTTATTAAAGTCAGACATTTTAGACTTTTACCAGTTTATAGTTTCTATTACAATGCACAATTACATTCACACTCACACGAAAAATGAAAAGTTTTTATGAAAACAACACTAACAAAATGTGAAAAGAAATGCACTTCTCCCGTTAATTAACAATACAAAGATACGCTCTAATTTAAAACGACGCTGTGTCTAGTCGAATATTAAAAAATCGAATCTACCTAACAATCCCGTGATGACGTGACACATGGGCAGGAAGCAGGATACTGTCACGCACGTGTGTGCGTTGATCGGCAATCGGCGATCGAATGCATATCGAATGTTTCGCAGTTTGCGGGTTCCGGGAGCTGACACGTCTCGCCCCACCCGCACCCGGCACCCGGCGATCGGTCCGTGAGTCACGGGGTGCAGGAATGTGTCGTAGATCGCGGGTCGCGGGAGTGTGTCGCGGTTCACGGGTCGCTGGAGTGCGCCCGTTGTTCTTGTCTTGTTGTTCGCGAGTCGCGGATCGTGAGACCCGGGTGCTGACGAATAAATAACCCGCTCGCTCTTTGGTGTCTCGTGAGCGGGTTTCGACGCTCAGGTCTTTTACGATCGACCCAGGACTAGTGTGTAGTGTATATATAAGTATTAGACTTATTACTTTAAATGGCTTTGGCTGGTGTCCAGATTTGAATATCCAGGTACATTTTCCACATCTTCTTCCCCTCCCCACTACCTTCAGCCTCACAACATACTAAAATTAAGGATTCCATAGTCTCACTTCCAGGCGGTTGGGAGCAGTTGGGACTCTTGTGTTGTATTCGTTACCACTATAAAAAAGTTATTTTTGATCTGAATATATATTTTAGATTTACTAGATCTGTTCCATTTTCCACATCTCCTTCCCCTCCCTAAATAAATATCTTCTATTGTTGGGGAGGCCATAGTCTCACTGGCTCCAGACGGTTGGGAGAAGGTGGGCCTCCGGTGTTGTATTCAAACGAAAAATGTTTTATTTGGTTGTACGGCCGTATATCCTCTTTGCATACTTTCTTGCAAAATCATTGTATTTAGTCAACCTTAGGATCAACTGTCATGGAACCATTTTATTTAGTTATTTGTTTACCTACCGTGATTGCGTGATAGATATTTCAAAAATAATTATGTACTCCAAACAGCATATGCGACATTTGACATTTCCTAGGGAAAAAATCTGTCAGGGTCATGGGTAAAACAGCATTACCGCCACTATCTCAACAACTGAAGGCATTTAGATATTTGTATTATCAGCTTTCTACAGGCAGCAACCAAAGATTAATAATCCTAATTAACCAAAATCCTTTTTGGAATCAATGAATAAAGTTAATTAAAAAAAACCTTCTCCTGAACAATTTACTGTTTGGCGCTTACGCTGTTCTGCCGATTATGGATCGATATGGTCCTGATCGTAGATTTGATAGACATCAGTAGTGGAATTTGGAACACCCTACCCTGAAGCGCCCGGATACGGTCAATATCAACTGTTAACCTTTTCCACTCCGACCATTTTTTCTCAAAACCGTTTAGCTACTCCGACCAAAAATGTATGTTATATTTTGTGTTTAAAATGAAAATTTCCATTCATAACTTTTGCGGCACCCTATCGGATAATTCGTGTGACCATTAGTTGTTTGGTATATTTTGCATAAAATACTTGTTAAATCACACATTAAGTAACTAAAAGATAATACATTCGATTTCAATATGTTTTATTTGCATAATATCTTTTATTGCATAGCAATAATTTGTATAATACGGGTAAAATATACAGACAATCCAATGTAAATGCTTGGAGAAGTTCCTTTCTAATTGTCCTGTACCGTACAGCGGCTTATCAGTGACTACCTGGACCTGATTGGCTTAGGTTTTATGGGTAGCGGATGGTTTCTTATTACGTTACGTTATTTTAGGTTTAGACCCTCTTTCAGGAAACAAAAGATAGACCAGCCCACAACACATAAAATAGATAATAAGTTTGGCAAATATTCTACACGGTGTTTACAAGTTAGAGTATTGTATATATTATACATAACATAACACTGTCACATTTTGAGCATATTTATCTCATTACAAAAAACTAACGATTCGGTCCAATGTTATTATAAATTTCTTTCTTATTTTTACTGTGTCACCATCACTTATAGTTTTTTGGGGTATGATATTTTTCGAAGCATTCTCCCACATAAGGTGCAAGTTTGTTTCTACGACTTTTACAGTGTTATGTTGTTCATTTTATTTGCCCTCCTTCTCTACTCGTATCATAATCAGAACCACTAACGATTTTTTTTTAATGTAGGAATCTGGCGGTTAGTGTATCCAGGAGAGGCGAAGCGTGAATCCATCCCTCTCATTGCACTGTAAGGCAATGGTTCGATAAAGTCCGGCTGGAGAGATCAAAAGACCTCCCTCAACCAGTCTTTCCCGATTCGGCCCGCCACGCAGTAGATGGGCAAACGCATCTGTCACCAAGTCCTAGAAAAACCTCATCTCCTTGAACCCGGGCACCTCTGCTAAGTCACCAAACGTAGTGAACCACTTGGGGTGACGTGTGGCAGAGGTGTTTGTTGTCCAATAAATGGTTACCGGGGCGGCGGTACCCATTCCCGCCTCCCAAATTGAAAACTATGCAATCCGTAATACTTTTTCTGCATATATTAGGCATTATAACATGTAGATTGACATGATTTAACCGCTGTTCTGGATCTACCAAATGACTTCCTTTTCTGGTTTTTACATCTTGTCTCTAATTTCCAACCAGCTGAATAATTAGCCTATCCACAAATTGAAAATGGCTCATTGGTATTTCCAATTAAAAAAAATATTTGTTGTTGTGTATTCGGTGTGTTAGTAGACATTCAATTCCATTTTTTTTGCTGAATCAGAAAAGCTTGACGTTGAAGTTGAAGGTTGTTGCGGAATCACAATATTTTCTACATCACTATCTTTACTGAAATAAGCACACCTCCTTCTTTTGGGCGGGATAATGTCACTTCCATTATCTGTATCACTTGGATAGTTACCGACTTCTTCACCATCACTTCGAAGTAAAACTATCATTATTTTCCATGACGGTTAATCAACTATATTTCTAGAAAATGTAAATTAGTAATTCTTTTACTTTCAATTACTAATATCAACATCAATAGTTCCACAAAACGAAAAAATATGGTCACAAAAAGTGGGAGTAACTGCGGAGAACCGTCATAAACGCAGGATAACGACTGACCGTTCCGAAAATATTGGAAGACAACAAATATTTCGTGTGTTAAAATGATGCATCTATTTTTACATGAATATATCTAATTAACGGTAAATTTAAATGAAGAAATGTTGGTTTATCCAATATGTTGCGACAATTGTTTGTAATTATCGGAAATAATAGTTAGTAGAATGTCCTTAGGAAGATAGAAATCGGTGATTAAACTTATACCTGCGCCGGGCCAGAACCTCTGGCCGACGGAGCTGCCAACCAAAATCGTTTGGGCCAGAATGTGTGGCCTACGGAGTGGAAAAGGTTAATAACTTTGTCCAGGCGCTATGAATGAGTTGGACACGGCATACTTATGAAAATGTCAAAATTAATAAAAAATGATTTTTTAACCTGATTCATTTGCTGGCTGATGTTGTATATTTGTTTTACTAAAAGTATGTTTTGTTTGTTGTTTCAGTCCCCCACGGCCCCCCAACAACTTTCGTGGATTCGGAGGCTCCTCAGGAGGTCCCCCGCCACCCCCAGCCGGCGGCTGCGGGTGCGGTTAGCAACCATTTTTGGCACACTCACTACATCACTTCTAACCTAATACTGATACCATTCTAATAATGTAATTAATTATTGTAAAAAAATATATTTCCAGAAATTAATGTGAATTAAGCTTATGCACATATATATATATATATATATATATATATATATATATATATCCGTGTAACAGATTCATAATTATTGTGCAATATATTATTATGAAAATAAATATATATTATCATTGAAGAAGAACACAACGCTAATAATCTAAATGAAAACATGAAAGACACAGAAAAATAAAAAAGATAATGGTCGCAACTGGGACTCGAACCCAGAACCTCTCGATTTTTTTTTATATGGAACATTAATTTGACCTTTTTAAAAAATTAATAATATTGTTAATTCTAAAATTTCAAAATAAGAGATTAATAATTATGACGGTTTCTTAGAAGGTGGCAATGGCTGAATTGGTAAAAGCGCACGTCCCGGTTAGACGAGAGGTTCTGGGCTCCAGTCCCAGTTGCTTTATCTTTTTCTATTTTTCTGTGTCTTGTTCTCTTTCATATTTTCGTTTAGATTGTTAGTCCTATCTTCTTCTTCAATGACATATTACATTGATGGAAATAACCTTCAAAACTTATAAAATATATTAGTTTATCAATCTAATAGGGTGTTAGTGTACACTTGAACATATAATTCTTAGAAATTCACTATTCTTATATTTTGATACAGAGACAGTCCTATAATAATGTTATTTGATTAAATTCTTTTTTGTGGTTAATAATTTATGCGGTGATATTATTACATTATTGTTTCTGATATTTCCTAAACCAAAAATAATAACATACAATAATCATTCTTGGGTACAACCCACAATGCCTGATGATTAAATTTATAGATTTTCGAAATTAAAATAATGTATTAGTAAAAAGTAATCTTATGTAATATTTTTAACATTTTTTCAAAAATATAAATATGTAACCCAAATACAGGAGTGCTTTATTTTGAACTAGCGTGAATACCCGGCTTCGCTGAGGAAGTTGATATAAGATTGAACTGATGTTCGAACCTATGACCGATCTCACTTTATATACCCCTACCGATGGGTAGCCCCACCCATACAACGGCTTTCAGAACACAATGTTTCAGAACATTCCACAACATTCGAGAGTGTTCTGGAATGTTCCACAATGATGTTCCCGATACCCTATTCCCTGACATTCCACAACATTCCAGAATGTTCCTGGATGCTCTGGAATGTTGTGGAATGCTTTTGAATACTCTTGAATGTTCTGGACTGTTCAAGAAATTTCTAGAGGGCGAAACTTCCAGCCCTTATATCTTCAAAATGCAATTCAGGTAAAAATGTAAACCTTCTTCATGGATAGGGGATAGAGGGCTACCACACCATATAACTCCCTTGATTGTACCGGGACTCGTTTCAGAGTTTTAGCGGGACGCACACTTTTTTACACTTTCTTTTGTAATATATTTATTTATATCTATATATTACAGTTTACACCTTATTGTTAACATTTTTACATATGTAATATATTTTGAAAACATTTTTACATATTAATATTATATTTCATTATATTGTGTGTTAGGTAGGTTTGAGAAGGTATATATTGATTATTTAATAATTTGTTTATCCCTACAACAAACTAAGATCAGAACTCTATTGTGGACTTTTAATTAGCTTATGCTGTGGATATTCAGACAAATCCTTCTATTATTTCGACAGTTCACATTTCCCAACTTAACCACTGGAGCGCTTTTTGCCACAATATGGTACTATTTAAAATACCTTGGATTGCTTTGCTGCCAATTTTGGCAAATTTACCCTTATTTTAAGTAAAAGTAGATTTTTACGATTTTATAATATTTTTTTATATAAATCCTACTGATAGGGTCGAGTATCAATTTAGTGGGCTCAGAAACAAAATACAAGTATCTCGGTATGATAGTTTATTTTACAAGTTCACAGAATATAAGTTAATGTTTTTTTTATAGTCTCACATGACGCTTCCTAAAAAAAAACTCCTATCTGTCAAAAAAAGAAAAATGAAACAAAACAATTCAATTCGAATTCTGGTGCGTTTAAAAAAAATGGATTTGTGTAACCACCGTACGAAAGTACCTAGACTACACTGGGTAGCTCGATTCGAGCCGTGACTGATTCCTTTTTGCGTTTATTTTTTAGTGACGGGGTTTTGGGTCACTCTTCATGCTCGTATCAATCCACCCGGTCTTCTTGAGTCAAAACCTCGTTATCTTGATCCTCCACCCGGACTTCTTGGATTGTTGGTACCCTTTTTAATTCATCTGCGTGGATTTTAGTGGGTTTACCTCTTTTGTCTACCCAGTATATATTACCTCTTCCACTTTTCATGAGGATTTTGTAAGGTCCACTCCATTTAGGTGCAAACCCTGCGAAATTTCCTTCTGGAGACCCAGATAATTGGTGTTCCTTTACTAACACCTCTTCTCCTTGTTGGTATCTAAGTAAGGCTTCCACCGCTGGGGCGTACCTCTCTTGGTACGCTGCTTGATTCCTTCTTATTTCCTCATCTGCTGGTTCTCGCTGATGGGGTAAAACGATTGCCTCGTTCGCGTTTTCTGGGAAAGCTTGCCACTCTCCTGGTCGCGGTATATCGTATCCCAGTAGTGCTTGACTGGGTGATACGCCTGTCGCTTCGTTCTTTCTGTTTCGGGTCGTCATTATTACTCCCGGCAGTTTCTCATCCCATTTGTTGTGAGGTGAATCTCTGAGGAGAATTCTCAAGCCTTTTTTTATTTCCTGGTTTCTCCTTTCTGTGGGGTTTGAGCGTGGGTGGTATATAGCTGTTGTCCAATGATTACATTGCCATCTTTCTATTGCGGCTAACCATTGGCGGTGGATGAACTGTCGTCCGTTATCTGTGAGAATGCGTTTCGGGTAGCCGTACCTTGGAAATACTTCAGTTTCTAACTGGTGGATTATGGTCTTTGCTATACTAGACTTAATCGGAAATGCTTCCACCCATCTTGTGAATAAGTCTGTTACTACAAGAATAAATTTGTTTCCTTGCAGGGTTCTTGGGTACGGTCCCATGACGTCGGCGGCGACCACTTCAAATGGTCTATTTGGTTTCGTGCCTCCTTGAGGAGCCGCGGGTCTATTTGGGCCACGTTTTGATGTGGCACATGTCATGCACTGGCGTACCAGTCTGCGGATCTCTTCGTTCATTCCTGGCCAGAAGTAATGTGCTGATATTGCTCTCGTTGTTTCTGCTGCTCCCGGGTGGTTTGCGGTGTCCGAGTTGTGGTATTCTTCCAGAACTCTTGGAATTGTGCTTCGAGGGACGAACAGCCGGTCCATCTTTCCTTCGTCTCTTTTCCAAAGTATTCCTTGGTGGACGTTATACCTTGTGTAGTGATTTATATCGACGGCATTGTTTAGGATTTCTCTGTCGTTTAGAGTGTTCCATCGATCAATTCTTTTCCGTGTTTCCCGATCTGTCGGTTGTCCTGATTTTACCGCACTTGCTAGGGTTTGTTGCTCTTCCTCCTCTTCTGAGTCTATTTGGTTTATGCCGTTATCTCCGCCGACTTCCGGATAGCTTTCTCGGGTGTTTCCGGTAACCGTTTCGAGTATCATTTGCGTTGGTCCTGGGTTTCTAGACAGCGCGTCGGCGAGCTCATTAGCTTTCCCCGGACAGTGCTCTACAGTAAAGTCGTGGTCTTGTAGGAGTAGGGCCCATCTTGTGAGTTTGGCTCTTTCGTTCTTTGCCTCGTTTAGCCATGTTAGAGCTCGGTTATCTGTGATGAGCTTAAAGTGCCTCCCTTCTAGGTAAGGCCGGTATTTCTTAATAGCCCATATTGCTGCCAGTGCTTCCTGTTCATTGCTATGGTACCTTTCTTCAGCTGGTGAGAACCGGGTGCTCGAGTATGATATCACATCTCGTGAACCATCTTCATTTTTATGGAAGAGTACTGCTGCGGCTCCTAATTTACTTGCGTCCGTTTGTAGCACGAATTCCCTACTAAAATCAGGTCTCTTGAGTTCCAGCGGCCCCGCCATTGCATTTTTTATTTGCTGCATGGCTTCTTCGGCTTCTCCGGTCCATTGGAATTTTATCTTATTTCTGGTAAGATTTGTTAAGGGTGCTGACATTTCAGCAAAGTTTGGTATGTATTCCCTCAACCAGTTGCACACTCCTAGAAAACTGCGAAGTTCTTTTCTTGTTTGAGGTGATGGTGTATTTTTAATGGCTTCTTCGTGTGGCCTCTGGGGAGTGTTGCCCGTGGCACTGACTGTGTGTCCCAAGTATGTGATTTCATCTGTGGCGATGATACATTTTTCTGGAGAGCATTTTAACCCAAACTCTGCCAATCGTTCTAGGATGAGGCGGAGGTGTCGTAAGTGGTCTTTTAAGTTTTCGGAATATACGACGATATCATCCAGATAGGCCATGGCAAATTTTCTAAGGAACCCGGCTAATACTTGCTGGCTCATGGTTCTTTGAAATGTCTTGGGTGCACCTTTTAACCCGAATGGCATTACTCGGAACTGGTAACTGCCCCCATCTGGTGTGGTAAAGGCAGTCTTTTCTCTGTCTTCTGGTGCCATCGGCACTTGCCAGTACCCGCTTTTAAGGTCCAGTACTGTGAATACCTTGGCTGTGCTCAGGTCTTTAAGTGTTTCGTGGATGATTGGCAGTGGGGAGGGTTCAGTTATTGTTGCTTGATTCAACCTTCTGTAGTCTATGCAGAATCGTCGCCCTTCTTTTCCCTTTTTGGCCACCATTACTGCTGGGAAACTGTATGGGGATCTGCTGGATTCTACTACTCCATCCGCTAGCATCCCTTCCAGTTGTTTGTATAAATCCTTTTTCTTCTCGTCCGAAAGGCGATGTGGTGGAACGCAGATTGGTCTGTCGGTGTTCAGGTGGATTCTGTGCGGTGGTACTTTCGCTGTGCCTGTCAAGGGGGAAAATACTTCACTATATTCGGATAATAGATCCGTGAATCCTTTTTTCTCCTGTTCTGGGACTCGATCTAATAGTGGCCCGTGGACATCGTTACTATTTTGTCCCTGGCGAACGGGCACAAAGTGGGTGGATGTCCTGATTGAGCTTCCGAAATTTAAACAGTTCCGCATGAAGTCTATTGAAGCTTCCTCTTTGGACAGCCAATCGCGTCCTAAGATGATTTCCTCCCTTAGGTTCTCTCCCACGAGGAAGTTCCATTCCCGTGTGGTATTCTGGATGTCGAATTTTATCGATATCATACCCTTTATTCGCATCACGTTTCTTTTGTTCGCCAACTTGAGGCATGGAATCGAGGGTTGTTGTAATTTGGTACTTTGGGCGATGCCCATTCTCATTATAGAGTGTGAAGATGCAGAGTCTACCAATGCCTGATAGGTTTGCCCCTCTATGGTGACTCTCACCCTTGGGAGGAAGGAACCTGCTATTGCCGTGTGGCACTCTGCGGTTTGTTTCGGTTTCTTCCTTCTTTGCCCGGGTTGCCGTTTTAGTAACGAGCTCCCGGGCGGTACCGGTTTCCCGAGTTTCTATCTCTTCTATTTTGTTGAGCTGGGGATCGCTGGGCCGGGGGATGGCGGTATGGCGATTGGCGATTCGGTGAACGGCGTGGCGGTGATTGACGCTGAGGTGAACTGCGCTGAGGTGAACGGTGACGCGGAGAATATTGTTGAGCTGACCGGCGAGGAGATAAATTGCTTCTTGTTTGGCGTTGGCCTAGGATCTTATATCTGCCTTTAGAATTTTCAAACCTCATGGCCTGGTTCATCCACTCTTCCATGGTGGTGGCATATATGTGTATGTACTGGGGTAACATTTGGCTATTACAAAACGCAGGCACGAATACATCTAACTCCGATAATTGTTTTGCCGGGTGGAGTCGTGCAAACATTTTTTGTTTATTAGCAATAAACTCTGCCAAGGATTCCGTGTTCTCTTGTGTTTTGTGGTAGATCTGGTTTTGAAGTCGGAGTTCCACTTCTGGTCCCTCGTATTCACGAAGGAAAAATCTTTTAAAAATCGACCATTCTGGGTGTTTATAAGTATTCGCCCAGTCCTTCGCTTTGTCCCGGAGCTGGGCCGTTGCCACCCTCGTTTTGTTTTCCTCGTAGGTGTTAGCTATTTGGAAATACTCTTCGCACCGTTCCAGGAAAAGTCGTGGAAATTCTTCCAGTCTCCCAGAAAATATTGCCTCCAGGCGAGGCTCCCTTTGACACACGGCTATGTTAGCGAGTTTTGTTGCTAACATTTCAAGGATTCGTGTCGTCTGGGTGTCTCTCGTAAAGGTTTCTCCATTTGGTACATCCGCTGAGGATTGAGCTAGAGGACTGTTATCCTCATTCTCCACTGTGGTAGCGTTGCCCGCTGTTGTGCTACGTGTTTGTGGCATTTTCAGTGTTTTGAGCCCACTTTTGTTCGGTTTGTTGCCTCTCTTGTCTTTGAATTTATTCGTTAAAACTCATTGATCTGACAAACACGTTGGGCGCCAATTGATAGGGTCGAGTATCAATTTAGTGGGCTCAGAAACAAAATACAAGTATCTCGGTATGATAGTTTATTTTACAAGTTCACAGAATATAAGTTAATGTTTTTTTTATAGTCTCACATGACGCTTCCTAAAAAAAAAACTCCTCTCTGTCAAAAAAAGAAAAATGAAACAAAACAATTCAATTCGAATTCTGGTGCGTTTAAAAAAAATGGATTTGTGTAACCACCGTACGAAAGTACCTAGACTACACTGGGTAGCTCGATTTGAGCCGTGACTGATTCCTTTTTGCGTTTATTTTTTAGTGACGGGGTTTTGGGTCACTCTTCATGCTCGTATCAATACGAATACGTGATAATCGACAAAAGATTCAAAATGATCATCAAAAAATCTCGAGCAATCGGAGAAAAGAGTTTTAAAATGCGCTGTCGCTCCAGTGGTTAAGTAATTGCTCACCTTAAACTTGCCGTGTCTTCCTTGGGCGTACCGAACTTCTTTCTTCATCCACTTTGGCTTCATATGCACGGTGTTCGAAAACTATCAGTACAAGCGGGTAGCTGGCTAATCTAAATCACATTTGCAGTGGATTTCATTGTGTAGCTTTTTTGATTTTAATTTTCGGATCTTAGGTTGTTTTGGTAAAAATTGATTCCTGGATATGATTATCAGCTCTTTTATTTCTTTTGAAATATATTGAAGTGTATCCAAAAGTTTTTTAACTCTTTACTTTGCCGAATAAAAAAAAAATCGAATATAATTGTGCCACATACAAACTGTGTTATTGTGTGACTATGTCGATCATCCAGTTGATTACTCAGACATCTCGAAATACTAAGTTTTGAGATAATGAGTAAAGCAGTATTCTAATGCTCACCATAATTCAAATATTATTTACACGTCTATGTTTTACATATTAAATAAGCTAAATATAACAACGGAAAGCAGAACGGTCTCGTGCATTAGTATGACATTTTGAAATTTCCTATGTAGTGACACAGAAAACATTAATTTTTTGTTTATCAAATATTTGTAATCTGAGTATTGTACCAGATGGTACTCTTTTACATACCAGCTTGATCAAAAGGTTTTAAGACCGGCCACCGTGTGATGCTATCAGTTACCCGATTGGAATTATTTTTTTGTTAGGTTACCACATCTGTCATTGATAGTTCCCTTCAAATTTCAGTGTCATAGCTTGACTTTTGTAAAAGTTACGCTGTACTGAGTATCTACCTACGTGCATGTTTTCAATTTTTTAAAAGTCTAAAAATGGCATCAATTTTGCATCACAATAACGCACCATCACACAATGTGATCCTTGTCCGTGAGTTTTTGACAAACAACAACACGAATACTATCCAGCAGCCTTCGAATTCACCTGATCTGGCTCTCTGCGACTTTTTCCTGTTCAACCGACTTAAAAAACCGCTTCATGAAACGCGTTACAGCACCCGATAGAATGTCAAGAAAAAGTCAAAAATGTCTCTGATGGACACACTGAAAATTAAATACCAGTGGTATTTCTATGACTAAAGTCCTAAAACTTTTTGATAACTGCACCTCAACAAAATTTCGATTTTTCGGAGATGTCTGACTAATCAACTGGACGATCAATGTATGGTATGTGATTAATTGGTTTGTTATTTGAGAGAAGTGCTCAGACTTCTAAAGCCACATACTCATCTACAAACTGTAACTGCAACCATTGTAGACACAGTAACCATAAGGGCAAGCTGGTACAGGGCACCTTTTGATCCTTGAGCGCTTATCACGCTATACATTAGGTTATATCCAGTGGCGGCGTGTGGTAGAAATATATATTCATATAATTGAAAAAATGTTTCCCGACAGCAAATTGACTCCTATGTGTTCTACTTTATATAAGCTCAGGAATCGCTGAAGTCTGCGGGTAAGTCTTGTTACACCTGTATACGTACACAGCTATCACAGCTCTACGTCTGTAATCACAGCTTACAGACGTAGAGCTGTGATTACACCTTCTAAGCCTTCTTCTTCTCCTATTCCTTCCCTTCCCTACTTTCTTCAGTCTTTTAATGTACCCCAATGGGGTATTTCCACTCTTTTTATTGCTTAAAAAAATTATGATGATTGCAGCATTTTTATTTTATTTTTATATTGACGAATAAATTTACTACAGCGAGTCAAAGTGTCCCATTTTTTAATTACCGCCAAAATGATAATTTGGGGCGGGGCTACCGTGTGACGTAATGAGCGTGAACGCTCACTGACAGTGTTAATTTATGCTGGCCCAGCTGAGCGACGTTTGTGACGTCACATTCCGATTTTCAAACCATGGGCCGTTTTGATTTTGTCTTTTTTAGACCGTTTTTAAAATCAATAATATTGAATGAAAACATGTAAAACAAACATTTTTAGTAGGATGGTTAAAATCAGAACAATGATCTATATTCCGTAAATTTTCAACAGAATCCCTCGTTTGTGGAAATACCCCATTGGGGATTCCATAGTTCATAAAAATAAATATTGGTTAAATTACATGCAGCCTTATTAATAAAAAAAACTTTCCATTTAATGAAGACTGTCCAAGCTCGGTTTTGAATTCTTACTAATAAAAATGTATTTAACTATGCTGCTAAAGAGCCGGCATCGTTGCATTTTGTTAGACTGACACAAGAGATTCCTGTCTTGATAAAGTTAGGTAATTTCTGATATACCTAATATTTTTTAATTGACTGTTTTACCGCATGAATTTAATAAGAATTCCATGAGAGTGATGTTTTTCAATAAGTTAAATACCTTACACATGTGTATGTAAATATAAATAAAACAAATCAATGTTTTTATTGCGCTAGCAATGCATTCAAGATGTCTAATTTTTTTTGGTTATTCACTGATAATTATTACCATAATTTTTTATTTTAAAAATAAAAGAGTGTTTTCTAAATCTAGGACAGCGTTTCCTAACCTTTTTTAGCCACGGACCCCTAGGAAATCAAGCACAATTTTCAAGGTCCCCCTCAATAAAAAAAAAACAAAAAATTTCAGACCAATTATTTTAGTACTACAAATACCAAAAAAAAAATTTTTTTATAAAAAATATGTTAATAATTAACGTACAACAGCAACACCAACATTCATATTAATTAACGGTTAATTAATGTGAATGTTGGTGTTGCTTTTTTGCAACTAAATTAGTGATATTCGGGTTGATGTTACTACTAAGTCGTAATCTGTTTCTGTATTTGTTTTTAGTTTATACAAAACCAGAGAATGCCTTTTCACCGAGTTATGTAGTTAAAAAAAGCAGTAAATGTTTGAGTGCTTCTTCTGATGTTTCCTTATATTTTTTCTTTACATCAAATCAAAAACTAGATAAAGAAAATTCTTTGAAATTACGTTTCAAAGCTGAGTCACAAGATGTTTATATTATTTGTTTTTCCTGTGCCGTTGTCAAGCCAGTTATATCGGTAACATCTGTGTTAAAATGGTCTAATACTTGATTTTTGTTGGGTACTGGAAAATAATCCCGAAAGACGCATAGCGATTACGAGACTATTGGTGGCATTTATTTATTATTGTTAAATGGTCCAGAGTTGAGACTGCGGACCCCATACTTATATTCGCGGACCCCCAGGGGTTCGCGGACCACAGATTAAGAAATGCTTCTCTAGAAGTTTTTGACATTTTTTTTTTCACTATTTTTATGTTTGACATTAAAATATCTAATTTATATAGGTATTATACAATACAAACATCTAACAGCTAATTGTATCTAGTTTCGAAAATGGTTTTTATTTTTACAAGCACTTCAAAAAGATGAAATATAAATAAAGAACATTTTGAATATTCTGAAATTTCAAGTTTGTACAGCAAATAGACTACCGTAAGACCTGCTAACTGACCATCCTGCTACAAAAAAAAAAAATTTTTGCTCTCCCAGAGCCAAAGGTTGGAAAACATTGATTGAACATCAGCTACATCACTGCGCGTCGTCTTTACTAGTCCAGCGTGTCAGCGTTCGCTTAGTACCATAGTACACTAGAAGCAGTCGAAGGAGTGACAAGTTGTTTTTTGGCAAAAAAGGACCTTGACATACGAGTAATCCAGTTTGATCTGCTACTAAAGATAAGTTGCTTAACCACTCAGGTATTTTGCGATTATGCAAGTTTTTTGTCTTAAACGAACTGTCAGATTTATAAAAACTTTGTGTTATTTCCGCTTCGCAATTAAAGCTCTGTAAATGAAACATTTCTGAACATAGTCGAATACTAAAAACTGTTTTTGGAAGGTTATGAAATAAGCTTTCAAATTGTTATATTTCAAATAAATATTAACATTTGTAAAAATTAAAATTTAGAATGCGAACAAAAAAATTGTAAAAAAGACTCACATTTTTTTTTCATGTGAAAACGGTACTAAAATCACAGAATATGTTATAAAAAAAACACTTATTCTATTGTATAGATGTATAGTTATCAATTTTGTTACCTCACTTTTTTATTATTTCATACAATAATATTTAATAAAAAATTAACAATGTCTAACGGCACGTAGGCGATTTGGCGGGTGAAAACTGTTTCTAAAAAATAAGTATTTTTTATATAATTCTATGGGCAACTTTGAAAAGAGATGTGAAACTTGATTCAATATGGATCTTCTACTTTTTGTTTTAGGGTTGTTACTACAACAATAACCGAGTTATAACGATTTCTGTGGGAACACACGCGTTAGTGTGAAAACACGCTTATTGTACTTGACTTCTATTGTTATATTGTCCTGTATACACCCTTACGGGTCGGAGAGTTTAAAGAGTTTTTTTTAGAGTTTTCTTACTATCGGTCCTTACTGGACTATAACGTATTTTTAATTCCGAAGTACTAAAAGTACGAAAAGTACTTAATTTAATATTGCTAAACAATTAATTAATTAACCTATTGACAAAATATCAGTTAGTAATAAGATAGAGCAATAGAAAAAAAAATTCAGTGCCCTTGAGTTGATTTTTCACAAAAATGGTGCTGTACAAATCATCCTAACATTATTATTATTATTATTAGTTGAATTCCCAGAAACCTTAAATTGCACTACTTAATTGACTTAATTTATTCTCTACCCCTTTAGCCGAGCGATTCTATAACTTTTATGGGATCGTTCTCGAGATAACGGACGTGATCTCCTGTCAGATTTGTGTGATTTTTACATATTTACTGTCACATATTTTAGTTTAGATAGTTTTAAATACGAATTCCTGGAAGTATGCATGACTATTTATTCATTTAATGTACGTTGTACATAGAAAAAGCAAATAAATCACACAAATCTGACAGGAGATCACATCCGTTATCTCGATAACGATCCCACAAAAGATATAGAATCGCTTGGCAGAGCATTTTTTCTGTAATATTTAATCATGACAGTTATATAAGCTATAACCGTACATAGTTTTGGAAACAGAAATTGTTATTTTTGTGTCCATTTTTTAAATTGTATGAAACTATGAACAGAATTTCTCTTTATTATGGACAGGCAACGCATTTCAAAGGGCGCACATTTGAATGTGTTTGTAATCACCGATGGTGATTTGCCCGCAGTCCCCTCTCACCCTGCAGTAATTCTATGATACAGTACACCTCTACATAAGCAATAATCTCTTTAACCCCTCAGGCCTATTGTCTCGAAGATCAAAATATTTACGCTATACAATCAAATCTAAATAAATATAATATTTATGAATGCATCTAAAAATTAAAAATTGTTTTTGAAAGGTGATGAAATACGCTTCCAAATTTTATAATTCGAAATAAACAAGTAATTTTTTAAAAACAAAAATATTTAATGCAAACATAAAAAGAAAAATGTATTATAAACGTTATTGTCAACTCACTTTTTTTTCGCTTAATGTGAAAATAATTAGTAATTCCTAAAGTTTCATAATTTTTTTTTCAAATTCTTATCGGAAACTTTGATTTTCATAAAGGCGTACATTTTAATTATTTTTCGTAATTTTTTAATATAAAACGTGGCGTTTTCTCTTTCTAACACCGTTTAGCTCATATTTTTAAACATGATAGTAAGGGAGACAAAGATTTCTATGAGGCCTATTAGAGTTGTTCCGAAAAGCGAACAAAATAGCCTAAGGGGTTAAAATCATTCTACTGTTCCTACCTAAATGTAATATTATATTACGTCTTTTAGCTAACTACGTATGAAGTTCTCAGATATATACTAATTATAAGTAAGTACATAAAATTTGATGGATGTTGTAATAAAAGTAACTTAGGGGGTAAGTAAGTATTTGTACTTATACTTGCTTCAACTAGAAACATGTGCTAACAATTATATTCGTTAACATTGTGTCGCTCTTCTAAAAAAAAACTGTTTTTTAAACTTAACTCTAATTAGGTAACATTATTCAATATAGACAACCACACATTGGACGTGGAGATAAGTTCTCCTATTCATAATGCAATAAATATATGCTCCTTCGGATTACAAATTTGATTATGTTCAAATATTTTTTTGTACACCGCAACATTTCTTATAATTAAAAATAATAATTTATTTATTTTTCGTAGTCTCCAATCTCCATAAAACAGTTTTAAACCAATATATTAAATGGAATACAGATACAGAACACATAAATGTATGAGAAATGGTAAAAAATATGTACATAAACAAGTATGTGTTTGAAATAACAAATAGCAGAGGAAGTACAAAATATAGCATGTGTATATTAATGATTTAAAACAATTCTGAAGAAGATAATCGTGACAAAAAGAAACATGCACGAGGTGACGTCATTGTGTTACAATGGTGTTACTACAAAAGGTGATCGAACAAAGTAGAAGTATTAAAAGGTCATGGGGCAGTTGTACTATTTTATGACGTGTATCAAAAGAGAGTCTCTAAACTTTCTGTATGAAAATGAAATTGAAAATGCCAACGGTCAACGCAGTCGCTCTCTCGATTGGCATGTTCTTATAGGCAGAAGTTCTCGCTTTCGGAGTATACAAAAGTGCGTGTGATCTCCCACAAATAAACTTGTTAGGAACATATTTATAGGTTAGCCTCTTTTAACATGGGTGAATTATGCACAGTTCTAGAGATTAATTAAAAAAGATGTTCATCTAAAAATATATTTCGGTGGGTATTTAAGAATTTTACTTATTTACTAGCTGGTTCCCGGCTGGTTGCAATGCCATTTCCAAAGAAATACGATAATGATAATAAATAAATATATTGTTTCTCCCTGAATCACCTTTCCCGTACTTCCCCGTTCCCCCCCCGTGTCCCCTTCCTAGCTAGCTTTATAAATTATGGCCTGTATGTTATTCTGATGATGAGCTATATTATTGTAAAGTTTCATTAAAATCCATTCAATAGTTTTTGCTTGAAAGAGTAACAAACGCACATACATCCATACAAACTTCTCGTTATAATATTATTACTAAGATTTTATTTGAATGAAGCATTCTTGTTAAACGCAGAATTCATAAATGGATTTGCTCCGCAGGTCAGTCTGCTTTGAGCCCATTTGGCAACACACGCTGGCACCTGGACATTTGGCGAGCGTCTCAAATGAGGCGCTTCTAGTATTTCTATGGCAATGGCACAAAAATCATTCATTTCTTATAATACGATACGATAATGCTGCAGCTCTGTCCTTAAACACTAAATAATGGAAATCATCTAGAACCTAAAACGAACCCCCAAAAGGAATTCAGTTCTTGAGTATCTCAAATAGACCCATTCTGTAATCTAGTGAAATTTTTAACTGAAGTCTAGGAGAAAAAAATTAGATCCTTTGCCTACTATCACACATAGATTGACTCATGAAGGACAGACGGATAAATCCTCGATTGATGAATTCTGCGCAGAACAACGATGGAATAGGAGTATATATTATTATGGATAATAAAACTATGGCATTTTTACAATGAAGCATCTAATACAATTAGGTAAACTTCTCAGGATGCCGCTTTTCAGTTACTTGGCTAGCTAGCGATACGTATAGGAGATAAATATTATTGCTTTTTTTATTTTAATAGTGACGCTCTATGTAAGTACTAGCAGAAAATATTTCAAGGAAAATGTTTTCTGCCAGCATGAGCATGTCGACTCCTTGAAAAAAAGGGTTCCAACTGAAATCGCAAAGTTATACATTAATGAACTCTGTAGTAGAGTTGGACCCATTATCTCATAACATTTCTGTGTCAAGTGGAAGCTCGCTATTCCAAGGGGTCAAAGTGTGTAAGTGGGAAAATAATATTTTAATAATAAATGATCTTATACTAGATGATGATTCTTAGAGTTGATCATTTCTTTTTGGTTAACAATGGCAAAACAACTAACGGCTCACTACAATTCGGTTTATCGATGTACAAGCTCCAAGTCCCAGCGCAGCAGTCGAAGATACCTGAAAACAAAACAAATAGTGAGAGGTTTTCTTTGTGTATAAAATTGAATGTTTCTTGTTTGTACCGTATGCGCTCCTATACCATTCATCCGATTGCGATGAAACTTTGGTGATTTGTTGTGCCAATGTCTGCGAAGGTTTCTCTATAATATAATGGTGAGCTCTGGCAGTATGAAATTATTACCTGTACCGTTCAACCGATTGCGATGACACTTTGGTGATTTGTAGTGCGCATGCCTACGAAGGTTTCTGTACATGTAATGGTGAACTCCGGCGTAATGAATTTTGTATAAAAAATTTACAATAGGTGTTGCGCGAGTTGTTTGAAAAATGTGTGTATTTCATACAGTTTAGCGGCGGGAGGGAGGGAGGCTATTAAAAAGTTGCGGAGCATTCCAGAGTGGACATATATAAGTGTGCAGTTCAAACGCGGTAGAAGTGAAACCTTCAGAAAACTAAAGTAGGCAAGGATGGGAAGTCTATGAAGCATAGCACAAAGAGGGGACCGATTATTCTATCTCATTCTCTCGCAGGCTAAATTCTATAGACCAGTGGTTCCCAACCGATGAACCACAAGTGGTCTGCGAGATCTAAAATGTGGTCCACGAAACATTTATTCATTTACTACAAAACCGAATTGAAAGGTGTTCAAAAGCTGATTCGTAACCTTTTTGGTATTAATGACGGTGGGGTAGCTGAAGAAGTCCAAGAAGAGCTCACTGAATTGTAAAATGATAGTAATTGCAAGGTTCAATTACGCGATTAGCAGTTTATCAGTATTGTACATTATGGTCCCTGTGAGAACAAATAAATGTCATGATGGTCCCTGGTCAAAAAAAGGTCAGGAACCACTGCTAAAGACGCGTGTGTTTGTCTCTTTTTAGTGTCGCTTTTTCGTTTCATCGAGTTTCAAATAACAACGGTAATAAAAAAGTTTTCACTTCAAAAACGCCAAATTTACTGAGAATGAAAAGAGCGTACCAACTGCAATGGTCTTCACATAATCATCAGGTCCCGTCTCCATGAACACCTTGTGAGTCACCCCGGTTTGGTCTGATAGCATGTTCACAACGTCTTTCTTCTTAAGTGGCTTGGCGAGCTTCTTGAGACAGGCCATCCGCTCGTCACTGCTGTTCATCATGACGCCCATCATTTCGGGAACCTTGAGTCGGAGATATCTGTAAAAGACGTAAGTTGAGAAACAACCTTCTGGTCGGAGGTCTGAGGAGATGTTCCTGACAAAACAATATTATAAGGGTTTTTCAAGAAGGTATCATGAACTAAAAATATTACTCTGCACTTTGATTCGTTAATAGAATTTCAGTTAAACAGTTTTAGTTTAATTGATATATTTTGAAATCCCCTGAAAATTGTAGGGCCAGGGACCCACGAACATTTTTGTATTTTATATTATTTGAATTAATAAACATGCTAGAAAGAGATGGTTTTGGTCGGCAGAGAGAACACAGATGAATGGGTAGTTCCTGTGGTCGTAACGGGCGGAGTTTACGACCCTCAAAACATCCGATTGAACGAATAGGGTCGCACCGAATTCTCCACTCGGTTAAAGAGGATTTTAGAATAAAGAGCGGTGTGGCCCCGGTAACCAGGCACTCTAGTACGGAACAGGACAGCTACACTTTTCTCTGCAAACTGGACCATCTCTCAACGGAAATTCACTGCAATTCGACTTTTGATTTCACAAGACCCAGCGGCTGCTATAGACTTAGGTACCGGCGCCTTATTCTACAGTCTATGTGAGTGGCGGACACTTCCCTTACATTATCGTTGGCCATTGTAGTTAAATGTGAATTGCCAAATTCTATGTTTATTTAATCACATATTGATTAACAAAATATTGACATGGTTAACGGACACCAGCAAGCCGAGCTTGTCGATTTAATGGTTATCAAATGTGATAGGAGTTTGAAAAATACCCAACCTTAGCCTTCAATCATATTGAAACAGTATTGGTATTAATCAGTATTGGTATTAATCAATTTACGGCCGCCCGGGGAATCATTTATTGGATAACTAACACCTTTTCATAAGTCACCCCAAGTGGTTCGCTACGTTTGGTGACTTAACAGGGGTGCCCCAGTTCACGGGGTGAGGCTTGTCAGGGTTTGCTGCCCACCTGCTGCATACCGGGCCGGATTGGAAAAGATTGGTTGAGGGAGTTTACACGCGTATAAGCGAAACTTTACCAAAACAATCTCAACCAATACTTGAAAAGTGAGGTCAAAATCAAAGTGACCAATGAGCGCAGACCAGCGTGATTCAGCGTGATTTCCGTTTCATATCTCAACCAATAGGAGCCTTTAAAAGTGACATAGTAATCAAAGCGGTCAATGAGCGCAGTTTATGCGTCACAGGTGCAGTAATCGTCAATTCCGTTTCATCCGAAATCCAAATCATAGTGGGGCTAAGGAAGTTTCACTTCAAAAAGGTGTGGAATAACTATTGAAAAATAAACGTACCTACTCCACATTTTTGACAATTTTTATCATGCACCGAGTAAGTTCTACCACTGCTAGGCTTAATTCAGGTCTGGAAGGGAAAGGTTCCATTATCAATGGAGCCATTTTTATGATATATGACTAACCTATTGCAGTGCATGATGTACTCCCCCGGGCTGGCTGTGAAGACGTCCAACTGGCCACAGGTCGGGCCCGGCCCCAGCTCGATGTTGTGGAAGAGGCGCGCCCCCTCCTGGTGCAGGAACGTCAGGTTGATGGAGCACGCGTCCGCGGCGCCGCGTCCCTCTGACGTCAGCACCGTCTCGACGCTCGCCAAGCTGTCCGCGGCGAGCAAAGCGCGCGTCAGGAATGTGCGCGCTAAACATAGTTTATTCACCATTAAACAATGTTTTTTCGGATTTGATGTGATTTAGACAACATTTTAAAATACATTATTCTTATTTTCAGTAAAAACATTGAATTTATGCCGCCGTTCTTACTATATCATAGTAAGAACGGCGGCATATGAGGTGTGTGTTAGCATGGGTCGCTCTCCATAGAGAGAAAAAAATTGCCTTATTTTTAAGCGCCTGGGGTCCCAAAAGTTGCATATAATCTGTAGCTATTCGAAAACGTAAAAATAAATGAAATTGGTGTTCACTATTGGCTCGCTAAAATAGCCGGAAGTTTTGAAAAAAAAAAATAGTTTTCGTGATTTGGGAAAAAATAAAACAAAGGGTCCATATTTTATATTTAGTAGCAAACTTATTTTTTATTCTAAAACCGCAAAGAACGCAAAAAAATCTTTTTTGAAACTTATTTGAATTGTTAGTTAAAAATATAAAAGGGGAAAAAAGTTTTTTTTTTATAAAATCAGTATTCTTGTAGACTTTCTAGTCTTTTATTCATAAACTTGAATTTTTTTATAATTTTTGTCAGCTATGCACAGTTTTTAATAACAAAGAAAGGTTTAATTCTTTTAAAAAAACATAATTAGCATAATTTAAAAAAAAAAACGTGTTTTAGATTTTTTTCTGATTTTCAGTACATTTTAGTGAGCTAATAATCATTTAAAAAAAATAATTTTAAATGCAGTTCTCATTTTCTTTGTAAGACGCAACTTTTGAGATATCGGGCTTTTCTGAATGCAAAAGTTGAAATAATTGATACACTTTAATGTGTGTGTCTATGAGACCTGCATGAGTTATTCCCAAAAGCGAACAAATTACCTTTAGGGGTTAATAATGTCAAAATAGATGTTACTTTGAATTTATAATAAAATAAATAAATAGTAATTTTAACACCGCAATAGTTCGAGCGTCGCTACCATTGTCAAATAGCAGGCAATACTAAAAATTGATAACGAAAGCATAGAAAGGGTTAGCAGTATTAAATATCTGGGTGTGATATTGGATGATAAATTAAAATTCGACGAACACTAACAAAGAAAATTGCTAAAAAAGTTGGATTCCTAAAAAGGATCAGAAATAACTTGGATCTCAAGACAAACGCGCCTTGTTTACAATTCTATTGTAACTCCGCATTTAAATTATTGTTCTAGTGTTTTATTCCTATGTAACGAAGCTCAAAATAATAAACTACAGGTTATACAAAATAGGGGGGGCGTGGATGATTTTAAAATGCAACATTTTTACTAGACTTAAAATTATGTTACAAAATTTAAATATGATGACAACAAAACAACATATAATATATAATGCATTTACAACGATAAACAAACTTAAAAATAATATGCTCCGAAATTATCTTCATAGTAATATTATGTTTCACGAAAATGTTCACAATTATCCCACGAGAAAACGCGGAGACTTTAGGCTTCCCAAAACTAAACTTTCGTGCACACAAAATAGCGCGTTTTATAAAGGGCAAAAACTTTATAACAGCCTGCCAAATGCCGTAAAGGAAGCCTCAAGTCTTAGCACTTTTCGTAGGATAAGTGCATTATACGTAAAGAATGTTTTTTGATTTGTAACAATCTTACCAATATTATTTTAGTCACATGGTTATCTGCTTTCCTTAAAATGTTTTTATTTTTTATGTACCTAGTAATCTTTTTTCCTCTTAAAATGCATTTGTAAAAAAAAATGTAACCGTATATCTAAATTGTATTTGTATATATTTTCTTACTAGATGTATGAAAAATTTTTGCATACATCTAAATAAATATTCTAAAACAAATAATAGATATCTCAGAATTTAGATTTTTATCTTCATTAAACAAATAAATTGCGATAATCAAAACAAGGCTGATGTTTGGCACATTTTGTGAACGTGAAAAATAGATTAATGACTCATATCTGTGGTAAAGAATTTAATAAAAAAATATGAACAGTTTGTTACTATAATAAACAATCAATGACATTCTGTTATCTGTTATTATTCGCATCATTGCATTGAGTTCAATTATGTTTTTTATCGTCATTAAATAATAAATATAATTACTTCTTCAAAGACAGCAAGCTTATTTTATCACACCATTTTAATTCAAAAGTAATAGAATACCTATATAGTTTCCTATGTTTATTGTATAAAACCAACATGTTTCGTGAGCAATGCTTACTTCGTCAGGGTTTAATGCGAAACTGATTTAATTTTAAAATTAATATAATTAGGAAACACTTGACTTTTTTGACACTCACCAATGCATACTAATATTATAAATGCGAAAATGCTTGTGTTTGTTTGTTTGTTACCCTATAGAAAGCTACATTATCAGCGAGTAACATAGGCTGTATATAATGGTAAGCTCTGGCGTTATGAAATTTGTATAAATGAAAATGTGTGCATTTCATATATTTTAGCGGCAGGGGGAAGGTGGGGTTCGCGGAGAGGAAAGAGACATGAGAGGGGAAGGTGGAAGGGAGCGGGGACGCACGGGAAAGGACATGCAGGGAGAATCAATTTATTTCTTGAATGGAATTGCAGAAGCAAAAGTGTTCAAGAAACTAATGATTAAATAAAGACTTGTTCTTTTTAGGTGACATCAAAAAAGTCATGTGTTTCCTAACTATATTAATTTTAAAATAAATCAGTTTCGCCTAAACCCTGATGAAGTACCTAAGCATTGCTTACATTGCGTAAACTTGTTGGTTTTTTTAAACGTGGTAAAACTAAGTAGTATTCTATTACTTTTGAAATAAATAAAAAATCAACTGCAGTTTGTACGCGGTAGAAGCGAAACTTTACCAATACAATCTCAATAAATATTTGAAAAGTGAGGTAATAATCATAGCGACCAATGAGCGCAGACCTCGCGTAATTTCCGTTTTATATCTCAACCAATAGGACATCATAAGAAAAGCCCACTAGTGCGTGTAATAAATAAATGAACATCATAATCATAAATATAAGTGACATCATAATCAAAGCGGTCAATGAGCGCAGTTGGTGCGTCGCAGGTGCAGTAAGTAATCGCCATTTCCGAAATCCAAATCACAGCGGGGCTATAAAAGTTTCACTTCAATATAATTGATTATTATATTATTTTCTACAGCGTTAAATTTGCTTTGTTTATTTTTGTTTAAATTTAAAAATTTTGTAAAATAATACATCCTACATATACCTATGTATACCTTCGGCTGCGGATCATTAAGGCAAAGAGATTTAATTGTTTATTATGATATTTTCACGAAATGACTTGCGGTTTCATAATAATGGGTTTTACTTGTCATTTTGTCAAGGTTTAGGTACCTACGTAGGTTAATACGTATATATTTATCTATGTACCGATCCTGTGCAGTCGGTTCATTTTGTATTGTAACCATAGAGCTATATAATTCGAGGCGTTATTGCCTGCTAAGATATTGTCAAAACCTGTTCCACTATTATTAACAAATAACAATATATATGTACATTTTAAGACACTATCACGTTCATTGGTTCAATGTTAATACATATAGTTTTGTATAGTTATAGTATAGAGCCGGTGGATAGTTGTTATAATAATAGTTTGTCTAGTATAGTACTTTATAAGTAAGAACGAGAGCGTTGTAGAAATATATTATATTAATATATTATAAGGTGATTTTTCACAAAAATTACGCTTTTCAAAATCCAATTATTATTATTAGAAAGTGATAAGACCGGATTCGTTAGGGCGTTGCTTTTAAGATGAAGCCATACTAAAAAAATGCAAAATCATACAAAATCATAAGTTTTTGTTTTGAAAATTTGATCGCTTAGAAGTATTATAGATGCTTTGATTAAATACTGCGTGTAGAACATATATTGGCCCTAAAAAGGTTCGGTCATTTTAACACGCCTAGAAAAAAATAAAGTATTACATCTATAAAAAACACTTTCAAGTAAAAACTTTCCTATTTATAAACCCCTTTTCGGATATGGTTTTATTGTTTAATGTGGCAAATTTAGTTTCTTTCATAATAATCGCAAAAAATGGTATTTACACCCAAACTTCATAAAATAAAATAAAATATGCATTTTCGCGTTGTTATTTTACAATACGGCCGGCGGTCGACGAATTTGGATTTTCAAAGTGAACCCTATGCCGTCTACCCAAGGACTCCATACCAGCCACACCAATTTTTTATCAGTTCTCTGAAGTTCTCTCCCGGACGGAGCGGGGTAATACGGTAAGACGGAGATGTTAGGCTCCTCGTCGCTTGGATCCGTGAAATCAATTTTAAATTTCCGTTTTATTACAATAAACAATGTGTAAAAAAGGAGTTAATGTTTTTTACAGGCCTTTACGAAATTAACCTGTAAAAAAATCTCAAATACCTTTTCCAACCTTTCCAAAAGCTTTTTCTCAAGTATTTTTAAACTCCTCCCATAAAGGGCGTGAATTTCGATTTTTTCCTGGAGAATTGGATCGCTTTAAAAACAGTTTTTAGTTTTTGGATATGTTCAGAAAGACTCCAGATACTAATATCTACAGCCTGTATGTCGGACGAATATCTACAGCTCATAAGTTGGACTAATATCTACGAACTTCAGAGTGTCGACTAATATCTACAGAGCTAAGGTCGGACGAATATCTATTACGGTCCCAGTGTTGACTAATATCTACAGAGCGTAGGTTGAACTAATAACTACAGAGCGTAGGTTGGACTAATATCTACAGAGGGCAGCTGAGCAAGAGGTTTTCCGGAAAAGCATAAATTACTTCAATTACGTAATTACTAATTTCGTAAGGTCTTAAACGTTTAAAGTACGCACATGAACTTTTGCATAATATCAGGACAATAATTTATTGAACAAACATGGTGGTCATAATACAAAGATATTTATTTATTTCGAAATACACGGCACCACAACCTAACCTAACCTAACCTAACCTAACCTAACCTAACCTAACCTAACCTAACCTAACTGACATAGAAATGGTCATGGTAATTAAATGGAACCGAAATCCTTAATATTCAGCTAAATGTGTCCAATAGTCCGATATTAGGGATTTTTACATACATACATTAATTAAGTTTTTTACTGCATGCGCAATATTACGTTATTCCAATATGCTATACATAATTGCAAATCCAACCTCTGCCAGTGCTGTAGATATTCGTACGCACTTTGGTTCTCACAGATATTAGTCAGCAGTTTGAGCTGTAGATATTAGATATTAGTATGCACTTTGTTTCTCATAGATATTAGTCCGATATTTTCAGTTTTTAGAATTCCTGTAGATATTAGTAGACGCCTCCGTTCAGAAACATTCCACTTATTTGAATTTTATAGTCCAGTGAAAATATATTGACCTTCTGATAAAACATGCCGAGGCCTGAGAGATTAAAGTTGTAATTTGTTTCCCTCCTGAAAAATATTTTCTTTTAAGAGCTCGTAACTGTAGACACAATAGTTTTAATATCTTTAATGATAGATAATAATCCGAAAAGAAAAAAAAGTAAAAACGGAGTGTGCAATTTACACACGGTAGTAGTGAAACATTCAGAAAACTAAAATAGATAAGAGTGGGAAGGCTACGAAGCACCTCGCAAATAGGAGTCTGATTATTTTATCGTTTTTATTATCTTTTTAGTGTCGCTTTTTCGATTCATCGAGTTTCAAATCAGAACGGTGCTGAAGAAGTTTTCACTTCAAAAATATCTCAAGGGCGATATTAGTTAGGATTCATCAGCACCTTGGCAATTCGGCGACCGATTCCGCCCGGGTAGGGCCGGCCCTGTTTCAGTCATAATAGGCAGGCATATTATGGAATTCTGGAATTCCTTATTGCGATTGTTATCTAACAGTACTTAATGGTATTGTTAAATTACATTTAAGTATTACGTAATATTATCAACAATGTTGTAACGCGGACAACAGTGTTGTTGTGTGCATTGACATTTTCATTGCAAATCCCCTAAAAGAAGAATCTGTTCATCGGGTAATCGTAATCCTATATACTTAATTCCATCTAGCGGTAGTGCCTGGTAGAGCCGTAGCAATATATAATTTATTTCCAATTCTTATGAAGCCATACAACAGCAACATTTCTAAGGTTTCTAGGAAAAAAACACCCAAGTATGTAATTAGTTCTATCATAGGTGTACGCAATAACTGAATTCAAAATTCTACATTGCAACGTAAGTTGGTAGATCTATAACCATAAAATAATGGCTTTTTCTTTTACCATTCGGTATGTTTCATGGGTTGAATTTTCAATGAAACGATAAATTTGCACAGCCCAAAAATAAAATCGCATAAACACGCGGTAGAAGTGAAAACTTAGACGAGAGTGGGAACGCTATGAAGCACCGCACAAAGAGGAGACCGATTATACCATCTTTTCTCTCGCAGGCTAAATCCTAGAGATGAACGTGTTTGTCTCTTTTTAGTGTGGTTTTCGTTTCATTGTGTTTCAAATGTCGTTTTCGTTTCATTGTGTTTTAAAGTTTCACTTCAAAAATATTTTCATCTAGAATGTTGTCAATAGAATTAGGGAGAAATAATAAAATTAGGTTTTTAAATAAGTTTCGATGATAAAAAAAAATCTTGCCGTTTGACAACAGTGAGCACAACTAAATTATACTCATTAGTTTAGGAGTGAATTGTTTAAAAATATATTTATTTTTTATTTAGGCAAAGTTTTGCACCTATTTTTTTACTAATAAATATCGTTGACCAGTGTTCTAAGTTATCGGTGCAAACTTCTGTGGTACAAGCATAGTTGGTCCTGTTATTTTCTTGGATTTGCTGTTCCAAAAAAATGCTACTCGATTTATTTTCTCCACCAGCAACGGTTTTCATTCTTACCCAAAGTTGGTGCTTCCCCAAAGTTCCGAATGCAGAGACGAGTAATTTATGGAGCATATTTGTAAAGCATCCTAGAGTTTATCACATCTTTTATGTTTATGATAAAATCTTACATTAGTAACCGCAATCAGGTAATATTAATCAACGGCGTCTTCTCAAAATCTATAGAGGTAATATCTGGTGTTCCGCAAGGTTCCCACCTAGGCCCGCTCTTGTTCAACATTTATATAAATGACATGGATCATGCTTTCAAAATTCCGAATATTTGCTTTTCGCTGATGACATGAAAATATTCAAAGTGGTGCATTCTCCCTCTGACTGTGAAGCATTTCAAAGTGACCTAGATAGGCTTTTCAAGTATTGCAAAGTTAACTGCTTAGATATCAATATTTCCAAATGTCACACTATGACATTCACCAGAAATAAACATATAATTAAGTACACTTATTCACTCCACAATGAACCTATCATCTCTAAAAAGGAATGTAAAGATCTTGAGGTTTACCTTGATAGCAAACTTATTCACTCAATCATTAACAGGTCGTATAAAATGCTTGGTTTTGTTTTTCGTATCAGTTAAGTATTCAGTAATCCGCGTACAGTAGTAATGTTATATTTTGCATTAGTCAGAAGTACACTGGAACATGCCTCGCCAATTTGGAACCCGCAGTACAAACTGTATATTGATAACATTGAAACAAATTCATAAAATATCTTACCTTTAAATTCAACAATAACTTTGAACGCACATTTCAAACTTTGCAACAAAGGCGAGCAATAGCTGATTTGACATTTATACACAGAATTTTAAATAATAACATTGACTCTACCGAACTTCTTTCCCTAATTAATTTTAACATACCCTTAAGACGTACACGTCATACAGAATTATTCCACATGCATAATTATAAAACAAATGCAGCAACTAATTCGCCAATTAACCGTGCTCTTCATTTGTTCAATAATGTTTGTCTAAATTCTAACATCGACATTTTTTCCGATTCACTTCCCAAATTTAAAAGAGCATCATGTCAATAATGTAAATTGTTCAAGGCGCATACATAAATACATTACATACATCACCACTTCTCACATCTACAGACATACCCACACACACACACCTATCCACTACGCACATCACCCGGTAATCACTTAATATAAATAAGATACTTCAATGAAACATATCATAGGTACCCACCTTGAAATATACCTAATAACTGTAAAAAAAATTCACCACTGTAAATAATGTACTGTTTGTTTCTTCAATAAATAAATAAATAAATAATAATAAAATATCTGGTAAGTAATACGTAAGCCACAAATATGGTATATCATTGTATAATCTTCACTCCTATCTCATGGCGACCGATGAGGCGTCAAGTAAATCAACTTCTCTCAATTGGTGGTTATTCCCTTTATCACAAACGGGCACGGAACAGTATTTTTTTCTTTAAATTTATGTATCTACTAGCAGCGGAAAAGGGTTTACTTTTCATGGTATTTGACGAGCCAAACTTACGATAATGTGGTCCAGGTGCTTAGATCGTGTTCATCACCGTCTCATTTGCTCTGATCATTTTCTTGCCAATACAATACTTCGAACTACTGAGATAAAAACTCAGATTCATAGAATTTCTTCCCTTACGATATCCCCTTGAAGTAATTCATCTTCCAAGGAAGGGTTTCGGGACCGAAATCTGGATCAGCCGCAATTTCATAATCACTAAAATTTTCCTCATTCCCGGCATCTAATCCATCTTCGCCATCGGATAAGAAATTTTCTAGATATAATTCTAACTTCTTCAAACTTTGCAAATATACTATGTAGTGACATTTTTAATTAAATGAAAACAAATAACTTTGTAAAAACCACTATTTTTAATCAATATTATCAACTTGTTTCGAAAAACAAGTTTTCTTCGTCGGGATAAGATTAATATTGTGTAGTGGTTTTTACAAAGTTATTTAATTACTATTTTTAATTGATAAACTAACGTTTAAGACAAGACTTTTATGCATAGCACAAAGGGTAACAATTTTTATAAGTTGGTTGTTTTCAGGTGGAAAAACGTAATAAGCAGTAATTGTTGAATGAAACACTAGTACATATTGAATTATTTGGCGGGTATTAGATAAGTCGACATAGCTCAGTGGTAGAGCACCTGACCGGCAATCAGAAGGACACGGGTTCAAGTCCGTTGGCGTCATGTATCTTTTCTCAGAAGATTTTTTCAATGTAGATGAGTGTTTCAGGCTGATAATTATTGCTTATAATAATTGGTACAATGTTATTTGTTTTCATTTAAAAATTCCAACTCCTCTTTATTCATAAAATGTTTATTCGCAATTATATAACAAAATAGAAGGAAGAGCGCGAGACTACATTTAAAAATTCAGGTCAGTTTCTACTTACGCACATACAACATTAACAATAAAGTTGAAAACACTGAAGAATATTACGCTCAATATTACACTAATTTGGTATTTTTTACATTTTTCAAGGGATAAGTTAAAAATTATACACACGCGGTAAGATGTCGATAAAATACGCATGACACACAAAGAGTGTAATAAATACAAAGATTTGAATGGTGTGTTGCCTATAGGTATCTGTATGCATTTGATGATAAGAAGAGATAACTTACGGATCTTCCCTGAGTAAAGCGTTTTAGCGCTGATCGTGTTGATGGAGTAGACAAGCCCGTGGTGGTTGAAGCCCATGGTGTACCCCGGCATGTGGCCCGCGTAGCACAACGAGCTAAACTTCTCCTCCTTGCCCTTGCCGTCGGGCACGATGTGGGCTGATAGAATGTAGAAGTGGTTCAGGATCTCCGAGAGGGTGTCCTCAGTGTGACCGAGGATTTCCTGAAATTAACCCAACAAAAACGTTTCTATTATCCAGGAATTAAGATAGCATATCGAAGTCATGTTTCAACTAGGATTTAAGGTATTTGAGCGATTTTCATCTTTCTGCAAATTTATTTGTTATGGTCCGGTTCCGGTTAAATATGGTGGCGTTTTAACCTGTCGTGCGCCGCTGTAGCCGATCACGATCGTAATATGATCAGCCGTAATATCAGCCGTAACACGATAAAAAAACAACATTTTTTTGCATATGTATATGTATATTCTGGGAAAAAACTTATGGTAGATTATACATAAGTACTACTTTTATTTGAAAAATATATAAACACGTTCAGTCTTACTAAAATTTTATCCGATTGATAAACTTCCATGTGAGTGAAACATTACTAATTAAAAAATGACAAAAATTGTTTACCTGGGTGACCGGCCAACTCAGAATGAAACCTACTCAGAACTGCCTCAGAAAGGTCATTAAGAGTGATAATAAAAAATTGTTAAATAGGTTAAGTTAGATTAGGGTAACCGGCTATTTTAAAATTATTTCTTCATAGCTTTTAATGACCTTTCTGAGGTGGTTCTGAGTTGGTTTCATTCTGAGTTGGCAATGTTGGCATGGAACCGTTTACCTGTTGTATACAGTGTTAATACTGTTAATAGAAATTATTCATTCATCAGGAATTATTCCAAGGTATTTTAAATATCTTATATATTTCTTATTTTTGAAGATGTCGTAAAAACAAAAACCACTTTAGAAACTAAATATAATTACCTATTAAATTTTTGTATTTCAAATATACTTTAGTGTTTAAAAATTGCAGTATTTTAAGCTTGAAACACGAAAAATTTGTAAAAAAGGCTTACCCCAAACATTTCAATCATAATTAAAAAAAAATTAAAATTAAAAAAATACAGTTTTTTATTTAATGAAATCGGAATAAAACTGTATCTGCACTTTTCTTCGTTCATACAAAAAAATTGAAGTTGTTTTTAATTTCCAAAAATCAACAATAAACAACTACTTTGACATTTTAATCCATTGCCTGCACATCTTAAAACGTTACTTTCTTTGATACGTTACCAACTGGTGTATTAGACATTTGAAGAGACTTTAGAAAGACGAACGTGCATGCGCACTAATCGACGTCACTTTGAAAAAAAAAAGTTTTTAGAAAAACATATAGTTTTTACAAAAACACCGTTTAACGTTGTTTTTTTTATAAGTAAGACTGGAAATCTAGTAAGACGGTACAATAAAAAAGAGCATGTGTGCAGTTCTCACGTTGTAGAAGTGAAACTTTCAGAAAACTTAAGTTGACAAGATTGGAGAGGCTACGAAGCACCGCACAAAGAGGAGACCGATTATTTTATCTCATTCTCTCGCAGGCTAAATGCTATAGATATATGTGTTTGTTTCTTGTTCGTTTAATCGAGTTTCAAATCACCACGGTGCTAAAGAAGTTTTCACAAAAAAAAAACATTTAGCGTCAACAGGTTATGAATTATTCTTTTTCCATGTGTTATTTATCGCCGTGTTTATTAAATAAGTAGGTAGATATTTTAGTACTTACCTACTTACTAATCTTACGATTTCAAAACAAAATTTGGTTTTGATTTATTAAATAAATAAGAGAAAATTAGAAACATTATTTTTTGGGCGTACTTTTTAACTAGTGTAACTACTTTTTGAAGTGAAAACTTCTTCAGCACCGTTGTGATTTGAAACACGATGAAATGAGCGGAAAAAAGGAGACAAACACATACATCTATAGGATTTCGCCTGCGAGATAATGAGATACTATGATCGGTTTCCTCTTTGTGCGGTGCTTCGTAGCCTCCCCACTTTTGTCTATTTTACTTTTCTGAAGGTTTCACCTCTACCTCCTGTGAATTGCACTCTATGATTTGTTTGTGTAGTAATCACACAAGGGAATCGCCAACGGTAGAAAATTGCTTCCCAAATCCGGGAATACATAGTGCTTCAACAGTTCAAGTAATAACACCTTGATCAAAAAGTTTTAGGACTTTATTCTTAAAATCGAAAATACAAATTTATTCATCAAATTTTTTTCCCTTCCCTTCAACTGTCAACTGCAACGCACTTACGCCAGGCTTATCTAACCCTCGAAATACCGCTGGTACTCAATTTTCAGTATGTCCATGAGACATTTTCGATTTTTTTTATGACATTCTCTCGGGTGCTGTTTACGGCTGCGAAGCGGTTTTTTCAGTCGGTTTAACAGGAAAAAGTCGCAGGGACCCACATTAGGTGAATTCATTGCTGGATGGCATTCGTGTTATTTTTGGTCAAAAACTCACGGATAAAGATCGTATTGTGCGACGGTGTATTATTGTGGTGCAAAATTGATGCCACTTCAGGCTTGTAAAAAATTGAAAACACGCATAAAGGTAGTGGTACTCAGTATAGCGTAACTCTTACAAACGTCAAGGTATGACGCTGAAATTTGAAGAGAAGTCTCATGACAGAAGTGGTAATCTAAGAAAAAAAAAGAATTTCAAGCGGCCGGGCTTAAGACTTTTTGATCAAGCTGGTGTATATATATTTTTTTAATTAATCAACTGCAGATCATTATGCGGTCCTTGCTGGAGATTGTTGACTGCTTGAGGCAGTTCGTGTCACCCCAGCCTCAGAGTAGAGTGTAGGTAATAAGGTTGTAAGTTTGGTTTGAGACTCACATTCCCCGGCTCGTTGAGACAGATGGAGGTGCAGCCGGTGGGCTTGTTGTTGACCGAGATGCCGCCAGCCACGTTGGTGATGATGTCGTCCATCTGGAGCAGGAACAGCTAGAAATGGACCCAACCTTTACAGTGATTTGCCATCGCTGGGGAAGCTGATTGGCAAGGGCCACAGATACAATAAATTTGGAAAAATCTGAAGAATATTACGCACACTGTTGCGTAATGAGCCCTTTTATTATTACCGTGATGATTTACGATTACGGTGCCGTGACGACACAAAAAAGCAAAAAACAAACGATCCTTATCACAATAATGCTGCATCTCTTTCAAAAGATGAGATACACAATGTACGTGGGTCTGGTTCCTCCAAATGAAAAATTATCATTTTCTTACATCTCTCTCACACACCGATCCGTGACGTCTCCATTGACCCCTACAATAATACTAGCCATGACGAAAATTTTGAAAGTATGGAATATACGAGCAGTTATTGGGATACTGTGTTAAACAGTGATTTTTTTCGCTTTTTTTCTTAAACATATAATGCTGCAGTTCTTTCTTAGACACAAAATAATAACAGTCTAAAATGAGACAAGCGGTTAACGTACGTGTGCACTCCCCCAAAGGAAACATACAATCATAACCATTATCATACATCTTCCTCACACGCATAAAGAAAATAAAACGCAATTCTAGTCGCCGTAGCTCAGCCGTAATAAGATATATATCTGTTTCCTTCAAAGGAAAAAGTTATACCTTGGAGGAAACAGACACACGTACATTGTGTGTCTCATCTTTTGTCTCAACCATTATTTAATGTGTTAGAAAGAGCTGCAGCATTATTAGGATAAAGAACGTGCGTTTAATCCTTTTTTGTGCCGCCACGGTACCGTAATCGTGGTTCGTCACGGTATTAATAAAAGCGCTCATTGAATAATTGTCACAATGATGAAATAGTAAGGACGGGTTGCCTAAAAAAAAATTGATGGATTCATCAAATATTTAAAGATAATTTTCACATTAACGTGAAAATTAATTTTAAATATTTGATGAATCCGTTAAATTTTTAGAAACGACCCGTCCTAAGTATATTGAATGCCAGAAAGATTGACTGACCTTGTGAAAGGGCACCCCAGAACCGTCGGCCGTGCCCTGGATCTCGGCCACGTACTGCGGGTAGGCCTCCCTGCAAGCGGCCAGGGTGTCCTCGTAGACGCGCCGCCCTGGAGCGCCGGACCACAGCGGCAGATACTCGTCATTCAGGGGGCCCGCCTTCTCCAGCAGCGAGTGGATCAGCCCGCTGAACGTCCTTCCCTGGACAGACACATAATGCCAATTTATTACCTACTCAAACTTTCTTCCTGTCTGTTCTTTTATTACTAAGTAGTTTACCAAGTGTTATCATTAATATTAATCAATATAATTTTTAATACATTTTAATTACTACGTCATATGTGGTCAATAGTGTAGTGGCTAGCGCGATTGCTCAGGCACACCTAACGGACCGAGATCGAATCCTACCTAATCCAGAAGAAATTTGATATTTTTATTTTTCCTAAAATAAATATCCGAGCTCCAAACCTTCCCAAGATGAATAGGCAGAAGAAATCGCAAAAAAAAGTGACATCTAGCGATTCAGAAGAGGATAATCACAATATAAATAAGACGACCAAATCTACAGGAAAAAATGCACCTGAATTAGGCGATATTTATATGGAACAAATTATCGTACACATCGCCAAAAATATGGAAAATATTAAAAAAGAAATTATATCCAAAATGGAAAAAATCACAGCTGAAACACAAAAAAGCATAGAATTTATAAGCAATCAATATGACGAGCTAATAAAAAAGATAGACCTAACTCTTAGTCAAAACAAAAAAATTGAAGATGAAATAGCAATCATCAAAAAAGATCAACAAGACAAAAATACCACTATAAAACATCTGGAAATAAAACTTTCTGAAATTGAAACAAAATTCCGCTCAAATTACTTGGAAATAGCCGGGATTAAACATTCAAGTGGCGAAGAGGCGGCTGAAATAGTTATAAGAGTTGCTGCAGCGGCTGGCGTAGAAATCAAATATAATGAAATAACCGAAGCTAAAAGAATACCGGACCGACGTACTGATGCCCCCCCCAAACTGCTGGTTCAGTTCAAGAACAAAACTGCACGTGACAACCTCATCGCCGCGAAAAGAAACATAAACTACGCTTCCATCAAAGGACTTACAGACGACAAGATTTACATTGGAGAAGAACTCTCCCCATATCACAAAGAACTTCTATGGCATGCAAAAAAATTTGCTAAAGAAAAAAACTATGCCTATGTCTGGTACAAAGAAGGGAGAATCATGATGAGGCGCATCACGAACGATAAAATTATTTATATTAAACATGTAGATGATTTAAAAAAAATTACATAAAATATCGGGTAATTACCCTTACATATTTCCACACAATCTACACATCATTCAAAATGGATAATACTACCACAACATCTAACAAAACAAACTTATCAATATACCATCAAAATATTAGATCTATAAACAAAAACTTTGACCAATTCCTCATCGAACTCGACCTTACTAAAATCAAATATGACATAATTATCCTGACAGAATGTTGGCTAACACCTTACTATACTCCTAAAAACATCCCCAACTATACCCACCATCAAACCTCAAATCACTACAGACAAAACGATGGCATAGTAGCATATAAATTAAACAACACTCTTAACTCATTTAATGTCAAAGAAATTTATATTACTAACTCAAACTGTCTTCAAATAACGTACAATGTCAACACATGTATCATTGCACTTTACCGCTCTCCTTCTCAACCTAACATCTCCTCATTTTTGCGCGACATAAACTGCTATCTCACGGATCTACACATAATAAAGAACTTAATTCTAATGGGGGATCTTAACATTAACATTTTAAAAAACAACGAACATCCCCAATGCCAAGACTATCTAAACACACTGATGTTCCACGGAATGGAAAGCGCAATAAATTCAGCAACACGATGTACGCCAAACTCCTCCTCCTGCATCGACCATATTATGGTTAAATCAACCAACCAATACACCTCCGAAATCCACATGTCATCAGTCACAGATCACTACGCTACCTCTTTCACAATGAGTTCCAAACACAACGTACAAAGCAAACCTCCAACTAAAACAACGAAGAAAACAATTAACTATGACAATCTTAACAAAACGATTAACTCCAAATCGTGGGACACACTCTATAACAAAACTAACATAGAGGAGGCCTGGAACTACTTTTCTACCTACCTACAAGATATCCTTGTCCAAAACACCAAAATCACCACAAACACCATTCCTAAAGCGATCAAACCTCTCAAACCTTGGATAAACCATACTATAATCAACTGCATTCGGAAACGCAATTCCATACACAAAAAATGTGCCACAAACCCATATGATATCACACTCCATAATTTCTACAAAAGATACCGTAATATCTGCACACAAGTCATTAGGAAAGCCAAAAATCTATATTACAACAAAAAAATTTCCGAATGCAACAATGACCCTAAAAAAATATGGAAAGTCCTCAAGGAAGCTACCAATTCAAATAAAGCCACCGACACCTTAAACTCTCTCAATATCAAAGATATCACTGTAGACTTTACATCGAACCCCAACACAATTGTCAATTACATAAACCAGTACTTCACAAACATAGGTCCGGAACTAGCAAAAAAAATCCAAATAAATAACGATACGCTTGGTCCAAATGACCACGCGACCAATGATGATTTCCCAACCCGCTTTGTTCTTAAAACGATTACAGAGAAAGAAGTTTCTAGAGTAATAAACTCGCTCAAAAACTCTTCATCAACCGGCATTGATGAAATATCTAACAATGTTCTTAAAAAAATTGCCCCTGGTATACTTCAACCATTAACGCATCTACTTAATATTAGCATCCGCCAAGGGGTATTTCCCACCATTCTAAAACAAGGTCTCATTATCCCTATTTTTAAAACTGGCTCCAAACTTGATATTAGTAATTATCGTCCTATTACGTTGCTAAATTCCCTCTCAAAAGTATTCGAAAAGATCGTCAATAATAGTCTCATGGAATATCTGGAAACCAATAACTTAATATCGCCGCGGCAATTTGGATTCAGAAAACATAAAAGCACCAATGATGCTATAGCCACGGTCACTGACCATATTTCTGGCCACCTGGATAAGGGCTTGAAATGTCTATCTGTATTTCTCGACCTATGTAAAGCATTTGATACAATCTCACACAGCAAACTAAAACGCAAAATGTTTAATATAGGTATTAGGAACAAAGAATTAGGCCTCCTCTCCAGCTTCTTATCTGACAGATCCCAATGCGTTAAACTCAATACCACAAAGAGCCAGAATTTGCCCATTAGTTACGGGGTCCCTCAAGGCAGTGTTATAGGTCCAACGCTCTTCCTAATATATATTAACGAGTTATGCAACCTAGATATCGATGCCACTATTGTCAGTTTCGCCGATGACACTGTCCTACTCTTCCAAGCAAAAGATTGGCTTACCGCATATTCCAAAGCGGAGGAAGGAATTCAACAGGTAAAATATTGGCTTGACTCGAACATATTAACTCTAAATGTACAGAAAACCAAATACTTACTGTCTAGTCTCACCAATATCCCAAAGTCAAACCCAGCCCCGCCATTAAAAATACACAAATGTAAAAATTCATCTCTAAACCGAAACTGTGACTGCCCATGCCTAGAGCAAGTAAACATTATCAAATATTTAGGAGTAACCTTCGATACACACCTGAATTGGAAGCAACATATACATAATACTACAAACAAAATCCGAAAATCTATATACTTTTTCAAACAAACACGCAATTTCCTTCACCTAAAACTTTTAAAAACAGTATATTACTCATTGTGCCAATCTCACATCGAATACGGAATTCTAGCCTGGGGTAATGCTATTCCAATGCCCTTGATCCCATCATGAAAGCACAAAAACTAATCATAAAAATAATTCTTAAAATGCCGCTTACTACCAGCACTGATACTATCTTCAATTCCTTCAACGTTATGGACATAAAACAGCTCTACTCAAGATCCATATTACTTAATTTACACAAAAACAATAAAACACCATACAAAGCTACACAAACAATACACAATACCCGAGCCAAAAACAACGAACTTCTCCAAACTCCTTTTTTCAAAACCACCTTCGGGCAAAGACACTCTAAATACATAGCTTGCAAACTATACAATACACTACCAACTACGATCAGACAAAGTGACTCCTTTACAAAATTCAAACAAGATATTAAAAAATGGATTATAAGTATTGGACGCCACACTATCACAAATATCTGTAAAATAAATCACACATAGACATAAATAACTATTCACATACAACCTAACCCATATAAAACAAATGAAAATAATGGAATCCTGTCAAATTTAACCTATAAATAGACTAGGCAGAATTGATTTCATTACTCCATCTCCAACATTTATAAAATAACTCTCTTTAAAAGATTTATTACCCTTCCAATCACCCTTCTGTTTTAATTCTATTCATAATATGTATTTTACCTGAAATATCCTTGTAATTACTATATTCATTTATATACCTGTACGCCTGTCTCGACACAGGTATACCCTAGTGAGACAGGCATACAAATAAAACCATTGTAAACATATTTTATTATAGATAAATAAATAAAAAAAAAAAAAAATAAAAAATTTGGGATTTGGGATTTTTCATGGGAAATTTCAATTTGGGAGGCGGGAATGGGTACCGCCGCCCCGGGAACCTTTATTGGATAACCAACACCTCTGCCATAGGTCACCCAAAGTGGTTCGCTACGTTTGGTGATTTAGCATAGGTGCCCGGGTTCATGGGGTGAGGTTTGTCTAGGTCTTGGAGGCGGATGACCACGACATACTGAACCCCAGATTCCTACCCACCCCTTAAACCCTTTTCCTTCCCAGAACTCTCCTCTCCTTCCTTTCCTTAAAAAAACACTCCACACAGCATCCCCAAAGATGACATAGGTTCTGAAGGAAATTATTTTCCTCAGGGCCTCCTGTGTGGAGCTCACGTAAAAAAAAAAAAAGTATTTACAAATAACAAAATAACATATTTTACGTGCCATTGTTATTTGTTACTGTAAATACTTATTAGTTATTGGGTGCCCGAGGTCATGGGGTGAGATTTGTCTAGGTCTTGGCGGCGGATGCGTATTCCCGACAGCTGCGTAGCGGGCCGGATCGAGAGACTGGTTGAGGGAAGACTTTTGACCTCTCCAACCGGATTCTCTCGACCGGTCACGGTGGAATAATGGATTTGTACGTCCATAACTCCTCCTCATACCCTTTTAACGCTTATGATGGTGGGAGTAGAAGTTTTTCTTATATTGTCAAGTTATTCGTATCCCGGAAATGTTTGTATTTTCAAAAAAAAAAATCTGAAAATTTGAAATTAAATGTAATCTTGCCAAAATTAAAAGTGATATTAAGTAAATGAAGTCTTGCCAAAATTGCAAAAATTTCCACACAATAAACAGGTAGGTAAATAATAGGTAGGTACCAATCATGTAGACGTAGGTAAATAATCGGTAGGTACCTATCATGTAGACGTGGGTAAATAATCGGTTGGTACCAACCGTGTAGACGTAGCTAAATAATCGATATATACCAATCATGTAGACGTGGATAAATAATACCAATCAATCAAGTAGACATGGGTAAATAATCGGTTGGTACCAATAAAGTAGATGTGGGTAAATAATCGGTTTACACCAACCATGTAGACATAGGTAAATAATCGGTAGACGTGTGTAAATAATCGGTTGGTAGGTACCAATCATGTAGACTTGGGTAAATAATCGGTAGGTATCAATCATGTAGACATGGATAAATAATACCAATCAATCAAGTAGACGTGGGTAAATAATCGGTTGGTACAAATAAAGTAGACGTGGGTAAATAATCGGTTGACACCAACCATGTAGACATAGGTAAATAATCGGTAGACGTGTGTAAATAATCGGTTGGTAGGTACCAATCATGTAGATTTGGGTAAATAATCGGTAGGTACCAATCACGTAGGCGTGGATAAATAATCGGTTGGTATCAATCATGTAGACGTGGATAAAAAATAATCGGTAGGTACCAATCACAATCATGTAGACGTGGGTAAATAATAGGTAGGTAGCAGAAATTCTCCAGCCTCCCCCCCCCCCCCCATTTTTGGGTTTTGAATTTCAAGTCAACTTTAATGGGGGGAGGGGGGGTGTGACACCATATTATCCACCCGGGGTGTCACCCATGCTAGCTACGCCACTGGGTCCGTCCAATACACCGGCTGGCGAGTCGCAATTTATGTACACGGCTTCTTTACTTACGTTATTAAGATTCTGAATACATTCTGTCGTCTTAAATACAGCCGTAATTCGCCGCGTTGCAGCTGATTTCGAGTCTTCTACTGCCCCCCCCTCCAGCGCCCACAAGGGTGCGTTATCGCCCACTTTGAGAAAGACTGATGTAGACAAAGGTAAAATAATCGGTACCAATTACCGGTAAATAATTACATCTTTCCCAATCATATAGACTATAGACTAATAGTTTTCGTCTACGTTATTCGTCTACGTCGACTTAGCTTCTCGTATATCTGGCGACCTTAATCTGCACAAAAATTAACGGGTGTATTAAAAAACGAAGAAATTTGATATACCTTATCAGATTATGTTCGCAGATATACTATACGCTTAAAATATAATGTATTCATAACATTTGACGTTCTAATGTCAACGAGAAAGGATACAGTTGCCGCAAGCCTAAATAGAAAAATATCTATATTCAATAGCATAGATAGGTATGTGGGAATGTCCACTAGCACTAATATAGGTATTACAACTATTCGCATACCTTATTTTACATTATAATTATCTTATCAATTGATACGTACATTTAATGTCATTACAATCAACTAAATAACTCATTATAAGTATTAGGTATATGTTGAGGAAAATGTATTAGTTTAATGCAGAAATTATTTTAAGTATCTGTAAATATTGTAAATTTCTGTAAACACCATATTGTATTATGTAGGCGTTATTCATTGATAATATTAATATTATATTTGCGTAGATAAAAAAAATGAGGGAAAAACTTTCGGTTTTATTCGAAATAAATAATATTGATGAAAATAAAATACTGGGCCTGTGTCTAATTTGAAGATGTCATGTGGAGGGTTTTTTAAGGAGAGGAATATGGGTCTTGAAGAGACCCATGTTGTGAGCTCAAGAACGAGTCGTAGAAGCGACCCGTTCTCATGTGACAACCGTGGGCGCACTTACGATTGCTACAGGGTTAGCAGTTGTGTAATCCTAACACAAAAAATACAAGTGTGCAGTTTTCATAGTTTTTAATGACTTTGAAGAAGTGTTGTAATCGTGTGATTCTGAGTTGTCATGGAACCGTTGCGTTAACAGATTCAAATGAGTCATGCTTTTAAAAAGGTTCGATAAATGCTTATTTACGCGCTGTATTTTTATATAATATCTACATGGAATGTGTAGTATTTTTAAAAATTACAATACTTGTGACTATCGCACAAGAGTCCCAACTGTTCCCAACCAACTGGAGCCAGTGAGACCATGGCATTTCCAATTAGGATATATTGTGAGGCTGAAGGAAATGAGAGAGAGAAAGGTCTGAAAGTAACTGGCTATTCAGATTCGGTCACCAAATAAGACTAATAATGACTTTTCGAGCAACTTTTCAAATCAAATGATGTTACTACATATATGTATGTATAGATTGAAATCATTATAAAGCATTTGCTATTAGTGAGTTAAGTCGTTTATCAATTATCACGTTGGGTGTCACGTTTTTCACTCCGCCGCGCGCCGTGAGATTTTTATTAATTTTAGTCGCAGAAGGAAATTACTACGACATAACACGACACGCGGTTTTAATGGGACCCAAGGGACTGGGTCTGCTACCGCGGGTTATTTATTGGTGTCTTGAATACGTGCTAATAGTGTGACCTTCGGGATTATACTGTTGTTATTATGTACCTATTATCTATTATGTACATTTAATTTTTATAGTATTACCTAGAACTATATCTTGGTATTATTTTGGTATTTTTATAATAAAATGCGATTATGGGTTTACCAAAAGTAACTAACTTTTATTCCACATATTCCACATTAATTGTAACATTAACTTATTTTTCAATTTTTATAAGAAAAACTTTCTTTTTATAACTATTGAAGGTTAGGTAATATATCATTAAAGAAGAAGATAATAATAATAATCTAAACGAAAATATGAAAGAAAACAAGACACAGAAAAACAGAAAAAGATAATGGTCGCAACTGGGACTCGAACCCAGAACCTGTCGTCTATTTCTGGTTCTGGGTTCTGGGTTCTGGATTCTGGTTCTGGGTTCGAGTCCCAGTTGCGACCATTATCTTTTTCTGTTTTTCTGTGTCTTGTTTTCTTTCATATATTCGTTTAGATTATTATTATTATCTTCTTCTTCAATGATATATTAACTTATTATGTTTGAATTTTATCGATAATAAATACTTCGGTTGGAAAACTGAAGAAAATAATTCCCCTCAGGTTCTTTGACGTCTTTGAAGATGCTGTGTGGAGGGTCTTTTTGAGGAGAGGAAGGGGTGAACATGTGTCTCGAAGAGAGTTACATTGTAGGAGGAAGGGAACACAAAGTCGGGCAAATCGTTCCACAGTCGATGAACTCAAGAATGAGTCGTAAAAGCGACCTATTCTTGTGTGACAAATGTCAACGTGTATAGTACACGCCAATTTAGACCGGTCTGAACATGGTACATTCCATTCTCTCGCAGATACTGACTTTAGCGAAAAAAGATGTGTCGAAACAAACGTGCGACAGAGAAAGGTGTGGGCGGGGAGGCATGCCACTTTTCAGTTCTAACACTCGTTGACTTATTGTGACGATTTCTGACCAACGTCAAGCCGGTCTTAAAGTTTAAGGTGTACCATACATATGTTGGACGCGCGTTTGGCGTGTTTCCAGACTTTTTTGGATTAGCTCCACACAGGAGGCCCTGAGGAAAATAATTCCCCTCGGGGTCTATGTCATCATTGGGGAAGCTGTGTGGAGGGTCTTTTAGGAAAGCAAAAAGAGGAAGTTCGGGGTAGGAAAAGGGTATTAGGGGTGGTTCCCGGGGCGGCGGTACCTATACTCACCTCCCAAATTCTACTGTGAGAAGACACAAAAAGACTACACCGGTGTCGAGCGGATCAATGATGTTAGTTTCTCGGAGCATCTTCCATTGAAATACCGGTAGAATAAGGACAGCATTCCCACCCTTCGCCTGTGCCTTATATATTCTAAACAGAAGAATCTATCAAACGGACCACCCGTATCTGCACAGGGTCGAGTGTCCTGTACAGTACGCCCAGTTTCTGTGAACTTAACTCTGGTTTCGATGGAACCCCCGTACCTGAGCTGGTCACTTAGAGTAACATCAAGCATGTAAACGGAAGGCCTGTTCGGAAGATTGTTTCCGTTGAAGGAAACTATATTTTCTGTCTATTAAGTAGTGAAAACTACAAGAAGTTTTTTTGAAGTAAAACTTTTTTACGCACGCTTGACTTGGGGAGTAAGCTGGCGAATGCGTGACGAGAGCATTATGAAACGTGAGGTGAACGCTTCGTATATTAATGTAGGGGCAAGACAGAGAGGTGCGAGCACACATTTTCTTTCTCTCTTTCTCTCATTGCCAGTTACGTTACACAGTGCAGGCCTATTGTCTGTATCACACTGTAGGAGCAAGAGAGAGCAGTGCGCGCGCATATTTTCTTTCTCTCTTCCTATCATATAGATGGAGCAGAAGTTTTACTTCAGTTGTGTGGTCTAAAGCACACTCGTTTTTATACATAATATACAGAATATATAAATACAAAAAATCAGAGTGCGCAATTCACACGTGGTAGAAGTGAAACTAGAAAGTCGCTATTTATCGCTTTCTTTTCTTTTGCCTGTTTATTTTAAAGTGGTTTGAAGATTGGATATTGATTTTACAAAAATAAAAATGTTAATTTTTTTGGATTTGGTAGGATTCGAACCTCCGTTCGCTGAATGTCTCTCTGGGCGCTGACAGTCAGGCGCTTTACGCTGCTGCTCTATCGGAGGCTCGCGGCGGAGTCGTGAATTTACAGCATTATATTAGAACCGAGGGCCCGTCAAATGATACATTTTAGAATTTTAAGACAACGAGGCTAAAGAAATTTCTGAAAGAAAGACTGGTTGTACCCATAGTTCGCAGCTCGTAGCTCCTCCTTGTCTAAATATAATATTTATTTGTTTCGTCGTAATTTTATTTACTGTTCAAGGTTTTGTCTTCACAAAAAATATCAATTACCCTGCAAAAGTTTCATTTTATATAATAAAAATAATATGATCCGGTATTAGGTTCCACACTGTAGATAAATTTGCATAACCCAACGGTAGTATTTCATTTCCTGTATTGATTACGAATTTTTTTATGTGATTTGTAGCCGTAGTTTCTACAGTTGAACATTTTTTCTCTACTATTGAAACACTAGGCCCCCTAGCACGGTCGATCTACTGTGAGGTTTAGGCATTATGTACACCGACCAAGTAATGAGATATTATTGGGAGTAGGTACCTACCTACTGCAGAAATTATCATACATAGCGACATGCATAGATATCAGAATATATTCATATGTCCGTGGCGACATGTTATTTCTCATCAACACTGCCAACGGTATGTGAACTAACGAGTGAATGACAGAATGTCTCCCGAAACAGTAAATATAGTTCATTTATTTATTACTTATTTTATTTACAGAAGGTTTCTTCGACTGGTCATAGCCGTTATTTTTATTTTTCTTTTTCTTTTACTAACACTATTATCTCTTTTTGATGTTACCTATTTCAGAAGAATTATTCCACGGGCTGCTTCTTCTATTTATCTTTTGTATAATGTTAATGTAAGTACTTGCATACTGCTTACTAACCCCGTATGCATGGACATTGGAGGGTCTAGAGTCGTTCAAATAAATGTAGCTTCGTTAAAAAAAGCAGAGTATTGACGTGTGCGGTGAAGGAGGAAACCATATGTTTCCTTATAACGCCGTTGGGAAAGTGGTGGGTCCAAAAAAGTTCATTTATTTACGGCTTTTCAAATGAATAGCGCGTAGACAGAATTACACATTATGTCCACTAAATTATTAGAAGAGAACTAGCGCAAACCTGGCGTACCCCTGCACTCTAGTAGGTACCATGATTTATATTTACACCGTTGCGATTTGAAACTCGATGAAACGAAAAATAGTGACACTGAAAGAAATATTATAGGATTTAGCCTGCGAGAGAATGAGATAGTATAATGGGTCTCCTCTTTGTGCGGTGCGTCGTAGCCTATCGGTCTTCTCTTTGTGCAGTGCTTCGCAGTCTTCCCACTCTTGTCTACTTTAGTTTTCTGAAGGTTTCACTTCTGCCACGTGTGAATTGCTCATTATGTTTTTTTAATGTTTAAAGAAAGGAAACATTCCCGGGCTGCGATTAAACTGACAATAAGATTTCAAAATCTCTTGCCACCACCACAGTAAGCGGAAAATGTTGCTTGTGTCGTGATGAAGGACTTACCAGCCGAGGTATTATACTCACGACGCGCGACATTTGACTCACGACGCTTGGGTGGTACCATTGGGTGGTGTTATTTATGTGTAGGCTTTTTTTTTAAGAATACCTCGCAAAAGTCCAAGCTGCTCCCGTCTGGAGCCAATGGAACTATGTCATCCCCAATTGGGGGTATGTTGTGAGGCTGAAGGTAGGAAGGTGGGTAAGTACCTGGCTATTCAGATCTGGTCACCAAATACGGCTAAAGCTGTTTCAAGCCACGTTTCAATTTGAATGGTGGTCTTACACTAGGGCGATGAGAGTAACTTCCACTTTAAATGAATTAATTGTGAAGTAACACAAATTAATTAAAAATAATTATTTGCGCACGCCGGGATCGATCCCGCGACCTTCGGATTGTGAGTCAAGAGCCTTACCCCTCGACCACGGAGGCCGTCAATTTCTTGCACGGGAGGTACCTGTAAATTGTATGTACGAGTATAGAAGAAAAATTCGAGTGCAGTTTACACGCGGTAGAAGCGAAACTTTACCAAAACAATCTCAACCAATACTTGAAAAGTGAGGTCTTAATCAAAGCGACCAATGAGCGCAGACCTCGCGTAATTGCCGTTTCATATCTTAACCAATAGGAGCCTTTAAAAGTGACATCTATGAGCGATGATCTCATACGATGAGCGCTGTTGATGCATCGCAGGTACACTAACCGTCATTTCCGTTTCATCCGAAATCCAAATCACAGCCGTTCTATAGAAGTTTCACTTCAAAAAATTACATTCAAAGTTCACTAAAATTCTTCGCTTTAACTTACGAAATGGACAATTATTGGATAGTGAAATAATCACCTTTCAAGTATTGTGTTGACTGTTCCAACAATGGCAACCATTTATGTCAAATGGCAAATTTTATTGTCAATAATGTGAGACCTGTTTTTCTCCATAAATTTTCAGTTGTTATACGCTAGAACTTTAGAATATCATTGTACGTAATATAGGTAGATAACGAAACACTCAGTCATTGTGAACTGTTATTTATTCGTTGGTGATCTGCAGTAATGCTGGGGAACGATGAGAACTTACCATAAGTTTTCGATACAATCCTTATCAATCGTACGGGCAAGGGTCTGGGGAGCAGATAATATTTTGATGTTGGGGCGGAGTGTATAAAAGCGTCCACAACCAATTTTCTGTTTTAAAGAAAAAAAAAAGTAAAAACAGAGTGTGCAATTCACACGCGGTAGAATTGAAACCTTCATAAAATTAAAGTAGACAAGAGTGAGAAGGCTACGAAGCACCGCACAAAGAGGAGACCGATTATACTATATCATTCTCTCTCAGGATAAATCCTAAAGATATATGTGTTTGTCTCTTTTTAGTAACTCCATTTTTCGAATAATCGTGTTTCAAAATAAGACGGTGCCAAAGAAGTTTTCACTTCAAAAAATCCAATCCGAAGGACTGAAATCCGAAGTAGTTCATTACTGCTAATTCTGCAATACGGAGACAATAAGACCTTTCGACTCTAAAAGAAATATAAATAGACTAGCTGGTTCCCGGCATGTGTTGCTACGCCATTTAATAAAGAAATGGTTTCTCCATTCGTGTCCTTTCCCATTCGTCCCGTTCCCCTTACGCTTCCTATTCCTCTCCCGTGTCCCCTTCTTCTCTCGCGTTTCCACTCCAATTCCTCCAACTTCCCTCTCCCACTCCACTCCCCCTCCTTCCCCCGTCCCGCGAACCCCCTTCCTGATTTCCCCTTCCCCTCCCGTATTCGCCTCCCCCTCCCGTGAATCCCCTTCCCCCCTCCCGGGTTCATTCATTCATTCCCGGTACATTCAGTTTTCAAACCTATTGCAATTTTTTATACAAATTTCATAATGCCAGAGCTCGTATATGTTATTCTGATGTATGAGCTATATTATTGTAAAGTTTCATTAAAATCCATTCAGTAGTTTTTGCGTGAAAGAGTAACAAACATACGTCCATACAAACTTTCGCTTTTATAATATTAGTAGTCTGACGACCTCCGTAGTCCAGTGGGTAAGACTCTTGACTCACAAACCGGAGGTCGCGGGTTCGAACCCGGCATGCGCAAATAAATTTTATTTGATTAATTTGTGTTATTTCACAATTAATTCATTTAAAATAATATATAGTATATTTGCGGCATGTTCCAGAGTGGAAGATACTATCAGTATCGCCCTGGTGTAAGACCACCATTCAGAATTGAAACGTTGCTTGAAAATGGCTTTAGTCGTGTTTAGTGACCAGATCTGAATAGCCAGGTACTTCCCAACCTTCCTCTTCCCCACCTCCTTCCCCTCCCCACTACCTTCAGCCTCACAACATACCCCAATTGGGGATGCCATAGTCTCACTGGCTCCAGACGGGAGCAGTTGAGATTCTTGTGCGGTATTCACTGTAAAAAAAAAAAAAAAATAAGATTGTCTATTCAAGAAAGAATTTCGGTACTTGAAAATGCTTGATCAATTAATTCCACAATCATGAAATTAATTAAGTCACCTTACATCTAGCACGCAGTGCACAAATGCAAGCAACTTACCGGACTGCTTAACTTATGCACACATACTAATGAATATTCAAGCCCTCTGTGCGTTGAATAAATAAATAAATATATGTAGGGTGGTCAAAGATGAATATTATAAAATAAATATTAAATGTTAATTTTTGCGACCACGCCTGACCGTTTTCCCGTCGCATTGTCGCAGTTTCACGACTCGATTCGAGTCATGATTCGTGTCCGCGTTGCCCGTCTTGACCGTCTTATGTCGTGTCACGTCATAATTAACTCTTGCTGGGTCTCGACCCGCGCTATTATCAAACACCTCTATACCACTTCAGTCCTCGGTCGTACCATTGAACATTGTCTGCTTTACGAAGGCGAATCAGATGTCACGCGTTGCAATTGTTTTATTTATTTATTTATCTATAATAAAATATATTTACAATGGTTTTATTTGTATGCCTGTCTCACTAGGGTATACCTGTGTCGAGACAGGCGTACAGGTATATAAATGAATATAGTAGTTACAAGGATATTTCATGTAAAATACATATTATGAATAGAATTAAAACAGAAGGGTGATTGGAAGGGTGGTAAATCTTTTAAAGAGAGTTAATTTATAAATGTTGGAGATGGAGTAATGAAATAAATTCTGCCTAATCTATTAAATAACTTGAGGTTTAAAATACCATAAAATGCACATTATATAGGTACAAACAAACAAATTATTTTAAAGAGGAGACATTTGAATGTATTTGTATTGCTAACTTACTAGGTAAAATGTTTGCGGATAACTCAACCCTCGATGACCAAGGTGCTGTCCCGACGTCGGTTCCTCACTGCGGTTTTCGTATGAAAAAGCTGAGGATCCGGCATCGGGAAGTACTCCATGTTTTACGAGGGCTTGATGTTAATAAAGCTAGTGGGCCTGACGGAATACCTGCCCTGGTACTGCAAAGGTGCGCTGCAGAAATAGCTCCAATTTTGACGAAGCTTTTTAAACTGTCCCTGAAGACTGGCTCTGTGCCCTCTGGTTGGAAAAAAGCGGTTATCCATCCTATTCCAAAGAAGGGTGACCGCTCCAACCCGGCCAACTACCGCCCCATAGCGATCACATCAGTTCTGTCTAAGGTGATGGAACGTGTGATCAACGACAAACTGCTCACACACCTCGAGAAGAACAAAATTATTAACGACCGTCAATACGGATTCCGACGGAACCGCTCGTGCGGTGATCTTCTCGCGTATGTGACGCATGTTTGGGGGCGATTCCTGGAACGTTTCGGTGAGACCCAAACGGTTGCACTGGACATATCCAAGGCCTTTGACCGGGTTTGGCACCGAGGACTTGTCAACAAACTGCATTCTTACGGACTTCCCGCATCCTTGTGTACGTGGATTGCCGACTTCTTGAGGGAGAGGTCGATTCAGACGGTAGTCGATGGTTTCACCTCTTCCTCTCACTCGATAAATGCTGGCGTCCCGCAGGGATCGGTTCTATCTCCAACTCTGTTTTTGTTGCACATCAACGACCTTTTGTCATGTGCACCAATTCACTGTTACGCGGATGACAGTACAGTTCATGATAGCTTTTTGTTTGACAAGCCCCCAAAGGGCTCACAAACTCCAACAGCTCGTAAGGCTTTGAAGCAAAGAATGGACGGTTACCTCGAGAGTGTTTTCTCTTGGGGTAAAAATAATCTCGTTGAATTTAATGTTTCAAAGACCCAATCTTGTCTGATTACGTCTAAAAGGGATCGCAATGAAAATCTAGTATCTTTCAACGGAAGCAATCTTCCGAACAGGCCCTCCATTGATATGCTTGGTGTAACCCTAAGTGACCAGCTCAGGTATGGGGGCTCCATCGAAGCCAGAGTAAAGTTAGCTCCCAAAAACTGGGCGTACTGTACAGGGCCCGCAGATACTTTAATAGTACACAACTGCTAACCCTGTACAAATCGCAAGTGCGCCCCACGGTTGAATTTGGCAGCCACCTCTGGTCTGGAGCTCCAAAATACCTGAAAAATACCCTCGACTCTGTGCAGAAACGGGCGGTCCGTTTGATAGATTCTCCCATCTTAACAGACGGATTGCAATCTTTAGAGCACAGGCGTCGGGTGGGAATGCTATCCTTGTTCTACCGGTATTACAATGGAAGATGCTCCGAGGAACTAGCATCATTGATCCCTTCGGCACCGGTGCATAGTCGGGAAACACGCCAAACGCGTACCCAACATTTGTACACAGTTGACATTTGTCACATGAGAACGGGTCGTTTCTTCGACTCGTTCTTGTGTTCAACAGCTCGGCTGTGGAATGGTTTGCCGGCCTCTGTGTTTCCTCCTTCCTACAACATGGGTCTCTTCAAGACCAATGTTCATTCCTTCCTCTCCTCAAAAATACCCTCCACACAGCATCCCAGATGACATAGGCCCTGAGGGAAATTATTTTCCTCAGGGCCTCCTGTGTGGAGTTAATGTAAAAAAAAAAAAAAAAAAAATTGCACACCAATAAGAAAGTTTAAAAAAAGTTTTACGAACTAGTTGTGTTGCCACCTCAGTTGCGATTTTTCTATAAAGAGCGGCAGTGGTTCAATGTTTAGATCATCTCGGATCGTCCAGTTTCTTATAAGATCCCATTTCGTAAAATGTAAAATGTCATTTTCAGAAAAGGCTGTTTTTATCTTATTACTGATACACTACTTTTGTTTGTAACAGATTGTGGGACTTGGACTTCATTTATGTTCAGAGTTCCTAAAACAATGAGTTTAATGACTCTAACTTTTAGTTGACGTTCTATGAAGAACCACATTGATGCGATCATTCAAAAGTCGAGGAGGCATAACAGGAGGCAGAGATGTTTCGCACAATGTACTCAGCAAGAGGTTAGTTGGTACGAACGCAACTTATGAGATCTGCACTTCCCTTGAAGAGTTTTGTGGAGTTTTCTTCACGTCAAGTGAACAGCACAAGGACCTCAGAAAAGCCCGCCGGAGTAGAGGTACAGCAGACATTGCAAAACTCAGGCAGTGGTTTGATGCACATTCTCCCTTCCCACAAACCATTTAAATAATGTCAATTTTCAGTGGAATCGTCGGAGATGCCACAATAACTTGCTACGATGCTGTTCAAGTTGGTGAAAAGGCAATGAATTCGTTAGTGGGCTTGACATTCTCAGATATCGTCTTCTGTCAGCTCGTCGATAAAAATTCACGATGAAAAGGTTACAGTTTACCCAACATTGCTGTTTCAGCGGATGTATAAAGCAAACGATCAGATGAGGATTTGATGAAATTCTTTGAGGGTGAGTTGGTCCCATTTCCCTGTGGGTTGCGAAAGACAACTAAATCTGTCCTGTAGAGCTTGTTCGAGCCAACTAAAAAAACTGTTCTACTGTCTCAGATGAATACTATCCTCCATACGGAGGATTTCTACTACACAGAATAATTTGGGAAAAAGATGCTTCCGTTGTCACAATTTTTGATGGTTATATCACCTACGTCAACCACCACTATCCTGGAATGACTCGTGCTGTGGTATTTGATTGGTACGCAAACCCAGCCAACAGTAGGAAATCACAAGAACAGATGCGACGATACAGACTAAGAAGGTCAGCTGACATCAATTTGACATGGAACACATCGATACCTGTTGTACAAGAAGATTTTTTTTCCAATCCTACCAACAAAAATAACTTCATCTAATTACTATAGACAAAGCTTCGGGGGAATGGAATACAGACTCTTCAGGCCACCGATGATGCTGACGTCCTTTTCATGAAGAAATAATCCTCCCACATATCCTGTGGAATAATCCTCTCACAATTCTGTGGCTATCATTGGTGAGGATGTGGACTTCACTGTCCTTTTGATTGCTTCCACTCCTGACACACAAGATAGCATATCCTGCTGCTGAAACCCGGACGAGGGAAAACCAAAATAATGGCACTGTCCACCCAAGAGACGCAGCAACGTGGATTTGAACACATCCTGTTCTTACTTTCATTTACCGGCTGTGACACAACATCTGTAACTTTCAGGAAAAGCAAGGTGGGCTTCTCAAAATTGTACATGGAATCAGAAATTATCAAGCAAGCATCCTCTACTAAGGTTGAAGAGACTGGAAATATATGCTTCCTGAAATAGTATGTGGCGTCAAAAAGACAGACCTTCCTTAACCAATACCGTTTCCAGTCGTTCACAAGGTCGGTGACAAATATGAAGCCTTACATCAGTTTCCTCCCTCCAACAGACAGTGCAGGATGACCATGTGGTTCTCCACAGAACATCCATTAAAAGTGAGAGTCATTAAACTAATTGTTTTAGGAACTCTGAACATAAATAAAATCTAAGTCCAAGTCGCACAATCTGTTACAAACAAAAGTGGTGTGTCAGTAATAAGATAAAAAGAGCCTTTTCTGAAAATGATATTTTACTAAAAAACTTAAAATTGCTGTAAATATTTACTGGTTGAAGATTAATTTGCATTTGTGTATGTATATATTCTAAAAGTGATAAATTCTTCACAACTTCTTTCTAATGATTTTCTAACTTTGATGAATATTTTAGACGATATGAAGGAATGTTTGATGAAAAATTTGACATTTGTGGAGCGTGTAACACAAAAACTGATGGGATTTCGAAAATTATGTATGGAATAAAAGTTGTAGACAATTTTATGAGCTTTTACTTATTCTCAGAAAATAGAAAACTTATTCTGCGACGCACCGTTTTTGAGATATATTCGGAAACCCAACCCCAAGGAAGGCTCCAGAGACTGAGGACCCCTCGCCAGGGAGTAGCACATCAGCACCAGTGCTCCGGTTGAGCCCACCGTATAAGACACGATTTCCGTCAGCACGCCTCATCAGGAAATGAACGCCGGGTATTCATCCGTCACAAATATGAGGAGCCACGACCCTACCAGGTCATAACGACTCTCCCTCGCGAAGCTCTTCAATATGCCATTCGCGATTATGTAGGTAATTTACAATATCAATGTATCGCGGCCAAAAATAGGTCCCAATAGCGGCGACCAATCACACCCGAAACAATGCGAAAGAAGCGATCGCAAAAAGATCATCGTCATCGATTAGAATTGTTAATATAATTCGTAACAAAGGGATTATCCCGTTATAACGCAAGACGGCTCCCGGCTCCCGGTACGGCGGTAATTCAAAATGTAAAACAGAAACGGAAATCGGTTTAAAAGAGTTGCCAGTCTAAGAAAAAATAACAAAGCTGTTCTACAATTAAATATGCAGCCAGATGGAGGTTAAATAAGTCAGGATAGCAGTTATTACTGGTTCAATAACTATTATCGTGACAGTATATAATGGTAAACACTGACGTTATAAAATTTGTATAAATGAAAATATGCGTTTTTCACATATTTTGCGGCAGGGAGGAAAGGCAGGGGGGAGGGTGGGGTTCGCGGAGAGGGAAGAGACGAGGGTGGGGGAAGGTGGATGGGAATGGGGACGCACGGGAAAGGACATGCAGGGAGAATCAATTTATTTCTTTGAATGGCATTGCAACGCATGCCGGGTACCAGCTAGTAGTACTTAAGGTGTTTTTTTATGAATTGACAAAAAAATTTATTAATATTTAAAAAATATTAATAAATTGGCCGTGTTAAATTAAAATGCTTTGCAACTGCATTGCGTTGCAATAGCATTGCAACGCATGCGGGTACCAGCTACTAACACTTAAGGTGTTTTTTTACGAATTGACATATTTATATAAAAAATATTAATTAATTGGCCGTGTTAAATTAAAATATTAACCTAAATATGCATTGGCAGTTCGTTTTGAAACCAAACGGGAGTTAATTAGTTAATGAGATCTTTACACATACTCAAACATTCTCGTTCTCAAAGATCGGACGGAATAAATTGATTGGGTCTTCGATGCATTATTTAAGTCTATGGATCGCGTTTACGACTTCTTTCATTTCAAAGAGATTCGTTGGTTTAATACGACGTAATTCAAAATGTATCTGATACTATGGAGGCCGCGTTAAAATTTAGCAATCGTCACATCATGCCGGTCGGAAAATGTGTTAAAATTGTGCACCGTGCTTGCAAATATTGACCTGACCAATATCCAAACAAAATAACGGATTTTGAATCGTATTAAAAATATCATATTGGTTTTATCGATCGTCAATGGTAGAAATTCTGGTCGTGTGGTGACATCTCTCAACAAGATTTGACAATGTTTTTATTGTTGTTTTATTCTTCAACTTTTGTTGTAAAAACAAAACTATCATTAAATGAAATTATTTTTTATCTATCGAGTACATCAATAGGTACAAAGGTCTTTTTAAAATGATTTACCGAGAATCTTTCGAAGGGCGAAACGGATGTCACGCGCGACAATGAACTAATGGTTAAACCTCACCTGCGCAATGCTGTAGAAAAATATTACTCAAAATTATGATTTTTAATAATTGTATATATTGCATTGTTTACAAAATTTGACCATCATCACTAGATTTAGTGGTCTATTGACCTCAATTGGTGGTGCGCAAAATCAAAAGTATTAAAAAAAGATAATACAACGCGTTGAGCAAACTTCTAAAAAACGAACAATTCATTTACAATTTTGGCAGATGTATAGAGTTATATAACTCTGTTCGGGGAAAATCTTCACCGTCTCCTAAACATTACTGTTATATCTATAAAAACTTAAACTTCTTCCTTTCAGAATGCCCCATTAAATAGAGCAATTCAACTGCTTAACGATTCTGCATTGAGCATTGACATCTTCAATGTTACCTATAGAGAGTTCAGTTACTATCTTTTGACATGTCTCAACATAGTGAAACTGCCCCCTTGGCCTTTTTTTTCTCTTATATTATGTAATCTTCTCCGTAATAATTTGGTGTATAACTATTATTATAAGCAATAATTATCAGCCTGAAACACTCATCCACATTGAAAAAATCTTCCGAGAAAAAATACATGACGCCAACGGGACTTGAACCCGTGCCCTTCTGATTACCGGTCAGCTGCTCTCCCAATTGCTCAATTGGGAGAGCAGCTGACCGGCAATCAGAAGGGCACGGGACGCACGGGTTCAAGTCCCGTTGGCGTCATGTATTTTTTCTCGGAAGATTTGAAAAAATCTTCCCGTTAAAATAATAATTGGTGTATAACTGTTTTATGGAGAACCCGAAAAAATAAATAAATAAATATCCAAAGAGGCGAAGCTAGCAGTTCACAATGGAGTGCTGATACTAAGCCTCATGTATGTTAGTGCCATTTAAATGGCATAGGAAGGATGAATGCTGCGGAAATGAGATCCCTGTGACGAATGCATGGTAAAACCATGCAAGATCGTGTGAAAAATTTTCAGTAGAAAGAAATGCTTAGATGGTTTGAACTTTTTCTTTTACACGAACTCCACACAGGAGGCCCTGAGGAAAATAATTTGACTGAGGACCTATTTTATCTTTATTTATTTTTTATTTAAGTTTTTATTCCAGCAAGACTGGGAGGGTAGTGCAATCCCAGTCTGCCATATTACATAAACAACTATAAAAGAAAAGAAAAAAAAAAGAGTTTAAATATTAGGTAGGTACCTAATTAAAGCATAAAATGAAAACAAAATTCATCACACAAATAACAAAAAATAAGCATAAAATTAAAATAAATAATAAGTAGACAGAATTAAAAATAAAAAGATATTTTGGGATCTTTGCATGCTTTGTGGAGGGTCTTTTTGCGGCTAGGAACACGTGTTGTAGGAGGGAGAAAACACGGAAGCTGGCAAATTGTTCCACATCTGAGCTATTATATACAAGAACGAGTCGTAAAAACGAATGTCAAATGTTGGGTGCGCGTTTGGCGTGTTTTCCGATTGTGCACCGGTGCCGAAGTAACATGGACGACGCTAGTTCCTTGGAGGAACTTAAAACAAGGACAGCATTTCCACGCGACCGACGCGACGCCCGTGCTTTAAATATTGCAATCCGTTTGTTAAGATTGGATAATCTATTAACGGATCGCCCGTTTCTGCACAGAGTCGAAGGTTTTTTTCAGGTATTGGTATGGTATACCATCTTTGGGGTTCCGGACCAAAGATGGTACCATGTGCAGTTTGTACAAGGTGAGCAGTTGTGTACTATTAAAGTGTCTGAGGGCGCTATACACGAAGCACGCCCAGCTTCTGAGAGACTAACTTAAGGCGCCGTATCCCCGCTAAAAAAGAAGAAGATGGAGAGATATGTAATTAAGTATGTTGGAGAGAGTGCGCTAATATTTAAAACGGTAAAATTGAAGCGAAAATTATGAAAATGTTTAATAAAACACGACTCGTTTAAAATAGAGCAAAAATCTCTTGGGGGCTGTCTAAAACAGCATTTAAAGAAACACTGTGAATTTATCATACATATAACTTGTAAAATAAATTAAAAAAACGTGAAAATAATAATTCCGGAGCATACTTTGCGATTTTCTCTATCGAGGGAATTTCATATAATTTGCGTTTCGGCGTGGGGAATGTATAGATATTATCTTAAAAAAATATATTTTTTAAAAAGAGCTTAAAAACTTCAAATGTTTAAGGGGGATGTATAAGAAATCGATAGAAATTCAGGTAGCGGCGGCTTAATTCTGACTTCGATTTAGAGCAGATGTACGAAATAAAAGTGAAAGAAGAATATATATGATGAGAATGTGAATGGAAGAAAAATGCGGGGACGCCCAAGGAGTACATAGCACGATCAAGTCAAGTGAGAGTTTCAGAAGGTTATGATGAGACGATGTAGGAATGTGACTGAAGCAAAAAAATATGCCAAAACCGAGTTGTTTGGTGTTCCGTTCTCCATGCCTACCCCTGCGGGGAAACGGCGTGATGGTTAGTTAGTTAGTTAGTTAGTTAGTTAGTCCTAACCTGACTCAAATATTTGAATAATTAGGGGTTTTGTATTTTCCGGATTTCTATTGCAAGTTGATTACGTAGCTTCATCAAATGCAAATTCTTTAGTTTACAAGTGTCTGGCACGCGGACTACCGACTATATTATTATAGCGTATCATGGAATATCTACGACAATATCGTATTATCAAATTATAAGCCAATAAAACAAAAGTAGGGTAAGATTTGTCAGGAAGCTGTTTCCGATCACGCTACCAAATTATCGATCGATTCAAGTGGAACAAGCCGAACACTCATCCATTCATTGGGAGCTCGCGAAATCCGAGGGTTTTTATGGTTTTCCTTCATTTATGGGCATGCCTTAATGATACCCCAAGGTAAAAATTATAATTTATTTCTAATTAGTGACTATTTCTTATTACCTGACTAGTCTCTCCATGGTCCGTACTGCGGCGTCTGAATAAGTTGGGACTTGTGTAATTATATTATTTCGCTTACATAACATTTTAGTATTCACGTTCATTAACTCCATGCTCCATGTAAGCGCTTACTCTATAAATATGTATGAAATGTCGAATATTGTACATGTGTGTCAAGTACAAGCCGGCTTCCTAATCACCCGGCTACCGGCTATGATCATTTTATACGACGATTTATTATGCGCAGACATTCTCGTCTTCCTATCAATTAGTGATACATAAATATTGTATTCAGCATTATTAATTAGTACGGAATGACTAGGACGAAATGCGATATTGAATATCATCACTGAAAGCATAATCCCTAGAGTGTGATTTGTATACACCGTCGTGATCTCTATCTTCACCTAGAATTGTGATCTGTACGTAACGTCGTGACCCCTATCTTCGCCTAGAATTGTGATCTGTGTGTACCGTCGTGACGCGTGAACCCTATCTTCGCCTAGAATTGTGATCTGTATCTGTACCGTCGTGACCCCTATCTTCGCCTTGAATTGTGATCCGTAAATTGTGATCTAGCGTCATGATCCCTACCTTTGCCTAGAATTGTTATCTGTATCTACCGTCGTGACCCCTATATTCGCCTTGAATTGTGATCCGTATCTACCGTCGCGTCGCATCGTGACCGCTAACTTGGCCTGGATTTTGAATGTTTCTTTTAATAACTCGAAATTGTAGCAGTAAAATTGTGTAGGATGTCACAACTCTGTAGAATTGACTTAAGTTGGTACTTGTTTTTTATCCAAAATATCGTTTAGATAATGATCATTTGATCATCTCTTATATACTAAAATAGCGGTACTTTCCGCTGGTGAAAATCAGAATCGAAACGTTGCTTGGTTGATTGAAATGACTTGAAATGAGCTGTATTTGGTGGCAAGACCTGAGTACCCTGGTACCTCCCCACCTTCCTCTCCCCCATTTCCTTTGTCTCTCCTCTATCCTAAGTCTCACAACGTACACCAAACGGATTCGTCACCAAGACCTAGATAAACCTCGCCTCATGAACCCGGGCATCCCTATTAAGTCACCAAACGTAGCGAACCACTTTAAGTATGTATCGAATGGGGAGACCAATGGCAGAGGTGTTGATGATCCAATAAGTGGTTACCGGGGTGGCAGTACCCTTTCCCGCCTCCCAAATAGAAACATTTATTTATTGTTGTTATACGCCCGTAGGGGCTTTTACAGAGATTATAAAATAATATTTAAGTTATCGAGGATTACACATACATAGAATTTATACCAAAAGTTATAAAAGTGAAATTTTTTAAAGAATATACAAGTAGTTTTTGAAGAAATATTTTAAACAATGTAGTATTTGACAATAATATAGAAATATACTATAGTTACCACGTAGAGGCTTTGCCTTTGTGGGATTGTTTTATACTGTCTTGTATTTAACATTTTTATGTAGGTACCTGTATGTGGATCAAAAAAAATGCCGATGAACAAAAAAGGGGAAAAGTAGAGAGGATGGACAAGGGAGAGAAAAAAGCTAAGCAAGTGTGATGTCTATTCAAACCTTGACATTAAACCTCGTTCGAAAAATGTGAATGATGTTCGCTCATCAAGGTTCCACTGACAGTATTTCCCATTGTTGAAGGTTGTGTTCATCATAAATACGGTGCCCGGACAACTCAGAATGAATCCAACTCAACACCTCCTTTGAAAAGTCTTTGGTGATGAAAAAATAAATTTTTGAAAATTGGTTAAATAGGATACGTTAGATTAGGTTATCGGCTTTTTTTCTTTTTTTCATAGCTTTTAATGACTTTTCAAAGAGGTTTTGATTTGAGTAGATTCTGAGTTGTTATGGAACCATAAATACAGGGTAAAACAGCACATCCCCGAAAGATTTTTAACTAGCGATTTCTGAGCATATTTGGAATAAAAAAGATGTGATTTTGCTATCCGATGATATTTTTTTCAATAAAAAACGAAAAAATATTTTTTGTTATCACATGTCGCAAATGTATTAATAGCCATAACTTATTTAAAATAGAGCAAAAGTTTCGACAAGTGTCTAAGTTGCATTTAAAAATGCGCTGTGAATTTTTTTTATATCTTGGAGGGCCCGCTACCCGAATTACTACTGATTTCTTACATATCTCCCTTAAACACGTTAAGTTTTAAAGCTCTTAAAAAAATATATGTTATTCTTGAAAATAATATCTAGACATTGCCCGCACCGAAACGCAAATTATATAAAATTCCCTCGATAGAAAATAATCGCAAAGTATGCTCCAAAAATTATTATAAACAAGTTTGTTTCAGTTATTTTACAAGTTATATGTATGAAAAAAATCACAGTGTTTCCAGTGCTGTTTAAGACAATGCCCGCGAGATTTTTGCTCTATTTTAAACGAGTCGTGTTTTTATTAAACATTTTCGCATCGATTTTGTCGCTGTAAATGTTAGCGCTCTTGGTACAACCACAGTTTGATGATATCTTCAGAGGGCGAAACACCTGTCACGCGTAATAATAATTACAAAGCAGAACTTATTCATGATGAAATGTTTTTATAGATTAAAAAATAATAATATTATTGAATATTTAAAAGAAATAAAAAATTAACTTTTTAATCAAAATTTAACCAAAACAAATAAATATGTTCCAATTTGGTATCAAAAATCTGTAACTACGTTAACCATGTATGTAGTATGAATATATATATATGTCCATCCTACCTACTTCCCAAACCTATTCTGTCTGACAATATGTGATAATATTACCTACCTGTGGAATTGTGGAACAATAACTACCAAGGAACAATCGGTTTGTAGATTAACCAGTACTAGGCCACTTTCAAGGGCGGATTTAGGGGGGAGGGGGGGGGGGCACGTGCCCCCCAGAAAATAATCCTAACAGTAATTTTTGATTTTTTTGCCCGTCCGCCCATTGTGCCCCCCCAGAAAAAAATCCTGGATCCGCCCTTGGCCACTTTCATCACATTTTTAAATATTTTTTCTGGTTTAGGCAAATATTCTAATACATTCCGTTTTTTTTAATCATATTTTCGAATCCCGGGCGATTTTTAAAAATTTAACCCGGAAAGACTGCACGTAATTTTAATGGGTGCCAAAAAACAATAATTACACAGCCGAAAATCATTCAAAACAAAACAAACGACGTATTCTAAACGAATGACAGAGGAGAATAACGCGACATAACAAAAATATTATATCTCATAAATATTTTTTTCCTTGATCCATCTTACTGATCATTAATCATTATAAGGTTCAGCGTATTGAAGGTAGTCACATGTAGATACGACTAAATCCAATGTAAAAAGCTTGTACTTGTAAATTATAAAAATAATAATATACTAAATAATTTGATTTTGTTAAAATCACCACCATTACCATTACGCTCCTAAGACAGCCGCTGCGGAAAGCATCTCTACGATGTTCACTTTATAACATCTGTCAAAACGTCAAACCAAACATAAGTTTGCAGGTAACAAACAATAAAGCTAGTGAATTTTAAGTGTCAAATTCGTGTAGTGACGTCATGAGTCCAAAAAACGGATTTATTTATTTCAAAAAAAGAAAAAATATTTAAAAAAAAAAAAAAAAATAGTAACTCTTTCGAAATTTTAGTACAAAAATCTATTCACACATTTTTTTCCAAGACATTAGAAAATCCATGCAATAATTGATCTCAGATCCTTAATATCGACTATGCTAAAGAACCTAGTAATCTCTCAGTGGGATTAATTGATGTCTATTTAAGAAATCCGTATAATTATCACATTTACTTTAATATCGATTCGTACCTTAAACTTGTGCGGTGCTTAACCTTGCGTGCCTCGGTGCCGTATACATTTGTTTGTAAGGCCGTAAATAAATAGATAAACGGAAGTATTTTCGTCGGAAAACACGTGCGCGGATTTTTTTAAAGATTTTATTTGAATTTAAATCACAATTCTGAAAAGTAGCTTTTCTATAATTTATTGATTTATTTATACGATTTGAAATGTGTGTTGTGTAATTCAACATTTTCTTTGAAAATTTAAGAAATCTGCCAACGACCAATAATAATAATATTGTTTCAAGATTTAAAACATAACTTTACTATATAAAAATAACAGTCTTTCGAAATCAATTTATGTTTTTATGCAGAAAAAATTCGACACGCCTAGAATTTGATTTAAAAGTGACATATTTCAAGTTGTGTCTGGTTATTCCCTCTTAAGTATCGAGTAAAATATGATGATAAATTCTGAAAAACGTTTACATGTTGACCGTAGATAAAATATGTTCACATTGCAATGTTTAAACAAGGTACAAAACGAAAACAGACGTTACTAAGAACATTTAATTAAATAAATGATTATTTTTTGTGTTCCAACAATCATTGATGGCAAACCGTAAAATATATTTAGTTTGGTACGGATTAGCGAGTTTTTAAATAAAAAATACCCGTATTTAAGGGGATTACCAGTTTATCGTACCCATAGCACGTGACCCGTTTAGGGGGGGGGGGATCGTCAAAATACCACGCTTGATCACAATGGGGGAGGGGGGGGGGGCTTAGTAGTCACGTAGTCAATATAGAAATCTTTTTATATTTTTTCCACGAACTTTTAAATATTTTTTCCACTTGTAATAATTATAGGTATTTATTTATTTATTACATTACATTTTATACATTTGTATGGCAAAAATAACATAATAATAACGCCGTATTACTAAAGACAAATATAAGCCGAATAAAAAAAATTAAAACTTTTTGTTAGCAAGAAATTATTCAAAACCATATTTAAGATTTACTACGTGAAAACTGTAGAGGGAGGGGGGGGTCTGGAATATACTACACGTGGTCACCGGGTGGGGGAGGGGTTAAAAATTACACGTGATATGGGTACGTTCCCTGGTATTGGTCACGTGGTATGGGTACGTTCCCTAATGGTGCATCTCAGTGTCGGGTCGATATACTCAATATACTAGTAGTTGTGTGAACAGTAGACTTCTCGTAACGTTGATTACTCTGACTTGAGAGCTCGCAACAGTCGCAACAGTCGCAACAGTTCGAAAGTTCAAGCGCACTGGCGGAATAAAAATATACTATCAAACACGGCTACCAGCTTGACCGTACACGAAACACACAAACAAATTTAAAGACGAAATACAACGGGATCGAGTCAAAACATGTCTTCGCAACATTGAGTCAATAATATTGTGATGGTATTTTATTATTTATTTTAACAATATTTGTTGTTATATTAAATCAACTGAAAATATAAGACTCGATAATATTTCATTATAAATTATCAAAATCCATTTATGTATTTGTTTATTGTTTATTTACATGGTAGATATATTATTGTTTACAATTCAATTTTTATCCTCACTAGGTCAGCCTGTGTCTTGAGATTAATAATTTTGTAAATTATTAAAAATAACACAAAATAATGCACGTGATGCTTAAAAGAATTATTATTACTCTTTCACAGATGGCGCGAGTATAGTTTCTTTAGGGAAGAACCAAGGTTTGTAGAAAATAAACTTTCAAAATATCTTGTTTCCACCCATGTGAAGGTTTCTTGATCATTACAACCACACGACAATACATCTGAAACGTTTTTTAATAATTACAAAAATTCTTACGTATAATGTCACAATTTGAGAATGACATTTTGCAAACCATCGATTGTTCAATCAAAATTCAATTTTCGAATAAAGTAATTAAATTAAAGAATTTAATAGAAGAACTCACCTATGGTACTAACCAAAATCGAATCTATCTATCTATCTTCTTCTATATAAATAAAAATGAATCGCCGAAATGTATGTACGCGCATAACTTCCCAACGACTGCACCAAATTGGATAATTCTTCTTTTTTTGTGTTCGTTATTGTCAGGACAAGGTTTGTATAAAACTACTGGTGAGCTCTGGCATTATGACATTTGCATTAAAAAAATGCAATATTTGGCACGCGTGCTGTTTGAAAACTGAATGTACGGGGACTGAATGTATGGAATGCGGGAGGGGGGAGTAGAACCCGGGAGGGGGGAGGGGAAGCTGAAAGGGGAGGTAAACTCGGGAGAGGGTATCGCGGGATGGGGGAAGGGGGAACTGGAGTGGGGAGAGGGAATGTGGAGGAGGCCGAGTGGGAACGGAGAGGGGAAGGGGAGTGGGACGAATGGGAAAGGACACGCAGAGAGAAACAATTTCTTTACTAAATGGCGTAGCAATGCATGCCTGAAACCAGCTAATATACAATAATTTTATGTTTGTAAAATATGAAAAGTGAAAATTTGTATAAAAAATTGCAATAGTTGGCACGCGAACGCGAACGTATGCCGGGAACTCGCTAGTAATTAAATAAATCTAAATTAATTAAAATAGTTAAATACTTCTGAAATAATTAAAATATTTCTTTTTAACCGATTTAATTTCACCGTCTTATCACCTGTAGGTATGTAAGTTTCCTTCAAAATCCGGTGTGGATCAGTCGAGGTCACAAGTTATTGTAAATATTTACAAATTGTATTAGTCGTAGTAGTAAACAAGATATTACTATAAACTACAAACAAATAAAGTCGGATACACATCCGAGTGGAAAAATTAAAAATTCGGCGATAAGACTGACATAATATTAAATAATGCGGTTGTAAACTAGAACACAGTGGAGAAACAATAAATATTAATACATTTTGTTATCGTCTTCATGTAGCATATGTATTTCACGTGTAAATTCATGGATATTTTATCGGCTTGAAGATTTTATTTTTGTAAATACTACACAAAGTCCCAACTGCGAGGAACCTGGGGACCAAGGCATCCCCAATTGGGAGAGGAATGTATGTTGTGAAGCTGTGCGGTGGGAGCAGAAGAAGACGAGGAAGATAAAGATTTGTAAGTAAAGACATAATTTCATTCAATTGACCACTACAACATCTACTAATCCTCAAAGCAATGAATTAAGAAAAATCTTAAATATATATTTATCTCTAATGGTTTGGTGATGGTTTTCATAGACATGGTTTTCATAGACACTCGGAATTTCAATTTTAATAAAATAAAAAATTCTAATTAGGAAAAAGGATATAAATAAAATTAAAAAAATCTCAGTGCGTTATTCACACGCGGTAGAAGTGAAACTGGAAAGTCGCTAGATATCGCTTACTTTTCTTTTGATTGTTTTTTTAAAGTAGTTTGAAGATTGGATATTGATTTCACAAAATAAAAATGTTTTTTTTTGGATTTCGTAGGATTAGAACCCCCGTTCGCTTGATAAGCGAACGGGGGTTATATAAGATATCTCCCTGGCCGCTGAGGCTTGTCAGGCATCTTGCCAATTACGCTGTGGAAGGCACGCACCGAGGTGCGAATTTACAGCATTATATATATTAGAACCGAGTATTTGTGTAGAACTGAGTTGTGACGAATTTCCATTTCACCCGAACTAAAGAAGTTTCACTTCAAAAATCAACCCGCAAAAACCATTTTTTTTTTACTACAATATATTCATTTTCCAGTTTTGACCAGCCGGGGCCGGCTAGTAGCCAATTTCAGGGAAATGCGCGTGAGGGTGTGTGTGTGTGTGTGTGTGAGGGTGTGTGAGAGGGTGTGTGCGATAGTGCCACAATGCATTGTCACGGATAACGAGTCCATTTGCCGAGTTTCAGATCCATCCACGGACATATGAATATATCTGGACCTGCCCTAAGTGATAAAAACGTAATATTTCCCCCTCCCCATGGAACCGGCTATAAGCTCCGCCTTGGCGCCAGCTCGCTCCATGGGGAGGGGAGAGAATCTAAAATATGTGACGTCATCATTCTTGTAGTGACCAGCGCGAAAGTAACGTCTATACGTTTTACGAAATATCACGCCAAAAACGGCAGCTTGCGCTATACATTATAGGTACATATTATATAGACATAGCGAATGTGGGCGGTTCTCCAGTGTCCTCGTCGCTGGTTACAGGGGTAAGTAAATTATGAAACATTTGTAATAGTGTTTTAACTAAACACGGCAACAAAATATTGCTATGTGTATTGGGGCGAGTCTTTTTGGGGCGAGCATTTGGCCTTAGCAAATATGTTATTATCGTGGCAAGCAATTCGCGCTCCCATGTAAAAAGGTCTATTCATTCAAAGCAGATTTTGCTTTTAAGAACTAAATGGTGATATTGTAATGCGAGATGCCTATTTACTGTCAGATTGATTGTATAACGAATCACAGTCATCTTTCCCCTCTTCGCCCTCCATGGTTTGGTTTGACCCCTCACCTGTAACTGCTTGTCTAGTCATTTGGATGTCTATGGATCCATCGGATATCCTAATGTCCTACCATCGGATATCGGTTCACGAAAACAAAGTGGAAATTCAAATAGATATTGTATTTAAAAATGAACCAAAAACGATTTTTTTACAATAATTCATGTAGGTATTTTTATTATGTAGTGAAATGATTTCGACTTTCCGAATCATCATTTCATCCAATTTCAGAGAAATGCGTGTGTGAGGTCGTATATGTGCGTGAGTGCCATCACGCGTAATTGTCGACAACGAGTCGATCTGCCGAGTTTCAGCTTGATCGGATGTCAAAAAGTTGGTTAATTTCCACTTCTAAGTTTAAAAAACTTTCTAAGTTTGTAGAAAACTACCCGTTGTGCGATAATTCTTTGTCGCATGATATATTTTTGAAGTGAAACCTCTATAGCTGTGATTTGGATTTCGGAATGAAACGGAAATGCCGATTACTGCACCTGCGACGCATCAATTGCGCTCATCGGCCGCTTTGACACTTTTAAACTTTGACACCTATTGGTTGAGATATGAAACGGAAATTACGCTAGGTCTGTGCTCATTGGTCGCTTTGATTACGACCTCACTTTTCAAGTATTGGTTGAGATTGTTTTGGTAAAGTTTCGCTCTACCGCGTGTAAGCCGCACTCAATTTTTTTTAAATTTCATGTCTGACTTTTATGATGTAAAAAGCAGTAATTTTTTAAGTGAAAACTCTTTAGCACCGTTGTGATTTGGAATTCAATGAAACGAAAAATAGCCATACTAAAAAGAGCAAACACATACATCATCTACAAACGATTTAGCCTGCAAGAGAATGATATAGTATAATCGGTCTCCTCTTTGTGCAGTGCTTTGTAGCCTTCGCACTATTGTCTACTTTAGTTTCCTGAAGGTTTCACTTTTACCGCGTGTGAATTGCACACTATGTTTTTTTTTATTGTATCTTTTTTATCTTTGTATTTGAATTTTGGACAATAAAATCCATACCAAATAAGATAACAATATACTACCATTTTTAAGTACTTTGCCAGCAAGGTGGGTACCTTGATGGCAAAGCACTTACAAATTCATTGTGTTTGTCTGTTCTATTAGCAGTAGGTGAGATACATCTTTCCATTTTTTCCGAAGTACGAGTCATTAACGTTTTTAAATCATTTTGACTTTGGCTACGTAGGTACACACGTCGTATACACACTTACTGTACGTAGGTAGACACTACCTACCGAAGGGGTAAACTTATATAAATTCTCGTATGTTGGTGTGCCGTTAAAGGGAGTTCAAAGTGTATTTTTTCGGGGGAACCTGCATTTAAAAACGAAATTCTTTTCTTCAACAAGTTATCAACTTTATTAGCCTGTCCGGCGAATAGGTGTACAAACTGATGACATCCGGTGGTCTAACATGGTCGATCGATAAAACTCTATATCAATACGAAATTGAAGAGATCCACAATCTACTGTAAGTTATCAATATTATCGAGCACGGTCTACGATTGACCTTGGCGTAGTTCCCGATTTTTTTTTAAATGATTTTAAACCTCCGTGGCGGGGGGGGGGGGGGGGGGGTACACGGGGATTTTCCATTTAAGATTTATTGTAATGTCCTACCATTTGCATTTATAATATTTATGAAAAAAAACGGTGATTATTTATTTAGAGTCAGCGGAGTTTAAACTGTAGTTCTTTGAAACTCGGTGCGGAAGCGTTCACCACTAGGCCAAATTCCGCTTTTGTTTTTCCGTGAATTAATTATTATAATAATTGTGTCAGCTCTTGAATTTAATGAATTTATTTAAAATTATGTTGAAAAAAAAGAAGAAAATTTAAATATATTTATATATATATTTTTTTTTTAGAACCAGTGAGATTCGAACTGGCTTTCTCCGAATGTCAATTGAGTAGGGCGTTTTGCCCACCGACTGCCTGCGACGTACCGCGAAATAATTATAATATTACTTGTCTGAGCACAGTTACGTTATTCTTACTGTAATAATTAGTTTACGACAACAATCACTGTCACTTCACAGATTTTTAATCACTTAAAATTACCATAACCAAGTCGTTTATACTTGACTTAATTGGATAGTTTATTATAATGTTCTGAAGGTAAACACCGACTGAAGGATTTTTCGATTTCGATGTATTATTAGCGAAGTATTTAAATTATATTATGTACTGCATGTGTATACAATTGACCAAGTTGCAGTTACCTTTCTTCTTATCATTTATTTCTATGCCTTTTTGTGAAACTAAAATTTAATTGCTTAAAAATTATTCTCGTTTAGTCTTAATTTTCTACATTCATACTTGAGTTGTATAATTTATAAAAAAATGTTGGTTTTATTTTTATCTGTCATTTTCGTAATATTATGTAAACAAAAACTTAGATAACAACCACTCTGTAAATTGCTTTCTCAACACAGGCGTTTCACACCTAGCGCTATGGGCAATACGTCATTGCTGTAATTAAATGTAATATTAAAATAATGAAATAAGTAAAAATATAAATTATTTAAAATCAACATCAATATAATGAATGTTGATCTATTAGTAATATTGAGTGATACAAATTCATGAAGGTGAAATAATTATCATTTTTTTGAAAAACGGTTTATTTGTGAATAAGTTCTGTTGTGTAATTATTTTTCGCGTTATAATTATGTTGATAATTATTTTTAGCTTTTTCGCCTTCTGAAGATATTAGGCCACTTACGTCGTGAAAGTGTCGGAAATTACAGTTTAATAATGCGTTCAGAAGGTGAAACAGCTGTGACGTGTAGTAATAATTACACAGCATAACTTGTTTATTAAATTTTGTTTTTTACAAATTGATTAGCAATATCATTAAATACATAAAAAGAAAACTGATAAGAGTTCTACCAAATAAACATGTTAACAATAAACAACAACAAAGAATAATACATGCGTTGTATTGAATTTGAATATATAGGTACCCACTCTTAAAATTTGTTATTGATTTTCAGAAGAACTGCCTCTTAACTATTGATGGGCAAACTAAAATATTTTTTCTTTGGACAGTAAGTGGGTATCAAGTGTTGCATTCATTATTGTAATTGATCGTAAGTAGATAAGCAAACGGATAATTACGATAATTTTAAGTAACGTATTAGTTTATTATAAAACCAGTTCCTTGGTATTCAAAATATTCGGTGACCGGAAAAATCAGAATCATGCAACTTTAACACCTCCTTGGAAAAGCCATTAAAAGTGATGAAACTAATACATTAAAATAGAATTAATGTACAATACGGCAATATTGAGAATCTTGTAAGTAGTATCGTGTTAAACGCCCGCTTCTGAAGTAAGAAATGCAGTATTTTCAGGTAATTTGGAACATAGGGACGTTTGTTACGTTAAAAATACGTAAACTAACAAATTACAAGTATGCTGTTCATGAGCGGCAGATGTGAAACCTTCAGAAAATTAAAATTGACAAAAGTGGGGAAGCTACGAAGCATCGCACAGGAGACTGATTTATCCAACTCATTCTCTGGCAGGCTAAATCCTAGACATGTAGATATGTGTATGTCTCTTTTTTTGTCACTTTTGCGATTCATCGAGTTTCAAATCATAACTGTGCTAAAGAAGTTTTCGCTTCAAAAATAGTAGGTTGAGATCATTCCACTAATCATGATAATTTGTTCTGAAAATTCCGGGCATTTGATCACCTAAATCCACATTTTCCCATTAAATTTATAATTGAAATGATACGTCGCTTTGTAATTTATGCAAGGTTAATGACTCCACTACTATCGTCGACAACAAAAAAACAAAAACAGATGAAATTAATACACAATATATCGCTCTAAACTAAATACACAACAATATTGTATAAATTTACAGAACTACGACGTCAGCTGACTTGACACAAGTGCAATGAGTCACCACTGAAACGACCACACAGATATTGAAATAGTTACCCCACACGTACACTTTGGAGCGTGCCACGTCATGCCTTCGCGCAGAAAAGTCTCACAGTTGACTGCACTGTAAACCGTTATCTTACTTTTGGTTTTTACTTTTCTGCGGCGGCCAGAAGTGGCGCGCTCCGAAGTGTACGTGTGGGAGGGTGCCATAGTGAACTCCCTCCCGCACTGTTGGGTTTTTAGAGTTACCGTTTTATTGGGTGATATATATTTTTTTCGGTATGCGACGTATCATTTCATACAATAAACTTGGAATATCATTATTGAACGTATATTAATAATTATTAGCAACATATCATAGCATTTAGGCGTGTTTTTGAAGTGAAAACTTTTTTAGCACCGTCGTGATTTGAAACTAGATGAAACGGAAACGAGCGACACTAAAAAGAATCAAACACATACATCTGTAGGATTCAGCCTGCGAGAGAATGAGATAGCAATACAATATTTATTCAATTCACGGGTACTAGGTAGGTTCCAATATATTACGATAAATCCACAGTCCCGGACAAGTCTCCTTTGGTGTAATGGTATAAAACGCCTGACGAACCTCTGCAGACATTTAGCGGATCAAGGATAAAATTCTACCAAACAACCCCAAAAAGAACAGGAAAAAAAAACAAAAGAAAGCGACATCTAGAGAAAACACAAATACTAATAAGATGGCCAAACGTATAGGAAAAGGTGCACTGGCATGCGAAGACAAAAGTATGGAAAAATCGTCTTCCACATTGATAAAAAAAGTGCTTCGTTTTCTGAAGGTTTCATTCACTTCTGCTGAATGTGAATTGCATACTATGATTTTTATTTATGTTATTTATTTGTGAATACCGCACAAGATTCCCAATAGCTCCCATCCGTCTTAAGACATTGGGGCATCTCCAATTGGGGTATGTAGCGAGACTAAAGACAGTGAGGAAGGGAAGGAAATGACGCAGAGGGAGATGGGAAAGTACCTGGCTATTCAAATCTGGTCTAAATCGTGGCTAAATCCATGTCTAGCGACGTTTCAATTTGAATGGTGTTTTTTTTTTACATTAGCTCCACACAGGAGGTCCTGAGGAAAATAATTCCCCTCAGGACCTATGTCATCTTTGGGGATGCTGTGTGGAGAGTCTTTTTAGGAAAGAAAGGAGAGAAAATTCTGGGAAGGAAAAGGGTATGAGGGGTGGGTAGAAATCTGGGGTTCAGTGTGTCCAGGAATGACGGACGGATGAATCCATCCCACCCCTTGCAAGGCGATGTACCGAGAGAGTACGTTTGGAGAAGTCAAAGGGACTCCCTCAACCATTCTCTCCCGATCCGGCCTACCATGCAGTTAGTCGGTGGGCATCCGCCGCCAAGACCCGAACAAACCTCACCCAGTGAACCCGGGCACCTCCTTGGGGAGGCCTATGGCAGAGGTGTAACCTATAAATGGTTCCCGGGACGGCGGTACCCATAACTCCAGATTCGTATTCGGAAGCCTTACCCCCTCAATCACGGAGGCGGTCAAATTCTTATTATTTTTATTTTTATTATATTAACTCCACACGGGAGGTCCTGAGGAAAATAATTTCCCTCAGGGCCTATATCATCTGAGATGCTGTATGGAGGGTCTTTTTCAGGAGAGGAAGGAATAACATTGGTCTTGAAGAGGACCCGTGTTCTAGGAAGGAGGAAACACAAAGGCCGGCAAATCGTTCCACAGCCGAGTTGTTGAACACAAGAACGAGTCGAAGAAGCGAAAATATAAATCGATCGTCCTGTTGATTAGTGAGACATCTTTAAATACTAAATTTTGAGTTAACGAAGAAAGCAAATTCGAATGATCACCTTAAATCAAATATTATTTACTCGTGTAACATTTTAAATATGCTATAAAATAAAACCGGGAGGCATAGCGTTCCGGTACAACATAAGTATGACATTTTGAAATATCCTACTAGTGATCCAGAAAACACGACCATTTTGTTCAATTCACTACAAGTTTTTCTGCATTATAAATGATTTGGTGGTGTTTATGACTAATCTGAGTATTGTACCAGGCAAAGATTACACTTTTACATATAACTGCAAACCCAACATAAATTTAGATTTTTCGGAGATGTTTGACTAATCATCTAGACGATCAAAATATGCATTTAATTATCATGGTACCTAAATATTTAAAATTTCGTAAATGTATCCCCAGCAATCCCATTCTTCAAGGATAATACTAAATGAGTTTGTCATTCCTGTAATTTATACAAAAGTATGAATTTCTTCTTGGTAAGTTGTTGGACGTGCATTGTATAGATTAAGTTTTTTTTTAAACCTTTAAGTCCATTTTCAAGGATATGCTCATTGTAACACATTTCTTCAGACTGATTCGTGGATGGTTCGAAAACTCGACTATCATGGAGAGCATTAGTTTCTATGATCCCGATGGTTATCTCCGTCACCGACAACATATACTGTTTTACCTCCCGGCTTGCACTAACTTACCAATGGTCATGCCAATCGGAAATGCTGTCTTGTTATTAAATAGAAAATTCAAATATCTATATGTATGACAAAATGATTCAAATTCTGAAAACCTCTGGGATAGACGATAAAGATATAAGGATAATAGGTAATCTTTATTGGAACCAGAAAGGAGCAGTAAGAGTAGAGCACTGTCTAACAGACGAAGTAGAAATAAAGAGAGACGTGCTACAGGGTTGTATTCTTTCACCTATGCTGTTCAACTTATATTCAGAAGAAATATTCAATGAAGCTCTGCAAGAAGCTACTCAAGGACTTTTTATAAATGGGAAGATTCTGAACAACCTGCGTTATTCAGATGATGTTCTAACGAGTCACATTGAGGATCTACAACCTTTGCTGAATCAAGTAGTGAAGACTTGTGAAAATTTTGGGCTAGAACTGAATATAAAGAAAACAAAATACATGCTCATAAGCAAAAATAACGCATTGGATGAAAATCTTTATATAGCTGGAACAAAACTAGAGAAGGTACAGAGTATTGTATACTTGGGCTGCAATGTAAATGATAGATGGGATCCTTCGGTTGAAATCAAATGCTGCATTGAGCAAACTCGTGCAACCTTTATCAACATGAAAAAGATGTTCTGCAGTCATGATCTCAACTTTGGATTACGAATGCGAATGCTGCGTGTTTTCGATATTATTTTATGGAATAGAAGCATGGACGCTGACTGAAGAACTAATTATGCGACTTGACGCATTCGAGGTGTGGATCTACAGAAGAATACTTAAAATAAGCTGGAAGGACAGGGTTACGAATGAAGATGTAATGGTTCGGATGAATAAAGAAAAATAAGTTATTAAAACTACAAAAATCTGAAAACTTCAATATCTTGGACATGTGATGAGACATCCAGAGAAGTATGAGATCCTGCATCTCATAATGCAGGGAACGATTGCCGGAAGACGGGGTTATGCATTTTCGGTTATGCGGGATTTTATGCATTTTCCGGAGATTTAAAGGTTTGTGAAAAAAAAACCTACCTATTTGATTAGGTTGTACCTACCTAAATAACGAAAAGAAAATAAAGCAAAATATTATAGTATTACTAGTTTATTTCTAATTAGTCGATTATACTGCATGCTAATGACATAAGCTTAATGTCGCCAACAATAATGCTTTTCACCAGCTGTTCTGCCTACGGAGATACTGTAGCGCTACAGAAATTTTCCGAAGAACGTGTGCACTTCTCTGCCACCGCATGGGAAGCTATGGAAGAAGGAGAACCTCGTGGCTGAAAAACCTGAGAGTGGTTTGACCAGTCTACCGTAGAGCTGTTCCGGGCCGCAGTAAACAAAGTCCGCATAGTCGACATGATAGCCAACGTCCGTTAAACGGACAGGGCACAAGAAGAAGAAGAAGTTATGTGTAATGAGAAACAATTTAGACGGCAAGCTTTGTTTCTGTTAGTTTAATTCTCTCTTTTAAAAACGCTTTGAAATGTTAATTTTGTAATGTTTTAAAAATAATAAAATGAATTTCGCACGTAGAGGCCCTAGAACACAAATTTATATTTTTCATATTGATTTTGTAATTTATCAGAAATAATCCGTTACTAGCTGTTCGCAAACAATTTGTGACAAGCGAACGTTAATTTATGAAGGCATTTGGCAATAGGTTTCAGGAAATTTCCAACTTTTAAGATATTGTTTCTGGAAACCTTCGGAGACCTGCAAGACACGGTGAATGTGGCGACAGAACGTCAAGTAGAGTGAAGTATGGCCAAGCACCAACTTATGGACGTTTGACGATAAATCATATCAAAAGAGTGAAACCTTGAGACTGCCAACCGGAATTCATTATTATCTTTGTCTGTTAATAGATACGCTGTACCACACAGGCTGAGCCAATTTCATTACAATCATTCCCGACCTAGCATTCATATTCTATCTAATTAATTTATAATAAAAATTTTAAAATCTATTGAATAAAACTTTAAAATGAAAGCCGGAATCGATTCAGATAATAAACCTTGAAAAACGTTATAATATTAATAAATAATAAGCCACATGTGGGAATTTTAACATGTTTATACTAAAACACAATAACCAAGAACCGTGATAACTGATAACCTACACAAAGTGTAATAAACACGTCATAATATAAAATCAATTAAATTTAATACAATATGTTTTATCACTCGCTATCACCATTAATCTTAGCCTGTGCCGTAACAAAATGTTAATGTGCCCTGCACGAGGTTAACTTTGTAGACTTACAATCGGCTATTTACATAAAATCTTTTCATTAGTTCAGGAAATTCGAAAAGTCGACTGTTATTTTAACGATATACATAACAAATTTTGTTTTTGTCTAATCCTTTACTTTATTTCTGTTTCATTATTTTTTAATCCGGAAGTGGAGAATTTTTAGGTTAAAACGCAATGAAAAACAAACAGGACAATGGACAAGTAATGTTGTACCTCACATAAAGGTATCCGAAAATGAAGACCGTATTCAAACGATCTGACGTCATATTTCTCTAATGGTTTGCCATACATGTTGTCTGCAAAGTTAATGTCGTAGGTAAAAATCGTTGCGGGGCAAAACTCTTATCTTAACAAATCAGAAAAAACCCAAAAGGCAGATTATTCCAAGCTAACTCGAAAATAATTACGGTGCTATAATATATATATATATATATATATTTTTTTTTATTTTTTATTTTTTTTTTTACAGTTTTTTAGAGAAAATGTGTCCTAACTGGGGTACCCCGTTCTAAGGACACATTGTACAAGTTTTATTATTTGAATTATAAGTAAATACCTAATCTATGTTAGAATATTGCCAAGCAAAATTATTAAGTTAGATCTAAAAGAAAGTACAAAACAAGCATTATTCTTTGTTGGGTTGCAAAATTGAATCTATTTTCTTCCTTCCCATGTCCATTATCCATATTTTTATGCTTCTTTTGAAGGTGGTTATTTTTTTTGTGGTTTTCATTGCAAGAGGGAGTAAATTAAATAATTTTACAGAGAAGTATTCCATATTACCTAATACAATAGAAATTAAAGAGACTGTGCCCGATGACGTTGATGCTTAAATATATATACCACAAAAAATACAGCGACAAGAAAAAACGGTTGGGAGTGTTGGGACACATATTTAGTAGATGGTAATCTTTATAAGAATAAAGAAATTCAACAGACAGGTAAATTTCTAAAATGGTAAACTCTTGCCTGAAGTGCTCAAGGCATTAATAAATATTTG